>OX451739.1:626031363-626631363 GCA_948472305.1 Vicia faba
TAGTTTAATAATAATAATAATAATAATAATAATAATAATAATAATAATAATAATAATAATAATATAATAATAATAATAATAATAATAATAATATTGATAATAATAATAGTAATAATAGTAATAATAATAATAGTAATAATAATAGTAATAATAATAATAGTAATAATAATAGTATAATAATAATAGTAATAATAATAGTAATAATAGTGATAATAATAATAATAATAGTAGTAGTAATAGTAATAATAATAATAGTAATAATAATAGTAATAATAATAGTAATAATAATAATAATAATAATAATAATAATAATAATAATAATAATAATAACAATAATAGTAATAGTAATAATAATAGTAACAATAATAATAACAGTAATAGTAACAGTAATAGTAATAGTAATAATAATAGTAACAATAACAATAATAGTAACAATAATAATAATAATAATAGTAATAATAATAATAATAATAATAGTAATAATAATAATAATAATAATAATAATAATAATAATAATAATAATAATAATAATAATAATAACTTATTAGACCCGCACGGAAAACTAATTATTTATATCTTGATAAAATAATTATGAATTTCAGTTTTTTCTAATGCATTAGTTACGGGTGTTTGTGGTGCGGTTTGGACGGTTTTGAAACAAAACATCATTTAAACTGCAAGGGAAAAAAAATATGCAGTTCGATTTAGTTCGGTTGATTTTTAAAAATAAATCTAAATCAAACAAATGTGGTTTGAATTGGTTGGGTTGATTCGATTTTTTATATAAAAAAATATTAAGTCATACATGCACATATAGAAAAAAATATAATTTTGTGTCTAATTGTTCATAAATTACCATAAAAAAATTATAATTGTCAAAATAAGTTTATAATTTTATATAAATCTAAAAAATGATATAGACAAGATTGAATTCTTAAATAAATATTATAAAAGAATACGATCAAATATATTTTGTGAAAATAGTATTTATAAATGAATAATATTTTTTATCATTTGTAAATTAAAATAAATATCATTCAAAGTATGATAAAATATACTCATAATACATGTTGATTTCTTTAAAGAATTAAAGAAATATATATTGGTCAGTAAGATTTCATAATATAATACGTTTTTTTTTATTCGATTTGCAAAATACAAACTGCAAATCAAACCGAATCGGACGCTTTCGTTATAAAATAATTCAAAGACATCTAAACCAAAGATAATTTTTTACGATTTCGATTTGATTCAATTCGATTTTACGATTTTCTATTAAACCGGTTTTGTTTTGAACACCCTTATACTAATATAGCCAGCGATAAGGTATAGTAGATTGTAAAATCCGTTTGTTTTATTAAAATACTCGTTTAATATCATGACAATTATTTAATATATTTAAAAAATTGAAAATCTTACTATTTTTTAAAATTATAAAAACTTCGTGAGATACACATTTTTACTTTCTCACACATAAAATCATGAAAGTTACTTTCTTGCCCTTTTTAACAAATAATAAAGAAATTAAGTAGTAAATATTTTATTTTTAATATCTAGTTATTTTTACATTAATTTTTTTTAAGGTTCATATATTGAATTTAGAAAACCCATAAAAAAATTGAAAAATAGATGGACACTGTTCTAGACAGGGGATACATTTGCCCCAAACATCATACAACACTCAATCTAATTATGTTGCATGAGAAAACCAGTAGGAGAGAGTCTGTCCTTGACCATGTCGGGCAGTGATTCTACTCTTCTGGTCCACCAGACTTTGTCCTCCGGAAATAACCCCATGACCACCGAGGAGGGTCAATGACGCTCAAAAGATCCTCACGTGCATCTTCCACTCCTCTCGTCGACAAAGATATGTCCTACGGGGACAACCTCACAACTTGCGAGGAAGACCAACGACGTTGGAAGTTCCTCTCAAGGATACTCCTCGTAGGGTTGACACCCTACACCTCCGAATGTCACAGAGTCCTCTTGACCCCGAAAAGACCGCATCATATCCTCCTGATAATTCGAAAGAGTCCATTCAGGCTAGGGTTCACGTGCTGACCCCCACTACGCACGTAGGACCTAACAGTCTCCATTTTGGGCCTACTTGCTCAGCCAAGCAATAGGGACCTTGGCCTAACATTGGGGAATATAAATACCATCTCACTTGAAAGGGTCAAGGATTCATTCATTCATATACTCTCATATTTGCTTTCACTTACTCTGAATCTTACTTTGGCATCAGAGTGTCTTACAGGTACTCCCCCAATTCAAATTTAATTGTTGATCGTCATGAAGCTCGTAGGCCTTGACAATCCCTTCTGATCAGGTACGATTAGTGGTGTCGTCTCTGGGAAACTAGCTTCCCCGTCTTCCTCTCAAGACCAAAGCAACTCTTTATCAACCTTGCGATTGTCATAGCCAATCAAGTTGTCGATGATAACTAAAACATCCATTTCATAGACCCAACAACAACAACGTTGGCGACAACAACGTTGGCAACAATAATGCAGGCAACAAAAATGATGTGGCCGCTCCCGAACAAGACTACAGGGACAAACTGACCCCTCTTCATCCACCTGGTCGCAACCGCATGATGACAACTATCACCCTCCATAGAAGTATGAACCCAATACATATTAGGAGATCCTCGTTCCTGCAAGTGCTGACGCTACGACCAGAGCTCTGTTCGCGGAAATTAACCAGACCAACTACATGATCTTCTCACATGGTGAGCGATTGATGATGCTCGAGAAGACTTTTCGGGCCCCTAGAAGACACAGGAGACCCGACTCTCGAACTCCTCCTCCTCCTTGATGGAACGAGGACCTCCCCTGATCTCCCCTACGGAGACACATATGAGACGGCTCTCGAAGCCCTTCTCCCTACTGAAATGGGTGAGGCCCTGCATTGGAGAGGAGCCAGCCCGAAGCTGCGAGGAAGAGCGGTCATCCCCCACCCCCCGCGCGCAAGGAGTGGCGATCCTCTGAGCATAAAAGAAACAAGGGGAATGAAGAAAAGCAGTCTCGGCCAAGGGACCCTCTCTATGGCCAAAGCCGACACAACAATCGCCGCTACAACCGGTCCCCCTTCCGCTCTCCAGACATAAGCGACAAAGACGACCCTCACGGTCCACTATCCCAAGCCATCATGGAGGCTCTAATTCCTAAAGGAATGGAGAAGCCTCCCCTATTGAAGGAATATGACGACATTGTTGATCTTGTCGACCATATCGACGGGTTTGAAGTGATGCTCCACTACCACAATGTCGGGGGCTCAATTAAATGCATATTGTTCCCCATGACACTGAGGAAAACAGCCATGGATTGGTACAAGAACCTCTCCCCCGGGTCAATCACCTCCTAGAGGGTCCTCAAAAACCAGTTCATCAGTAGATTCATCGCGTCTCGTCGACATCCGAAGACTGAGGCTTCCCTTGAGGCAATCGTCCAGAGAAGCGACGAGACCCTCAGGGAATACATTGATCGTTTCAACCGCGAGGCTATTTAGGTCCCGTGCACCGATCACATGAAAAGATACCTGCTCCAGAGAGGATTCCTCCTGAGCACTGAATTTAAAAAGGTCGTCGACATTGATCCCCTAGGTCTTTCGAAGCTCTCCTCGAACTCTCCTCGAAAAAGCTCGGACATACATGAACTACAAGGAGAAAGAGGCAGCCAACAGAGCCAATGATTTGAGGAACCATGGACCAACTAACATCCTGCGGCATCATGAGGCATGCCCTTCTCGATGAACTGGAGAGAAGAGAAGGTAGGAGAAACCTCACGACCCCCACGAGCACAGAGGACCAGCTGGACGGTTCACAGAGTACACCCCGCTGACCGCTTCCCATGAGCGTATCCTTGCGGAGTACTCCAATTCTAAGTTTAAGGACGGCGGTATCATACGTCCTCGACTAGCCCTTGCAAAACTCGGGGCTGGCAGAATAAAATACTGTCAGTACCATCGAAGCCATAGTCACTTGACCAAAGACTGCGTCCACCTGAAGGATGTCATCAAGACTCTCATCAAAACAGCGAGACTCGCACGATATAGACGGAATGACGCCCCAATCCGGGATACCCGCAAGGTTAAAGAAATCAAGGAGGATACCTGACCATCCGACGAATCGGGCCCCCTCTAGGTGGCTTTCTCCGTCTCAAGGCTCGAGCACTTCCACGTCCCCGATATCTTCGAATATGAAGAACCCTTGTCCATACACCACTTATGGGGGAATTTCCCCTCTATTGTACCCCAAAAATTTCCCTTCCCTTTCTCAAGACATTTCTCACAAGATCTCCAAAAGCTCAAATTTGTACCAGTGTTGACTAGGTCAAACCATTTCCTAAACACTCATGCCTCAAATTAGGATTTTGATTTTCACAAGGGTAATTGGACTTCTAATTCCTCAAATGACCTTCATGGATAATTATAGACCTCCAATAATACTCATGTCAAGTTTCAAGTCTTAAATCACATATTTGCTCAGTCAATTGACCAGATGACTGAAAATCAATTGTATTGGGTAAAAAGTCAACTGTGGTCAAACTACTGTCAAACTTCAAGATTTTTGGTCCACATCAACATTTTGAAGTCATATTCATCAATTAATCAAATTTGGATCACAATTCCTCAAGAAAATTGTTCAAATCATCAAAAAGGAAAATGGTCAAAATTAGGGTTTTGACTATATTTGACTGATCAAGGGTTTTTGACCTAATACATAACCTAACAGCTTGAAACATAATCTCAAGGACTCAAATGCAACATGTTGACCTAATTTCATGGCTCAAATCATTTCTCAGGATCAAAGGTTTGATAGTTGAAATTTGGATCAACTGACGAAAAGTCAACCGATACACAAAAAGTCAAACTTTGACTTTTTGGTCAATATTAAATTTCAAAGATCAAAATTCATCAAGACCTTCAAAAATATATGTTGTACCCCAAAATTTTCCCTCCCATATTCCTCAAGATTTGTCAAGAATGATCCTTAAATGGCTCAAGATTGCTCAAGGGTTGTACAGTCAAAACACCTCCTTAGGTAGTCAATTCAAAATTAGGGTTTTGGTTCTTTCAAGGAATTTGGGGTTTTCAATGGTTCAATCAAGTCTCATAGGCCTATATACATTCTCAAGCACCTACATGCCAAATTTCAAGACTCACAGTGCCAATTTGCACAGTCAAAAGCTCCATTTGATCTACAATCAACTGCAAGGGCAAAATGGTCATTTTGTAGTCAAAAGTCATAATTTTTGGTCAACATCTCATTTTGAGTTCACAATCATCATTTGATCAAGTCTTGATCATGATTCCATAAGAATAGCTCAAAAATCATCAAGATGCAAAAGTTACTATTTTTGGGACAGCAGAAAAGTTAATTGTACTTTGACTAGAGCATAACTTTTTCATGGTTTGTCAGAAAAATTCCATCCAATGCTCATTTTGAAGAGGATGCAATCTCCTACAATCCATATTCACACTCCAAGTTCAAGAGATGCTCTCACAAAAAGTTATCAATTTTTACATTATAGGTCCTTTTCAAAAGTCAACAAAAGTGCACTTTGAGTCAAAAGCCATAACTTGAGATTGGTAAATCCAAATGACATGGGACCAAAGGCATTGGTTAGAGGACTTCAAGAGCTTTCCAAAATGTCCAAGAACATGGTCATATGATCAAAATTGAGCAAGTTGTGTATTGGAGAAGTTGGGAAATTTTCATGAATTTGCAAAAGTCAACTTTGCTCAAAACACCTTATTTTTGCTAATGGGCCTCAAATCTCTTCTTGAAACTTCACCCCTGACTTATGCACGACCCATCAAGATTAATTGGATTTATTTTCTTATTTTTATTGATTAATTGGATTTTTAATTAATATTAATCCATTTAATTAATTTAAATCATAAGAAAATAGAAGATTTGATTTTTAAATCTTTTTGTGAAACAAATATGACCTAAACATGCTGGCAAATTCGTGCACAAGTCAAAGATACAAAAAAAATCCAATTTTGGCAAGTTTGTTCAATCATGAAAATCAAGAATATTTGATTTTTCAATAAAGGATTCAATCATCAATGCACATGGATTTTTGCCCAGCTTTTGACCTAATTCAATTGCCTTATATGTATGCAAGCAAACCCTGACCTAGGAGACGATTGAAAGCTGCAAAAAAGGACCCTGTCATATTCAAGAAATTTCAAGAAAAGTGAAAACCTATTCTTGTATTCCAGGCTAATTCAAGGCGTTCTATTCATTCAAACATATTGCAGGAGGTCCCAGGAACGTTTTGCAATCAAACTCAGGCATTAAAGCTCAAAGAATCGTCACGTACAGTCCCACGGTTTGCCTTTATATTTCATAATTGTATATCCTAATTCATGCGCATTTAACATGTTCTTGTGGTTGTTTTGCATTGCTAGGAACCATACAAAGCTAATGGCATGATTGAATTGACCTGTAACGCCTTGAATCGAAAGATACCATGATCAAATTTCTAGGGTTCTTGAGCTTTGAATTAGGGCTTTCTGAACCAGGAAAAATTGAGACCAGTGAGATACATGACTGTAATCGTGAGGCCAAGACGAAAGGAATCCATACCTCGCGAAATATTTATATGTAATGTGGTTCTATTCGCTATTTTTCCTTGCAGGAGTTAGTGGGGGTTAAAAACCCCCGCTATTTGATATTATTTATGCAGGACAAACGAAGAAGATGATGAGGTGTTGGCGTCTGGTTGGTTAATTTGAAAAAGCGCGCGTTTGTTTTTATTTTGCAGCATGTTGAGTTGTTTGCATATATAATAATTACCTATTATCCAAATAATAAAAAGGTGCAGGTGGTTGAGTGGTGAGCGTATTGGCTTGTGAGCGCTGGGACCTGGGTTCGAATCCCAGGTCCCCCCAAAACATTTATTCCCTTTTTCTTTGTATGTTCACATGCAGGTTTCCAAGTGAGGTCCATCATATACCTCCAATTCTCAAGCGCTAGATGTCACCAAGCTCAAATCCAATGGCTTAGATGGAAGGACTATCATGGTCCTTAGTCAGCATACGTGTGGACGATCCAGAAAAAGTCAAAAAGGCTTGCAGCAATTGGGCTTCAGATTTCCAAATACACCTTCTCTTGGGCCCATCACCCCCTGGGTTATTCCTTTTTTCTTCTTTTCTATTTTCCATTTAATTGTTTTACTATTAATTATTATTATTATTACTTAATTAACCAAATTAATTTTTTTTTCATAATAAATTCAGAAAACATAAAAAATATAATATTTTTATTTATTAAATTTAATTAGTTATTTTGTAAATAAATACTAACATAATTAATTTAGTTTGTTAATTAGGTTAATTTTAACATTTTCACAATAAATAAAATTAATATAGAATTAGGATTTTTGATAACTTTTGATCATTTTATTTTTTATTTATTTCCTAAAAACATAAAAACTCAAAAAATATCTTTCTTTTATTTAATTAATTAATTAGTCTAGGTTTAATTTAATTAAATACAAAATAATAAAAAAATCTCTTTCTTTCTCAAAAAAGGCTCAAAACCCTAAAAGACTCTCCGATTCAATTTTTTTTCTCGCGCGTGTGATTATTTTTGATTAATTTTTTATCTATATAATTGTATTTGCACCGAGGATGTAATAGCTCTAATTAGGACCTTTTTATCGCTTTTATTTATTTTCTCGCATTTATTTTTCAAGGGTTGTTTTTGGCGATGTAAATACCCGACGCCTTGTAATAGTTTAGTTTTACTTTCCGCAACTATTAACTGCTAGATGTATGCTAACTAGGCTATGCATGTCAAGATCTCTCTTTAAATAAAATCAATCGTAGCTCACCATAACATGTACAAAGATAACATAACTGAAACCTGACACACTCGCACATGCCACTCCTAGGGTACGCCTCACTTGGTTGCCTCGACGTGGTCATTGAGTATAGGGTGTTTTAAAGGTCGCCCTCCTGTCTAAAGATCAAAAGTTGCCTCGAAACGGTTGCCTCGATAAAAAACGATCTAAGACATTAGGGTTACCGCTAAGGCGTCCTACTATTGCTTTAGTTACCACACATGTCCCATTAATCAAATTGACCCAAAAAACTCCAACGACGGTGCTACCTACTTCTCAATAGTGGGATAGTACTGTCTAAAGGACATTTACACAGCTTAATTTCTTTTGAGTAGGTAGAGGTTCTCAGGTACTTGCTCTTTCAAAACAAAAATACTTTTCGCACTTACACTTTTTTCAAACAAAGTTTTCAAACAAACACTTCATACACTCTTGAGGACAGATACAAGAGTTAAATCGCAGTTTTCAAACAAAACTTTTTTTCAAAACCCACAAACACAAGAAAAGAAAAAATCTTTTGAAAACATAGTGAGCAAGTACCTAAGAGCCCATGGATAACCACGGATAGAAAGGGTGCTAACACCTTCCCTTTCTATAATCTACCTCCCGAACCGAGAAAATTCTCGAAAAGGAATTTTGTTGTGCTTTTGTCCTTTCCTTGTTGGAGAAAATAAAAGACGGTGGCGACTCTTGCTTACCGCGACATTTTGCGAAACGCAAACGCGAACCAGCATTAAAAAACAGTCATTTCTATTTCCACCGATCACAGAACTGGCGACTCTGCTGGGGATATACTCTATAAGTGAGGTGTACCTTAGGATTAGATCACCATGTTTTCAATTATATGCTTTGTATGATTTACATTTGTGGGCTTGTATCGGAGTTTTATAGATCCTAACCCGGATCTGGGGGTACCCTTTTTAGGTAAGTAGCAATAAACTGTGAGGGACCTGTCCGGCGTAGACCGACACGGGTGAAGCAGTAGCTACGTTGGTGTGACACCTTGGTCTGTACCGATATCCCTTATGTTGGAACAAGGAGAATATGGGTCTTCTGAGGAGTCATTAAGCACCAACTGACCTTAGAACCTTAAATTGACCAACTTGGCCATAGAACAGTAGCATTATGCTACACTCATTGAGACTAAACTCTCGCGATGGTTCCGGCCACAAGAAAAGGTTGCCAAATTGGAATTATGACCGATTGAGGGTAGTCAGTGATATTGAGATCCTCTAGAACCCGATTACTATTTTTAGGACAGGTCTTAACCAACTGAAACTGAAAGAGGGTAGTACCTAAACTTCATGTCAGCCTGAAATCTAAGGGCTCTCTTGTGTGATTTGTGTGCCTTTACCATGTTTGCCTTTTATGAATACTTGTGGTGTGCCTTTATCATAACATCATAACATTGCATGCATCCTGTGATACGGTGGGAGAACTGACTTGAGGTTTGCGTTCGTATTCGCAAATGTTGCGGTTAGCAAGAGTCGCCACCGACTTTTTATTTTATCCTAAGGAAAGGTTAAAAAGCACAGCAAAAACCTTTTGAGATGTTTTCTTGGGTTCGGGGAGTAGATTATAGAAAGGGAAGGTATTAGCACCCTTTCTATCCATGGTTATCCATGGGCTCTTAGTTACTTGCTTAGATCACTTGCCTTTTGTTTTCAATTGTTTTAAATGGTGCTTGAGTGTGTGGGTTTTGAAAATGTTTTTGAAAAGAGGCCAATGTGGTGGCAACCTTTGTAATGATCCATGTGGGGATGTATACAAAGATGTATGTCTTTTGAAAAAGTTTTCATTTTGTTTTTGAAAATTGTTTTGAAAGTGTAGTGATGTGTGGTTTTTGAAATTAGGCAAGTGTTTTGTTTTGCAAGTTGATTCAAGTAACTAAGAGGTTATCTACTCCTAAATTTCTCAAAAGATTATTGCTATACTTTAACCCTTTTAACAAGTTTGCACCACCATTGTATTTGGTGGGCAACCTTGTGTTAGGATGTGAGAGGGACAAGCGCGGGTCATCGTTTAGACCATAATTGTAACGATGTTAAATGTCTTTGGGCAATTTCTTTAAGGGACTTGATCATTTGTTTTGTTTGTTTTGAAAAGTTTTATCGAGGGACTATGATCATTCAAACTGTTTGCTTTGCCCAAAGATGTTCAACATACAATATGGCCCATTTATTTGAAGGCAACAAGTGGAATACCCTAGGGGGTGCAAGTGTGATTTGTGTGTCCATTTTCATGCTTGTTTATCTTATATTAGGTCAAACTATTTTTTATCGTTTTTCGCATACAAACCCTAATTCTAACATGTTATTATTAGAAAGCAATAAAGTGCGAAATTAAAATTACTAAGCTATTACAAGACCAAATATGGGAAGGGGGGTACAAATGTTCAAATGGGGATATTGACAAGAATTTAAATCTAAATTATTACATTAATTGGATATTTGCAATGCATAATTAAATGTAAATTAAATAAATATGTGAAATGCAAAAAGGAAGTTTTTTTTTTATGTGTATGAGAAAATATTATTTATGTAAAAGGGAAAAGAAAATAAAATGTATTTATTTTTGAGTATTTTGAACTTAGGGTAAAAAACCCTAATTTTTAAATAAAAGGTATTATTATCTAATTTAATTCTACTATTTATTTATTATTTATAAAAATAAAATAAAATGAAGTGTATTGTGAAAAAAGGTATTTTTTGTATCAAATATTAATAAAATGAAAAATCAAATATTTTTATATTTTGTCTTAAATATATTAATAATCATATATATATATTTATATTAAACCCTAAATATGTATTATACAAAAATAAATATTTATTTAATATTTTAATAAAATAAATAAAAGAGTATTTTTTTTGTGTGAAATATTTTCAGAAAGTAAATAAAAATAAAAAGTGTATTTACATTATTTTTACATTTATTCTAATAATCAAATATATATGTTTATGTATAAACTAAGAAAATAAACAAATAAATATGCAATAAATGCAAAAAATGATGGAAAAAATATTTTTAATTTTTAAATGACATGAGAAAAAATAAACAAAGTCATCCAAAAAAGAAAAAGTCAAAAATGTTAAAAAATGAGCAAATGGGCTCAGGGGGGTGTAAACATGAAAATGGGGTGTGAAAAGAAAACAAATCCAGGCCCAGCCCAGACCACTCCTTCTTCAACCTCTGTACAGCCTTCTTCAAGCTAAAACACGCGTTTTTTATCTCTGGATTCCTGGACTTTCAAGCAAAACTCATAACATGAAAAGTGTAGAGCATTAAGAGACGGTTTCAACCATATAAAGAACATGTCCTATCTCTCTAAGATGAGGGAGAATTTCTCTCCCCCTCTTTCCTGACCTAGTTTTTCTACCATTTTCAGAGCTCAAATTCTCTCTACTCAGATAAAAGAAATGAAAAGTAAAGCTATGTACATGTTCAGGGCTATGAGTAGGACCTTGTTTCTTCACAAACTTAAGACTAAAGATGCCTAATAAGAGAGATACGAATTCAAACTTTTACCTGTGCAGTTGAACTTCTATGTGGAGAATGAGAGACTTTCAGTGCAATGTAATGATTGGAAAAGCTTCCTTGAGGTCCAGGGATGCTTTTTCAATGCTTACTTTGTCTTGAACCTTCTTGTATCAAGCTGTAGAACTTCACCTGCAAGTCAAAGATATGAAAATGGTGGAAGTGGTTAGAGCAACTACAGATCGTGCCTTAGCTTCTGGATAGCTTGCATATGTTATAAGGAAGGTATAGGAACAGGTTTTGATCAAAATGCTCGAAGGGATTGAGATATAGCACTCAATCTGCAGGGTCTGCTCTGTTTGAGCAGTTTTGTGGTGTTTCTGAGGTGGAGAGTGTTTGAAATGCAAAAGGCTCGTGCAAAAGCTTGGTTGGGTGATCTTGAATGTGTTTGATAGCTTTTTGTGTTGTGTTTGTAAGCTGAGATTCAAGTTGTCACAAGCTATGGACTTTTCTTCTTTTCTAAGCAACAAAAGCAAATTGGTGTTCTAGGTCAGTATAGGACCCCCTAATGTGCTGCATCAACACCTCTTGATCAGTGTGTTATGCCCATAATCTTGTGCTAAGCAGATCTTCTATGTACTTGTTTGATTTACCAATTGACATAAAGCAAACTTTTGTAAAAATGGAAAGTTCACTTTATCCAAAAATGGATCAATCTTGTGTATAATGCTTGAATTCATGGAACAACACTTAGACACAATGAACAAGCATTAAATTAAGGAGTGTAATGTGGTTTAAGGACCTGCAAAGTAGCACAAACTATGCTGAGTTCAAATTTGCCAAGTTTATGAACATGCTTTGATGAAGAACAAAAGTGAATTTTTGCCAACTTGTGAAATTCGAATCTCTCAAGTTATGAGGTTGTTTGATGAGTTCTTGGACATTTTGGAAAGCTTGGAATGTGTACTACAATCCATCTTTGAAATGCAAATCAAAATGCCAAGTGGAAGGGTATGAAAAGTGGCCTTGAAGTAGGGTAGAAAACCTTGTCAAAATAGGTCAAATTTCACTAAGTTAAAAGATGGTTTAGTGCCCTTATTCAAAAAATCATAACTTGAGATACAAGCTTCAAATGAGAAAACTTTGTGAATCAAAGTTGTAGATTATGCAACAAGCTACAACTTTCATGTTTTGACTTTTGTTTGAATCCAAATGGATCATGGTGAAAAGATGGGGTAAAGTTGGGAAAAAATTAGGGTTTTCCATAACTTAGAAAAATTCTAAGTTATGAAAAATTCCATTTTCTAACCCTAATTTGCATTTTGAGATTTCTTGGTGAATAAGTTTCATGATTTGGAATGTTTTGATGAAAAATGAATCTTGACTCTTGATGTTGACCAAAAAGTCAAAGTTTGACTTTTCAGTATACAGTCAAAATTGATCAATTGACTGGGAAATTCAACTGTCAATCTTGTGCACTTGGGATCTTTTGAGCTTGATGAATGTGTCAAGACCATTTCATTGAGTCCTTGAGTCTATATGGGAACTTGGTTTGCCATTGGCTAGGTCAAACAGTCAAAAATTGCCTTTGTGCAGTCAAAACCCTAAAAATGACCATTTTGCCCTTTTGGTGATCTGATCAAATTTCTTGTGGAATTGTGATTCAAACTTGATCAAATGGTCCATGTGAGTTCATAATGTTGATGTGGATCAAATTTCATGAGGTTTGACTGTCAATTGGCCACAGTTGACTTTTCCCCAATACAGTTGATTTCTAGGTCAACTGTCCAATTGACTGGGCAAAACTTGGAATCAAGACTTGAAACTTGGCATGGGTAAACTTGGGAATCCAATATGAAGCATGAAAGTCATCTTAGGCATTTCAGGTCAAAACATCCTTGGGCAATCACAAACCCTAATTTGAGTCTGCAGTGCAAGGAGAAGCCTTGAGCAGAGGAAACCCTAACTGGATCTTGATCTTCAAAGGTCTTGTGATGAGAAAATGTTGAGGAAATGGGAGGGCAAATTTTGGGGTACAACAGTTGCCCCTGTTCAATCTTCTTGGACCTGAAGAGTTAGATTGGCAAGTTTGCCTTTCGTGACTCGAGGGTAAAAGGAGATTGGACACTAGAGTGCCCGGAAATTTGCACTCGCATGCTGGAGTCTCAACAATGTGGTGTCGGGAATGGGCTTATAGATGCCATTTGGAGAAGTGACAGAACTTTGTCGGGAATGGGCTTATAGATGCCATTTGGAAGTGTTGATCGCATAAGAGGTTCCTTAGCGAGAACTTGTGTATTTAAGAAAGACAGATGTTTTCCTGGCTTGTTACAGGTGTTTGATCTTCAGTCTCCTTATGCAGATATGCCCTGGCTAGATACAGGTATCGAATCTACAATCGGTTGCTCACAGATGTGCCCTGGCTGGATACAGGAGTCGAATCTGGAAATAGTCGTCAATAGATATGCCCTGGCTGGATACAGGAGTCGAATCTTTGAATTCTGCAGACGTGCCCTGGCTAGATACAGGAATCGAGTCTGGAAATGTGGTCAACAGATATGCCCTGGCTGGATACAGGAATCGAGTCTAGAAACTGATCACTCTCAGATGTGCCCTGGCTAGATACGGGTATCGAATCTGGAGCTATTGTAGTTGATAGATGTGCCCTGGCTGGATACAGGAATCGAATCTCTGAACTCTGCAGACGTGCCCTGGCTAGATACAGGAATCGAGTCTAGAAACTGATCACTCTCAGATGTGCCCTGGCTAGATACAGGTATCGAATCTGGAATCGTGACAGTTGAAGGTAGTCGCTTTTGAGATTGTCTTTTTCCTGAAAAGGCAAAGACGTAAGTTGTATGCAATGTCATGATGTATGATATGCATGATGTCATGATGTTCAATCATGAGATGTCGTATGCGTTTCACCATGTATGTAAGCAAGATGTATGAAAATGTGAAATGTTTATGAGTGTAATTTCATCTTAGGAAAATAAATCCTTGACGAACGGCCGGGAAGCTGCTCTGTGGAAGAGATACTTGGCCGAAGCTTTGATGAGAGGCCTGCTGAGGACTTTAATGATGGATTCCGCTGAGGATGATGGTGATAAGCTCCGCTGGGGAACTCTAAAGATAAACTCTGCTTGGGAATACCAAAGATAGACTTTGCTGGGGATTTGAGGGGACTTTGCCGAGAGCGGTCTTCCGTGTCTTTTAGCTGAGGATAACCCAGTTATAAGTCCTTGTGAGAAAATAACTCTAAATAAAACTTGGGCGAGACGTCCGTACTTTGCAGGGGATAAGCTTCCAGAATCTACTGGGGATGAGCTTTAAGACCTGCCGGGGAATGTTAGGCTTCTTCAGGATCGACGGGGAATCGACTCCGCTTGGGGAAAGTACTATCGCATCCTGTCTTATTCTGCGGGGAATTGAGATGATTTGGCCACATTCTTCAGTTGAACCTATCTTGGTGCCTTGGTGGACAAAACAACTAGACGGTATTAGACAACTCCGCATTGCCCCTGTCTTTGATGTCACCTGTAATCAATCTCTTTTTTCATATGCAAACATTTATGAATCAGCAATTTAATGTCAAATGCATATATCAAAAATGAACATTGGACGTTCTTCGCAAGACAAAACAGAAAAAGAAAAACAATGGCAATTTGTATGGACAAGTGAATTTGTATTGATTTAAACTTTGCCTGTGAATAGGCGTTTTTTGTACAAGAGGCTGACATCCTAGTAAGAGGACATCGCCAAAAAGTATAGAGTTTACAATTTGAAAAAGAAAACAAAACAGCTATGTGAACAATCCCACTGGGTTCCAACTCTGCTATTGCCTTTATGTCTTCGAATGTCTCATCACTTTGCTGCTTAGTTGAAGATGAAGCTGATTGGTCAATGTCGAAATCTGGAGCCGGATAGTTGATGGAATTCCGGATGCGAAGTGATCCAATGAGACATAGTGTTACGCTTTTATCCCTAACTTTTGCCTGGACCGCCCTTTCGGGTTTTCAGTCCACCGGGATACCCATTTTTGCCCAAGCCGCCCTTTCAGGTTTTCGACTTGCCGGGTGTACAGATTTTTTTCATTTCATCCCTTATTTTTGCCCGAACCCTTTTGGTTCGCCGGGAAGCCCTTGTTTTTGCCTAGGTATGTCAACCTAGCGGGTCTTTTATTTATGCGTAGTATTTTTTCACTATGTCTGCATTGGCGGGGTGAGGAAGGTCGTCACCGTCCATGGTGGTTAGGATCATGGCTCCTCCTGAGAACACACGCTTAACCACAAATGGCCCTTCGTAAGTAGGGGTCCATTTGCCCCGGGGATCACTTTGAGGAAGGATGATGCGTTTGATTACCAGGTCCCCAACTTGATACTCTTGCGGTCTGACTTTCTTGTTAAATGCCCTGATCATCCGTTTCTGATACGTTTGACCATGACAGATAGCAGTGAGCCTCTTTTCGTCAATCAGATTTAATTGATCAAGTCGAGTCTGGATCCAATCATCTTCATTCAAGTCTGCATCCTTCATTATCCGGAGGGAGGGTATCTGGATCTCGATTGGCAAGACTGCCTCCATGCCATAGACTAAGGAGAAAGGAGTTGCCCCGGTTGACGTCCTTGCTGAGGTACGGTACCCATGAAGAGCGAATGGTAACATCTCGTGCCAATCTTTATAGGTCACTGTCATCTTCTGCACAATCTTCTTGATATTTTTATTGGCTGCCTCTACAGCCCCATTCATCTTCGGCCGGTAGGGAGAAGAATTGTGGTGCTGTATCTTGAATTGTTCACAGAGTTCAGTGATCATTTTGTTATTGAGATTGGTACCATTGTCCGTAATGATTCTTTCCGGGACTCCGTACCGACAGATTAGATTATGCCGGATGAAACGTGCTACGACGCTCTTGGTTACCGTTGCGTAGGAAGCTGCCTCAACCCACTTTGTGAAGTAATCGATCGCCACCAAGATGAAGCGATGCCCATTGGATGCCGTTGGTCGGATCTCACCGATCATATCGATGCCCCACATTGCGAAAGGCCAAGGTGCCGTTAGGACATTCAAAGGAACTGGAGGGATATGCACCTTGTCAGCATAGATCTGGCACTTATGACAAGTTCGGGAGTGTTGGTAACAATCGGCTTCCATCGTGGACCAGAAATATCCTGCCCGAAGGATTTTCTTAGCCATGGTGTGTCCACTGGAATGGGTCCCAAATGTACCTTCATGCAGTTCCATCATAATTTTCTCTGCTTCAGCCTTATCCACACAACGTAACAGAGTTGAATCATGATTCCGTTTGTAGAGAATGTCGTTGCTGAGGAAGAATTTCGCAGCAAACCTCCTCATGAACTTCTTATCATTGACAGACGCACCTTCAGGGTATTCCTGAGCTTCCAAGTACCTCTTCACCTCATGATACCAGGGTTTTTCAGTCACCTTTTCAGCCTCGAGCTCGCAGCAGTATGCCGGTTCATCCAACTTCCAGATTATGATTCGGGGAGCCTCATTGTCCCATTTAACTTTGAACATTGAAGACATCGTGGCTAGTGCGTCCGCTAGCTGATTCTCCTCTCTGGGGAAATGCTCAAAAGTTATCTCTTCAAAGTGAGGGAGCAAGGTCGACACATACTCCTTGTAAGGAATGAGATTCGGGTGTTTCGTATCCCACTCGCCTTTGATCTGATTGATCACGAGAGCGGAATCTCCGAAGACACTTAGAAACTTGATCCTCAAATTGATCGCAGCTTGTAAACCCATGATACATGCCTCATATTCTGCCATGTTGTTGGTGCAGCTGAAACATAATCGGGCGGTGAGTGGAGTATGAGTCCCCTTGGGAGATATGATTACAGCGCCGACGCCGTTACCCAAAGCATTGGAGGCTCCGTCAAAATGCATAGACCATCGGGATCCTTCCTCAGGTCCTTCATCCGGTCCAGGTACTTCACAGTCAGTTACCACCATGATGTCTTCGTCCGGAAAATCAAAGTTCAATGATTGGTAATCGTCCACAGGTTGGTGTGCCAAATGATCAGCCAGTACACTTCCCTTAATTGCTTTCTGAGTTGTATACTGGATGTCATATTCTGTTAAGATCATTTGCCATCTCGCTATTCTTCCAGACAGAGCAGGCTTTTCAAATATGTACTTTATGGGATCCATTTTTGAAATCAATAAAGTAGTGTGAGTCAGCATATACTGTCTCAGCCGGCGAGCAGCCCATACAAGAGCGCAGCAAGTTTTCTCAAGCAGTGAGTAACGAGACTCACAGTCGGTAAACTTTTTGCTCAAGTAATAAATAGCGTGCTCTTTTCGGCCAAACTCGTCATGCTGCCCCAGCACACACCCCATTGAATTATCAAGCACTGTTAAGTATAGTATCAGAGGTCTTCCTTCCACCGGTGGCATAAGAATGGGTGGCTCTTGGAGATATTCCTTTATTCTTTCAAAGGCGGCCTGACATTCATCATTCCAGCGTACCACTTGATCTTTCTTCAGTAATTTGAAGATTGGCTCACAAGTAGCAGTCAGATGTGAGATGAATCGGGCAATGTAATTCAGTCGTCCTAGGAAACCTCTGACTTCTTTCTCTGTTTTTGGAGTCGGAATCTCTTGTATGGCTTTTACCTTGGCAGGGTCCACCTGAATACCTTTATCACTTACAATGAAACCTAGCAATTTTCCGGACCTCACCCCGAAGGTGCATTTGTTGGGATTCAATCTCAGCTTGTACAACTTGAGTCGGTCAAACAACTTCCTCAGATGATCAAGGTGCTCCTCCTCAGTTTGAGACCTTGCAATCATGTCATCAACGTATACTTCAATCTCATGATGGATCATATCATGAAATAAAGCAACCATGGCACGCTGATAGGTTGCCCCAGCATTTTTCAATCCGAATGGCATGACCTTATAACAGAAGGTCCCCCACTGAGTTACAAATGTAGTCTTCTCCATATCTTCAGGAGCCATCTTAATCTGATTATACCCTGAGAAGCCATCCATGAAGGAGAACACCTTGTGTTGAGCTGTATTATCAACAAGGACATCGATGTGAGGTAGGGGGAAATCATCCTTGGGGCTGGCCCTGTTCAGATCCCTGTAGTCGACACACATTCTGACTTTACCGTCCTTCTTCGGCACTGGCACAACATTGGCAACCCACTGAGGGTAAGAAGTTACTGCAAGGAAACCCGCATCAAACTGTTTCATCACCTCGGCTTTAATCTTCTCAGACATCTCTGGACGCATCCGTCGAACTTTTTGCTTTACTGGAGGGCAATCTTCCTTGGTTGGCAGATGGTGAACTACAATGTCGGCGTCCAAACCAGGCATATCCTCATAGGACCAAGCAAAAATCTCCATGTAGTCTTGTAGCATCTGGATCAATCGTTGCTTCACGCTGAGCTCTAGATTGGCACCAATCTTGACCTCTTTCCTTTCTGTCTCAGTACCCAGGTTAATTGTCTCCACAGGCTCTTCATGTGGTTGAATAGCCCTCTCTTCCTGGAGTAGCAGTCTTGCGAGTTCACCAGGCACTTCGCAATCATCTTCACCTTCGTCTTCGGCCAAGTTGATCGGATTTTCGAAGTCATAACTGGCGGTAGCAGAGCTGTTACCAGTGAGATCCAGAGTGGATTGAAACCTGTGTAAGTGAGTGTGTGTAAATATAGCTGTTTTGCAATATGTATAACACAGAAAGAAAAAAGAGCACAAGATTTGAAATGCAACAAACGTCCAATGTTTTGATTAATGATATATGAAAATGTCATACAAAAAGCCCTCACAAATGGAGCTACGATGCCCCGGGTAGGACACCGAGCCAACAGAGTTTTAACATATTGTTTGTTACAAATTTGGGAATCAAAAGAAATCAATTACTGCGTGACAAATGTGATAGGGGTAAAATCCTTTGCTGTCCAGTTGCTTGGTCCGTTGCTGGCAGTCGGGTAGATCCAACTATCAAACTCAGCTTCCTCCACATCTTCCTCAATAGCGTTCACCCTTGAGCTGGAAATAAACACCGGAGCCTTTCCAATCTTCTCTTTGCGCACTGCCTTCTGAGCCTCTGCAGTAAAGCCTAGCCCAAACTTGTCGTTCTTCTGAGTGAAATCAGGAAGCTGACCCCAGTGTGCACAATTGCCCTTCTGAACCACAGCCCGGGCATCCCTTAGGGAAGCCATCTTCAAGGAATCATTCTCTTCGGCCATTGTCTCTGCAGCTGCTGAAATTGGATGTACCTCCTCGAAATGTTGGAAGGGGGTTTCAATGAACTCTCCGTCCATCTCGATGTACCTGAAGGAATTCAAATGGCTCACCATATACTCCTCTTCTCCTTGCACAGTGACGATCTTCCCTCTGACGGGATACTTCAGCTTTTGGTGCAAGGTGGAGGTCACTGCCCCAGCTTTATGGATCCAAGGTCGACCCAACAGACAAGAGTATGATGGACGTATATCCATCACGTAAAAGGTAGAGTCAAACACTTGAGAGCCCACACGAATAGGGATGTTAACCTCTCCATGAACCATCCTCTTGGAACCGTCAAAGGCCCTGACAATGATATTGCTGGGCTTCAACTCCAGGCCTTCATAATCCAAGCGATCCAAAGCCTTTTTCGGTAGAACATTCAAGGAAGAACCGGTGTCCACCAATACATGTGCCAGAGTAGTGCCCCTGCATTCAATAGAGACATGCAGGGCATCGTTGTGGTCTCTCCCTTTTGCGGTCAGGTCAGCATCTGAAAAACCCAAGCCGTTGTCCGCCGTCAGATTCGCTATGCAGTCAGTGAACTGGACTGCAGACGTCTCTTGCGGCACATGGGCCGTCTTGAGAAATGAGATCAAGGCTTTAGCATGAGCCTCGGAGCATAGCAATAAGGAGAGCAGAGAGATCTTGGAGGGTGTATGCCCCAACTGTTCGACAACATTAAAATCACTTTTCTTTATTATTTTCAGAATCTCCTCCATTTCTTGTCGGGAGGCCTCAGCATTTACGGGTATTGGTGCCTCCATCCGGGCAGGCTCTTCTTCAATCCCTTTGCCCCGAGCATTTGATGACTCGGCAGCAGGGGATGCAATTTGATCAGCAACAGGACTTGGTAAACTTGCAGGTTTTATGAGGAGGGGTTTTCGAATAGCGGGCGGCGCAATGTCAGGCGAGAAGAGCCTGCCACTGCGGGTGACTTTAGCTGGACCGGTGATATCGCAGATACTGGCACTAGCATCAAATTCTTGCTTGATTCCATTTACATATACGTCTGCCCCATAATGCCAGGGGACAGCTTTATCAGACACGTAGGAGAGGGGTCCTGGAACAGTAATGATCACAGGCGCAACTGTCAAGATTTGAATAGGCTTCTTTGGGGGAGCCTTGATTGGATTTTTGAAGATGGTAATCACGGAAACTTCTTTCATCGGAACCAATTGAACAGCAGTCTTTTTGAAGAGAATCTCCTTGCTATCCATTAGGCCTTGGATGCCTAACCTTAGCAAGGGACAATCAGATAGGGAAATAGCACAGAATGGGCAACCTTCGCCGCAACCCGGAAATAAACCGGCCCGCAGTAGGTTCTTCTTAACAGTCTTCAAAGGGGTAACAACTTCATCTATCGAAACAGCATACACTTCTTCCTCAATGGCATTTACCCTATGCTGGGGCATAGGAGCCGTTACAACATTTGGTCTTTCCGGCGCTTCAAACTGAATTTCTTTCGCGTCGATCAGATCTTGCACTTTGTTTCTCAAGGCCCAGCAATCATCAGTAGTGTGCCCGGGACTATCAGAATGATAAGCACACCGGGCATTTGGGTTGTATTTAGGAGACGCAGTGTTGACGACCTTAGGAGCTTCTTTGAGGGTCACCAGGTTGGTGGATAATAGTTGGGGTAAAATTTGAGATAATGTCATGCTCAATCGGGTATACTGCCTCTTGGGCCTTTCACTTCTTTGTTGATTGTACTGCTGAGGAGCAGCAACAGGTTTAGAGATGACCAAAGCATTGACGGCTTGGAGACCTTCGGGCTTGACTTGTCTTCTAGGACCATAGACGGCGCTTGCTTCTTTCTTAAATGGCCTCTTCTCAGCACTTGTAGAGGCGGCCTTCTGTATCTTGCCTGACCTGATGCCAGCTTCAATTCTTTCTCCTGTTAATATCAAATCTGTAAATCCAGCGGAGGAGTTACCAACCAAATGATTGAAAAACGGACCAGACAACGTCCCCAGGAACATATCAACCAGCTCTCGATCAGTTAATGGAGGCTGCACCCTGCCAGCCAAATCTCTCCATTTTTGAGCGTACTCTTTGAACCCTTCACCCGTCCCTAGAGACATACCCTGAAGTTGGGTACGCGTAGGAGCGAGATCAGAATTGTATTGGTATTGTCTGTAGAATGCAGTTGCCAAATCTTCCCAGTGTCGGATGCTAGCTCCGTCCAATTGGTAGAACCATTCAAGTTGTGACCCCGAGAGGCTATCTTGGAAGAAGTGAATCCAGAGGTTCTTATCCGCCGTGTAAGGTTGGATTTTCCTTACGTACGACCTCAGATGCAGCTTTGGGCAGGAGACCCCATCATACTTGGCGAAGGCAGGCGCCTTAAACTTGTGTGGAATTACTACTCCGGAAGATAATCCCAAATCTCCGAAATCCAGTCCCGGCACGTTCTGAATTTCCATAGCGCTCAAGCGGTCCTCCAATTGTTTGTATCTGTCAGCAGCAGGTGGGTATTGTTCATCGTTATAGTCCGTCTCGTTGTCGGAGACTGCGGGACTAGGAGCTCCTCCCCCTTGGGGACTATTTTTCTCAGCAGAAGAAGTGGTTGGATCAGCTTCATTGTGGAGTGTGTTCCCAAATCTGCGTCCGGTGTTGAACAATGCAGTCCTCTTTTTCTTCTTCTTCTTTAGGAGTAGAGTCTTCAACTCTTGCTGACCTTGGGCTAGGCTTAGGACCATCTCTTGAAACTGTGCACTTTGGGCCTGAAGGGCCTTGATTGCTTGCTCACTGGAGGACTGGATTCATGATGACTGTGCAAACAAACAGCGAAGAAGATTAAGCAACCTGTGAAATAGGGTACCTGCTATGCATATGGTGTAATGGAATGCGTATGTTTTATGTTTTCAAAGACAAATAAGATTCAACTTTGTAGACAAAAAAGGGAAACACACTTCATTAGATTAAAATTTTTCAATTGTTCAACAATTTGCCCTTAGGCATTACAGGAATGAAAAATACGGAAAAGGAAATAAAACTACAAAAGGAAATAATCAAAGCTCATCAATGCTCCCATGGCCTCCTCCTCTCAGTGCTGATGTAGTTGTTCAGGACACGTTCTTCCTCCAATTGCTTAGTCAGCCTTTGGATCTTCCTTTCCTGCTCGTTGAACTTCTCCCGATAGAAATCCCGTTCTTCCTTTAGTTGTGCCCAAGATCTCTTCATTGTATCAAAATCAGTGGGTATCTGAGGAGGGAGGACAGTTGGAGGAACCCCATCTTCATTGGGAGATTCCAGGATGATTGGTCTGACGGCTTCGTATGGCATACCCAACTTCTGAGCACGGATGCGGACCCATTTGCAATAGGGTTCCAATGGCAGAGAAGTCTTTGGTCCTAACTCATGTGGGTCAGCTTTGTGAATTCTGTCCCAAGCTCTAATGAATCCCTGGCGTAGTTTGTCACTGTCTGCCTGAAACTCAAAATGGAAGTGAGGAACCAGCGTCTCATGAGGCCCATCTCCTCTGGCTCTTCCAAACTGACGGAGAGCTAAACACGGATTGTAAGAGATTCCTCCTTGGATACCAATCAACGGGACATTAGGGTATTCTCCGCAACGGTCGATAACAGCTACCTCATCCAAACCTCTGAGAGTCCAAGTGATATCCTTATCTGTGAGAGACATTAACC
This sequence comes from Vicia faba, assembly GCA_948472305.1. Taxonomy (NCBI): domain Eukaryota; kingdom Viridiplantae; phylum Streptophyta; class Magnoliopsida; order Fabales; family Fabaceae; genus Vicia; species Vicia faba. Next base: position 626,054,603 of record OX451739.1, read on the forward strand.
TCCGAGCCCAACCTTTTCCTTCTTCATTCTTCAGCACGGACTTAGGAAGGTGCGAAATAAACCACCTTACTAGCAAAGGAGCACAACACCACGGAGTCCCCCGTTTTCGAGCAGTACGAGCATAGAGTTGTTGTAGAATGTCACCCAAGAGAGTGGGTACCGGATTCCGAGACATGAAGATTCTTATGACATGGATACTGATAAAGGTGTCAGGGTTGGGAAACAATACCAGACCATAGATCAAAAGAGCCAGAATATCCTCATATGCCTTGAAGTCCAAGTCATTCCAGAAATCACTAGCCTTGCCAACCAAAAATTTGACCAAGAAGCCCTTGATCCCATTTCTAGTTTCCCAATTGGACAACACCTCTTCTTTGGTCAAGGGGAGAATTGCAGCAATCTCTTCAGGCCTAGGAGTCTTTTCCAAACCAGTGAAAGGAGTTTGTTCCAAGACAGGAATCCCAAGCAAATAAGATAATTCTTCCAGGGTAGGAACCAGCTGGAAGTCTTGAAAGGTGAAACAGTGATGCAGAGGGTCATAAAACTGGGTCAGAACACTTATCAATTGTTGGTCCCATTTTGCAGTGATCAAGCCAAGGAGGGAACCATGTCTGTTGATGAAGGAGGTAGTGTTTGGAATCCTTTCAACCAGATCTTTGAGTAAAACTGGTGGTTGAACAAAGTTGAGCCGGACAGTATTTCTACGCACGGGCATCATAATGTCCTACAAAACAGAGCAAAGGTGAAACCTTTTTGTCTTTGAAATGGGTTAGCCTTTTACACAGGATGCATGCAATGGTATGATGGAATGATGCTATGATGAAACACACCACAAATATTCACATAGACAGGTAAGGCACACAAGTCACACAAGATACCCTTAGGTTTCAGGCCAGCATGAGTTTCAGGTATTACCCTCTTTTGGTTTCGTTGGTTAAAACCTGTCCTATCAAAAGTAACCGGGTTCTAGAGGATCTCAAATCATTGGCTACCCTCAATCGGTCATAACTCCAGCATCACAATCTTTTCTCGCGGCCAGAACCATCTCGAGAGTTTAGCCTCAATGAGTGTAGCATACTGCTACTGTCCTAATAGCCAAGTTGGTCAATTTAGGGTTCTAAGGTTGGTTGGTGTTTAATGACTCCTTAGAAGACCTATATTCTCCCCGTTACAACACAAGGGATATAGGTACAGACTAAGATGCCACACCAACGTAGCCACTGCTTCACCCATGTCGATCTACGCCGGACAGGTCCCTCACAGATTATGCTACCTAAAAAGGGTATTTCCCAGATCCGGGTTAGGATCTATGAACTCCGATGCAAAGCCCACAAATATAAAATCAAACAAAGCAAGCAATTGAAAACAAAAGTGATCTAAGCCCTAAGGTTACTCCACTTTTAAAACCATCTCCCCAGCAGAGTCGCCAGTTCTGTGATACGGTGGGAGAACTGACTTGAGGTTTGCGTTCGTATTCGCAAATGTTGCGGTTAGCAAGAGTCGCCACCGACTTTTTATTTTATCCTAAGGAAAGGTTAAAAAGCACAGCAAAAACCTTTTGAGATGTTTTCTTGGGTTCGGGGAGTAGATTATAGAAAGGGAAGGTATTAGCACCCTTTCTATCCATGGTTATCCATGGGCTCTTAGTTACTTGCTTAGATCACTTGCCTTTTGTTTTCAATTGTTTTAAATGGTGCTTGAGTGTGTGGGTTTTGAAAATGTTTTTGAAAAGAGGCCAATGTGGTGGCAACCTTTGTAATGATCCATGTGGGAATGTATACAAAGATGTATGTCTTTTGAAAAAGTTTTCATTTTGTTTTTGAAAATTGTTTTGAAAGTGTAGTGATGTGTGGTTTTTGAAATTAGGCAAGTGTTTTGTTTTGCAAGTTGATTCAAGTAACTAAGAGGTTATCTACTCCTAAATTTCTCAAAAGATTATTGCTATACTTTAACCCTTTTAACAAGTTTGCACCACCATTGTATTTGGTGAGCAACCTTGTGTTAGGATGTGAGAGGGACAAGCGCGGGTCATCGTTTAGACCATAATTGTAACGACGTTAAATGTCTTTGGGCAATTTCTTTAAGGGACTTGATCATTTGTTTTGTTTGTTTTGAAAAGTTTTATCGAGGGACTATGATCATTCAAACTGTTTGCTTTGCCCAAAGATGTTCAACATACAATATGGCCCATTTATTTGAAGGCAACAAGTGGAATACCCTAGGGGGTGCAAGTGTGATTTGTGTGTCCATTTTCATGCTTGTTTATCTTATATTAGGTCAAACTATTTTTTATCGTTTTTCGCATACAAACCCTAATTCTAACATGTTATTATTAGAAAGCAATAAAGTGCGAAATTAAAATTACTAAGCTATTACAAGACCAAATATGGGAAGGGGGGTACAAATGTTCAAATGGGGATATTGACAAGAATTTAAATCTAAATTATTACATTAATTGGATATTTGCAATGCATAATTAAATGTAAATTAAATAAATATGTGAAATGCAAAAAGGAAGTTTTTTTTTATGTGTATGAGAAAATATTATTTATGTAAAAGGGAAAAGAAAATAAAATGTATTTATTTTTGAGTATTTTGAACTTAGGGTAAAAAACCCTAATTTTTAAATAAAAGGTATTATTATCTAATTTAATTCTACTATTTATTTATTATTTATAAAAATAAAATAAAATGAAGTGTATTGTGAAAAAAGGTATTTTTTGTATCAAATATTAATAAAATGAAAAATCAAATATTTTTATATTTTGTCTTAAATATATTAATAATCATATATATATATTTATATTAAACCCTAAATATGTATTATACAAAAATAAATATTTATTTAATATTTTAATAAAATAAATAAAAGAGTATTTTTTTGTGTGAAATATTTTCAGAAAGTAAATAAAAATAAAAAGTGTATTTACATTATTTTTACATTTATTCTAATAATCAAATATATATGTTTATGTATAAACTAAGAAAATAAACAAATAAATATGCAATAAATGCAAAAAATGATGGAAAAAATATTTTTAATTTTTAAATGACATGAGAAAAAATAAACAAAGTCAGCCAAAAAAGAAAAAGTCAAAAATGTTAAAAAATGAGCAAATGGGCTCAGGGGGGTGTAAACATGAAAATGGGGTGTGAAAAGAAAACAAATCCAGGCCCAGCCCAGACCACTCCTTCTTCAACCTCTGTACAGCCTTCTTCAAGCTAAAACACGCGTTTTTTATCTCTGGATTCCTGGACTTTCAAGCAAAACTCATAACATGAAAAGTGTAGAGCATTAAGAGACGGTTTCAACCATATAAAGAACATGTCCTATCTCTCTAAGATGAGGGAGAATTTCTCTCCCCCTCTTTCCTGACCTAGTTTTTCTACCATTTTCAGAGCTCAAATTCTCTCTACTCAGATAAAAGAAATGAAAAGTAAAGCTATGTACATGTTCAGGGCTATGAGTAGGACCTTGTTTCTTCACAAACTTAAGACTAAAGATACCTAATAAGAGAGATACGAATTCAAACTTTTACCTGTGCAGTTGAACTTCTATGTGGAGAATGAGAGACTTTCAGTGCAATGTAATGATTGGAAAAGCTTCCTTGAGGTCCAGGGATGCTTTTTCAATGCTTACTTTGTCTTGAACCTTCTTGTATCAAGCTGTAGAACTTCACCTGCAAGTCAAAGATATGAAAATGGTGGAAGTGGTTAGAGCAACTACAGATCGTGCCTTAGCTTCTGGATAGCTTGCATATGTTATAAGGAAGGTATAGGAACAGGTTTTGATCAAAATGCTCGAAGGGATTGAGATATAGCACTCAATCTGCAGGGTCTGCTCTGTTTGAGCAGTTTTGTGGTGTTTCTGAGGTGGAGAGTGTTTGAAAGGCAAAAGGCTCGTGCAAAAGCTTGGTTGGGTGATCTTGAATGTGTTTGATAGCTTTTTGTGTTGTGTTTGTAAGCTGAGATTCAAGTTGTCACAAGCTATGGACTTTTCTTCTTTTCTAAGCAACAAAAGCAAATTGGTGTTCTAGGTCAGTATAGGACCCCCTAATGTGCTGCATCAACACCTCTTGATCAGTGTGTTATGCCCATAATCTTGTGCTAAGCAGATCTTCTATGTACTTGTTTGATTTACCAATTGACATAAAGCAAACTTTTGTAAAAATGGAAAGTTCACTTTATCCAAAAATGGATCAATCTTGTGTATAATGCTTGAATTCATGGAACAACACTTAGACACAATGAACAAGCATTAAATTAAGGAGTGTAATGTGGTTTAAGGACCTGCAAAGTAGCACAAACTATGCTGAGTTCAAATTTGCCAAGTTTATGAACATGCTTTGATGAAGAACAAAAGTGAATTTTTGCCAACTTGTGAAATTCGAATCTCTCAAGTTATGAGGTTGTTTGATGAGTTCTTGGACATTTTGGAAAGCTTGGAATGTGTACTACAATCCATCTTTGAAATGCAAATCAAAATTCCAAGTGGAAGGGTATGAAAAGTGGCCTTGAAGTAGGGTAGAAAACCTTGTCAAAATAGGTCAAATTTCACTAAGTTAAAAGATGGTTTAGTGCCCTTATTCAAAAAATCATAACTTGAGATACAAGCTTCAAATGAGAAAACTTTGTGAATCAAAGTTGTAGATTATGCAACAAGCTACAACTTTCATGTTTTGACTTTTGTTTGAATCCAAATGGATCATGGTGAAAAGATGGGGTAAAGTTGGGAAAAAATTAGGGTTTTCCATAACTTAGAAAAATTCTAAGTTATGAAAAATTCCATTTTCTAACCCTAATTTGCATTTTGAGATTTCTTGGTGAATAAGTTTCATGATTTGGAATGTTTTGATGAAAAATGAATCTTGACTCTTGATGTTGACCAAAAAGTCAAAGTTTGACTTTTCAGTATACAGTCAAAATTGATCAATTGACTGGGAAATTCAACTGTCAATCTTGTGCACTTGGGATCTTTTGAGCTTGATGAATGTGTCAAGACCATTTCATTGAGTCCTTGAGTCTATATGGGAACTTGGTTTGCCATTGGCTAGGTCAAACAGTCAAAAATTGCCTTTGTGCAGTCAAAACCCTAAAAATGACCATTTTGCCCTTTTGGTGATCTGATCAAATTTCTTGTGGAATTGTGATTCAAACTTGATCAAATGGTCCATGTGAGTTCATAATGTTGATGTGGATCAAATTTCATGAGGTTTGACTGTCAATTGGCCACAGTTGACTTTTCCCCAATACAGTTGATTTCTAGGTCAACTGTCCAATTGACTGGGCAAAACTTGGAATCAAGACTTGAAACTTGGCATGGGTAAACTTGGGAATCCAATATGAAGCATGAAAGTCATCTTAGGCATTTCAGGTCAAAACATCCTTGGGCAATCACAAACCCTAATTTGAGTCTGCAGTGCAAGGAGAAGCCTTGAGCAGAGGAAACCCTAACTGGATCTTGATCTTCAAAGGTCTTGTGATGAGAAAATGTTGAGGAAATGGGAGGGCAAATTTTGGGGTACAACACATCCTGCATAAGGACTAACCCATTTCAAAGACAAGAGGGTTTCATCTTTGCTCTGTTTTGTAGGACATCATGATGCCCATGCGTAGGAACACTATCCGGTTCAACTTTGTTCAACCACCTGCTTTGCTTACAGAATTGGTTGACAGGATTCCAAACACTACTTCCTTCATCAGGAGGCATGGTTCTCTTCTCGGTTTAGTCACTTCAAAGTGGGACCTACAAATGATGAGTGTCTTGGTCCAATTTTATGATCCGCTATACCATTGCTTCACCTTTCAAGACTTCCAGTTGGTCCCTACCCTGGAAGAATTCTCTGAGTTACTTGGTATCCCTGTTTTGGAGCAGACTCCATTCACTTGTTGGGAAAAGACTCTCAGGCCTGAAGAGATTGTTGCAGCCCTTCCCTTGACTAAAGAGGAAGTAATGGCCAACTGGGAGACCAGAAGTGGGGTTAAGGGCTTTTTGTCTAAGTTTCTGGTTGGCAAAGCTAAGTGTTTCTGGAATGACTTAGACTTCAGAGTGTACGAGGACATTCTGGCTCTCTTAATCTATGGTCTGGTATTGTTTCCAAATCCTGACACCTTTGTTGATGTTAACGCCATAAGGATCTTCATATCTCGGAACCCTGTGCCAACTCTTTTGGGTGATATCCTTCAACAACTCTATACTCGTACCGCCCGAAAGTGGGGAACTTTGATGTGTTGTGCTCCTTTATTAGCGAGGTGGTTTATTTCGCACCTCCCTAAGTTCGTACTGAAGAACAAAGAAGGAAGGGGCTGGGCGCGTAGGATAATGTCTCTTACTGATAATGACATCATTTGGACTCTCAGAGGTTTAGATGAGGTGGTCATTATTGATTGTTGCGGAGAGTATCCTAATGTTCCATTGATCGGAACCCAGGGAGGAATCTCTATAACCCATGTTTAGCTCTTCGTCAGTTTGGAAGAGCCAGAAGAGAAGGGCCTCATGAGATGTTGATACCTCACATCAGTTTTGAGTTTCAGGTAGATAGCGACGAGCTACGTCGTAGATTCATTAGGGCTTGTGATAGAATTCACAAATCTGACCCACATGAGTTGGGACCAAAGACTTCTCTACCAATGGAATCCTATTTCAGATGGGTCCGCATCCGTGCCTAGAAGCTAGGTATGCCATACGAAGCTGTCAGGCCTATTACTCTTGAAGTTGCTGATAAAGACGGGGTTCCTCCAACTACTCTCCATCCTCATACACCCACTTATATTGGTACACTGAAGAGGTCTTGGGCGCAACTGCAGGAAGAACGGGATTCTTATCGGGAAAGGTTCAACGAACAAGAACAAAAGATCCAGAAGCTGACTAAGCAACTGGAGAACGAGCGGATCCTGAATGATTATATCCGCACTGAGAAGAAGAGGCCATGGGAACATTGATGAACCTATTGATGATTTCTTTTACGGTTTTATTTACTTTTCAGCATTTCCATTCTTGTAACGCCTAAGGGCAATTTGTTGAACAATTTAAATTCCGAAGGTTCGCCGTATGCGCCCAGAGATGTCCGAGAAAATCAAGGCTGAGGTTATGAAACAATTTGACGCCGGTTTTCTAGCAGTAACTTCTTACCCTCAGTGGGTTGCCAATGTGGTTCCAGTGCCGAAGAAAGATGGTAAGGTCAGAATGTGTGTTGACTACAGAGATTTGAACAGGGCGAGCCCTAAGGATGACTTCCCTCTTCCTCACATCGACGTTCTGGTCGACAACACTGCTCAACATAAAGTATTCTCCTTCATGGACAGTTTCTCCGGTTACAATCAAATCAAGATGGCTCCCGAAGACATGGAGAAGACCACTTTTGTTACTCAGTGGGGCACTTTCTGCTACAAGGTCATGCCTTTCGGGTTGAAAAATGCTAGGGCAACGTATCAGCGTGCCATGGTTGCTCTGTTTCATGATATGATCCACCATGAGATTGAAGTACACATCGACGATATAATTGCAAGGTCCCAAACTGAAGAGGAACACCTTGACCATCTACAGAAGCTGTTTGACCGGTTGAAGTTGTACAAACTAAGGTTGAACCCGAACAAGTGCACCTTCGGAGTGAGATCTGGAAAATTGCTAGGCTTCATCGTGAGCGATAAAGGTATTCAAGTGGACCCTGCCAAAGTGAAATCCATACAAGAGATGCCGACTCCCAAGACAGAGAAAGAAGTCAGAGGCTTTCTGGGACGTCTGAACTACATTGCCCGATTCATCTCGCACCTAACTGCTACTTGTGAACCAATCTTCAAGCTACTGAAGAAAGATCAAGTAGTACGTTGGAACAATGAATGTCAGACCGCTTTCGAAAGAATCAAAGAGTATCTCCAAGAGCCACCTATTCTTATGCCACCGGTTGAAGGGAGACCTCTAATCTTATACTTGACATTACTTGACAATTCAATGGGGTGCGTGTTGGGTCAGCATGACGAGTCTGGCCGAAAAGAGCACGCTATTTATTACCTTAGCAAAAAGTTTACTGACTGTGAGACCCGATACTCACTGCTCGAGAAAACTTGATGCACTTTGGTATGGGCTGCTCTCCGGCTAAGACAGTATATGTTGACTCGCACTACTCTATTGATTTAAAAAATGGATCCAATCAAGTATATCTTCGAGAAGCCTGCCTTGTCCGGAAGAATAGTAAGATGGCAGATGATCTTGACTGAATATGACATCCAGTACACGACTCAAAAGGAAATCAAGGGAAGTGTGTTGGCAGACCATTTGGCACATCAGGCAGTGGATGATTACCAGTCTATGAACTTTGAATTTCCAGACGAGAATATCATGGTAGTGACTGATTGTGAAATACCTGGACCGGATGAAGGACCTGAGGAAGGATCCCGATGGTCTATGCACTTTGACGGAGCCTCAAACGCTTTGGGTAACGGTATTGGCGCTGTGATCATATCTCCTAAAGGCTCTCATACTCCACTTACTGCCCGACTATGTTTCAACTGCACCAACAACATGGCGGAGTATGAAGCATGCATTATGGGTCTTCGAGCTGCAATTGACCTAAGGATCAAGTTTCTGAGTGTCTTCGGAGATTCCGCTCTCGTGATCAGTCAGATCAAAGGCGAGTGGGATACGAAACACCCAAATCTTATTCCTTACAAGGAGTATGTGTTGACGTTGCTTCCCCATTTCGAGGAGATAACTTTTGAACATTTCCCAAGATAGGAGAATTAGTTGGCGGACGCGCTAGCTACGATGTCTTCTATGTTCAAAGTCAAATGGGACAACGAGGCTCCCCGGATCATTATTTGGAAATTGGATGAACCTGCACATTGCTGTGATCTTGAGACCGAAGAGGTAACAGAAAAACCCTGGTATCATGAGGTGAAGAGGTACCTTGAGGCTCAAGAATACCCCGAGGGTGCATCCATTAATGACAAGAAGTTTCTGAGAAGATTCGCGGCAAAGTTCTTCCTCAGCAATGGCATTCTTTACAAACGTAACCATGATTCAACCCTACTGCGTTGTGTGGATAAGATTGAGGCAGAAAGGATTATGGCAGAGCTGCATGAAGGTACCTTCGGAACTCATTCCAGTGGACATACCATGGCAAAGAAAATCCTTCGGGCAGGATATTATTGGTCCACTATGGAAGCCGACTGTTATTAGCATTCTCGGACATGTCACAAGTGCCAGATCTATGCTGATAAAGTGCACATTCCTCCAGTGCCTTTGAACGTCTTGACAGCACCTTGGCCTTTTGCAATGTGGGGCATTGATATGATCGGTGAGATCAGACCTACGACATCCAACGGGCATCTTTTCATCCTGGTAGCGATTGATTACTTTACAAAGTGGGTTGAAGCAGCTTCCTTTGCTACCATAACCAAGAACGTCGTGGCACGGTTCATTCGGCATAACCTGATTTGTCGATACGGTGTACCAGTGAGGATCATTATGGATAATGGTACCAATCTTAACAACAAGATGATCACTGAGCTCTGCAAGCAATTCAAGATACAACACCACAACTCTTCTCCCTACCGGCCGAAGACGAATGGGGCCGTAGAAGCAACTAATAAGAACATTAAGAAAATTGTGCAGAAGATGACAGTGACCTACAAAGACTGGCACGAGATGTTACCATTTGCTCTTCATGGGTACCGTACCTCAGCACGGACGTCGACAGGGGCAACACCCTATTCCTTGGTTTACGGCATGGAGGCAGTCTTGCCCGTTTAAGTTCAAATACCCTCTCTTTGGATCATGAAGGATGCAGGTTTGAGCGAAGACGACTGGATCCAGACCCGGATCGATCAATTGAACCTAATCGACGAAAAGAGACTCACAGCTATTTGTCATGGTCAGACGTACCAAAAATGAATGATCAAGGCATTTAACAAGAAAGTCAGACGACAAGAGTATCAAGTCGGGGACCTGGTAATCAAGCGCATCATTCTACCTCAAGGTGATCCCAGGGGCAAATGGACCCCCACGTACGAAGGGCCATTTGTGGTTAAGAACATTTTCTTGGGAGGAGCGATGATTCTAACCACCATGGATGGTGACGACCTTCCTCACCCCGTCAATGCAGACATAGTAAAAAGATACTACGCATAATCAAAGACCCGCTAGGTCGACTGGCCTAGGAAAAAATAAGGGCCTTCCGGCGAACCAAAAGGGTTCGGGAAAAAATAAGGGATGAAAATAAAATTAAAAAAATCTGTACACCCGGCAAGTCGAAAACCTGAAAAGGCGGCTTGGGAAAAAATGGGTATCCCAGTGGACTGAAAACCCGAAAGGGCGACCCAGGAAAAAAATTAGGGATAAGCATAATGCTATGTCTCATTGGATCACCCTGCATCTAGACTTCAGTATCAACTATCAGGCTCAGACGACACTAATCAATCAGATTCATCTTCAACTAAGCAGCAACATGATGAGATGCTTGAAGACATAAAGGCGATAGCAGAGTTGGAACCCAGTGGGATTTTTTTTCACATAGCTGTTTTGTTTTCTTTTCACAAATTGTATAAATTCTATTTGTTCGGCAGCGTTCTCTTACTAGGACGTCAGCCTCTTGTCCAAGTGATCTTTCCATTTTTGGCACAAAGGCACCATTGCCATTCTTGAAAACCATGCTTTAATCACAATGTCAACTACTTGAGCCTTTCAATGGTTTCTTCTTAACATACACAATGTCAAATCAAGAATCAACCATCTACAACCTGCAAAGCACTCCTAAAAACAGACCATGCTCACATTGGAACTATGAAAAGTCATGAACTCTAACTTACAATCCAACCTAGCCACAACATGTGATTTTGAAAATCTGATTAACCCTTGTCTTAAAATCTCTTGCCTATAAATAGAGAGACCATTTTCAAGATATAAAAGAGATGAACAAGCCTTAAACAATTTATGTACTCTCAAAAAACCATAACGGTTCATAAAACCTCAATTTTTGAGCTTTCAAGTCCAAATCTTTGAACCTCTCACACCTTGCAAGTTTTTCCCAAACAAACCATCCAAAAACTTCACATACATCATATAGAAGTTGTTCAAACACAAGAGCAACTTCTGTAACTTCATCACCACCATCTCCCAAACTAATAAAAAACAGTACTTTGCAACTTGACTTGGTTGAAGTGATTCAACAACTTTCAGCATAAAGTGAGGATTGGAACAACTTCAAGAAGGTCCAAAAGAGCTCGAGCAATCACCACTTCGCACCCGGAAACATCTGTACATTACCTATTTTTTTCACTTCAAGAGGTAAACTTTCTCAAACTGTAATATCTTTATCCATACATCATTTGCTTTCGTTTTAAAAGAAATACAACAGGACATACCTGAGATAAAATTCAGTAAAAAGACAGGACAGGGGCTGACACGGGTGCCCGTGTCACACGACACGGCCCGTGTCAGTTAGAAACATGAAAAAAGACAGGACATGGGCTAACACGGGTGCCCGTGTCACTCGACACGGCCCTTGTCAGTCAGAAACATGCAAAACAGACAGGACAGGGGCTGACACGAGTGCCCGTGTCACACGACACGGCCCGTGTCAATCAGGAACGTGTAAAGTAAGCAGAACAGGGGATGGCACGGGTGCCCGTGTCATACGACACGGCCCGTGTCAATTTGGTTGGAACAGAAAAATGTGCAAGGAGCTTGGACAGGTCCTGACACGGGTGCTCGTGTCCACTGACACGGCCCGTGTCAGCTTAGGCATCAAATTTCTTGATTTTGAGATTTTTTAGGTTATTTTGGACATATTGCATTGCTTGGAGATGACCTAACAACACAAAACCGTTTTTCTAAATCAAAAATCAAAAACATTTTTATAAAAAAATTAATTTTCTTTTTAAGTTAACTTAGACCTAGGTTTTCTTTTCAATTAAATGAACTACAAAACCTTTTCCATCAAAAAACCCTAAAAATCAATCTTTTTTCTTCATCTTTACATTTTCGTACACTTTATTATTTTGCATTAAGTTATGTAATTGTCAAAGCCTTGTAATAGTAATTAGGATTTACTTTACTTGTCATCCCCATTTGTAAATTTGTATCCCCCATCCCTCAAAGTATTGTAATAGCGCAGGACATTTAAATTCCGTAATTTATCGCTTTCCATATTATTATTAGGGTTTGTATGGCAAGACTTAAAACCAAACAATAGACAACCCTAATCAAGACAAATGCATGAAAACAAAAACACTTTGCACACTAGCACCTCTAGGGTAACCCACACTTGTTGCCTCAGATAAAACAGTCATGTCCCTCAAACGTGGGATACTTTAGCAAAGACTGTCGATTACAAGATCATAGTCCCTCGATGACCCTTTGATGTTTCCTTCGGTAAACGATCTTAGACCCTTATGAAAATTGCTAAGGTATCCTACAATGTTGCCTTTTATGATTGTACGATAACCCATGCCCGTCCCTTCACATCCAATGATAGAACTTCTTACCAATCAATGGTAAGATAACAATATCTAAAAGAGGAGGAGAAGAACAAAGACTTCTTTTGAGTAGGTAGAACGTTCGTAGTTTCTTACTCACAAACACTTCAAAACCTCTTTCAAATACACCAACACTTCCCATAAATATTTTCAAAAGTAAACACTTTGTATACATTCTTATAGAGATGAGAATCATTACAAAGTTCGCCTAAACGAAGACACTTTTCAAAAATACTTTCAAACAAACACATTTACAAAGCATTTCAAAGTGAGCTAGCAACTAAAAGCCCTTAGATAACTATGGATGAAAAGGGTGCTAACACCTTATCTTTTCATAACCTACCCCCCGAACTCAAGAAAAATTCTCAAAAGGTCTTTCCTGTTCTTTTCACCCTTTCCTTTATTGGATAAAAGAAAAGCCAGTGGTGACTCTTACTATCCGCAACAATTGTGATAAAACACAAAACACCCAAGTCAGTTCTCCCACTGTATTACAAAACTGGCGACTCTGCTGGGGAATGTTTAAAAGTGGAGTTACCTTAGAGACTATATCACCTTTAAATGTTTTCATTGTTTGACTTGTTTGCTTTAAATTTTGGGTCCTTGTTTGGGTTTTGTATTGATCCTCTAGCCGAATTGGGGAACATTACTAGGTAAGTAGCAATAGATCATGGGGACTGTGCGGGGTATACCGACATGGTTAAAGCGATGGCTATGTTAATGTGACACATTTGTTGGTACTGGTATCCCTTGAGTCCAGTCAAGGTGAATACGGGGCCGTTGTATGGTTTAATGAAGCACTAATAAAACATAGAACCTTTAATCGAACAACTTGGCCATTAGGAAGTAATGAGATAGTCGGCTTTGGTTTAGTCCGAAGTTGGATGATACTCGATACTACGCTCATTGAGATCGGACTTTTGGGATATTTCAGTCGCCAATAAAGAGGCTTGCGCTGAAATAATTCCCGATGAAGAAAGATCAATGATATTGAGATTCCCTAGAACCCGTTTACTTTTTAGGGCAGCTTGAACCAACTAAACTTCAAGAGGGTATTTATCTATAAACCCCATGCAATCCTAAACCCAAGAACTTATTTGTGTGTGTTGTACCCCAAAATTTTCCCTCTCATTTTACTCAATACATGCTCCTAGAGATCCTCAATTTGCTTAAGGTTGCCCAAGAGTGGACCAGACAAACTCTCTCCTAAGGCAGTATACCTCAAATTAGGGTTTCCATTTTCATCAAGATGGGTGAACCATAAAGGTCTCATACACTCTCCATGGTCTTAATATGTTTCCAATACCCTACATATAAATTTTCATGCCTTGCACAAGAAGTTTGCTCAATCAACTGCTCAGATGCTTGAGAATCAACTATATTGGGTCAAAAGTCAACTGTGGCCCGCATACAGTTAAACTTCAAGATTTTTGGTCAAAATCAACATTTTGAAGTTATATCCATCATTTTATCAAGTGTTGATCATGATTCCTCAAGGAATTCTCCAAATTCATCAGAACCCAAAAGTTGCTAAATTAGGGCTTCTTAGTAAAAGTCAACCAAACTTTGACCAAGCATAACTTCCACATGCTTTATCAGAAATTTTTCATCCAAAGCTCATTTTGAAGAGGATTCAATTACCTACAATTCATCTTCATCTCACAAGTTCAAAATATGCACCCACAAAAAGATATGAATTTCTACATTATGGGTCCTTTTGAAAAGTCAACAAAAACACCTTTTGGGTCAAAGCTAATTACATGAACATGGAAGACTCAATTGAGATGAGAATAAAAGAGTTTCTTAGGGGACATCCTAATATTTCTAAAAAGTCCAAGAACACCCCTCTAGGGTTAAAATTGGAAGAGATATGCCTTGTCAAAATTGACCCTTTTTGCAAAATTACCAAAAGTCAAATGTGCTCAAAAATGCATTTTTTGCTAAACGGGCCTAACTTTTTATGCTTGCACCTCACTTATAATGTGGTCCACGACTCAAATGTTCACCCACACATAATTTTATTCATTTTTCAATTTATTTTGATTTTTTATTAATTAAAAATTGAATTAAATCAAGTAATTGATGAATAATAGCAAAGATATGATTTGATTTGGTTTTTGGACAGGTTGGCAATCAAAATATGCTGAATTATCAAGGCCAAAATGAATCAATCATAATTGGTACAAGAAAGGGAAGATTTGGCTCAAAATAGCAAGTTTGCATATGGCTAAAGAATCAAATCAAATCTCATCAAATTACAAGATTCAATCCAAGTTTGTAACCCTAATTCATCCCTAGGTATATATTGGACAAGAACAAAGCAAAAAAGAGGGGTTGGAGTCGTGAAAAAGGCTAGAACAAACTTCAAAAAATTCAAAGAAAAGTGTGAATCGGTTTTCACTCCACAGGCCAATTCAAGCCATTCCAATCGTTTCTTGGACCTTCCCAGAAGCCAATTGGATCATTTGCAAGGCTTGAAACACCCAGAAACGCGCATAATCACTCTCACAGTTTGCTCATATTTTCAAAATTGATTAATGTATTTCTTGCATCATTAGCATGTTTAAGTTATATATTTGTGATACTCATCGTGTTTGCAAGCTAACTAGATGATTTAATTGCATTTTTGAAACATGTACATGCCTTTGCCATTGTTAGGGTTTGTATGTGCAATTTAGGGGTTTTGTCCACAGGTTAAATTGGCCAGCAAAAGGAGTACCATGATATTTACAAGATCAAGACGAGTTGATCTATATAATTAGATGTCATTTATCTTGCGTGTTGTGGATTTCTAAGTTTCACAGGTTTGTAGCAACAGACCTTAGTCTGTAGGTAAAAGTATGAAGATCTAAAACGAAGGATGAGGAAGAAGAAGATAATGTGTCCAAGCATCATTGGACCATTTGAAAGCTGGCGCATTTTTTTGTTTATTCATTAATCCATTTATTTATTATATAACATATTTTGTTTTCCTTATACTAACAACAAAAGCGCGTAGCTCAGCTGGCAAGGAGGCATTAGTATTGATTATAAGGACCTCGGTTCGATCCCAGGTCCCAGCACTTCCTTTATATTATTTTCATTCAACAGATCCAGCGCATTATCCTTCCTGGTGACCACCATGCACACTTGCGTCCAAACATTTGATCAAGCGTGCCATCAAATATAACGCTCCATCCATGAGGGACCATGGTACACGTTCAAGTCAATGTTACACAGGATCTAATATTGACCAGGCTTGGAGCATTTTGGGCCTTAGAGAATTCAGAATGACACCCCTCAGAATTGTTATTCAACACAAGCCCATATTCTTTTTCTTTATTTATTTCTTTTATTTTAATTATTTTGTTTAATTATTTTTCACCAAATTAATTACCCTTTTTTTATTAATCATAACATCAATAAAATCACAAAACACCAAAAAATATATTTTTTTAATAAAATATTTATTTTAATTTAATTAGAAATATAGGTTAAATTAACTCCTTTTATTTTGTCCCATTCGAATGTTGCTTCGGAAATGTTGCCTCAGAAAGATCTTAAGACTCTAGGGTTACTACTAAAGTTTTCTAACTGTTGCTTTAGTGATTGTACTTGTCCCTTTCGAATGTCCCTTATAACTCTAATGCGGTGCTACCTACTCCTTAATAGTAGGATAGCGATGTCTAAAGGAAACGAGAACAAACAATTTTTTTCCGAGTAGGTAGAATCTTAAGTACTTGCTCAACAAAAACTTTTCACACAAACACCTTTCAAAACAAATTTTCAAAACAAACTTCGTCACACTCTTGAGGACTGATACAAGGGTTATCACGAAGTAAAAACATTTTCAAGACAAACACACACAAGTAATTTGAAAAATGAGCAAGTACCTAAGAGCCTGTAGATAACTACGGATAGAAAGGGTGCTAACACCTTCCCTTTCTATAATCTACCCCCCGTACTCATAATATCTCGAAAAAATGTTTTTTTCTGTTCTTTTTTCCTTTTCCATGATTGGATAAAATAAAATTCAGTGGTGACTCTTGCTTACCGCGACATTTTGCGAACAAAAAACGTAAAACACAAACCAGTAAAAACAATCGGTTCTACCACCGTATCATATAATTGGCGACTCTGCTGGGGATTTATAAGTGGGGTATACCTTAGGATCTAGGTCATTAAATAGATCCTACACCCGGATCTGGGGGCACTTATTAGGTAAACAGCAATAGATCGTGGAGACTATACGGCATAAGCCGATATGGTTTAAGTGATGGCTGTGTTGGTGTGGCACTTTGGTTGGTATCGGTGTCCTTCATGGGGAAACAAGGAGAATACGGGGCTACCGCGTCGTGTCGTGAAGCACCAACGGACCTTAGAACCTTAGTTGAACAAACTTGGCCATTAGAAAGTAGTGAGATAGTCGGCCTCGGTGTAGAGCTGAGGATTGGTTGGTACTCGATGCTACGCTCATTGAGATCAAACTTTCAGGATATTTCAGCCGCAAGAAAAGATTGATTGAGCTGAAACAATGCTCGATAAAGGATGGTCAGTGATATTGAGATCCTCTAGAACCCGGTTACTTTTTAAGACATGTTTGAAACCAACTAAACTTCAAGAGGGTACTATATTTAACCTCATGCAAGCCTTAAACCTAAGGACTTGGTGTGACTTAACTGTGTTTGCTATACCTGTGTTTTCTATACCTGTGGTTTCTCATGACATCATGCATCATAACATAGCATACATTCTTATTGCACTAACCATTTCAAAGACCAAAGGAATTTATCTTTGTTCTGTTTTGCAGATCATGGCTTTCGCTCGTAGAAACACTATCTGAATTAGATTTGTGAATATACCTTCCCAACTCAAAGAGCTAGCATCAAGGGTTTCTGAAACTTTTGCGTTCACTAAGAGACATGGTCAACTTCTCAACCTGGTTACTACAAACTTTGATGAAAAGATGATGAGTGTACTTTTTCAGTTCTTCGATCCCAAGCACCACTGCTTCACCTTTCCAGACTATCAGTTGGTGCCTACCTTGGAAGAATTCTCTCAGCTATTGGATACCCATTCTTGAACAGTTACCCTTCATAGGTCTAGAAGAAGTTCCTAAACCAGAAGTCATTGCCTCATCTTTGCATCTGAAACGGGCCGATGTGGTATCCAATTGGGAAATAAGGAGCGGAGTCAAGTGTTTTCTATCCAAGTTTATGATAGACAAGGCCCAGCTATTTTGGGATGATATGGATTTTCAGGCTTTTGAGGAGGTTTTGGCTCTTCTAATCTATGGGTTAGTTCTATTCCCTAATCCAGACTCATTCATAGATGTGAATGCTATCAAGATATTCCTCTCTCGCAACCCTGTGCCTACCTTGCTCGGAGATGTTTTGCACACTCTCCATACTCGTACCATGAAGAGAAAATGGATTCTTATGTGATGCATGTCATTGCTGTCGAAGTGGTTTATTTCTCACCTCCCTAAGTCCATACTGAAGAATGAAGAAGGTTTGGGTTGGTCGCAAAGGATAATGTCACTCGCTCATACAGATATTCTTTGGTGTTCTTGGGTTATGGAAAACACTGTTATTATTGACCGCTGCGGGGAGTACCCTAATGTCCCGTTGCTTGGTATCAAAGGAGGTATAACCTACAATCCTTGTTTAGCTCTGCGACAGTTTGGTTACGCTCGAAGGGATGACCCCCATGAGTTACTTATCGAGGGCATTGTATTCAACTATGAGGATGATGTTAAAGAGTACTGCCGGAGGTTCATACGAGCTTGGGGCATGGTAAACAGATTTGGAACCAGGGTTTTAGGGCCAAAGACTTCCATTCCTATGGAACCTTACCTTCAATGGGTACGAACTCGGGCCCAGAAGCTTATGATGCCCTATGTGGCCGTTTTACCAGTGATTGTAGAACCCACTACTGAAGAAGGCATTCCTTACACGATTCTCTATCCTTACATGCCCACTGATCTTGGGGAATTACAGAGGTCTTGGATTCAGTTGATGAAGGAGCGAGATACTTACAGGGATCTGTTCCATGCTTAGGAGAGGAAGGTTTTAGAACTCACAAAGCAACTCCATGAGGAAAAAGGACTCGATGACTATCTCGGCACAAAGAGGAAGCATCCATGGGAATTTTGATGTCTTTTATAGTTTCAGATTTATTTTTAATTATAACGCCTAAAAGGCATTTGAACTTCAGATTCAGCTAATAAAGTTTTTGTTTATTTTGGTTTGCAAATTTAAATTTCCCAAAGTCTTTGAAATCATTGCATGCGCATCCCATTATCATACACATCATTATAGGTACCATTACAGGTTTTCTCATCTTCTTCACTGTTTATTTCAGCACGAAATGTCTTTCGAGCAAACCATCAAGGACCTTCAGGCACAGAACGCCCAGTTCCAACAAATGTTCATAAGTCTAGAAAAAGGGAGGGAGGATCTGAAAGCCCTCATCCTGAAAGAAAAGAAGAAAAAGAAGAAGGTTGTCGGTATTATGAATATGTGCAGAAGGTTTGGAGAACGATTGAGGCGACAACTCGATCTGACCTCTTCGTCGAAGGAAGGGGAGAATCAGGAAGAAGAGAAAGACCACAGTCCTGCAGTGTCTTACAATGATATCGATTACAATGATGAGCAATATCCTCCTACTGAAGATAGATATAAACAGTTGGAAGACCGTATGAGTGCCATGGAAGTTCAGAGGATACCTGGACTTGATTTAGAAGAATTGGGATTAGTGTCGGGAGTGGTCATCCCGCAGAAGTTCAAAGCTCCAGTTTTTGCTAAGTATGATGGGGTGTTCTGCCCGAAGCTCCACCTCCGTTCCTACGTCAGGAAAATTCAGCCCCACACCGCTGATAGAAATTCGTGGGTTCATTTCTTTCAAGATAGTCTATCAGGGACTCAACTTGAATGGTTCTACCAACTGGAGGGAGCCAATATCTGAAACTGGGAAGATCTGGCTACTCCTTTCTACAAGCAGTAACAGTACAATGCCAACCTTGCTCCTACTCGTACTCAACTCCAGAGTATGTCCATGGGTGCAAGTGAAGGCTTTAAAGACTATGTGCAGAAATGGAGAGACTTGGCTGGTAGAGTTCAACCCCCGTTGTCTGATAGGGAGTTGGTTGATATGTTTATGGGGACTCTATCTGGTCCATTTTTCAATCATTTGATCGGCAGTTCGTCAGCTGGTTTCACCGAGCTAATCCTAACTGGAGAAAGAGTA
The DNA here is from genome assembly GCA_948472305.1 of Vicia faba. Lineage (NCBI taxonomy): Eukaryota > Viridiplantae > Streptophyta > Magnoliopsida > Fabales > Fabaceae > Vicia > Vicia faba. The sequence goes on from OX451739.1 coordinate 626,074,304, forward strand.
GAAGTTGGGATTCGGAGTGGCAAGATACAGAAGGATGCCTCTTTGAGTTCAGTAAAGAATCCTTTTTCTGGTAAGAAGGAAGCCAGTGCCATCTATAGCCCGAGGAGCCAAAATATGGCTGAGCATCGTCAGACAGTAAATGTCGTGATGATACCTAGACCTGCAGTTGCTCCACAATGCAATAATCAACAAAGGGTGGAAAGAACACAACAACAGTTTACCCGAATCAACATGACATTGGCTGAAGTTCTACCTCATCTGCTGAGATCCAACTTGGTAACCTTGAAAGAGGTTCCCAAGAATCCAAATACCACATCTCCCAGATATAATCTGAATTCCCGGTGTACTTATCATTCTGAGAGTCCTGGCCACGATACAAATGACTGCTGGGCTCTGAGGAACAAAGTACAAGACTTGATTAAAGCCAAGGAAATATAATTTGATGCTCCCGAGAATCCAAATGTCATAACTGCTCCTATGCCTAAACACGGTCGTGGAATTAATGCTATTGATACTGATTTGTTCGTTACCTCTATTGACGAAGTTTCTACTCCTCTCATGACTATCAAGAAGAATTTGCTGTTGGCTGGTTTATTTTCGGGTTGTGGTGAAGGTTGCCACATGTGTTCGTTTCTACCTTCTGGTTGTCGTTTGCTGAAATTAGGTGTTCAACATATGATAGATAGCAAAGAAATTTTGTTTGAGAACTTTGGTTCCCGTTGTTCCATCTGAAGACGTTGACATTATAACCATTTCCGCCAATCCTACCAAGGTCTCCTCGAGAAGAACTGTTAGGATTACATCCACTCCAAGAATTGCTCCGTTGATAATCACTGTTCCTGGTCCTGTCCCGTATGTTTCAGACAAAACTGTTCCCTGGCATTATGGTGCCGATGTGTACTATCATGGCATCAAACAAGATTTAAAGACGAAGAAGTTGATCCTGATATCGGTAACATTGTTGGAACCAACAAAGTTACCCGAAGTGGAAGGGTCTTCTCTCCCGAGGTTTCCCCGAAGACTGCCAACAAACCTATTGTCATTCCATCTGTTTTTCCTGCTAGTACATAAACTACTATTCCTTTTCTTACTGCAGTTATTACCCCTATCGGCGAATCGTCGGATTCCCGCGGCAAGGAAATTATAGGTGAGCCTGCCCGGACGGAGGCTCCTAAGAAAATTGTTGTGGAAGCCTCTAAGAAAGAAATGGAGGAAATACTGAAAATCATTAAGAAGAGCGACTACAATATGGTCGAGCAACTGGGGTAGACCCCATCAAAGATATCCATGTTATCCCTGCCGTTGTGCTCCAAGGCCCATGCGAAGGCTTTGATTGCATTCCTTAAAACTGCACATGTGCCGCAAGAGACTTCAGCTGATCAGTTCAAAGATTGTGTGGCCAGCCTGACTGCTGATAATGGGCTGGGTTTTTCAGATACAGATTTGACACCAAAAGGAAGGAAGCATAATGATGCTCTGTATGTCTCGATTGAATGCAGGGGCACCACTATGGCTCATGTGCTGGTAGATACTGGGTCTTTGCTGAATGTTCTGCCGAAGAAGGCGTTGGACCAGTTGGATTGCGAGGGTTTGACTCTAAAGCCCAGTAACATTATGGTAAGGGCTTTTGATGGATCAAAGAGAATGGTGCACAGGGAGGTGGAAATCCCTGTCAAAGTGGGTTCTCAGATTTTTGGGTCCACTTTCTATGTGATGGATATCAGGCCGTCATATTCTTGCTTGCTGGGTCGTCCTTGGATTCACGAAGTTGGGGCAGTCACTTCCATACTCCACCAAATGCTGAAGTATCCGGTGAAAGGAAAGATTGTCACATTGCAGGGTGAAGAAGAATATATGGTGAGCCACCTCAATTCCTTCCGGTACATAGAGATTGACGGGGAATTCATAGAAACTCCTTGTCAGAACTTCGAAGAGGTCCCTCAGATCTTGGCATCAACTGAAACTACTAGCAACAAACCTCCTTTAAAGATGGCTTCTCTAAAGGACGCCAGGATCGTGGTTGAAGAAGGTGGGTGTACCAATTGGGGTCAGCTCCCTGATTTCACTCACAAGAGTGACAAATTTGGTTTGGGCTTTACTACAGGGCTTAAAGGGTTGTTCGACACGCTCGGGCTGGAGGACCTCCCCTAGGCATCAGCAATCGCGGGGTTAACGCCATTGAAGACAGCGAGGAAGACTCAGACATCGACAACTGGATCTACCCAACTACCAACAGTGGACCGAGTAACTGGACGGCTAGGGACTTTATACCTGTTTCTTTTATTCCGCAGTAATTGACTTACTTGTTTTGAGATTTGTAATAAACAATTTAAAACTTTATGGCCTGGTGCCTTTCTCGAGGCACCTTGCCTTTGCTTGTGAGGGCTATTATTTGTCATTTCATATATCATTAATAAAGCATTGGACATTTCTTGCATACAAATTTTGCGCTCTCTGTTTTTCTTTTCTGTTTTTCACTTTACCAAAACAATTATTCTCTTACACACACTCACATATCATAATGCAGATCCATATCCACTCTGGATCCCATTGATAACAGCTCTACTATTGCCAGTTATGACCTAAAAAATATGATCAACCAAGTCGAGGACGAAGGTGAGGATGATTGTGAGGTTCCTGGAGAACTTGCTAGACTATTACAGCAGGAAGAAAGGGCCATACAGCCTCATGAAGAGCCGGTTGAGACAGTGAATTTGGGTGTTGAGGAAGATATAAAAGAGGTTAAAATAGGTGTAAATCTAGAGTTTAGCGTCAAATAGAGGTTGATACAGATGCTACAAGACTATGTTGAAATCTTCGTCTGGTCCTATGAAGACATGCCTGGTTTGGACACTGATATTGTGGTACATCGCCTGCCAACTAAAGAAGACTATCCTCCAGTTAAATAGAAGGTTCGTCGTATGCGCCCTGAAATGTCAGAGAAGATCAAGGCAGAGGTCATGAAACAGTTCGATACAAGATTCTTAGTTGTCACTTCATATCCACAGCGGGTTGCCAACGTTGTTCCGGTACCTAAAAAGGAAGGTAATGTACGGATGTGTGTGGCTTACAGAGATCTGAACAGGGCAAGCCCCAAGGATGACTTCCCACTCCCTCATATTGATGTTCTGGTCGACAACACCGTGCAACACAAAATTTTCTCCTTCATGGATGGTTTCTCTGGCTACAACCAGATCAAGATGGCTCCTGAAGACATGGAGAAGACAACCTTCGTCACACAGTGGGGCACCTCCTGCTACAAGGTGATGCCTTTTGGGTTGAAGAATGTTGGGGCAACTTATCAGTGCGCCATGGTCGCTTTGTTCCACGATATGATCTACCATGAGATCAAAGTTTATGTTGATGATATGATAGTCAGGTCTCAAACTGAGGAAGAGCACTTTGATCATCTCCAGAAATTGTTTGACAGGTTGAAGACATACAAGCTGAGGTTGAATCCGAACAAGTGCACCTGTGGAGTAAGGTCTGGTAAGCTTTTGGGTATCATTGTTAATGACAAGGTTATTCAGGTAGACCCTGTGAAGGTAAAAGCTATACAAGAAATGCTGGTTCCCCGCACAGAGAAAGAGGTTAGAGGTTTCTTGGGACGTCTGAATTACATCGCCAGGTTCATTTCACATATGACTGCTACTTGTGAGCCAATCTTCAAGCTTCTGAAGAAAGATCAAGTAGTAAAGTGGAATGATGAATGTCAGGCCGCTTTTGAAAGAATCAAGGAATACCTTCAAGAACCGCTAATTCTGATGCCTCCAGTTGAAGGAAGACCTTTGATATTATACTTGACAGTGCTAGACAATTCAATGGGGTGTGTGCTGGGGAAACATGATGAGTCTGGTCAAAAAGAGCATGCAATATACTACCTTAGCAAAAAGTTTACCGACTATGAGACACGATACTCATTGCTCGAAAAAACTTGTTGCGCTTTGGCATGGGCTGCTCGCCAATTGAGGCAGTATATGCTGACTCACACTACCTTGTTGATATCAAAGATGAATCCGATCAAGTATATTTTCGAGAAGCCCGCTCTCTCCGGAAGGATAGCAAGGTGGAAAATGATCTTAACTGAGTATGACATACAATATACAACCCAAAAAGCAATAAAAGGGAGTGTATTGGCTGATCATTTGGCTCATCAGGCCGTGGATGATTACCATTCCATGAATTTCGAGTTCCCGGATAAGAATATTATGTTAGTGACTGACTATGCAGAACCTGAACCGGATGAAGGACCTAAGGAAGGATCCCGATGGTCTATGTATTTTGATGGAGCCTCGAACGCACTGGGTAACGGCATTGGTGTTGTAATCATATCTCCCAAGGGCTGTCATACTCTGTTCACTGCCCGATTATGTTTCAACTGTACCAATAACATGGTGGAGTATGAAGCATGTATCATGGGTCTTCGAGTTGCTATTAACCTGAGGATTAAGTTCTTAAGTGTATTCGGGAATTCCGCTCTGGCGATAAGTCAGATCAAATGCGAGTGGGATACGAAGCACTCGAATCTCATCCCTTACAAAGAGTATGTACTGACATTGCACCCACACTTTGAGGAGGTAACATTTGAACATTTCCCACGAGAGGAGAATCAATTAACGGACGCGCTAGCTACCATCTCTTCTATGTTCAAGGTTAGGTGGGACAATGAAGCTCCCCAAATCACCATTGAGAGGTTGGATGAACCAGCACATTGCTGCGAGATCGATACCGAAGAAGTGGCGGACAAACCCTGGTTTCACGAAGTCAAAAGGTATCTCGAGGCTCAAGAGTATCCCGAAAGGGCATCTGTCAATGATATGAAGTTTCTTAGAAGTTTCACTGCAAAGTTCTTCCTCAGTAATGGAATCCTCTATAAACGCAACCATGATTCCACACTACTACGGTGTGTAGACAAGAGCGAAGCAGAGAGGATCATGACAGAGCTACATGAAGGCACCTTCGGAACCCATTCTAGTGGACATACCATGGCTAAGAAGATCCTACGGGCAGGATATTAATGGTCCACTATGGAAGCCGACTGTTATCAGCACTCTCGAACTTGTCATAAGTGCCAAATCTATGCTGATAAGGTGCATGTGCCTCTGGTTCCTTTAAACGTCTTGACAGCTCCGTGGCCCTTTGCAACGTGGGGCATCGACATGATCGGAGAAATCAGGCCCACCGCTTCTAATGGACGTCGCTTCATCTTGGTAGCCATTGATTACTTCACGAAGTGGGTTGAGGCAACTTCTTTTGCTACAGTAACCAAGAACGTCGTGGCGCGGTTTATTCGACATAATTTGATCTATCGATATGGGGTGCCAGAGAGAATTATTACTGACAATGGTACGAATCCCAACAACAAAATGATCACCGAGCTCTGTAAACAGTTCAAGATACAGAATCATAACTCTTCTCCCTACTGGCCGAAGATGAATGGGGCTGTTGAAGCAGCTAACAAGAACATCAAGAAGATCATGCAGAAGATGACGGTGATGTATAAAGACTGGCATGAGATGTTACCATTCGCTCTTCATGGGTACCGTACCTCAGCACGAACGTCGACAGGGGCAACACCCTACTCTCTGGTGTATGGCATGGAGGAAGTCTTACCCATCGAAGCCCAGATACCCTCTCTCAGGATTATGAAGGATGCGGGTTTGAACGAAGACGACTGGATCCAAACCCGACTTAATCAGTTGAATCTAATTGATGAAAAGAGACTTAGTGTTATCTGCCATGGGCAGACGTATCAAAAGCGAATGATCAAGGATTTTAACAAGAAATTCAGATGCCAAGAATATCAAGTCGGGGATCTAGTGATCAAACGCATCATATTTCCGCAAGGTGATCCCAGGGGAAAATGGACCCCCGCGTACGAAGGGTCATTTGTGGTTAAGAACATTTTCTCGGGAGGAGCTATGATTCTAACCACCATGGATGGTGACGACCTTCCTCACCCTGTCAATGCATACATAGTGAAAAGATACTACGCATAATCAAAGACCCGCTAGGTTGACTGGCCTAGGCAAAAATAAGGGCTTCCCGGCGAACCAAAAGGGTTCGGGCAAAAGTAAGGGATGAAAATGGAAAAAATTTGTACACCCGGCAAGTCGAAAACACGAAAGGGAGGCTTGGGCAAAAAAGGGTATCCCGGTGGACTGAAAACCCGAAAGGGAAGTCCAGGCAAAAGTTAGGGATTGAAGCGTATCACTATGGCTCATTAGATCACCTTGCGACTAGACTTCAATATCAACTATCAAGCTCGGACGGTGCCAACCAATCTGATCAACCTTCGGCCAAGTAGCAAAGGGATGAGACGCTTGAAGATATAAAGGCAATAGTAGAGTTAGAACCCAATTGGGTTGTTTCACATAGCTGTTTTTTATTTCTTTTACACAAATTGTATAATTTCTATCTTTCGGTGGCGTTCTCTTACTAGGACATCAGCCTCTTTGTACAAAACGCCTATTACGGGCCGACTTCAAAATCAATACAAGTCATTTTCACAAAACTTCAATCTGTTTTTTCTTTTTCTGTTTTATTTTGCAAGAACGTCCAATAATTTATTTTTGATATATGCATTTGAAAATGATTTCCACTCATAAATATTTACATAAGAAACAAAAGACAATTGCTCGTAATTCTAGAAACAGGGAAAAACAAGAAGTGCCAAACCCTACGGTTACTCTGCCCAGCAGGTACCGGGATAGATCCTGCTTGGGAACATAATTATTGGTATATAGACTCCCCACAAAGTAAAAGTATCCAAAGGCATTGATGTCAGCTTTTCTGAAACAGGACATAACTCTCCCCAGTCGAGGTTCATAATCGCGGGAGAGTCAGTAAATTTCATCCCCCAAGCGGAGTTTATTTCTCCAGATATAGAAGCATAATCTCCAACAGAGCTCATCATCTCCAGCAACGAATTTCGTCCCCAGCTGAGTTTATTCCTCCAGATCAACAGGTCTACCAACAGAGTATCTCTTCCCCTTAAGTTTGGTCCCTGTAGTGTTTATTCTCTAGCATCTCTTCCTGAAAGAATATTTACAAATCTCCAGCAACCGTCAAGGATTTATTTTCCCAAGACGCGAGCATACCCCGATATCATTTCATAAACATACATCATGACATACACATACATATCATATGCAGCATAATCTCATTTATTTTGAGAACATCATCTCACCCTGCATTTCATACATCGCATATAACTAACCCTGATATCTTTTCAGGAAAAGACGATTAGCTTCAACAAATTCAGTAGTTGTACAAATTACATCTACAGACAACTAACGGAAGCTCAATTCCCGAAAACTAAACGGGTCAACTAACCTACACTACCACTTTGGAGCAACCCTACCATCCAGTTTCCTTCTCACAGCCTTATATCCAGGCTCTCATATCAAAGTAACCCTACTATCCAGGTTCCTTCTCACAGCCCTACTATCCAGACTTTCATATCAAAGTAACCCTACTATCCAGGATCCTTCTTACAACCCTAATATCCAGGCTTTCATATCGAAGTAACCCTACTATCCAGGTTCCTTCTCATAGCCCTACTATCCAGGCTTTCATATCGAAGTAACCCTACTATCCAGGTTCCTTCTCACAGCCCTACTATCCAGGCTTTCATATCGAAGTAACCCTACTATCCAGGTTCCTTCTCACAACCCTACTATCCAGGCTTTCATATCGAAGTAACCCTACTATCCAGGTTCCTTCTCACATCCCTACTATCCAAACTTTCATATCGAAGTAACCCTACTATCCAGGTTCCTTCTCACAGCCCTACTATCCAGGATTTCATATCGAAGTAACCCTACTATCCAGGTTCCTTCTCATAGCCCTACTATCCAGGCTTTCATATCGAAGTAACCCTACTATCCAGGTTCCTTCTCACAACCCTACTATCCAAGATTTCATATCGAAGCAACCCTACTATCTAGGTTCCTTCTCACAGCCCTACTATCCAGGCTTTCATATCAAAGCAACCCTACGACCCAGGTTCCTTCTCATAGCCCTACTTTCCAGGCTTTCATATCGAAGCAACCCTACTATCCAGGTTCCTTCTCACAGCCCTACTATCCAGGCTTTCATATCGAAGCAACCCTACTATCCAGGTTCCTTCTCGCAGCCCTACTATCCAGGCTTTCATATCGAAGTAGCCCTACCATCCAGGTTCCTTCTCAAAGCCCTACTATCCAGGATGTCATTTCGAAGTAACCCTACTATCCAGGTTCCTTCTCACAGCTCTACTATCCAGGCTTTCATATCAAAGTAACCCTACTATCCAGGTTCCTTCTTATAACCTTACTATCCAGTTTCCTTCTCTCTTATCTCCAGATAACAGTCCACAACACTGTAGGACTTGGACCTGATCAAACACGCTTGGTTTCGCATTTCCCCAGTAAGTCGCGGTGCAGCATATACCCTGACCAGATATGTAGTTCACTTCTGCTTCCTCAAGCCGGAGTTATTTCCCCAATAGAGTAACAGACAACTGAAGCTCCTAAAATTCTAATTCTCCTAAGACAGATACCAATGTTCCTCAGCAGATTCCTCATCAACAACAGCAACAGGAACTCTCATCGAAGGAATGTATCAGGAAATCAACATCCTCTAGATGGAATCTTTAAGCCCATCTCTGACAGTATTCCGCCACATCTTGGATGGCATCTTTAAGACCATCTCCGACAGTATTCCGCCATATCTTGGATGGCATATTTAAGCCCATCTCCGACAATTCTCCATCGCATCCAGGACGACATCTTTAAGCCCATCTCTAAAAATATTCCATTATCAACTTCCAAATGGTATCTATAAGCCCATTCCCGATATCACAAATCAAGTTCCACTTCATGCGAGTGCAAATTTCTGGGCACTCTAGTGTTCAATCATCTTCCACCTTCAAATCACAAAAGGCAGACAGCCTATCTACATCCTCAGGTTTAAGAAAATTGAACATGGGAAGCTGTTGTACCCAAAAATTTTCCCTCTCATTTTACTCAATACATGCTCCTAGAGATCCTTAATTTGCTCAAGGTTACCCAATAGTGGACCAGACAAACTCTCTCCTAAGGCAGTATACCTCAAATTAGGGTTTCCATTTTCATCAAGATGGGTGAACCACAAAGGCCTCATATACTCTCCATGGTCTTAATATGTTCCCAATACCCTACATGTCAAATTTCATGCCTTGCACAAGAAGTTTGCTCAGTCAATAGCTCAGATGCTTGAGAATCGACTGTATTAGGTCAAAAGTCAATTGTGACCCACATACAATCAAACTTCAAGATTTTTGGTCAACATCAACATTTTGAAGTTATATCCATCATTTGATCAAGGGTTGATCATGATTCCTCAAGGAATGCTCCAAATTCATCAGAACCCAAAAGTTGTAAATTAGGGCTTCTTAGTAAAAGTCAACCAAACTTTGACCAAGCATAACTTCCATATGCTTTATCAGAAATTTTCCACCCAAAGCTCATTTTGAAGAGGATGCAATTCCCTACAATTCATCTTCAGCTCATAAGTTCAAAATATACACCCACAAAAAGATATGAATTTCTACATTATGGGTCCTTTTGAAAAGTCAACAAAAAGACCTTTTGGGTCAAAGCTTCTTACATGAACATGGAAGAATCAATTGAGATGATACCAAAAGGGTTTCTTAGGGGACATCCTAGGCTTTCTAAAAAGTCCAAGAACACCCCTCTAGGGTTAAAATTGGAAGAGATATGTCTTGTCAAAGTTGACCTTTTTTGCAAAATTGCCAAAAGTCAAATGTGCTCAAAAATGCATTTTTTGATAAATGGGACTAACTTTTTATGCTTGCAACTCACTTATAATGTGGTCCACGACTCAAATGTTCACCCACACATTATTTGCTTCATTTTTCAATTTATTTTGATTTTTTATTAATTAAAAATTGAATTAAATCAAGTAATTGATGAATAATAGCAAAGATATGATTTGATTTGGTTTTTGGACAGGTTGGCAATCAAAATATGCTGAATTATCAAGGCCAAAACGAATCAAGCATAATTGGTACAAGAAAGGGAAGATTTGGCTCAAAATAACAAGTTTGCATATGGCTAAAGAATCAAATCAAATATCATCAAATTAAAAGATTCAATCCAAGTTTGTAACCCTAATTCATCCCTAGGTATATATTGGACAAGAACAAAGCAAAAAAGAGGGTTGGAGTCGTGAAAAAGGCCAGAATAAACTTCAAAAAATTCAAAGAAAAGTGTGAATCAGTTTTCACTCCACAGATAATTCAAGCCATTCCAACGATTCCAATCGTTTCTTGGACCTTCCCAGAAGCCAATTGGATCATTTACAAGGATTGAAATACCCAGAAACGCGCATAATAACTCTCACGGTTTGCTCATATTTTCAAAATCGATTATTGTATTTCTTGCATCATTAGCATGTTTAAGTTATATATTTGTGATCCTGATCGTGTTTGAAAGCTAACTAGATGATTTAATTGCATTTTTGAAACCTGTACATGCCTTTTCCATTGTTAGGGTTTGTATGTGCAGTTTAGGGGTTTTGTCCACAGGTTAAATTGGCCAGCAAAAGGGGTACCATGATATTCACAAGATCAAGACGAGTTGATCTATATAATTAGATGCCATTTATCTTACGTGTTATGGATTTATAAGTTTCACAGGTTTGTAGCTACAGACCTTAGTCTATAGGTAAAAGTATGAAGATCTAAAATGACAGATAAGGAAGAAGAAGATAACGTGTCCAAGCATCATTGGACCATTTGAAAGCTGGCGCGTTTTTTTGTTTATTCATTAATCCATTTATTTATTATATAACATTTTTTCCTTATACTAATAACAAAAGCGCGTAGCTCAGCTGGCAAGGAGGCACTGGTATTGATTATAAGGACTTGGGTTCGATCCCAGGTCCCAGAGCTTCCTTTATATTATTATCATTCAACAGATCCAGCGTTTTATCCTTCCTGGTGACTGATCGGGACTTTATGAGTCTGTCGGGATACTAACTGCAAGTATACAGTTTAGTCGTTCTAGTTTTAAAAGATTATCGAACCCACAGAGACTGAGGATCAATCGCATACGATCTAATGCTACAGTTTGTTTAACTAAGCGATGAATATTTGATTTTTGGGGGAAACAGTTTAATTAAAAATAATAGTAATAGTTATACTGGTATGTGATAATCGGACTTCGGGAATTCGGTGAATCGCTTGGCCTATAAAGTATTTCGGTAAAAGCTAATTGTTTAAAAACCTGAGACATACACTCTCGTGTTCATGAAATAAGTTATGCTACTAAACCTAGTGGATGCACTTTAAATTTAATAACACTTTTTGAAAACAATTTGAGTTTAATTAATTTATTAAAACACTCTCGTGTATTTAAAAATTAATGTTTCGTTACCACTATCTGGGTTGAACCCCAGCTCTCGCATGCAGGTTCTTGCCTTAATTAATTTCCCACTCTCGTGGCAAAATCGTGTTAATTAACCTCTCACTCTCGTGACAAGGGTAGTTAAATTAATCTTGGAAATTGGAAACCAGAAATTGTTTTATAAATATTTTTGGCCAAGGTATCACTGAATTCTTTAGTTCTTATGAGTCACATACCGGTATTAATAAATTAGCCGGACATAATAAGTTTAACAGCAATGCAATTCAAAATATAATTCATAACAATAATAGGCATAATATAAAAAACGAATAAATATTAATTGCAATAAAAACCTGGAATCAAAGTTGCTATGGTAATTGTGATCGGTGGAAATAGAACTGACTGTTTTGAAATGATGGTTCACGTTTGCGTTTCGCAAAATGTCGCGGTAAGCAAGAGTCGCCACCGTCTTTTATTTTCTCCAACAAGGAAAGGACAAAAGCACAGCAAAATTCCTTTTCGAGATGTTTCTCGGGTTCGGGAGGTAGATTATAGAAAGGGAAGGTGTTAGCACCCTTTCTATCCGTGGTTATCCACGGGCTCTTAGGTACTTGCTCACTATGTTTTCAAAAGGTTTTGCTTTTCTTGTGTTTGTGGGTTTTGAAAAAAAGTTTTGTTTTGAAAACTTTGATTCAACTCTTGTATCTGTCCTCAAGAGTGTATGAAGTGTTGTTTGAAAACTTTTGTTTGAAAAGTGTAGGTGCGAAAAGTTTGTTTTGTTTTGAAAGAGCAAGTACCTGAGAACCTCTACCTACTCAAAAGAAATTAAGCTGTGTAAATATCCTTTAGACAGTACTATCACACTATTGAGAAGTAGGTAGCACCGTCGTTGGAGTTTTCGGGTCAATTCGATTAATGGGACATGTGGTCACTAAAGCAATGGTAGGAAGCCTTAGCGGTAACCTTAATGTCCTAGATCATTTTTTTATCGAGGCAACCGTTTCGAGGCAACTTTTGATCTTTAGACAGGAGGGTGACCTCTAAAACACCCTATACTTAATGACCACGTCGAGGCAACCAAGTGAGGCGTACCCTAGGAGTGGCATGTGCGAGTGTGTCAAGTTTCAGTTATGTTATCTTTGTACATGTTATGGTGAGCTACGGTTGATTTTAATTTAAGAGAGATCTTGTCATGCATAGCCTAGTTAGCATACATCTAGCAGTTAATAGTTGCGGAAAATAAAGCTAAACTATTACAAGGCGTCGGGTATTTACATCGCCAAAAACAACCCTTGAAAAGTAAATGCGAGAAAATAAATAAAAGCGATAAAAAGGTCCTAATTTAAAGCTATTACATCCTCGGAGCAAATACAAAATTGGATCAAAATATGAATCAACAAAAATCATACGCGCGAGAAAAAATTGAATCAGAGAGTTTTTTAGGGTTTTGACCCTTTTTTAAAGAAGAAAGAGATTTTTGGTTATTTTGCATTTAATTAAATTAAACCTAGACTAATTAATTAATTAAATAAAAGAAAGATATTTTTTGAGTTTTTTTATGTTTTTTAAGGAAAATAAATAAATAAAAGGATTAAAATTGTCAAGAACCCTAATTCTACATTGATTTTTATTTATTGCAAAAGTATTAAAATTAACCTAATTAAAACTAAATTAATTATGTTAGTATTTATTTACAAAATAACTAATTAAGGGTGAAATTAATTTTAATAAATAATAATAAAAAATATTATATTTTAGTTTTCTGATTTTATTATGAAAAAATTAATTTGGTTAATTAAGTAATAATAATAATAATTAATAGTAAAAACAAAAATATAAGAGAAGAAAAAAGAAATAAATCCAGGGGGGTGTTGGTCCAAGTTAGGAGGTGTGTTTTGCAACTTCCAGGCCCACTAACTCTCCAGCCTGTTTGACTTTCTGATTTGTCTACACGCGCGTTGACTAAGGACCATGATAGTCCTTCCATCTAGGCCATTGAATTTCAGTTTGAAGACATCTGGCGCTTGGGACTTGGGGGTATATGGTATACCATCTTTTGAAACCTGCATCTGAACATACAAAGAAAAAGGGAATAAATGTTTTGGGGGGACCTGGGATTCGAACCCAGGTCCCAATGCTCATTGCTTCAATGCCTTTGCCAACTGAACTGTAACGCGCGTTTGTTAAGTTGATAGACAATGAATATTATATACAAAAACAAATATTATGCTGTAAAACAAAAAATAACGCGCTCCCTTTTTTAAATTGGCCAACCAGGTATCAACACCTCATCGTCTTCTTCGTTTTTCCTGCATATTCAGAATCAGATAGCGGGGGTTTTTAACCTCCACTATCTAGCTGCACGAAAAATAGCGATTCGAAATCTAGCAAGCATAAATATTTCGCGAGGGGTGGGTTATGTTCGTCTTGGTCTCACGATTTCAGTCATGCATCTCACTAGTCCCAATTTTTCCTAGTTCATAAAGCCCTCTTTGAAAGCTCAAGAACCCTAGAAATTCAGTTATGCTATCTTTTGATCCAGGGCGTTATAGTTCAATTAAATCATTCCATCAACTTTATATGATCTCTAGCAATGCAAAACCATCAAGAAAACATGTTAAATGCGCATGAATCAAGATATATAATTCTGAATAAGGAAGGCAAACCGTGAAACTGTGTATCGTGATTTCTTGAGCTTTGGTGCGTGAATTCGATGGCAAAACGTTCCTGGAACCTCCTGCAATGTATTTGAATGAACAAAAACCCTTGAATCGACCTAGAATGCAAGAACCAGTTTTCACTTTTCTTGGAATTTCTTGAATTTGACGGGGTGGTTTCTGCAGCTTTCAATCGTGTGCTAGGGTATGGTTAACTTGCTTATGTATAAGGGAAACAAATTAGGTCAAATGCTGGGCTAATATCCCTGTGCATTGATGTTTAAATCTTTGATTGGAAATCAAATATCCTTGATTTTCCATGATTGATCAATGTTGCCAAATTTGGATTTTTTTGTATCTTTGACTTGTGCACGAATTTGCCAGCATGTTTAGGTCATATTTGCTTCACAAAAAGATTTAAAAATCAAATCTTCTATTTTCTTATGATTTAAATTAATTAAATGGATTAATATTAATTAAAAATCCAATTAATCAATAAAAATAAGAAAATAAATCCAATTAATCTTGATGGGTCGTGCATAAGTCAGGGGTGAAGTTTCAAGAAGAGATTTGAGGCCCATTAGCAAAAATAAGGTGTTTTGGGCAAAGTTGACTTTTGCAAATTCATGAAAATTTCCCAACTTCTCCAATACACAACTTGCTCAATTTTGATCATATGACCATGTTCTGTGACATTTTGGAAAGCTCTTGAAGTCGTCTAACCAATGACTTTGGTCCCATGTCATTTGGATTTACCAATCTCAAGTTATGGCCTTTGACTCAAAGTGTACTTTTGTTGACTTTTGAATTTGACCTATAATGTAAAAATTGGTAACTTATTGTTAGAGCATTTCTTGAACTTGGAGTGTGAAGATGGTTTGTAGGAAATTGCATCCTCTTCAAAATGAGCATTGGATGAAATTTTTCTGACAAACCATGAAAAAGTTATGCCCTGGTCAAGATACAGTTGACTTTTCTACTGTCCAAAAATAGTAACTTTTTGCATCTTGATGATTTTAGAGCTACCCTTGTGGAATCATGATCAAGACTTGATCAAATGATGATTGTGAACTCAAAATAATATGTTGACCAAAAATTTTGACTTTTGACTGCAAAATGACCATTTTTCCCTTGCAGTTGACTGTGGATCAAATGGAGCTTTTGACTGTGCAAATTGGCACTGTGAGTCTTGAAACTTAGCATGTAGGTGCTTGAGAATGTATATAGGCCTATGAGACTTGATTGAACCATTGAAAATCCCAAATTCCTTGAAAGAACTAAAACCCTAATTTCAGCTGTCTTAGGAGATGGTTTGACTGTCCAATCCCTTGAGCAACTTTGAGCAAATTGAGGATCATTCTTGACCAATCTTGAGAAATATGGGAGGGAAAATTTTGGGGTACAACAGTAATCTTGAAGTATTACAATAATCCTTGAGCTTGATTGCAGTAAATAAATCATATTAATTCTTGAATGAAGAATTAACACTTAAAACTAAAGACTAAAGCTTGGAATGAAAATTACAATAACTTAGAAAAAACTCAAGAAAATAAGAAAATAGAAACAATTGTAAAAGAATAATAAATTTTCTCTAAGAAGATTCCAACGACCCTTGGTACGTTGCACTTGCACACATATATATAGCAGAGGAAAAATAGCAGTTGCCAAGTCTTGAGGAAAGGTTGAAATGGAGAAAATATAGGGAGCACTATTAGTGGGTGGAGGAAAAATAACAGAACGAGTCTGCCCTTGCGTTTCCCACGTCTCCACTCTTCACAACGCCCATCTTCACGCGCGTGACAGTCGTCACAGGTGGGTGACGGTCGTAACACGCTTAAGTAGCGCATTACGCTTGTCAGTGATGTGTGACGAGCGTTACTCCAACTTGGGGGGTGTTACGCCCGTCACAAGGATGTGACGACCGTCACTGCTCCAACAATCCAAACTTTGTATTTTTTTAGTTCTTTTTCTCTTTGTTTATTGTCTAGCCTTCTTCATGTTGTCCTTTTCCGTTGGTTTGAGTTGATAAATGTTATACCTGTAAAAAGACAAATAATCTCGGAATAATCGGGGGTTAGACGACTTAATGAAATATAAAATCGGTAAAAAGCGTGGTAATTATATGATATGTTTTCTCGTTATCAAATTCCCCCATACTTAAACCTTTGCTTGTCCTCAAGCAAATAGTCATTCGAAAGGTCGGACAAGTTTTGTCAAGCGCATAAGCATGACATACCTTGGATTATTAAAGTAATTTCGGGAAGTCCTCGTCAGTTCGGCCAATACTTGAGTAAAACACTAAGGATACGCTAATGACACAAGCAATAAGCTTAATCATAGGCTTCCATTTCAAACGAGCTATCCAATGGTTCCGTTATAATTCTGCCCGGAGTTCCTCGTATTTATTTCACCCGGTTTCATTCTGGCGCAATCACATTAAGCCCTTTGTCTTAGCACACACATAGTGGAGTAACTGGTTAGTGACTTTGATCCTTTCAGCACGGGGTCTGGTACATGAATATGGCAACCCTACATATGTTATCCAAATTGGAGGTTATGGGGGATCGGGCCGTAGCATGCCCTGCCGAGTTCAGAACCAGATACCTCTGAACCAACCAACACTGGATTCCTTCATTATTTGCTCAGCTCTTATATGTGCCCGTATATTTTGGTACACAAATTTTCTTTTCTTTTAGCAGCGAGATAAGAAGGATATTTTTAGAATCAGGCATCAAACACTTATATTCATCAATTCTCCACGTGGTTTATGTCAAGACGGTGCTGACTGCTTGTATAAACTACTAGGGGTTACTTCTAGAACTTGAAACTCCAGATATTGGCATAATGGTTATTGAAACGGATCGCGTAAGTAGGAAGTCTACGGTGTCATGACCGTATCGATCTTGTTATGTCGTTTTTGGCTTCCTCAACTGGGATTTCGTTAAAATAGGTATGTCGGGCTAATGCGAAGATAAAAAATTTTCGGTATGGCTAAATAAAGCGAAGAATTTGAATCGAGACATATCGTAAGAATTTACTAGTTTATAAAAGATATTGAAAGGTACCTCTCCCACACACAATCCGACATTGTCCTCAATGTTGCGGTATACAGGCGGGGAAGTACAATTACAAAAACAAACAGAAAAGAAATGAAACAGAAAAATAATAAATTACATAGAAATTAAAGAAAGACTACTGGTGACCACGTCCTCTACTCCTGGTGCGAGAGCATCTGGTAGGAGTGGCTTCAGTGTCAGTGTCTTGGAACCCAAGGCTGCTGACGTCCATCCTTAAGGTGTTAAGCTCTGACAGGGCCTCATCTAACCTATCATTCATGTTGTGCTGCCCAGTCAAGATCTGAGCGTTTTGAGCGCACAGAGACTCAAATTGTTCATGCTGCCTTCTTTCAAGTGCCGCGTTCATTTGGTTCTGCATATGGAGGGCGCGGAGGATGTCTTCAAGATTAATAGGAGGAGGTGCAGATGAGGGTCCTGGAATGTCGTGGACTGGAGGAGCACTATCCAACTCTTCTTGCATTTCGTTTGCGAGGGCTGCAGGTTGGTCTTCATGAGCAGGTGCATGCTCCGAGGGAATTTCAGGCTCGAACAACTAGTTTGCTCGGTTACTTGGATCGATTCGGTCCCTGTAAGGCAAAATGATGTTCTGATAGACAGTGTTCCTGATTACAGGGTGGAATCTGCCATTTTCTCGCTCGTAAATGAGATGTGAGGCTTTGCAGTGATCCAAAGTTAGCAAAGTCGGTGCCATAGAAGGCAAGGTTACGAGAGCAGCACCGTAGTTCAGACCTATGGCAAGTGAAGTGACCAGCCCTCCGAAATAAAATGGCTTTCCGCCTCTAGCACAAGTAGAGTGGATGTGAGCGAGTAAGAACGGGCCGGCATTGATCTTTTGCCCAGTTAACGCGCAATGCAAAAAGAAGAGCTCCTTGGAGTTGAGCTTATGGTTGCTGTCGCGGGCGAAGATTGTGTTGTTAAGGATGCGGTGGAAATAGCGGATGGTCGGATTATGAATGTGGGTGGCATTCAGGTGGTCGTAGGATCCGACACGGATATTCGTCAAACAGTGCCATAAGTTGAAAGCTTCCTCACCAAAATTATCCGGCACCCGGAGATGAGCACCTTCGTCCGAACAAAAGCCTAAAAGTCGCGCGATGTCGGATTGAGGCAATTCGTGCTCAATGCCAAACATTCAGAATTTGGCCAGCCCCGACAGTTGGTTCGTGGCACCTGGCGGAGTGATGTAAACAAATGAACTCAAGAACTCAAGAGTAAGAGTTTCATAGATCGGTCTTGGTTCGCGGTACAGGTTCCACAAATCCATACTTTGCAATAATCAGCGGACACTATCAAGTAGTCCTAAACTCCTCAGGCAGTCGATATCAACGTACCGTATGGGTTGGGGACCTCGACGTTGAAATTTCTGAAACTTCGCCCGTTGATTCTCTCCTTGTTCGCCTAATCTGAATGTGAGGGCGGGGGCTTGTGGGTTGTTTGATATGGTGTACGTAGAATTTGATTTTGGAATATGAAAATGGGGTACTGTATGGATGGTAATTTGGTGATGGGAATTTAGAAGTTAGAAGAAAAATGGAGTGGGTAGTTTTCGTATGATGTGGTAACAATAGGGGAAATGGGTTTATGAAGGAAATGGTTGGAACGGTTCTGTAATAGCCGTTCTGATACATTGTATGTGTGACGGTCGTCACGAGGGTGTGACGGTCGTCATAAGGCAAAAAGGCGTGTTACGCTCGTCACAAGGGTGTGACGGTCGTAACGCGTTCAGCGTCATTAATGAGACGACCATTACAGGACCGTTGGGGGTGTTTATATATTTTTATATTTTATTATTTTCTTGGTAATAGGGTTTGAAGTAATTTAAATTTTTGAAATATTTTAATTAATTAAAGTTTTGAATATATTAAAGTAATCTAATAATTAAAGTTTTTGTAACATTAGTTACCATTATCAGCACATAACGAAATAATAATATTGCGGTAAACATAAACAGTAAATAAAAAGAAGTAAACAGTAAGCTAGAAATGAAAAGAAATGAAAATAAATGAACTTGGTACTTTAAATAATTGAATAAATTCATAAGAAATTGTTTCGAAATAACTGAGGATAAAAAAAATGATAAAATGATGAAATAATAACTAGAATCCCTTCCACACTAAAACTAAACAGTGTCCCCACTGTATGTACAAATGCGAGAGAGAAGAATAGGATAACAATGGCAACTCTAGCCACGGGGAGGCGGAAACATATGTTGGTGCATGTACTCCAACTGATCGGTCACCAAATCCATGAGGGCTATGAAGTCCACCCGAAGAGATGTCAGCTCGCCCCGCATGTCGGTAATTGCTTCATGCAAAGAGTGCAGGGTAACAGTAGGTGAAGGTGGTGTGATCTCTTGGGCCTAGGTGGCGGTCTCAGCGGAAGTAGCCTGCTGTTCCCAAGGATCGGGGAACTCATGGTATCCTGGTGGTATGGCAAGATCTTCATCAGCATTAGTAGTGTTGGGGACCTCGTAAATGTCAACAGTGGATGGTGAGGAGGGCGGTGTAGCAGGGTGATGAAGGTCAAAAAGCCAGTTATCTCGGTTATGCACACGGGTGATAGGGTCCGGAAGCTTAAACTGGTGGACGATCTGATGATTAACTAACAGGTCAAATTGAGTTGGTCCAAGGTTCCCGATAATGCTAGTGTTGAAGCAGAATGCAATGTCCATCGACTTTATTCCATAAAGCGGGGCTGATCCTAGCATAGGCCTGCGGATTCCAATTGCATTTGATAGCATGGTGACTAAACCACCCAACAGGATTGGTGCATTTGGAGTCTGAATGATACGCTCCATATTAGCGAGCATATAAGCGGAACCGTTCATCGGACGGCTCTGGGATGCATAATACATAATGAAAAGCTCATCGCGGGATACAGATGTGACATTCTGCTGTTTTCCAAAGATGGTGTGGGCGATGATCTTGTGAAAATACCAGATATCCGGGTTATGGATGCATTCAGAATAAAGATCAGACGGCTCAGGATGGTTATTACCAGCGATGCTTCCCCAGAAAAAATCAAGATCAGATTCAGGCAAGAGGTCCTCCTGGGTCATAGTGATAACATCAGGACCAAAAGGGAACCCAAGCAGGTGGCTAAACTCCCGGAGGTTATAAGTGTAATCCATGTTAAACATCCTGAAAGTGATCAACCCACGGTTGAATCCTATCCCATGGTTCGGAATGAAGCTCAGGGTGCTCAGGAACTCAAGGGTCAGCCTCTTGTAGGTACAGAACCGTCTTCGGATAGGAGCAGTGTCCCAGCCAATCTGATACAACAAGTACATGACACTCTCACGAATGCCAAGAGCGGTCATAGCATGGTCATCTGCATAGATAGTAGGGCACATTTCCCGCTCAGCCAGGTCCGCAAATCGTCTTCTTTGGTGTCTGCTTCTCAATTTGACATTCATGAAGTTTACACAATCCATAGCGCTAAATATGAAAGCAAAAGAATTACCCCCCTGAAAATATTTAATAAATGTTTGAAAAGAAAAGGAGAAACTAAGTTAGTATTTTCGGGTTAAGAAATTTCCAAGGTTAAATCAAGAAGAAAAAGAAAGTTTAAAGGGAAAAGAAAAACAGAAGAAAAAAATAGAAAGGAGTAAGAGATGCAATCATGAAGATGTTTTAAAGATTAAGAAAAAGAAAAGAAAAATAAAAACATGTTAAAGCAGTAAAAATAATTAAAGTAAAACATGGGTTGCCTCCCACGAAGCGCCTTTATTTTATGTCGACGGCTCGACAGTTAATACCTATTCAGTTAGGTATCGGGGTAGGCGGCTCACTTAACTGAAGATAAGCCGAATAGTTGATATTTCCGACGTTAAAGTAGTGCATTAAGCGTTGGCCATTGACTATGAATGGTTCGATAGAACTGCCTTTAATTTCTATCGCACCACTTGGGAAAACTTTGTTAATTTCGAATGGTCCGGACCATCTGGAACGTAATTTTCCCGGGAAAAGTTTCAGTCTAGAGTTGAATAGGAGTACGATGTCTCCTTCCTTAAATTCTTTCCGCGAGATACGCTTATCGTGCCATTTTTTGGTTCTTTCTTTATAGATTCTAGCATTTTCATAAGCGTCTAAACGCAATTCTTCTAATTCGTGGATATCTAACACTCGTTTCTCACCAGCAGTCTTGTAATTTAAGTTAAGGGTTTTTATGGCCCAATACGCTTTATGTTCTAATTCTACTGGAAAATGACAAGATTTTCCATAAACTAATTTGAACGGCGTTGTTCCGATAATGGTTTTAAAAGTTGTCCGATATGCCCAAAGAGCATCATTTAGCTTGAAGGACCAGTCTTTTCTGGATGAAGTTACAGTTTTCTCAAGGATTTGTTTTATCTCCCTATTTGACACTTCCACTTGTCGGCTCGTTTGAGGATGGTATGGTGTGGCTATGCGATGTTTAACGCCATATTTTGAAAGTAACTTTTCGAAGATTCTAGAGATAAAATGGGACCCACCATCACTGATTACTAGTCTTGGTACATCAAATCGTGGGAAGATAATATGCTTGAATAGTTTTAGTACCACACATGTATCGTTTGTGGGTGCGGCGATGGCTTCAATCCATTTGGATACGTAGTCGACGACTACCAAAATATACTTATTTCCAAAAGATGCGGGGAAGGGTCCCATGAAATCAATTCCCCATACATTGAAAATTTATACTTCGAGAATACCTTTTTGCGGCATTTCGTCGCGCCTAGATATACTTCATGTGCGTTGGCATCTATCGCAGTTCATAATTGCAACGTGGACGTCTTTCCATAAGGTAGGCCAAAAGAAGCCAGCTTGAAGTATTTTTGCACAGGTTTT
Source organism: Vicia faba (assembly GCA_948472305.1). Lineage (NCBI taxonomy): Eukaryota > Viridiplantae > Streptophyta > Magnoliopsida > Fabales > Fabaceae > Vicia > Vicia faba. The sequence continues at coordinate 626,096,257 of OX451739.1, forward strand.
CGACGTACTAGCGTGTCCACCATAAGGGGCGGAATGTCAATGGGAAATGACGTCGTCTATTTCATCGTTAGGGACGCAGCGACGGTATATACCATCGGCGCCTCTTTTAAAGAGTAATGGTTCATCCCAAAAGTAGTGTTTAAGATCATGGAAAAATTTCTTCCGTTGTTGGTACGTTAAATCAGGTGGTAAAACACCGGCAGCTAAATAGTTGACGAAGTCAGCGTACCATGGTAATGTGGTGTTAGTACAAATGGCTTTTACTACCGCAGTTGTTAAAGGTTCATTGTGTTGATCTAAACTGTCGGTAGGGTTTATCTCTAGCTTAGCAACCAGGCATTCATAAGGGAAGTCTTCGTTTATGGGAACACTCTCGGTTTGGATTCCATCTAATCTCGATAAATGGCCAGCTACCACGTTTTCAGTTCCTCTCTTGTCTTTTATTTCTAAATCAAACTCTTGTAGGAGTAAGATCCATCTGAGTAGTCATGGTTTGGCGTCTTTCTTGCTTAGTAAGTATCGGATCGCGGCATGATCCATGTAAATAATGATTTTGGCGCCTACTAAGTAGGAACGAAATTTATCCAATGTGAATACCACAACTAAGAGTTCCTTCTCCGTAGTGGCGTAATTCATTTGTGCGGGATCGAGTGTTCTGCTTGCGTAGTAAATAATGTGAATCTTTTTTTCTTTGCGTTGTCCTAGGACTGTGCCTACAGCATAATCGCTCGCATCGCACATTATTTCAAATGGTAGGTTCCAATCAGGAGGTTGCATAATAGGTGTTGAGATTGAGGCTTCTTTAAGTGTCTTAAATGCGTTCAAGCATTTATCGTCGAAAATAAACTCAGCCTCTTTCATTAATAATTCAGTTAGTGGCTTGGTGATTTTATAGAAATCTTTTATAAAACGTCGGTAAAAACCCACGTGTCCTAGAAAACTTCTTATTTCTCTAACTGTTTTGGGTGGTTGAAGGTTTTTTATGATTTGGATCTTTGCTTTGTCGACTTCAATCCCTCTGTTTGATACAATGTGACCCAACACAATTCCTTGTCTCACCAAGAAGTGACATTTTTCCCAGTTGAGCACTAGGTTGACATTGACATAGCGTTTCAGTACTAATTCAAGATTTGATAAACATCCGTCGAAACTCTCTCCACAGACGGAGAAATCGTCCATGAATACTTCCATAATTCCGTCTAAAAAGTCTGCGAAAATCGCCATCATGCATTGTTGGAAGGTTGCAGGTGCGTTACATAGTCCAAATGGCATTCTTCGGTATGCAAAGGTACCATAGGGACATGTGAACATAGTTTTCTCTTGATCATCAGGATGAATGGGAATTTGAAAGAATCCTGAGTACCCGTCAAGATAGCAGAAATGGGAATGTTTGGCTAAAAGCTCGAGCATTTGGTCAATGAATGGTAATGGGAAATGGTCCTTGCGCGTAGCTTTGTTTAGTTTTCTATAATCTATACACATTCTCCATCCTGTTTGGGTACGTTGTGCAACCGATTCGCCTTTTGTGTTCGTTATAACCGTAACACCTCCTTTCTTAGGCACCACGTGAACTGGACTTACCCAGTTGCTATCTGATATTGGGTATATGATGCCTGCCTCTAGTAGTTTCTGCACTTCCTTCTTAACGACTTCACTTAGGATAGGGTTTATTCGTCTTTGATGTTCTCTAGAAGTCTTGCAGTCCTCCTCCAGCATAATGCAGTGCATACAAAGAGAAGGGCTTATTCCTTTTAGATCTGATATATTATAGCCTAATGCGGCTAGATATTTCCTTAACACACTAAGAAGTTTTTCGGTTTCGATCTCTCCTAATTTGGCATTGACTATAACTGGTCGTTCGAGTTCTTTATCTAAGAATTCATATCTAAGATCTTCAGGTAATGTTTTAAGTTCTATACCAGGTTTCTTATTAGTTGGGGCAGGATCGGGTGTTAAGGCTAAACATTCGCTTAGGTCGGCATCTAAGTGTTCTTGTTTCCAGTCCTTGTTCTTAGGGATAGTTGGTGTCTGAATTTTCAGCATCATAGAATAGGTGTCCTCTTGGCATTCAAGTTCTTTGACACATTCATCAATAATATCTAGGAGACAACATGAGTCATCTATAGCAGGGGCTTTAAAGAATTGGGAAAGAATGAATTCTACTTTTTCTTCTCCTACCTCGAAGGTAAGTTTTCCTTTCTTAACGTCTATGATGGCTCTTGTAGTAGCTAAAAATGGTCTTCCTAGTATGATGGGAATGTTTGAATCTTCCTTGATGTCCATTATTATAAAGTCAGTCGGTATGTAAAATTGTCCTATTCGGACAGGAATGTTTTCTAGCATACCAACAGGAAATTTGACTGATCTGTCGGCTAGTTGTAGGGACATCTTGGTAGACCTCATGTCGCCTAATTTAAGCTTCTCGCAAATAGATAAGGGCATTAGACTGACACTGGCTCCTAAATCGCATAGAGCTTTGTCTATGACAGATTTTCCAATTACACATGGTATGGAGAAACTACCAGGATCTTTTAGCTTTGGAGGCATGTTATTTTGAATTATGGCGCTACATTCGACAGTTAGCATAACGGTTTCGTTTTCAATGATTTTTTTCTTATTAGACAATATTTCTTTTAGGAATTTAGCATATGACAACATTTGGGTTATAGCTTCTGTAAACGGAATAGTAACATTTAATTGTTTCAGAAGTTCTACAAATTTCTTGAATTGTCCCTCGTTCTTGGTTTTTGCAAGTCTTTGGGGGTATGGAATTGGTGGTTTATATGGTGGTGGAGGCACATAAGGTTTTTCTGAAGCCTCTATGTTCTCATTCGCGTCTTCCTCTACATTTTCAGATTGATCTTTCGACTTCTCTATTTCTTTTTCAGGTTTTTGATACATGGTCGAGTTTTGGAGTCTAGGATCTACCGGTCCATCAAGGGCTGTCCCGCTTCGTAATGTGATAGAATTTGCATGTCCTTTAGGATTGGGATGTGGCTGTCCAGGAAATGTACTAGCAGGTGTGGCAGAACTAGCTTGGTGTTGTGCTACTTGGGAGATTTGGGTTTCTAACATTTTATTGTGAGTTGCTAGGGCATCTACCTTGCTTGCTAATAGCTTCAACTGTTCACCGGTGTGAACGTTTTGATTGAGGAATTCTTTGTTTTGTTGGGCTTGATTAGCGATAAAATTTTCCATTAGGATTTCAAGGTTAGATTTCTTATGAATGTTAGGAACATTACCAACGGGTTTTTGATACCCTGGAGGTATAGCAGGTGCTTGGCCAGGTGCATATAAAGGGTTATTGCTCTTGTACGAGAAGTTAGGATGGTTCTTCCAACTAGGATTATAGGTATTGGCATAAGGATTACCTTGAGCGTAATTTACCTGATCAGCTGATATTCCTGCTAAGATTTGACATTCGGTTCCAACATGACTAGGAACTCCACAAACTTTGCAGCTTGGGGTAACTACAGCCACAGTAGCTGCAGGAGGTAAGGTCAAGCTTTCTATCTTTTGGGTAAGAGCATCTACCTTAGCATTAACTTTATCTAGGCTACTAATCTCGTACATCCCACCTTTGGTTTGAGTTTTCTCCACAAATGTTCTTTCTCCTCCCCACTGATAGTGGTTTTGAGCCATATTTTCAATGAGTTGGTTAGCTTCGTCATAAGGCTTGTCCATTAGTGTACCACCTGCGGTGGCATCTATAGAGAGTCTTGTGTTGTACAAGAGTCCATTATAAAACGTGTGGATTATCAGCCATTTTTCGAATTCGTGACGTGGGCACATTCACATCATATCTTTGTAGCGCTCCCATGCATCGAATAGCGATTCAGTGTCCTTCTGCCTAAATCCGTTGATTTGGACTCTTAGTGCAGCGGTCTTGCTTGGGGGGAAGTATTGTGCTAAGAATACAATCTTCAGTCCTTCCCACGTAGTGACGGAATTTGATGGCAAGGATTGCAACCAAGCCCAAGCTCTATCTCTTAGTGAGAAAGGGAAAAGACGTAATCTTATCGCATCTTTACTAACACCATTTGCTATAACTGTATCCGCAAATTGAACGAATTTTTTAAGATGTTCATTCGGATCCTCAGAGGGATCTCCAGAGAATTGGCGTTGTTGGATAGCTGATATCAATGACAGTTTCAACTCGAAATCGTTTTGGTTTATTGCTGGAGCAGCAATGCTGTTGGGGGGTTCTTGTTGTGATGGAGCTGCGTACTCCTTCAGTTGACGGGTCCTTTGTTCTTCGGCCATGTCTAATTCTGGATTGGTTTCGGTTTCAGAGGAAGAATTAGAATCTGTTTCAGAATCAATCTTGATTTCGGGTTTGGGTAAAGGAATAGCGTGATTTAAACAGTAATCCTTGACTGCACGTCTTACGGAAAGAATGCGTTCAGGTTCGTCCGTCGATTTGTCAAGTGGTTCGCCTTATGAGCGAGTTGAAGTGGTGAAAAACACAAGAAGGGGGGGAGTTGAATTGTAAAACTGAAATCTAATGCAATGAACAAGATATTTTTATCCTGGTTCGTTTGATCTCAAACTACTCCAGTCCACCCGTCAAGGTGATTTCGCCTCTCTCCAACGAGGTCTTAATCCACTATATTCAACTGAATATTACAGACCGCTTTAACAACTGCTAAAGCCTTCTTGATCCAAACCACAACCCGGTTTGTCAAGGTAACACTTTCTTACAAAGAGATAAAACTAAGTGTGTGGATGTTTTCTACAAAACTGTATCACAACTGTGATGTATACACAAATTGAAGCTTAGAAACTAGATTGCTAAACAATGATGGAATATCAGAATGTGTGGTTTAGCAAAACTGAGAGAAAGAAGATTATGATTAGCTTTTGTGCGTGTAGAGATTTGGAGAGCATTAGCCATTTCAATCTTCAAAGTCTTGTTTATATAGCACTGAGATGATGAACGTTGGATGCAATATTCTTGATTCAATGCTAATAACAAACTTTCCTTATTGAGCAGATCTTGTCTGGAATGAGGCCGTTGGAATTAATTTGTTTTCAATGCACAGTACCGTTGCTTACTTAATGCAAGTTCTGGCTTGGCTCATTCTGACTCTGCTTCGCTGCTGATGAACTGTTGTGTTTCTTTATCAGAGTGTTGAGCGCAGTCTTGTTCATCAGGCTTCAGCATGTACGTGAGTTGATCATCTGATTCTGACATTCTGATATGGCAACTTCTGATGCTGGTGTCTGAAATCAAGTTCTGATGCTGAATAGATGTGATCTTGCTTATATCAATCAGAGTATCTGCAAGTCAGAACATAATAATTTTAGGCAGCAGATAGTTCATACATGAAACTTATAAATACTATATCTTTTCACATTGTTATCATCAAAACTTAAATATAGGGTAGTAGATTCAAACTTTGTTCTAACACGAGTCCTTGGCATACAAATCGAAAAAGGGTATTTGTTGCCTAGTCTAAACGCGCAACTGAAGAATCGTAATTAATTGACTACCAGTCCCCGGCAACGGCACCAAAAACTTGATCGGGACTTTATGAGTCTGTCGGGATACTAACTGCAAGTATACATTTTAGTCGTTCTAGTTTTAAAATATTATCGAACCCACAGAGACTGAGGATCAATCGCATACGATCTAATGCTATAGTTTGTTTAACTAAGCGATGAATATTCGATTTTTGGGGGAAACAGTTTAATTAAAAATAATAGTAATAGTTATACCGGTATGTGATAATCGGACTTCGGGAATTCGGTGAATCGCTTGGCCTATAAAGTATTTCGGTAAAAGCTAATTGTTTAAAAACCTGAGACATACACTCTCATGTTCATGAAATAAGTTATGCTACTAAACCTAGTGGATGCACTTTAAATTTAATAACACTTTTGGAAAACAATTTGAGTTTAATTAATTTATTAAAACACTCTCGTGTATTTAAAAATTAATGTTTCGCTACCACTATCTGGGTTGAACCCCAGCTCTCGCATGCAGGTTCTTGCCTTAATTAATTTCCCACTCTCGTGGAAAAATCGTGTTAATTAACCTCTCACTCTCGTGACAAGGGTAGTTAAATTAATCTTGGAAATTGGAAACCAGAAATTGTTTTATAAATATTTTTGGCCAAGGTATCACTGAATTCTTTAGTTCTTATGAGTCACATACCGGTATTAATAAATTAGCCGGACATAATAAGTTTAACAGCAATACAATTCAAAATATAATTCATAACAATAATAGGCATAATATAAAAAACGAATAAATGTTAATTGCAATAAAAACCTGGAATCAAAGTTGCTATGGTAATCTTGAAGTATTACAATAATCCTTGAGCTTGATTGCAGTAAATAAATCGTGTTAATTCTTGAATGAAGAATTAACACTTAAAACTAAAGACTAAAGCTTGGAATGAAAATTACAATAACTTAGAAAAAACTCAAGAAAATAAGAAAATAGAAACAATTGTAAAAGAATAATAAATTTGCTCTGAGAAGATTCCAACGACCCTTGGTACGTTGCACTTGCACACATATATATAGCAGAGGAAAAATAGCAGTTGCCAAGTCTTGAGGAAAGGTTGAAATGGAGAAAATATAGGGAGCACTATTAGTGGGTGGAGGAAAAATAGAAGAACGAGTCTGCCCTTGCGTTGCCCACGTCTCCACTCTTCACAACAACCATCTTCACGCGCGTGACGGTCGTCACAGGTAGGTGGCGGTCGTAACACGCTTAAGTAGCGCATTACGCTCGTCAGTGATGTCTGACGAGCGTTACTCCAAGTTGGGGGGTGTTACGCCCGTCACAAGGATGTGACGACCGTCACTGCTCCAACAATCCAAACTTTGTATTTTTTAGTTTTTTTTCTCTTTGTTTATTGTCTAGCATTCTTCATGTTGTCCTTTTCCATTGGTTTGAGTTGACAAATGTTATACCTGTAAAAAGACAAATAATCTTGGAATAATCGGGGGTTAGACGACATAATGAAATATAAAATCGGTAAAAAGCGTGGTAATTATATGATATGTTTTCTCGTTATCAGTGACCACCATGCACACTTGCGTCCAACCATTTGATCAAGTGTGCCATTAGATCTAACGCTCCAACCATGAGGGACCATGGTACACGTTCAAGTCAATGCTACACAGGATCCAATATTGACCAGGCATGGAGCATTTTGGGCCTTAGAGAATTCAGAATGACACCCCCCAGAATTGCTATTCAACACAGGCCCATATTCTTTTTCTTTATTTATTTCTTTTATTTTAATTATTTTTTACCAAATTAATTATCCTTTTTTTATTAATCATAAAATCAATAAATCACAAAACACCAAAAAAAACATTTTTTTAATAAAATATTTATTTTAATTAAATTAGAAATATAGGTTAAGTTAACTTCTTTTTTATAATTAAAAGCAATTAGAAATTAGGGTTAATTAATTTTACAATTATTTCTTTTCTCAAATAAAAAAACCAAAAATACACAAAATCTTGTTTTCTTTGTAAAATATTTTATTTTCTTCAAATTATCTAATTTAGCTAGATTAGGTTAATTTCAATTTCTTTTTCATAATTAAAATGATTAGAATTAGGGTTTTAGTCGTACATAACTCAATTAATTCTTCTCTCAAAAATAACTTAATTATTTTTTTCAATTAGATTTTAGGGTTTTCAATTTCTCCTCGTATTTAATTCTCCGCGCATTTAGTTATTTATTTTCCATTATTTTTTTGTAACTGCCAATGGTTTGTAATAGTTAAACTAGGGTTTTATTTACTGCTTTAATCCCCGATTTCTTGGTTATGTAATTAATCCCCATCCCCGAAGCCTTGTAATAGCTAGGTTTATTTTCTCGCATTTTTAATTCCTGCAAATATTTAACTGTCTAGATGTATGCTAATAGGATTGTATGGCAAGAATATCTGAAATTAAAGTTGCAGATCACCTTATGTACAAAGATTAAATAACTGAAACAAATCATATGCACATATTCACTCCTAGGGTTTACCTAACTTCGGTTACCTTCGGTAAACAATCGTTAAGCATAGGAGATTTTTATGGTTTCCCTCCAGTCTAAAAAGATCAAATTGTCCCATTCGAATGTTGCTTCGGAAATGTTGCCTCAGAGATGTTGCCTCAGAAAGATCTTAAGACTCTAGGGTTACTACTAAAGTTTTCTAACTGTTGTTTTAGTGATTGTACCTATCTCTTTCGAATGTCCCTTACAACTCTAATGATGGTGCTACCTACTCCTTAATAGTAGGATAACACTGTCTAAAGGAAACGAGAACAAACAATTTTTTTGAGTAGGTAGAATCTTAAGTACTTCCTCATCAAAAACTTTTCACACAAACACCTTTCAAAACAAATTTTCAAAACAAACTTCGTCACACTCTTGAGGACTGATATAAAGGTTATCACGAAGTAAAAACATTTTCAAGACAAACACACACAAGCAATTTGAAAAAGGAGCAAGTACCTAAGATCCCGTAGATAACTACGGATAGAAAAGGTTATAACACCTTCCCTTTCTATAATCTACCCCCCGTACTCAGAATATCTCAAAAAAAGGTTTTTTCTATTCTTTTTTCCTTTTCCGTGATTGGGTAAAATAAAAGTCGGTGGCAACTCTTGCTTACTGCGACATTTTGAAAACAAAAAATGCAAAACACAAACCAGTAAAAATAGTCGGTTCTGCCACCGTATCACAGTGTGCTTGTATATTATTATTTGTACATAACATCATGGCATCATACCATAGCATTTTCACTAACCGTTCCAAGGACATAGAGATTTATCTTTGTTTTGTTTTGTAGGACATGGCTTCCACTTGCAGGAATACTATCCAAATCATACAAAACAGAACAAAGATGAATCCCAAGATCCTTGAAATGGTTAGTGAATGAGTATGATGTTATGATGTTCATGATGTTATGTACAAGTAAATATACACAAATAAAGCAAACAAGTCCATAAGTTTAGGCTTGCATGGAGTCTCATAGGTAAGTACCCTCTTGAAGTTTAGTTGGCTCAAACCTGTCCTTGTAATAGTAACCGGGTTCTAAGGAGCTCAATATGACCGGTTTGTTTCTTTGTTCATTGTGTCAGTGCAAGCCTCTTTAGTGGCGACCGAAATATCCCAAAAAAACCAAACCTCAATGAGTGTAGTATCGAGTATCTACCAACTGCGGGTTATACCAAATCTGGTCATCTCACTATGTTCTAAAGGCTAAGTTGGTCAAGTAAAGGTTCTAAAAGTTCATTAGTGCTTCATGATATCACTCAGCGGCCCGAAATTCTCTTTGATTAACTCAATGGCTACCGGTACCCACAAATATGTCGCACTAACATAGCTATTTCTTAGAACATGTCGCTATACCCGCACAGTTTCCATAATGTATTGCTACTTACTTATAAGGTAACCCAAATCCGGGTAGAGGATTCAAACCCAAACAAAGAACCAAGATGTAAAGCAAACAAGTCAAACAATGGAAGCAAGTAAATATGATCTAACCCTAAGGTAACCCCACTTTTAGAATTTTCCCCAGTAGAGTCGCCAGTTCTGTGATATGGTGGGAGAACTGACTTGGGTGTTTTGTGTTTTATCGCAAATGTTGCGGTTTAGCAAGAGTCACCATTGACTTTTCTTTTATCCAAAAGGAAAGGTGAAAAAGCACATGAAAGACCTTTGAGATTGTTTCTTGAGTTCGGGGGGTAGATTATGAAAAGGGAAGGTATTAGCACCCTTTTCATCCATGGTTTTCAATGGGCTCTTAGTTACTTGGTATATCAATTGCTTTTGTTTGAAATTGTGCTTTTGTGTGGTTTTTAAAAGTATTTTGTAAAGAGGACATTGTTTAGGCGAACTTTGTAATGATTCTCGTTCGTAAGAATGTATACAAAGATGTTAATCTTTTGAAAATGTTTTCAAGTTTGAAAGAGGTTTTGAAAGTGTAGGTGTTTGTTTTTTGAAAATAGCAAGGATGTTTTGTTTTTGAAATTGAGTAAGTAATTAGGAGCATTCTACCTACTCAAAAGTTTGTCATGTTCATTTCCTCTTTCCTTTGACATTGTTATCTCACTATTGATTTGGTAAGTAACCCTATCTTTGGATGTAAATGGGACGGGTGTGGGTCATCGTATAAATATGATTAGCAATGTTGCAAGGTATCTTAGCATTCTCTTTTAGGGACTAAGATCATTTGAAAGGCAGTATGGATAGCGTCATCGAGGGACTATGATCTTGTATTTTGCTTGTTTTTGCTAAGATACCTCACATGCATAATATGGTAATTTTTATAAGGCAACAAAGTGGATTTTACCCTAGGAGTGCTAGTGTGCAAGTGTATTGATTTTCATGCTTTGTTTAGTCTTTGATTGGGGTTTGCTACTTGTTGATTTTATCTTCTCATACAAACCCTAATTACTAACATTTATATAAAGCGATAAATTGCGAAAAATAAAATTACTATGCTATTACATCATTGGGGGATGGGGTGTATAAATTTACAAATGGGGATTGCAAGAAAGTTAAACCTAATTATCTATTACAACCATATTGAATATTGTACAAAATTGAAAATAAAAATGCAAGAATATAAATGGAAAAATAAATGATTTTTATTAAAGGGTTTTATCTTGACCTAAATAAAGAAAATGAGTAATTAAAATTAAATAAAGTTAATTTAAACTAACTAAGGAAAGAAATTAATTTGAAAAGGATTTTTTAGGGTTTATTTATGAAAAGGTTTTAAATTAATGAAAATAAAATGAAAATAATTAACTAAAATAAACTAGGTTCTAAATTAATTTTAACTAAGAAAACAAAATAATATATTAATTTATCCTAAGTCTAAAATTATTTATTTGAGAAAAGAAAGGAAAATTTATTTATTTTAAGAAAAATGTTTTTTTAATCTTTTTTTTATGGAAAATAAAATACATTAGTATAAAAAATAAATAAAAATTAATTTGGATTTTTTATGATTTTATGAAAATAATAATAATAATAATAATAATAATAATAATAATAATAATAATGAGAATATTAATATTAATAATAATAATAATAATAATAATAATAATAATAATAATAGTAATGAAAAAAAAAAAGTAAAGAAAAGTCAGGGGATTAATCAGAAATGTAAGGAGTATTATGAGGGGGGAAAACTAGGTCCACATGAAGAGCCCAAGCACTGCCAAAATAGAACACAAAAAAGTCAGAAAATTGTAAAAAATAGCAAAAGATCACACTGGGCTTGAACCCATGACCTAAGGGTGAACAGGCGTGCGCTTTACCACTGGGGTGGCTATACATTCGTTAATATAACTGAAACAATAAATACATAACACAAAATGCACCCTGAATACACTTCATCTTCAACCTCCAGACAAAGGACCTGTATCTTCTTCATTTCTCAACAAAAATGAAAAGTTCAAACATGAAAATTGTAGCATTCCTTCCCACGAATCCAACCATGTAAATAATTTAAACTAACAATCAAAGATGAAGGAGAATTTCTCTGGCCCTAATTAAAAACCTAAAAATTTCAGGACACTTCAACTCTAAAATTCTCTAAGCTCAGGCCATATAAATGCAAACTATGGATATGTACAGTTTCGTGGCAAAGTTATCTACATTTTATCTTCAAAAATCAAGACCTAACAATTCCTAAATAATGAGATGAAAAGTCAGAAAACTCACCTTACAGCTGAAGACCGTGTTTTGAGTTAGAGCTACTTTCAAAGTGTTTTGATGATTGGGTGAGCTTCCTTGCACCTCCAGGAAGCTATTGCAAAGCTTACTTTGTACTGAGAGTTCTTGAATCAAGCTGAAGAAGTCAATGTGCAATGCCCTGTTTTTGAAAATGGAGAATGGTGTAAATGGTATTACAGTTTGAAAATAGGGGTTGGGATAATTTCTATATGTGGATGGTTTGGCCAAGAAATGCACGAGGGGATTTGGAGGTTGGGTTCAAAAATCAGAAATGACAAGTTTTTGTGCTTGTATGGAAATTTCTAGTTTTGGGGAGTTTTAGGACTTTTTTTATCGTGTGTTAGCTTGCAATGCACTTGTATAATTATATGGAAGAGGTTAGAGGACTTGAGGAGGCCAGAAAACAAAGATCACATGTTATGAGTTTTTGACTTGTTTTTGAAGTTATCTTGAAAAACATGGTTTCAATGCAAGGTACATGTCGTGTAGGGTGGCTTGCAACTTTAAACATGTTTGTTCTGAATTTATAGAGTATGCTTGTGCAGAAAGAACAGGTGCAAAACTCCATACAAGTTGACTTTGTGATTAAAGTCACTTTTCCAAAATGGAAGTGTGAACTTTGTTCCATTAATGGAAAATTTACTTGGACAAAGCTTGAATCAAGTGGATAATAGCTCAAAAGCAAGTGTAATCTTCTGATTATGGATAGATATTAAGGTTTAGAGGCCTGCAAAACAAGATTGTGCAGCATAGGTTTGAAATTGAATTCTTGTTCATCACAAAATGACTTGTAATTCAAGTGTGAAAACCCTAACTTCATCTCTTCAATTATCCCTACTCAAGAATGATCTCAAGGATTTCTGGGACATTTTGGAAATCTTGTAATGTTCTCTACAACCCCTCTTTGAATCACTTTTGAAAATTCCCCTTGGAACTATATGAAAAAGTGTCATGAAGTTAGGTCAAAATCCTGACCAAAACTAGGGCAAAATTTCACTAAGTGTCCAATTTCAAGACCATGACTTTATAAACTAATAACTTGAGATCCCAGTACTTTTAGGAGAAGTTGTGTAAAGAAATGTTGTAGATATCATGGATATCTACAACTTTCATGTTGAAAGTTTCTTTTGAATCCTCTTGCATCATGGTGAAAAATTGGCTTAAAGTTATGAAAAAACATGAAGTTTAAACACTTAGAAAAATTTCTAAGTTAGAAAACTTTGACTTTTCAAAATGAAATCTTGACTTTTTGATTTCTAGATGAATAAGTTTCATATTTTGACATGTTTTGATGAATTGTGATCTTTGACATTGAATTTTGACCAAAAAGTCAAAGTTTGACTTTTCAATGTGCAGTTGACTTTTGATTAGTTGACTGAAAATCAACTATCAATCAAATGACCTTGAGCAATGTTTTAGGTCATGTAATTAGGTTAAAATGATGCAATTGAAATCTTTAAATCATGCTTCAAACCAATTGACCATTTGCTAGGTCAAAAATCAGAAATTGTCCTTTCTCAATCAAAACTCTAATTTTGACCATTTTTCCCTTTTGATGATTTGATCAAATTTCTTGGGGAATTGTGGTACAATCTTGATCAAATGATACATATGAGTTTATAATCACTGTTCCTGGTCCTGTCCCGTATGTCTCAGACAAAGTTATCCCCTGGAATTATGGTGTCGATGTGTACTATCCTGGCATCAAACAAGATTTGAAAGACAAAGAAGTTGATCCTGATATCGGTAACATTGTCGGAACCAACAAAGTTACCCGAAGTGGAAGGGTCTTCTCTCCCGAGGTTTCCCCAAAGACTATCAACAAACCTATTGTCATTCCATTTGTTGTTCCTGCTAGTACATCAACTACTGTTCCTTTTCTTACTCCAGTTATTACCCCTTTCGGGGAATCATCGGATTCCCGCGGCAAGAAAATTATAGGTGAGCCTACCCGGATGGAGGCGCCTAAGAAAATTATTGTGGAAGCCTCTAAGCAAGAAATGGAGGAAATACTGAAAATCATTAAGAAGAGCGACTACAATATGGTCGAGCAACTGGGGCAGACCCCATCAAAGATATCCATGTTATCCCTGTTGTTGTGCTTTGAGGCCCATGCGAAGGCTTTGATTGCATTCCTCAAAACTGCGCATGTGCCGCAAGAGACTTCAGTTGATCAGTTCAAAGATTGTATGGCCATCCTAACTGCTGATAATGGGTTGGGTTTTTCAGATGCGGATTTGACACCAAAAGGAAGGAAGCATAATGATGATCTGCATGTCTCGATTGAATGTAGGGGCACCACTATGGCTCATGTGCTGATAGATACTGGGTCTTTGCTAAATGTTTTACTGAAGAAGGCGTTGGACCGGTTGGATTGCAAGGGTTTGACTCTAAAGCCTAGTAACATTGTGGTAAGGGCTTTTGACGGATTAAAGAGAATGGTGCACGGGGAGGTGGACATCCCTGTCAAAGTGGCTTCTTAGATTTTTGGGTCCACTTTCTATGTGATGGATATCAGGCCATCGTATTCTTGCTTGTTGGGTCGTCCTTGGACCCACGAGGCTGGGGCAGTCACTTCCACACTCCACCAAATGCTGAAGTATCCGGTGAAAGGAAAGATTGTCACAGTGCGAGGTGAAGAAGAATATATGGTGAGCCACCTCAAATCCTTCCGGTACATAGAGATGAAGGGGGAATTCATAGAAACTCCTTATCAAAACTTCGAAGAGGTCCCTCAGATCTTGGCATCAACTAAAACTACTAGCAACAAACTTCCTTTGAAGATGGCTTCTTTAAAGGACGCCAGGGCCGTGGATGAAGAAGGTGGGTGTACCAATTGGGGTCAGCTCCTTGATTTCACTCACAAGACTGACAAATTTGGTTTGGGTTTTACTACAGGGGCTCAAAGGGCTGTTCGACACGCTCGGGCTGGAGGACCTCCCCTACGCATCAACAATCACGGGGTTAACTCCATTGAAGACAACGAGGAAGAATCAGACATCAACAACTGGATCTACCCAACTACCAACGGTGGACCGAGTAACTGGACGGCTAGGGACTTTATACCTGTTTCTTTTATTCCGCAGTAATTGACTTACTTGTTTTGAGATTTGTAATAAACAACTTAAAACTTTACGGCCTGGTGCCTTGCCCGAGGCACCTTGGCTTTTCTTGTGAGGGCTATTATTTGTCATTTCATATATCATTAGTAAAGCATTGGACGTTTCTTGCATACAAATTTTGTGCTCTTTGTTTTTCTTTTCTATTTTTCACTTTATCAAAATAGTTATTCTCTTACACACACTCACGTATCATAATGCAGATCCATATCCACTCTGGATCCCATTGATAACAGCTATGCTATTGCCAGTTATGACCTCAAAAATCCGATCAACCAAGCCGAGGACGAAGGTGAGGATGATTTGAGGTGCCTGGAGAACTTGCTAAACTATTACAGCAGGAAGAAAGGGCCATACAGCCTCATGAAGAGTCGGTTGAGACAGTGAATTTGGGTACCGAGAAAGACAGAAAAGAGGTTAAAATAGGTGCAAATCTAGAGTTTAGCGTCAAACAGAGGTTGATACAGATGCTACACGACTATGTTGAAATCTTCGCCTGGTCCTATAAAGACATGCCTGGTTTGGACACTGATATTATGGTACATAGCCTGCCAACTAAAGAAGATTGTCCTCTAGTTAAACATAAGGTTTGTCGTATGCGCCCTGAAATGTCAGAGAAGATCAAGGAAGAGGTCATGAAACAGTTCGACACAGGATTCTTAGCTATCACTTCATATCCACAGTGGGTTGCCAACGTCGTTCCGGTACCTAAAAAGGACGGTAAGGTACGGATGTGTGTGGATTATAGAGATCTGAACAGGGCAAGCCCCAAGGATGACTTCTCACTCCCTTATATTGATGTTCTGGTCGACAACACCGTGAAACACAAAATTTTCTCCATCATGGATGGTTTCTCTGGCTATAACCAGATCAAGATGGCTCCTGAAGACATGGAGAAGACAACCTTCGTCACACAGTGGGCCGCCTTCTGCTACAAGGTGATGCCTTTTGGGTTGAAGAATGTTGGGGAAACTTATCAGGCGCCATGGTCGCTTTGTTCCATGATATGATCCACCATTAGATCGAAGTTTATGTTGATGATATGATAGCCATGTCTCAGACTGAGGAAGACCACTTTGATCATCTCCAAAAATTGTTTGACAGGTTGAAGACATACAAGCTGAGGTTGAATCCGAACAAGTGTACCTTCGGAGTAAGGTCTGGTAAGCTTTTGGGTTTCATTGTGAGTGACAAGGGTATTCAGGTAGACCCTGCGAAGGTAAAATCTATACAATAAATGTCGATTCCCCGCATAGAGAAAGAGGTTAGAGGTTTCTTGGGATGTCTGAATTACATCGCCAGGTTCATTTCACATATGACTGCTACTTATGAGCCAATCCTCAAGCTTCTGAAGAAAGATCAAGTAGTAAAGTGGAATGATGAATGTCAGACCGCTTTCGAAAAAATCAAGAAATACCTTCAAAAACCTCCAATTCTGATACCTCCAGTTGAAGGAAGACCTTTGATATTATACTTGATAGTGCTAGACAATTCAATAGGGTGTGTGTTGGGGCAACATGACGAGTTTGGTCGAAAAGAGCATGCAATATACTACCTTAGCAAAAAGTTTACCGACTGTGAGACACGATACTCATTGCTCAAGAAAACTTGTTGCGCTTTGCCATGGGCTGCTCGCCGACTGAGACAGTATATGCTGACTCACACTACCTTGTTAATATCAGAGATGGATCCGATCAAGTATATTTTCGAGAAGCCCTCTCTCTCCGGAAGGATACCAAGGTGGAAAATGATCTTAACTAAGTATGACATATAATATACAACCCAAAAAGAAATAAAAGGGAGTGTATTGGCTGATCATTTGGCTCATCAGGCCGTGGATGATTACCAGTCCATGAATTTCGAGTTCCCGGATAAGAATATTATGTTAGTGACTGACTATGCAGAACCTAGACCGAATGAAGGACCTAAGGAAGGATCCCGATGGTCTATGCATTTTGATGGAGCCTCGAACGCATTGGGTAACGGAATTAGTGATGTAATCATATCTCCCGAGGGTTGTCATACTCCGTTCACTGCCCGATTATGTTTCAACTGTACCAACAACATGGCGGAGTATGAAGCATGTATCATGGGTCTTCGAGCTGCTATTAACCTGAGGATTAAGTTCTTAAGTGCATTCGGGAATTCTGCTCTGGTGATAAGTCATATCAAAGGAGAGTGGGATACGAAGCACCCTAATCTCATCCCTTACAAAGAGTATGTACTGACATTGCTCCCACACTTTGAGGAGGTAACCTTTGAACATTTCCCACGAGAGGAGAATCAGTTAGCAGACGTGCTAGCTACCATGTCTTCTTTGTTCAAGGTTAGGTGGGACAATGAAGCTCCCCAAATCACCATTGAGAGGCTGGATGAACCAACACATTGCTGCGAGATCGATACCGAAGAAGTGGTGGACAAACCCTGGTTTCACAAAGTCAAAAGGTATCTCGAGGCTCAAGATTATTCCGAAGGGGCATCTGTCAATGATATGAAGTTTCTTAGAAGGTTCACTACAAAGTTCTTCCTCAGTAATGGAATCCTCTATAAACGCAACCATGACTCCACACTACTACGGTGTGTAGACAAGAGCGAAGCAGAGAGGATCATGACAGAGCTACATGAAGGCACCTTCGGAACCCATTCTAGTAGACATACAATGGCTAAGAAGATCCTACGGCCAGGATATTACTGGTCCACTATGGAAGCCGACTGTTATCAGCATTCTCTAACTTGTCATAAGTGCCAAATCTACGCTGATAAGGTGCATGTGCCTCTGGTTCCTTTAAACGTCTTGACAACTCTGTGGCCCTTTGTAATGTGGGGCATCGACATGATCGGAGAAATTAGGCCCACCGCTTCTAATGGAAATCGCTTCATCTTGGTAGCCATTGATTACTTCACGAAGTGGGTTGAGGCAACTTCCTTTTCTACAGTAACCAAGAACGTCGTGGCGCAGTTTATCCGACATGATTTGATCTGTCGATATGGGGTGCTAGAGATAATTATTACTGACAATGGTACAAACCCCAACAACACAATGATCACCGAGCTCTATAAACAGTTCAAGATACAGCATCATAACTCTTCTCCCTACCTTCTGAAGATGAATAGGGCTGTTGAAGCAGCTAACAAGAACATCAAGAAGATCGCGCAGAAGATGACGATGACGTATAAAAACTGGCATGAGATGTTACCATTCACTCTTCATGGGTACCGTACCTCAGCACGGACGTTGGCAGGGGAAACACCCTACTCTCTGGTATATGGAATGGAGGCAGTCTTACCCATCGAAGCCCGGATACCCTCTCTCAGGATTATGAAGGATGCGGGTTTGAACGAAGACGACTGGATCCAAACCCGACTTGATCAGCTGAATCTAATCGATGAAAAGAGACTTACTGTTATATACCATGGGCAGACGTATCAAAAGCGAATGATCAAGGCTTTTAACAAGAAATTCAGACGCCAAGAATATTAAGTCAGGGATCTAGTGATCAAATGCATTATACTGCCGCAAGGTGATCCCAAGGGAAAATGGAACCCCATGTACGAAGGGCCAGACCAAAAGGGCTTCGGGCAAAATTAAGGGATGAAAATGGAAAAATATGTACACCCGGCAAGTCGAAAACCCGAAAGGGAGGCTTGGACAAAAAAGGGTATCCCGGTGGACTGAAAACCCGAAAGGGCAGTCCAGGCAAAAGTTAGGGATTGAAGCTGTGATACGGTAGGAGAACTGACTTGAGGTTTTGCGTTTGTGTTCGCAAATGTTTCGGTTTAGCAAGAGTCGCCACCGACTTTTTATTTCATCCTAAGGAAAGGTCAAAAAGCACAGGAAAGACCTTTGAGGTGTTTTCTTGGGTTCGGGGAGTAGATTATGAAAAGGGAAGGTGCAAGCACCCTTTTCATCCATGGTTATCCATGTGCTCTTAGTTACTTGTTTAGATCACTTGCTTTTCATTTTCAATTGTTTGAAATGGTGCTTTGTGTGGTTTTGAAAGTATTTTGAAAAGAGGCCATCGTGGTGGCAACTTTTGTAATGATTCTTGTTTGAATGTATACAAAGGTGTTTTTGTCTTTTGAAAAGATTTCAATGTTTGAAAGTTTGATTTGGGAAATGTTTTGGAATTGTGTTGTGGAGTGTGTTTGAAAATAGCAAGGATGTTTTTTCCAAGTTTTGATCAAGTAACTAAGAGCTATCTACCATATTTTACTCAAAGATCTTTCCTATATGTTTTTAACCCTTTTGATAGTGTTGTTTCACCATTGCATTTGGTAGACAACCTTGTATTAGGATGTTAAACGGGACAGGCACGGGTCATCGTATAGACCATGATAGCAATTGTGTTAAGTATTTTTGGCAAATTTTCCGAGGGACTAGATCACTTTGTATAGGCAACCAAGATAGGGTCATCGAGGGACTATGATCTTTTGTTTTATTTTCGTTTTGCCAAAGTACCCAACATGCATAACATGGCCCATTTTAAGGCAACAAGTGGATGTAACCCTAAGGGTGCAAGTGTGTATTGTGTATTGATTTTCATGTATTTTTTGTCTTTGTATTAGTCAAGCTACTTGTTGATTTGAATTTTTGCATACAAACCTTAATCTCTAATCATGGCATAATTGAAAGCATAAAGTGCGAGAATTAAAAGTCTAAGCTATTACAACATGATTATAGGGATGGGGGTACAATCTTTGAATGGGGATTATTTGACAAGAAATATAAACCTTATTTTACTATTACATCCAAATTGAATCCAATGACATAAATATTAAATGGACAATATTTAAATAAACAAAATAAATAAATATACCAAATAATATGAATATGCAAAAAAGGTTTTGTTTATTTTTATGTATGTAAAAAAAATTTAAAGAAAGGAAAAATAAAAAGGATTATTATTTTTTTATTAAGGATAAACCCTAATTTTTCTTTAAGAAAATAAATATATTAATTACATTATTTATATACAATATAAAATAATGTATATACAAAAAATTAAATATATTTAGAAAAAGGTATTATTTTAAGTATAAATAATAATAATAAAAAAGTATATTTTTTCATGTTTTTTTTTATTCTCAAGTATTTATTAAATAAAATAAAAGTGTATATATATATTAATTATATTAAATATGTATAAAAATAAAAATATATATAAAAAATAAAAACATATTTAGAACAATATTTTTTAGTGTAAATAAAATAAAGAATAAAATAAAAGTATAATGGTTATTATATATCTATTTTTAAGTTTTCAATAAATAAAGTATTTACTAATTAAATTGTCTTTTATGTTAGAAAAAATAAAAATAAAATACAAAATAAATGTGAAAAATTATAAAAATATTTTTTGGGTATTTTTTATATTTGGAAATAATAAAATAAAATCAGAAATGAAAATAAAATACAAAAAATATATAATATAAAGAAATTGGGCCAGGGGGGTGCATTCAGCAAAAGGGGGGTGTCAAAAGCAAGGCCAGAACCAAGCCCAGCCCACTGACTTCATCTTCAACCTCTTGTTCAAACAAAAACACGCGCCCTGTACAAAATGCCAGATCTTGCATACGTGCTCTAATGCAAAAACACATAACATCAAAGTTGTAGAGTTTTTCAAGACGAATCCAACCATATAAAAAACTTGTCCTAACTCTCAAAGACCAGAGAGAATTTCTCTGGCCCTAAAATCTAACCTATTTTTTAGGATGTTCATGGATCAAATTCTCTTAGCACGCTTAATAAAAATGAAAATTGAGCATATGTACAGCTTCATGGCTATGAATACTACATTTCTTATTCACAAACCTAAGTCTAAATGTACCTAAATAGAGAGATAAGAAGTTGATAAAAACTTGTTTCAGCTGACTTCGTGTAGGGAAATGTGGAGCTTTTCAACAAGGCTTGAGATGTCTGGGAGCTTGCTTGAACTTCACTTGACCTTCTCCAATGTCTAGCTTGCCTTGAATGTACTTGAACAAGTCTACAGAACTTAACCTGCACAAGCTCAAAATGAAAATGGAAAACCCTGTAAATAGAGTTACAGTTGGTGTTTAAGGTTTGGGATAGCTTGGATGGATTGAATGGAAGGTGTTTGAACAGGTTTGGGGCAAAACACACGAGTAAGTTGTGCTATGGAAGTCAAGTTGCAGATGTTGCCCTGTTTTGCCAATGGAAGGTGATTTCTTGCTATGGGATGTTTGAAGGCTCAAGAGATCGTGTTTCTAGCTCAGAGAGGTGTGAGAAAGATGGTTCAAATGTTTGCACAAGTTAGTTTTGGCCGATGTTCCCGTTTTTGTGTTTTGGACAAATCTCTTGGTTATGAAGCAAAGTGTGGGAAGTGATGTGTAACAGGCTTGTACAGGATATCCATATGCTTGCATACTTTGCCATTGGCCCCTCTAATTTTTGGATTTGATTAGCTGCATAAGATATGGACCAATGCTCAAGAAATCAGTTTTGACATAAAGCATGATTTAAGCAAAAATGGAAATATTGCTTTTTCTACTTAGGGATTAATCCAAGGTGCAATGCTCTAATGACCAAAACAATGCCTTAGACCAATGGTTTTGCACTTAATTATTAAGTGTGAAATGTTTTTGAGGCCTGTAATCTAGTGCAAAGCAAGCTGATTTGAATTTGCAACTTGTATGAACATGAACATGCCATGGATGAAAAGTGAGTTTTTGCCAACTTCAAGCCTTCGATTCTCCCTAACCACAAATGAGTTTGGAGAGTTCTTGGACATTTTGGAAATATTGCAACATGCTCTACAATCCATCTTTGAAATTGATTTTGATATTCCATGTGGAACTATGTGAAAAATGGCCATGAAGATAGGTCAAAATCCTGCCTAAACTAGGGCAAAATTCCACTAAGTTAAAAGCTTTAGGGACCCTTGTTCTAAAAGTCATAACTTGAGATACAAGCTTATTTTGGGAAAACTTTGTGAATAAAAGTTGTAGACTTTGTGGAGGACTACAACTTTCATGTTGGAAGTTTTGTTTTAATCCAAATGCATCATGGTGAAAATGTTGGGCAAAGTTAGGAAAAATTAAGAAAATTTCATAACTTAGAAAAATTCTAAGTTATGAAATTTTTCAACTTTAAACCCTAATTTGAAAAAATGGGTTTCTTGATGAACAAGTTTCATTTTTTTACATATCTTGATGAAAAATGAACCTTGGCACTTGATTTTGACCAAAATGTTAAAGTTTGACTTTTCAGTGTACAGTCAAATTTTGATCAGTTGACTGAAAAATTCATCTGTCAATCCAATGCAATTGAGATATTTTGAACTTGTTGAATAGTTCAATATGATTCCATTGAGTCCTTGAGTCTATGGTTGAGCCCAATTTGCCATTGGCTAGGTCAAAAGTCAGAAATTTCCCTTGTGCAGTCAAAAACCCTAAAAATGACCATTTTGCCATTTTGATGCTTTGATCAAATTTCTTGTGGAGTTGTGGTCCAAACTTGATCAAATGGTTCAGATGAGTTTATAATGTTGATATGGATCAAAATTAATGAGGTTTGACTGTAAATTGGCCACAGTTGACTTTTCCCCCAATACAGTTGATTTCTAGGTCAATTGTCCAATTGACTGGGCAAATATTTGATTCAAAGCTTGAAACTTGGTATGGACAAACTTATGAGTCCAACATGAAGTATGAAAGTCACTTTTAGCGTTGGAGGTCCAAAAATCCTTGTGCAAACTCAAACCCTAATTTAGGTCATCAGTGCAAGGAGATGTCTTGGGCAGTGCAAAACCCTAATCCTGTCTGGAGTTGAAGGAGCTTTGTGAGGGGAAATCTTGATAAAATGAGATGGAAAATTTTGGGGTATAACATATGCCCTTGTTCAATCTTCTTGAACCTGAAGAGTTATATTGGCGAGTTTGCCTTTCGTGACTCGAAGGTAAAAAAGGATTAGACACTAGAGTGCCCGTAAATTTGCACTCGTCAAACTGTAAGTTAAGGGAATGGGCTTAAAGATGCCATTTGGAGATGATAGAATCTTGTTGGAGATGGGCTTAGAAATGCCATCAAAATGTTGGTTGAATATCAGGAGAATAAACTTCAGAATGGTATCCGAATCTGGAACGTATCTGAGTTGTATCTGGAAATTGGGTTTGCATGAGCAAGGGAATGACGTCCGTGTCTGGAGCATATCCGAGTTGTAACTGTATTTGATTCTTGAATGAATAACAGAATGACTTTCGTGTCTGGAGTGTATCTGTATTATATCTGAATTCTGAATGGGCGACAGAAAAGCATCCGTGTACGGAGCATCTCTGGGCTGGGGATAAACTCCGAATGAGTGACAGAATGGAAACCGTGTCTAGTGCGTATCTGGATTGTATCTGAAGTTGAGATCTGTATGAGTAGCAGAATGACTTCCGTGTCTGGAGTGTATCTGAACTTAAAGTTGATAGTTGAATCTGAATGAGAAATAGAATGGCTTCTGTGTCTGGAGCGTATCTAGTCTGTATCTGATTGCTGAAGTCTGAATGAGTAATAGAATGACCGTCGTGTCTGGGGTGTATCCATACTGTATCTGATATTTTTGAATATTTGTTAAAGATAGCTTTTAATCTTATCCTGAAAAGGGTAAAATGTTAGCTAAAACACAAAGTTATGTTGCATGCCATGTATGATACAATAAAATATGCTCTATCAATGTTTATGATATATGAATGTAATGTATGTGCATGTAAGCTGATTAGCTATCTTGCTGAGGAAAATAAATCCTTTATAACTGGAGATAATGAAATCTTTGACTGCTGCCGAGGAAAATAAACCCTTGACTGTTGTTGGAGATTCAAAACCTTTAATTGTTGAGACTGATAATGTCCTTTGGACTACTGCTGAGGATTGAAAATCCTTGATGACCGGTGGGGAATTGAGAATCCTTTATGACCTTCCTGGGGAAATAAGGACAAATATGACGATCTCTTCTTGGGAATTAAAACCTGGGAGGCTTCAACTGGAGAAATGGGAACAAGAATCTTCGTTCTGCTGGGAAATAACTCTGTAGGGGGATATGTTTACCCTGTTGGAGAATTTTTCGAAAGCTTGGGTCGTATGCCAATCTACTGGGGAACCAGAGGAAGTTGGATAATATTCCACCGGGGTTTAAGATTTGAAGTTTTGGATTCCTTTGAGGAAGAAAGTTTTATCTTCATTGGGGATTTATAGTTCAAAGTCTTCTGGCTCCGCTGGGGATCGGGAGTTTAGAAACTTAGCTCTGACGGGAATTTTGAAACTTAACTCCGCCAGAGATGTGTATTTCAAGGTTTTAACTCTGATGAGGATCTGAATGACACACTACAGGGGATTTCCTCCGGAATAGCATAAATATGTCTTCCTATACTTCCAACCTATCAGTAATTATCCTTTCTCATTCGGTTTTATTTGTAAGTAGTGATTATATTCAAATGCATATGCTCATTTAACAAATCATTGGACGTTTTCAAATAAAACATAAGTGTAAAAAGGAAGAAAAGGCAAGCAAATTTCTGCACTTTAAAGTATCTTTGTATTAACTTTGTAAGTATTTTTGTACAAAGAAGACAGACATCCTAGTAAGAGAATGTTGTCATAAAAATGAGAAAAATTTATACAAAGAAAGATGGCTATGTGTAACAATTCCATGGGGTTCCTATTCTGCTATAACTTTCACAACTCTGAGTATCTTGTCCATTTGTTGCTTCATCCACGGATGATTGGATTGATCAGAAGCTTGGAGCTTGTCCATGAAGAGATGGTCCTTAGAATGATCCGACGAGACATATTCATACGCTTTAATTCCCTAACTTTGGCCTGGACCGCCCTTTCGGGTTTTCGATCCATCGAGAAACCCTTTTTTGCCCAAGTCGCCCTTTAGGGTTTTTAACTTGCCGAGTGTACAGATTTTTTTATTTATCCCTAATTTTTGCCTGAACTGCCCTTTTGGGTTTTTGATTCACCGGGATGCCCATTTTTGCCCAAGTCGCCCTTTCGGGTTTTCAACTTGTCGGGTCGTTTTATGTGTATTATCTTTTGACTATGTTTGCGTTCGCAGGGTGCGGCAGGTCATCGCCGTCCATGGTGGTCAGAATCATTGCCCCACCAGAAAAGATGTTTTTGATCACAAATGGTCCTTCGTAAGTAGGAGTCCATTTTCCCATAGGATCACTTTACGGCAAGATGATTCGCTTGATTACAAGGTCCCCGACTTGATATACTTGTCTCTTGACTTTCTTGTTGAAGGCCTTGATCATACGTTTTTGATACGCCTGACCATGGCAAACAGCAGTAAGTCACTTTTCGTCAATCAAGTTAAGTTGATCAAGACGGGTCTCAATCCAATTGTCTTCACTCAAACCAGCATCCTTCATGATCCTTAAGGAAGGAATCTGAACTTCCATAGGTAAAACAGACTCCATGCCCTATACCAAAGAAAAAGGTGTTTCCCCAGTTGAAGTGCGTGTCGTGGTACGGTACCCGTGCAGAGCAAACGGTAACATCTCATGTCAGTCCTTGTAGGTGACTGTCATCTTCTGAATGATCTTCTTGATATTTTTGTTCGCAGCTTCAACATCACCGTTCATCTTTGGCCGATAGGGAGATGAATTGTGATGTTGAACCTTGAACTGCTCGCACAAAGCGGTGATCATAGTATTATTCAAATTTGTACCGTTGTCCATAATGATTCTGTCGGGGATACCATACCGACATATGAGGTTCTGTTTAATGAAGCGGGCAACCACATTCTTTGTAACGGAAGCGAAGGAAGCTGCTTCGACCCACTTGGTAAAATAATCAATGGCCACCAGGATGAAACGGTGTCCATTGGATGTTGTAGGATTTCTCCAATCATGTCGATTTCCCACATCGCGAATGGCCAAGGAGTTGTTAAGACATTGAGAGGAACTAGAGGAATATGTACCTTGTCAGCATAGATTTGGCATTTGTGACAAGTACGGGAATGTTAATGACAATCAGCTTCCATGGTAGACCAGTAGTATCCTGCCCGTAGAATCTTCTTAGCCATCGTATGACCGCTCGAGTGGATGCCAAAGGTGCCATTATGTAGTTCAACCATAATCTGCTCAGCTTCAACCTTGTCCACACAACGAAGTAGGACACAATCAAGATTACGCTTGTATAGGATACCATTGCTCATAAAGAACTTGGCTGCGAACCTCCTTAAGAACTTTTTGTCGTTGACTGAAGATCCTTCAGGGTACTCTTGTGCTTCGAGATACCTTTTGACGTCATGAAACCAAGGTCGGTCCACCACTTCTTCGGTATTAATCTCATGACAATGTGCTGGTTCGTCCATTCGTTCAATGGGATTTGAGGTGCCTCATTATCCCAGTTAAGTTTAAATATGGATGACATTGTAGCTAGCGCATCTGCTAGCTGATTCTCTTCTTGCGGGAGGTGCTCGAAGGTAATCTGCTCGAAATGTGGTAACAATGTCAGGACATGTTCTTTGTAAGGGATGAGGTTAGGGTGTTCAGTATCCCACTCTCCTTCGATTTGACTGATAACCAAAGCTGAGTCCCCAAATACAATCAAAAATTTGATTCCCAAGTCAATAGCAGCCTTGAGACCAAATATACAAGCTTCATACTCGGTCGTGTTGTTGGTGCAGCTGAAGCAGAGTCTAGCAGTGAAAGGTGTATGGAAACCTTCTGGAGAGATAAGTACCGCGCTGATACCATTGCCAAGTGCATTTGAAGCACCATCAAAGTACAGAGTCCATCGGGATCCTTGTTCAGGTCCTTCATATGGTCTGTTACCTTTAATGTTGTCCACTGTCATAATGTCGTCGTCGGGAAAGTAGAACCTCATGGATTGGTAATCTTCGACAGCTTGATGGGCTAGATGGTCAGCTAGTACACTTCCCTTTATAGCTTTTTGGGTTGTGTACTGGATATCATACTCAGTCAGGATCATCTGCCATCTAGCGATTCTTCCGGATAAAGCAGGCTTCTCGAAGATGTACTTGATCGGATCCATTTTGGAAATCAGCAGAGTGGTATGTGTCAACATATACTGCCTTAGCCGGCGAGCAGCCCATACCAAAGTGCAGCAAGTCTTCTCGAGTAGTGAGTAGCGTGTCTTACAGTCGGTAAACTTTTTGCTAAGGTAATAAATGGCATGCTCATTTCGGCCAGACTCGTCATGTTGGCCCAGTACGCACCCCATTTAATTATCCAAAATAGTCAGATACATGATTAAAGGTCTTCCTTCGACGGGTGGCATCAAGATAGGAGGTTTCAGCAAATACTCTTTGATTTTATCAAAAGCAACTTGACAATCATTGTTCCATTCAACCACCTGGTCTTTCTTCAACAGCTTGAAGATTGGCTCACAGGTAGATGTTAGGTGAGAGATGAACCTTGCAATGTAGTTTAAGCGTCCCAAGAAACCTCTGACCTCCTTTTCAGTGCGGGGGGGCAGGAATTTCTTATATAGCTTTGACTTTGGCAGGATCAACTTCGATGCCTTTGTTACTGACGATAAATCCCAAAAGTTTACCGGACCTGACTCCGAAAGTGCATTTGCTAGGATTCATTCTGAGCTTATATTCCTTTAACCTGACAAACAGCTTTTGCAGATGGTCGAGGTGTTCTTCTTCTGTTTGTGAACGGGCTATCATGTCGTCTACATAGACTTCAATCTCATGATGTATCATGTCATGAAACAAAGCTACCATGGCTCGCTGATAGGTTGCCCCGGCATTCTTTAGTCCGAATGGCATCACTTTATAGCAGAAGGTACCCCACTACGTAACAAAAGTAGTCTTCTCCATGTCTTCGGGGGCCATCTTGATCTGGTTGTACCCTGAAAATCCATCCATGAAAGAAAATACCTTATGTTGAGCTGTATTGTCGACCAGAATGTCAATGTGTGGTAGTGGAAAATCATCTTTAGGGCTAGCGCTATTTAAGTCTCTGTAGTCCACACACATTCTGACTTTGCCGTCCTTCTTAGGCACGGGCACAATGTTAGCAACCCATCGTGGATAGGAAGTAACATCCAGAAAGCCAGCATTGAACTGTTTCATCACTTCAGCTTTGATCTTCTCAGACATATCGGGCCTCATTCAGCGGACTTTCTGTTTGATTGGTGGACAGTCTTCTCTTGTAGGGAGACGGTGAACTACAATATCTGTATCCAGTCCTGGCATATCTTCATAGGACCAGGCGAAGATCTCAACAAACTCATTCAATAACTGAACTAAGCGCTCTTTGACGTTTGGCTTCAAGTTGGCACCCACTTTAACCTCTTTTCTGTCTTCCTCTGTTCCCAAATTGATATTCTCTAACAACTCTTCATGGGGAAGAATAGCCCTTTCTTCTTGTTGCAAAAGTCTAGCCAACTCTCCAGGCACTTCACAGTCTTCATCACCTTTGTACTCGACATGATTGACCAAATCCTCAGAATCACTGAAGGCTAAAGCAGAGTAGTCACCCATGGAATCCGGAGTCGATGGGTACCTGCATTTTGTGAGTGTGGGTGTGTGTAAGGGATAGCCATCCTTAAACAAAATAAAATGTAAAAGGAAAGAAAATGAACACAAAAGTTTATAGATGAAAACGTCCATGATTCATTAAAAATGGCATATGAAAAATGAAAAATCAAAACCCTTACAAATGGACCTATGTGCCCCGGGAAAGGCACAAGGCAAAAGAGTGTACGAATTGTTTAAAAGTTATTACAGACCAACATAAATGTTTCAAAAGATAAATTACTGATTGATGAAAGTAATGGGAACGAAGTCTTTCGCCTCCCAATTGTTAAGTCCCCCTTCAATGGTTGGAAAGATCCAGTCTTCGAAATTGATTTCTTCTTCATCATCTTCTAAAGCATGAATTCCGTGATGAGTGATCTTTAAGGGTGGTCCTCGAGCCCGGGAGCGACGCACAGCTTTCTGGCTAGTAGCAGTGAAACCCAATCTGAACTTGTCTGTCTTGTGAGAAAAATCTGGCAGTTGACCCCACATTGTGCTTCCTCCTTCCTTGATTACAACCTCCGCATCTTTAAGGGATGACATCTGGGACACAGACTTGGTAATGATGGGTACATCAGTCATTGTCTTTGCTACCGCGACTTCAGGAGAAACCTCTTCAAAGTGTTGGAAAGGTGTTTCTATGAATTCACCATCTAACTCCATGTAGCGGAAAGAGTTAAGGTGGCTTATCATATACTCCTCTTCACCATGAACTGTTATGATTTTACCCTGAACTGGGTATTTGAGCATTTGGTGTAGATAAGAGGTGACTGCCCCAGTGTTGTGGATCCATGGCCTTTCCAACAAGCATGAATATGAAGGACGGATGTCCATCACATAAAAAGGAGAGTTGAAAATTTTCGTTCCCACCTTAATTGGGATGTCCACTTCTCCGTGAACCATCCGCTTAGAACCGTCAAAGGCTCTAACAATGATATTACTGGGATTTAGGGTCAAACCTTCACAGTCCAACCTGTCCAATGCTTTCTTTGGTAGGACATTTAAAGATGAACCGGTATCAACCAGAACATGATCAAGTGTGGTCCCCCTGCATTCTACCGATACATGCAGCGCATCATTATGCTTTCTTCCCTTGGATGTTAGATCGACATCAGAAAAGCCCAGACCATTGTCGGTTGTAAGGCTGGCTACACACTCTTAAAACTGATCTGTAGAAGTTTCTTGAGGCACGTGTGCCGTCTTCAGAAATTTGATCAAGGCTTTGGTATGAGCCTCAGAGCATAGCAACAGAGCTAGCATAAAGATTTTTTAAGGGGTTTGCCCCAGCTGCTCTATGACATCATAGTCGCTCTTCTTAATTATCTTTAAAATCTCCTCCATCTCCTTTTGGGTGGTCTCGGGGATAACCAAAGTATGGTCCCTCGTCCTGACGGGCGTTTCTTGGATCCCCTTACCTTTATCAGCAGTAACAGCAGAGGGTATATCTTCGGGAGTAACAATTTCTTCAATCACCGGACTTTGCACAGATATTTTGGCAGGCACAGGAGCACTTGAGGGTCCGAAGACTGCCCGTGGAGGAGCAATCTCTGGAGAGAAGATTCTTCCGCTACGAGTGATCTTACTTGTCCCCACAATATTCCCTACATCAGGAGTTTCTTCATCGGAATTCTCTTCGACTTATTCGATCTGCTTAACACCATGGTAGAATATCTCTCCTCCGTAATTCCATGGTATCGTCTTGTTGGACTTATATGGGATAGGCCCCGACATGGTAATCTTCAGCGGTACAAACTTTGGATCAGGTGTAATCTTAACAGGCCTTTTGCAGGTCTTGGAAAGATTGTCGGAAATGGTGATTATAGCAATGTCATTGATTGGCGTAACAGGAGTAACATGAGTAATAGTATCAACATGAGTTTTCTGAAAGAGTATTTCTCGAGTATCCATCAAGCGTTGGATGCCTGACTTCAACAGCGGACAGTCAGATTGCAAGGTCGAACAAAGGTAACAATCTTTTTCACAGCCTGGGAAAATCTCAGCTTTCAACAGATTTATTTTGATCAATGGCAACAGAGTCATTAAGTCATCCACAACAGTAACATGAAGATTTTCTACAATAGCATGGACATTATGACCATGTTTTGGCATAGGAGCGGATATCACATTAGGTTTTTCGGGGGCATCAAACTCCACCTCCTTGGCATCTATCAAATCTTGGATCTTGTTTTTAAGGGCCCAATAGTTGTTGGTGTCATGCCCCACACTGTCCGAATGATATGCACATTTTGCATTGGAATGATAATAGGGAGAAGAGGTATTTGGGTTTTTTGGCGCTTCTTTCAAGTTGGTAAGGTTCAGCTTTAACAGATGAGGGAGGACTTGAGCCAGTGTCATATTGATCCGGGTGAATTATTGTTGTGGCCTTTCTACCCTTTGTTGGTTAGCTCTTGGTTGATTGCTGCGAGGTTGATCAAATGAGGAGTTCTGGATCATCACAGCCCCCACCGCTGGTTAGCGCTCCATTCTCCCTTTATTTCTCTAGGTGTGAACAGAAGAAACTTCCTTCTTGGCTGGGAAGGTTTTCTTGATAGCAGTGGAAGAGGAGGCATCCTTCTGGATTTTACCACTCTTAATGCCAGCTTCGACCCTTTCACCGGTCAAAATTAATTCGGTGAACCTTGCAGATGAGCTCCCGATCAAGTGATTAGAATGGACCTAACAGGGTCCCTAAAAACATGTCAACCAGCTCTCTATCCGACAATGGTGGCTGCACCCTTCCAGCCAAATCCCGCCACTTCTGGGCATACTCCTTAAATTCCTCATTAGAGGCCATACCCATACTCTGTAGTTGAGTACGAGTAGGCGCTAAATCTGCGTTGTATTGGTATTGTCGGTAGAAAGCAGCAGCCAAATCTTCCCAGTTATGAACATCAGATCTCTCAAGTTGATAGAACCAGTCCAATTGCGTACCCGACAAACTATCTTGAAAAAAAAGGACCCATAGATCCTTATCGGAAGAGTGAGGTTGGATCTTTCTGACGTAGGATCTCAGATGCATCTTTGGACAGGACAAACCGTCATACTTAGCAAATGTAGGTACTTTGAACTTGGGGGGAATGACGATCCCAGCAACCAACCTTAGTTCTTCGAAATCCAGCCCATGTACCCTTTGTACCTCCATGGCTGTCAACTGATCCTCAAGATTTTTATACTTATCGTCCGCCGGAGGGTACTGCTGTTCGGAGTAATCTTCATCCTCTTCCTCTTCTTCTTCTTCAGCCTCAGATTCAGAGGGAATTGCAACTCCCTTTCCTTTACCAACCCCTTCGTCAGACGTTGAGGGGAATTCCAAAACTCTCCTAGCCTGATGCTCAAATCTTCTTCCCATAGTGGCCACACCAATTCTTTTCTTTTTCTTCTTTTCTGGTTCCTTCTCTTTCTCTAACAGTGCTTTAAGATCCTCTTGACCCTTTGCCAAGGTTATGAGGAGTTGTTGGAATTGCGAATTATGTGCTTGTAGATCTTTAACCGTCTGCTCTATATCCATCTTGCTGAAATAATAGCAGAAAGATAAGGAAACCTGGTGTGAAGACCTGTTTATGCATATGATGAATGATATGTTATTCATGTAATGCTTTCAAGGATTCAGAAATTCGAAGTTGTTACAAACAAAAAGAACACACGTCATATTAATAAGAAGAAATTTGTTAGTACATAAATGCCCCATGGGCAAAATATTACAAAATTCTTAATGTAAAAAGATGTTGTGCATCCTCTTTGGCGCGATGTAAGTGTTAAGAGTCTCCTCTTCGTGAAGTCGACGGGTAAGCTCCAAAACCTTCTTCTCACTGGCATAGAAGCTGGCTTCAAAAGTGTTCCGCTCTTCCTTGAGTTGTATCCAACTGTTTTGCAACTCTTCCAATGATTTTGGCATGTCTGGATGTAGGAGGGTGTATGGAACCTCTCCTTCCACAACAGGCTCTTTGATCACGGGGAGAATGTGGGGGTAAGGCATCATAAGACTCTGGGCGCGGGTTCGTACCCATTTGAGATAAGGCTCAAGAGGGTGGAATTCTTGTGCCCCAGTGTCTTACTATCCACTTTGTTGGGCATCCTCCAAGCTCGGATAAACCTTTGTCGAAGTCCTTGAGCGTCATTGTCGAAGTCAAAAACCAAGTCAGGAATCAGCATATCATGAGGGCCATCCCTTTGGGCATACCCAAATTGCTTCAAAGCTAAACATGGGCTGTAGGTAATGCCTCCCCTAATGCCAAGTAGTGGGACATTAGGGAATTCTCCACAACGACCAATGATGATGACATTTTCTCTGGACCGAGAACACCAATGAACATCAGAATGTGTGAGGGTCATCAACCGTTGTGACCACCTTAAACCCTGCTCATTCTTCAAAACTGACTGGGGAAGGTGAGAAATAAACCACCTTGCTAGAAGAGGAGTACAGCACATGGAACACCTCTTTTCCTAATTGTTCGTGTGTGAAATGAGTGTAGGATGTCCCCAAGCAATGTAGGTACAAGATTCCGAGATATGAAAATCTTGACAGCATTCACATCTATAAGCTGGTCAGGATTTGGGAATAAGACCAACCCATAGATGAGAAGTGCTACAATCTTCTCAAAGGCTTGCAGATCTAGAGAGTTCCAGCAGTCTTGTGCCTTCTCAAATAGAAACTTTGCCAAGAAACCCTTGACACCACTTATGGTTTCCCAATGACCTTTGATATCAGATGGTTGTAAGTGTAATGCTTGAGCAACATCTTCAAGCTTTGGTTCTCTTTCCGTACCATTGTAGGGTAGTTGATGGAGAATAGTGTTGTACCCCAAAATTTTCCCTCCCATTTTCCTCAACATTTTCTCACCACAAGACCCTTGGAGCTCAAGGTCCAGTTAGGGTTTCCTCTGCTCAAGACTTCTCCTTGCACTGTTGACCCAAATTAGGGTTTGTGTTTGCACAAATATATTTTGACCTAAAATGCCTAAGATGACTTTCATGCTTCATGTTGGACTCCCAAGTTTATCCATACCAAGTTTCAAGGCTTGATTCCAAATTTTGCCCAGTCAATTGGACAGTTGACCTAGAAATCAGTTGTATTGGGGAAAAAGTCAACTGTGGCCAATTGACAGTCAAATCTCATGAAAATTGACCCACATCAACATTATGAACTCACATGGACCATTTGATCAAGTTTGGATCACAATTCCACAAGAAATTTGATCATATCACCAAAAGGGCAAAATGGTCATTTTTAGGGTTTTGATTGCACAAAGGCAATTTTTGACTGTTTGACCTAGCCAATGGCAAACCAAGCTCACATATGGACTCAAGGACCCCATGGAATTGTCTTGACATACTCAACAAGTTCAAAAGATCCCAAATGCACAAGATTGGCAGTTGAATTTCCCAGTCAATTGATCAATTTTGACTGTATACTGAAAAGTCAAACTTTGACTTTTTGGTCAAAATCAAGTGTCAAGATTCATTTTTCATCAAACATGCCAAATCATGAAACTTGTTCATCAAGAAATCAAGAATTGCAAATTAGGGTTTGAAATGAAGATTTTTCATAACTTAGAATTTTTCTAAGTTATGAAAAAACCTAATTTTTTCCTAACTTTGTCCCACTTTCTCACCAAGATTCATTTGGATTCAAGCAAAAGTCAAAACATGAAAGTTGTAGCCTATTTCAAAATCTACAACTTTGATTCACAAAGTTTCCCCAAAAGAAGCTTGTAGCTCAAGTTACAATTTTTGGAACAAGGGTACCAAACCATTCCTAACTTAGAGAAAATTTGACCTATTTTAGGCAAGGTTTTTACCTAACTTCAAGACCATTTTTCACATACTTCCACTTGGAATTTAAATTTTCATTTCAAAGATGGATTGTAGTACACATTCCAAGCTATCCAAAATGTCCAAGAACTCATCAAACAACCTCATGGTTAGGGAGAATCGAATTTGGCAAGTTGGGAAAAACTCACTTTGTTCATGACCAAGTTACATGTCCATAACCTTGCATTTTTGAACTCAGCATGCCTTAAGCTAGATTACAGGTCTTTTATCTCATCTACACTCCATAATTTAATGCCAATCCTTTGTGCCAAGGTGTTGTTCTATGAGTTTGGATATTATATGCAAGATTAAGCCATTTTTAGATAAAGCATTATATCCATTTTAGAAAAGTTGCACTTTATGTCAATTAACAATCCAAGAAAGTACAGTGCAAATCTCTTTGGCACAAGTTTATGAGCTAATTACACTGATCAAGGCCAAGGTTTGCAGCACATTAGGGGGGCCTCTATCAGTCTAAAAACTCAAGTGGACATTTGTTGCTTAAAGTTGAAGAAAGCTAGCATAACATAACACAACTATCATCTCAGCAAAAACCAGCTTAAGCAAACTTGTCAAACACATTCTAAACATCCATCCTGGCCTAAGACACGAGCTTGTCACCTCCAATACCTCCCCATTCACAGAATCACCCTCAAACTGCCAAAACAGGGGACCTGCTGCAGATTGAGTTCCATAACTCATTCCATTCGTGCATTCTTGCTAAAAACACTTCAAACACATCACACAACATCCCTTAAAGCTATTCCAAACCTCAAACACGACCTGTAACACTCCCAATCAACATCACCATTTTCATTTTTCTGTTTTGCAGGTGGAGTTCTATAACTCGATTCAGCTAGTTTCAAAGCAAAGTAAAACTTGGAATAGCATCCCTGGACATCAAGGAAGCTGTACCAATCATCACCTTGCACTGAAAGTACCTCCATTGCCAGATACGATTCAAGCTGAACAGGTAAGTTCATGAACTCGTATCTCTCTATCCAGGCATTGTTAGCTTTAGGTTTGTGAAGAAAATATGTCACATTCATAGCCCTGAACATGCCCATGTAATTAGTTTTCATTTATATTATGTGTGCTGTGAGAATTTAATGTCTGAACTTGGAACAAAAACTAGGTCAGGAATTGGGGGAGAAGAAATTCTCTCTCATCTTAGAGAGTTAAGTCAAGTTCTTTATATGTCTGGATTCGTCTTTTAATGCTCTACATTTTTCATGTTGTGAGTTTTGCTTGAAAGTCCAGGAATTGGGAGATAGAAAACGCGCGTGGATGGTTGTTCAAACATGTTCTGAGGTTGAAGATGAAGTCTTCTTGGACTGGGCCTGAGTTGACTTTCTTTTTGCACCCTTTTGTTACTTTTGAACCCCCCTGGTCCATTATGCTTATTTTTATGATTTTTTGACCTTTTCTTTTTTGTCCTGACTTATTTATTTTTTCTCATAATATTAAAAATATAAAAATTCATTTTTAAACCATTTTGGTATTTATTAGGCATTTATTTGGTTAAATGGTTATTTGTACATAAATAAATACTTACATACTTTTATTTAAAAAATACTAAAATAATGCAAACACATTTTATTTTTCATTTTTATTTCATTTTATCTTCTGAAAATATTTTATATAAAATATACTTTTTTTCATAAATATTAAATATATTATTTTTGTATATATAATATATATTTAGTAAATAATACAAATACATACATATTTATTAGCATATTTAGAAAAAAATACAAGATATATACATTTTATTCTTATTAATATTTAACATTAAAAAAATACCTTTTTGACAAATATACTTCATTTTTATTTTATTTTTGCATATAATAAATAAATAGTGTACATATTAAATAATTAATACTTTTATTTAATAAATTAGGATTTTGCCCTAAATGCATAAAAACTCCAAAAAAATTGATACTTTTTATTTTGTTTATTTGACATATAAAAATACTTTTTTCATACATATAAAAAAACATTTTTTGCATCTTGCATATTTATTCTTATTTTATTTAATTATTGTACATTAATTAATTTGTATAATTCCCAAATTGATGTAATAGTCTAGGTTTAAATTCCTTGTCAAAATACCCCCATTTGAACATTTGTACCCCCCTTCCCATATATTGTGTTGTAATAACTTAGGAACTTTATTTTTCGCACTTTAATGCTTTCTAATTATGCCATGTTAGAATTAGGGTTTGTATGCGAATCAAAAACAACAAAAATAGTTTGACCTAATTTCAAGATAAACAAGCATGAAAATGGACAACACTAATCACACTTGCACCCCTAGGGTATTCCATTTGTTGCCTTCAATAAATGGGCCATATTGCATGTTAGGTCTCTTTGGGCAAAACAAAACAATTCAAAATGATCATAGTCCCTCGATGATGCTTTCGAAAGTTGCCTAAAAATGATCAAGTCCCTTAAAGGAAAAATTGCCCAAAGATACTTGGCACCATTGCAATTATGGTCTAAACGATGACCCGCGCCCGTCCCTTTCACATCCTAACACAAGATTGTCCACCAAATGCAATGGTGGAACAAAATTGTTAAAAGGGTTAAAAGCATAGGAGAAATCTTTGAGAAATTTAGGAGTAGACAACCTCTTAGTTACTTGAATCAAATTTGCAAAACAAAACACTTGCCTATTTTTAAACCACACCTCACAACACTTTCAAAACAACTTTCAAAAACAAATGAAAACCTTTTCAAAAGACGTACATCTTTGTATACATCCCAACATGGATCATTACAAAGGTTGCCACCACATTGACTTCTTTTCAAAACATTTTCAAACCCACAAAGCACCATTTCAAACAATTGAAAACCAAGGCAAGTTGATCTAAGCAAGTAACTAAGAGCCCATGGATAGAAAGGGTGCTAATACCTTCCCTTTCTATAATCTACTCCCCGAACCCAAGAAAACATCTCAAAGGTTTTTGTTGTGCTTTTTAACCTTTCCTTAGGATAAAATAAAAAGTCGGTGGCGACTCTTGCTCAACCGAAACATTTGCGAAAACAAACGCAAAACCATAGTCAGTTCTCCCACCGTATCACAAATAGGAATCCTCAAGAGTTGAGAAAATTCCTCCAAAGTAGGTACTAGTTGGTAATCAGGGAATGTAAAGCAATGGTGTAGAGGGTCAAAGAACTGGAAGAGAACTTTCACCATGTCTTCTTCAATGTTGGAGTTGACCAAGTTGAGAAGTCTGCCATGTCTTTCACTGAAGAGAGAATTATCTGGAATCTTAGAAGTAATCTCCTTGAGTTGAGGAGGGATTCTCACAAGGTTGACTTGAATTGTTTTCCTACGAAGAGATTCCATGACCTACAAAACAAAGAACAAAGAAGAAGATCCAAACCCTTGAAAGGGTTAGTAGATGCATATGATGCTTTATGATGTTCATGATGTATGCACAAACACATGTACAAGCAAGTCACACAAGTTCCTAGTTTTAGGCTTGCATGGGGTTTCATAGGTAAGTACCCTCTTGAAGTTAGTTGGCTCAACCTGTCCTATAAATAGTAATTTGGTTCTAAGGAGCTCAATATCACTGGATTATTTTCTGCGTTCATTGTTTCAGTTTAGCCACTTAACTGGCGACCGAAATATTCCAAGAAAACAACCCTCAATGATTGTAGTATCGAGTATCTACCAACTTCGGACTGCACCAAAGCCGGTCATCTCACTACCCCTAATAAGGCCAAGATGGTCAAGTAAGGTTCTAAGAGTTCATTAGTGCTTTATGACATCACTCAGCAGCCCCGTATTCTCTTTGATTGACTCAAAGGCTATCGGTACCCACAAATATTTCGCACTAATATAGCTATTGCTTCAACCATGTTGGTATACCCCGCACAGTTTCCATAACGTATTGTTATTTACCTATGAATTTTTCCCAAAAATCTGGGTGGAGGAATCAAACCCAAACAAGAATACCAAATGTAAAGCAATCAAAGCAAACAAGATAAACATGTAAAGGTGATCTAAACCCTAAGGTTACTCCACTTTTTACTTATTTCCCCAACAGAGTCTCTAGTTCTGGAATACGGTGGGAGAACTGACTTGAGATTTTGCGTTTGTGTTCGCAAATGTTTTGGTTTAGAAAGAGTCGCCACTGACTTTTTATTTTATCCTAAGGAAAGGTCAAAAAGCACAGGAAAGACCTTTGAGGTGTTTTCTTGGGTTCGGGGAGTAGATTATGAAAAGGGAAGGTGCAAGCACCCTTTTCATCCATGGTTATCCATGGGCTCTTAGTTACTTGTTTAGATCACTTGCTTTTGCTTTTCAATTATTTGAAATGGTGCTTTGTGTGGTTTTGAAAGTATTTTGAAAAGAGGCCATCGTGGTGGCAACTTTTGTAATGATTCTTGTTTGAATGTATACAAAGGTGTTTTTGTCTTTTGAAAAGATTTCAACGTTTGAAAGTTTGATTTGGGAAATGTTTTGAAATTGTGTTGTGGAGTGTGTTTTAAAATAGCAAGGATGTTTTTTCCAAATTTTGATCAAGTAACTAAGAGCTATCTACCATATTTTACTCAAAGATCTTTCCTATATGTTTTTAACCCTTTTGACAGTGTTGTTTCACCATTGCATTTGGTAAACAACCTTGTATTAGGATGTTAAACGGGACAGGCGCGGGTCATCGTATAGACCATGATAGCAATTGTGTTAAGTATTTTTGGCAAATTTTCCGAGGGACTAGATCACTTTGTATAGGCAACCAAGATAGCGTCATCGAGGGACTATGATCTTTTGTTTTATTTTTGTTTTGCCAAAGTACCCAACATGCATAACATGACCCATTTTAAGGCAACAAGTGGATGTAACCCTAAGGGTGCAAGTGTGTATTGTGTATTGATTTTCATGCATTTTTTGTCTTTGTATTAGTCAAGCTACTTGTTGATTTGGATTTTTGCATACAAACCTTAATCTCTAATCATGGCATAATTGAAAGCATAAAGTGCGAGAATTAAAAGTCTAAGCTATTACAACATGATTATAGGGATGGGGGTACAATCTTTGAATGGGGATTATTTGACAATAAATATAAACCCTATTTTACTATTACATCCAAATTGAATCCAATGGCATAAATATTAAATGGACAATATTTAAATAAACAAAATAAATAAATATACCAAATAATATGAATATGAAAAAAAGGTTTTGTTTATTTTTATGTATGTAAAAAAATTTTAAAGAAAGGAAAA
Source organism: Vicia faba (assembly GCA_948472305.1). NCBI lineage: Eukaryota > Viridiplantae > Streptophyta > Magnoliopsida > Fabales > Fabaceae > Vicia > Vicia faba. The sequence goes on from OX451739.1 coordinate 626,135,642, forward strand.
ATAAAAAGGATTATTATTTTTTTATTAAGGGTAAACCCTAATTTTTCTTTAAGAAAATAAATATATTAATTACATTATTTATATACAATATAAAATAATGTATATACAAAAAATTAAATATATTTAGAAAAAGGTATTATTTTAAGTATAAATAATAATAATAAAAAAGTATATTTTTTCATGTTTTTTTTATTCTCAAGTATTTATTAAATAAAATAAAAGTATATATATATATATATATATATATATATATATATATATATATATATATATATATATATATATATATATATATATATATATATATATATATATATATATATATATATATATATATATATATATATATATATATATATATATATATATATATATATATATATATATATATATATATATATATATATATATATATATATATATATATATATATATATATATATATATATATATATATATATATATATATATATATTATATTAAATATGTATTAAAATAAAAATATATATAAAAAATAAAAACATATTTAGAACAATATTTTTTAGTGTAAATAAAATAAAGAATAAAATAAAAGTATAATGGTTAATTATATATCTATTTTCAAGTTTTCAATAAATAAAGTATTTACTAATTAAATTGTCTTTTATTTTAGAAAAAATAAAAATAAAATACAAAATAAATGTGAAAAATTATAAAAATATTTTTTGGGTATTTTTTATATTTGGAAATAATAAAATAAAATCAGAAATAAAAATAAAATACAAAAAATATAAAATATAAAGAAATTGGGTCAGGGGGTGCATTCAGCAAAAGGGGGGTGTCAAAAGCAAGGCCAGAACCAAGCCCAGCCCACTGACTTCATCTTCAACCTCTTGTTCAAATAAAAACACGCGCCCTGTACAAAATGCCAGATCTTGCATACGTGCTCTAATGCAAAAACACATAACATCAAAGTTGTAGAGTTTTTCAAGACGAATCCAACCATATAAAAAACTTGTCCTAACTCTCAAACACCAGAGATAATTTCTCTGGCCCTAAAATCTAACCTAATTTTTTCAGGATGTTCATGGATCAAATTCTCTTCGCGCGCTTAATAAAAATGAAAACTGAGCATATGTACAGCTTCATGGCTAAGAATACTACATTTCTTATTCACAAACCTAAGTCTAAATGTTCCTAAATAGAGAGATAGGAAGTTGATAAAAACCTGTTTCAGCTGACTTCGTGTAGGGCAATGTGGAGCTTTTCAACAAGGCTTGAGATGTCTGGGAGCTTGCTTGAACTTCACTTGACCTTCTCCAATGTATAGCTTGCCTTGAATGTACTTGAACAAGTCTACAGAACTCAACCTGCACAAGCTCAAAATGAAAATTGCAAACCCTGTAAATGGAGTTACAGTTGGTGTTTAAGGTTTGGGATAGCTTAGATGGATTGAATGGAAGGTGTTTGAACAAGTTTGGGGCAAAACACACGAGCAAATTGTGCAATGGAAGTAAAGTTGCAGATGCTGCCCTGTTTTTCCAATGGAAGGTGATTTCTTTCTATGTGATGTTTGAAGGCTCAAGAGATTGTGTTTCTGGCTCAGAGAGGTGTGGGAAAGATGGTTCAAATGTTTGCACAAGTTAGTTTTGGCTGATGTTCCAGTTCTTGTGTTTTGGACAAATCTCTTGGTTATGAAGCAAAGTGTGGGAAGTGATGTGTAACAGGCCTGTACATGCTATCCATATGCTAGCATACTTTGCCCTTGGCCCCTCTAATTTGTGGATTTGATTTTCTGCATAAGATATGGACCAATGCTCAAGAAATCAGTTTTGAAATAAAGCATGATTTAAGCAAAAATGGAAATATTGCTTTTTCTACTTAGGGATTAATCCAATGTGCAATGCTCTAATGACCAAAACAATGCCTTATACCAATGGCTTTGCACTTAATTATTGAGTGTGAAATGGTTTTGAGGCTTGTAATCTAGTGCAAAGCAAGCTGATTTGAATTTGCAACTTGTATGAACATGAACATGCCATGGATGAAAAGTGAGTTTTTGCCAACTTCAAGCCTTCGATTCTCCCTTACCACAAATGAGTTTGGAGAGTTATTTGAAATTTTGGAAAGATTGAAACATGCAATACAATCCATCTTTTAAATGAATTTTGAGATTCCAAGTGGAACTATGTGAAAAATGGCCATGAAGATAGGTCAAAATCCTGCCTAAACTAGGGCAAAATTTCACTAACTTAAAAGTTTTAGGGACCCTTGTTCCAAAAATCATAACTTGAGATCCAAGCTTCTTTTGGGAAAACTTTGTGAATCAAAGTGGTATAATTTGTGGAGTACTACAACTTTCATGTTGGAAGTTTTGTTTGAATCCAAATGCATCATGGTGAAAATGTTGGGCAAAGTTAGGAAAAATTAAGAAAATTTCATAACTTAGAAAAATTCTAAGTTATGAAATTTTTCAACTTTAAACCCTAATTTGCAAAAATGGGTTTCTTGATGAACAAGTTTCATGTTTTGACATATCTTTATGAAAAGAGAACCTTGACATTTGATTTTGACCAAAAATTCAAAGTTTGACTTTTCAGTGTACAGTCAAATTTTGATCAATTGACTGAAAAATTCATCTGTCAATCCAATGCAATTGAGATCTTTTGAACTTGTTGAATAGGTAAACATGATTCCATTGAGTCCTTGAGTCTATGGTTGAGCCCAATTTGCCATTGGCTAGGTAAAAAGTCAGAAATTGCCCTTGTGCAGTCAAAAACCCTAAAAATGACCATTTTGCCATTTTGATGATTTGATCAAATTTCTTGTGAAGTTGTGGTCCAAACTTGATCAAATGGTTCATATGAGTTTATAATGTTGATATGGATTAAAATTCATGAGGTTTGACTGTAAATTGGTCACAGTTGACTTTTTCCCTAATACAGTTGATTTCTAGGTCAATTGTCCAATTGATTGGGCAAAAATTTGATTCAAAGCTTGAAACTTGGTATGGACAAACTTATGAGTCCAAAATGAAGTATGAAAGTCACTTTGAGCATTAGAGGTCCAAAAATCCTTGTGCAAACTCAAACCCTCATTTAGGTCATCAGTGCAAGGAGATGTCTTGGGCAGTGCAAAACCCTAATCCTGTCTGGAGTTCAAGGAGCTTTGTGAGGGGAAATCTTGATAAAATGAGAGGGAAAATTTTGGGGTACAACAGAAGCGTATCACTATGGCTCATTGGATCACCTTGCGACCATACTTTGGTATCGACTATCATTCTTGGATTGCACCAACCAATCTGATCAACCTTTGGCCAAGTAGCAAAGTGATGAGACGCTTGAAGATATAAAGGCAATAGCAGAGTTGGAACCCAATGGGGTTGTTTCATATAGCTGTTTTTTCTTTCTTTTACATAAATTGTATAATTTCTATATTTCGGCGGCGTTCTCTTACTAGGACGTCAGCCTCTTTGTACAAAACGCCTATTACAGGCCGACTTCAAAATCAATACAAGTCATGTTCACAAATCTTCAATCTATTTTTTCTTTTTCTGTTTTGTTTTGCAAGAACGTCCAATAATTTATTTTTGATATATGCATTTGAAAATGATTGCCACTCATAAATATTTACATAAGAAACAAAAGACAATTGCTCGTAATTCCAGAAACAGGGAAAAACAAGAAGTGCCAAACCCTACGGTTACTCTGCCCAGTAGGTACCGGGATAGATCCCGCTTGAGAACATAATTATTGGTATATACACTCCCCACAGAGTAAAAGTATCCAAAGGCATTGATGTCAGCTTTTCCGAAACAGGACATAACTCTCCCCAGCCGAGGTTCATAATCGCGGGCGAGTCAGTAAATTTCATCCCCCAAGCGAAGTTTATTTCTCCGGATATAGAAGCGTAATCTCCAACAGAGCTCATCATCTCCAACAATGAATTTCGTCCCCAACTTAGTTTATTCCTCCAGATCAACAGGTCTACCAACAGAGTATCTCAGCCCCCTAAGTTTGGTCCCTACAGAGTTTATTCTCCAACATCTCTTCTTGACAAAATATTTACAAATCTCCAGCAATCGTCAGGGATTTATTTTCCCAAGACGCGAGCATACCCCGATAGCATTTCATAAACATACATCATGACATACATATACATATCATATGCAGCATAATCTCATTTATTTTGAGAACATCATATCAACCTGCATTCCATACATCGCATATAACTAACCCTGATATCTTTTCAGGAAAAGGCGATTAGCTTCAACAAATTCAGCAGTTATACAAATTACATCTACAGACGACTAACGGAAGCTCAGTTCTCGAAACTAAACGGGTCAACTAACCTACACTACCACTTTGGAGCAACCCTACCATCCAGGTTCTTTCTCACAGCCCTACTCTCCGGGCTTTCATATCGAAGTAACCCTACTATCCAGGTTCCTTCTCACAGCCCTACTATCCAGACTTTCATATCGAAGTAACCCTACTATCCAAATTCCTTCTCACGTCCCTATTATCCAAGCTTTCATATCGAAGTAACCCTACTATCCAGGTTCCTTCTCATAGCCCTACTATCCAGGATTTCATATCGAAGTAACCCTACTATCCAAGTTCCTTCTCACATCCCTACTATCCGGCTTTCATATCGAAGTAACCCTACTATCCAGGTTCCTTCTCACAACCCTACTATCCAGGCTTTCATATTGAAGTAACCATACTATCTAGGTTCCTTCTCACAACCCTACTATCCAGGCTTTCATATCGAAGTAACCTTACTATCCAGGTTCCTTCTCACAGCCCTACTATCCAGGCTTTCATATCGAAGTAACCCTACTATCCAGGTTCCTTCTCATAACCCTACTATCCAGGCTTTCATATCGAAGTAACCCTACTATCCAGGTTCCTTCTCACTGCCCTACTATCCAGGATTTCATATCGAAGCAACCATACTATCCAGGTTCCTTCTCACAGCCCTACTATCCAGGCTTTCATATCGAAACAACCCTACGACCCAGGTTCCTTCACACAGCCCTATTATCCAGGCTTTTATATCGAAGCAACCCTACTATCCAGGTTCCCTCTCACAACCCTACTATCCAGGCTTTCATATCTAAGCAACCCTACTATCCAGGTTCCTTCTTACAGCCCTACTATGCAGGCTTTCATATCGAAGTAACCCTACCATCCAGGTTCCTTCTCACAGCCCTATTATCCAGGATGTCATTTCAAAGTAACCCTACTATCCAGGTTCCTTCTCACATCCCTACTATTCAGGCTTTCATATCGAAGTAACCCTACTATCCAGGTTCCTTCTCATAACCTTACTATCCAGTTTCCTTCTCTCTTATCTCTAGACAACAGTCCACAACACTGTAGGACTTGGACATGATCAAACATGATTGGTTTCGCATTTCCCCAGTAAGTCGTTGTTGCACCCCAAAATTTTCCCTCCCATATTCTTCAAGAAATTGCCAAGCCAAGTCACAAAATTCCCCAAGGGTTGCACAGTCCAATTGTCTCCTATACAGTCAAAACTAGGGTTTGTGTTCTGATCAAGAAATTGAAGGTTTCAAGGGCCCAATCAAGTCTCATATGCCTACAAAGATGGTCAAGTATCCTCATATCAAGTTTCAAGGCATTCAGCTCAAAATTGCACAGTCAAAACCCTAAATTGCACTACAGTCAACTGTAGGGGCAAAATGGTCATTTGACAGTCAAAAGTTCAAATTTTTGGTCAACATATCATTTTGAAGCCACAAACATCATTTGATCAATGCTTGATCATGATTCTCAAAATTTGGCTCAGAAAATCATCAAGATGCAAAAGTTACTATATTTGGACAGCTGAAAAAGTCAACTGAAATTGACCAGGGCATAACTTTCACATGGATTATCAGAAAAATTCCATCCAAAGCTCATTTTTAAGAGAAAGACATTTCCTACAATTCATCTTCATATTCCAAGTCCAAGAAATGCTCTCACAAAAAGTTATCAATTTCAACATTATAGGTCATTTTCAAAAGTCAACAAAAAGGGACTTTAAGTCAAAGGCCATAACTTGAGATTGGTAAATCAAAATGACATGGGACCAAAGGAATTGGTTAGAGGACTCAAAGACCTTTCCAAAATGTCCAAGAACATTTGAAAAGCTTAAAAATTGAGCAAGTTATGCCTTGTGGAAGTTGGGAAATTTTTGGGAATTTTGAAAAGTCAACAATGGTTCAAATGACCTAAATTGGCTAATGGGCCCATTTTTCTTCCATGATTCATCATTCCAAGCCTATGCACGACCACTTGTCCCAAAGGGAAGTATTTTCTCATTTTTTAATTATTTATTTGAATTTATATTAATATTAATTCATTTAAATCATTTAAATATGTAGAAAATATAAACTTGACCTAAAAAAATCTTTTTATGCACACTTTATACTCAAGATCTCGTGCACATGCTAATTAGGCAAGATTTGGTTTGATTTGGCATGATTGAACAAAATTGCATATGAAAAAGATTCAAAAAAGATCTTATAAAATCAAATATTGAAACCATTGAATTCATGAGATTTTGTTGAATTTTGTTGACCTAAAAGCTTCTATACATATTCAGAGTCTCAACCCTAAGCCTTAGAGACAAAAAGCTGCGCAGAAAACCAATATACAAACTTGAAAAATTGTTAAATAAACTCAATTCTGAAAACGTGGTTAGAAGTGGATTCAAGCCTTAATTTCCATCCCAATAGTTTCCTGAAACATCACTGAGCATTCCCCAATCAAGAACAACCATCAACAAGCGTGGAATCGGTATACAGAAGCTAGAATATTTTGTGAAAAATTGGTGATCGTGTTTTTAAATTTATGCACTTTCATGACATATTATCCATTATTTCATATTCCTGATGAAGTTTACAAGCTAACCATAATCTTTAATTGAAGTTTCATGCGCTTTAGGCCAAGATGCCATGTTCGTTCCTTAGGGTTTTTCAGGGTACAAAATTGGGGCTTTTGAAACAAGGTAAAATCAGCCCTTAAGACCACCATGGTTGTATTCAGCAAGCCTAGACCAACAAGAACCACTCATCGCGCCTAATTTCTAAACAACACAGGCTTAATCGCTATTTTCTCGTAGCTAGCCTAACACCACACCTGGAAAACCGTTGCCTTCGTTTTTCATGTTTCAGGGAACGGAGAAGATGATGCCGTGTCAAGCGAGGATTGGCTAGTTCAAAAGCTCGCGCCAAAATTCCACTAACGCGTTACTTTCTCTTTTAATATTTGTTTGCATATTATATATCAAATTGACTAAGTGGCTCAGCTGGCAAGCTATCAACGCATTGATGTCCAAAGACCTGGGTTCGAACCCCAGGTCTGAATAATTTCGCTATTATTTTTCTATATTCATTCCTATGCAGGTTCAACTTTGAAGTTCACCATATGCCATCCTAATCCAAGCGTCCACGCGTCCTACCAATTCAGATCAAAGGCGTGGATATGAAGATCACGCTAAACCATAGTCAATGCATCACACATGATTGAGAAAGTCCAACGAGACCAAGGCTTAATGGGCCAGTTTGCTAAGGCCTTACCTCCAATTTGGGGCTACCCCCCCCCCCCCCCCCCCGGTTTGCCTTCACTATTTTTTTTATTACTTATTTTTTATTCTTGTTTTAATTGTTATTTTTATTTTAATTACTGTTTATTTAATTAATTAATTTTTTAAACAAAATATAAAAACTTCATTAAAAAATCATAAAAGACCAAAAATAATAAATATTTTTATTGTGATTATTTTCTTGTAAATAAATTAATATGTAATTATTTAATTTAATTAGGTTACAACATTAACTCCTTTTTAATAAAAATCCAAAAATATGTAGAATTAGGTTTGATGAATTCTTTTTATTCCTTTTTAATTTTTCCCTTTTTTACAATAATAATGTTTAGTTTATTTATTTTCTATAATTAAATTTTGCATGTAAATTAACTTAGATTTAAATTAGGTTAAAACTTAATATTTTCACAATAAACTTAAAAAACATTAGAATTAGGGTTTGACGCTTCATTTTAATTTTTATTAATTCTTTTTCTCCTTAAATATTAAAAAACACAAAATACCGAAACATTTTCTTTTAATTTTTAATTGTAATTTCTCATTAACTTTAATTTTTTGCAAAAAGGGTCCAACGCCCATGTTCATAATTTATTTAATTTCGCGCATTTATTTTTATGTCGTTTATTATAATTATGTAATTCTCCCAAAGCGTTGTAACAATTTAACTCCTCGCACTTTTCTTTATTACTTTATTTATTTTCCGTCAAATCGGGTCCGGTTTAATTTTGGCGATGTGGACCCGCGCCATTTGTAATAGTTTAGATTTATTTTCCCGCAAACCTTATAACTGTTAAATAAGCATGCAAGAATGAATGGACTTAATTAAAATCAAGCGTAGACCACAACAAACATGACAAGACAAATAACTGAAAAACGACACACAATTCGCACACACCACCCCTAGGGTACGCCTCACTGTTGCCTTGCCTCGAAAGGTGATCGTCGAGTAGAGGATGTCTTAGTAAGTCCTCATGATCCGGGAACCTGGCATGAGGGTAGCTTCTAAGGTGTCTTCCCATTGCTCTGGTGATCACCATGTCCCGAATATCGAATTGACCCGAACACCTCCAACGGTGGTGCTACCTACCTCTCAATGGTGGGATGGCACTACTTTAAAGGACATTTACACAGACGAATTCCTTAGGGTAGGTAGGTTCTCAAGGATACTTGCTCTAATCTCAAAACAAACTCAAAAACTCTTTTCACACCGACACTTTTCAAAAAGCTTTCAAAGCAAATTTTTTAAACACTCTGACGTACGAGTCGAACTGAAATTTTTCAAAGAAACTTTTTAAACCCACATTGAAAAGCAAACAAAACAATTTTGAAAACACATTGAGCAAGTATCTAAGAGCCCATGGATAACCATGGATAGAAAGGGTGCTAACACCTTCCCTTTCTATAACATACCTCCCGAACCGAGAGCAATCTCTTTAAGGAATTTTTCTGTGCTTTTGTCCTTTCCATTTGGAGAAAATAAAAGACGGTGGCGACTCTTGCTTCCGCGACATTTCGCGAACCAGCGTTAAACAGTCCGTTCCAGATCCACCGATCACAGAACTGGCGACTCTGCTGGGGACTAAACTTAAAGTGAGGTGTACCTTAGGGTTAGTTCATAACTGTGTTTTCAATTGTATTGATTTGCTTGCTTTACTATTGTGGGTTGAATGGGAGTTACATAGATCCTAACCCGGATCTGGGGATACCCTGTTTAGGTAGCATAAGCTGTGAGGGACCTGTCCGGCGTATACCGACATGGGTGAAGCAGTGGCTACGTTGGTGTGGCGCCTTGGTCTGTACCGATATCCCTCGTGTTGAAACGGGGAGAATATGGGTCTTCCAAGGAGTCATTAAGCACCAACAGACCTTAGAACCTTAAATGACCCAACTTGGCCAATAGAAACAGTAGCAGTATGCTACGCCCATTGAGGCTAAACTCTCGTGATGGTTCTGGCCGCAAGAAAAGATTGCGATGCTGGAGTTATGACCGATTGAGGGTAGTCAGTGATATTGGGATCCTCTAGAACCCGGTTACTTTGATAGGACAGGTTGAGCCCACCAACTTCAAGAGGGTACTACCCAGACCCCATGTTGGCCTAAACCCTAAGAGTTTCTCTTGTGTGACTTGTGTGCCTTTGTACTTGCCTACTTGCGTGCTTGTTACCTAACACTTGTTTCTTGCAGGTCTTGTTTATAGTCCTTAATTGGGACTCATAACAGGGTACTAAGTTTCTTGCAGGTCTTGTTTATAGTCCTTAACTAGGACTCATGACAGGGTTTACCAAATTTCTTGCAGGTGTTGTTTATAGTCCTTAACTGGGACTCATAACAGGGTTTACTAGATCTCTTGCAGGTTTTGTTTATAGTCCTTAATTGGGACTCATAACAAAGTATACTGAATTTCTTGCAGGGTTTGTTTATAGTCCTTAATTGGGACTCATAACAGGGTTTACCTACTTCACCCCATGCATAGCATGACATCATACCATTGCATACCATTGCATACATCCTAACCCATTTCAAGGATCTCAAGGGCTTGTGATGCAGGTCATGATAAACCAATTACCCAGCAAGGGGCAAAGGGGATTTATTTTCCTCTAGCCAAGGGCGTCAGGGGCTATGACCCACTGGATATGGTGAGCCTTTGACCCTTGATGAAGGACTCTCAACAAAATGAAGTTCTTACAATCAAGCTACCGGTTCCAAATGCTAACAAATTTTCTGTTTACCCCGCGAGGTCCTTGAAAACATTACATGCATGTCATACATCTCATTGCATTGCAGGTGTCCCTTTGACAGGTTGCTTACCCTTCTCCGCTGTTTATTTCAGCCGATCGTCATGAATCCTGAATCATCAGCCGAGCAGACTATCAAGGACCTCCAGGCTCAGAACGCCCAGTTCCAAGAGCTGATCATGAATTTGACTCAGGGGTAACAAGATCTGAAAGCTCTGCTCTTGAAGAAGGACAAGAAGAAGAAGAGGACTGTTCTGTTCAGCCCTAGACGCAGATCTGGGAATACACCGCAAATTGAAACTGAGAGGACAACCCCATCTGTGGGAAAAAGCAGTCATCAAGAGGAAAGGGTGCCCAGTCCAGAGGTCTCTGACAATGAAACAGATTTCGACGACGAACAGTACCCTCCGGCTGAGGACAAGTACAAACAACTGGAGGACAGGTTGAAGGCTATGGAGGTGCAACAGGCACCTGGGCTGGATCTGGGAGATTTGGGTTTGTCAACTGGTGTGGTTATCCCTCGGAAGTTCAAAGCACCATCCTTCACTAAGTATGACGGGGCGTCTTGCCCCAAGCTGCATCTAAGGTCCTATGTTCGGAAGATTCAGCCATATACGGTGGACAAGAATTTATGGATCCACTTCTTCCAGGAGAGTCTTTCAGGGACTCATCTCGAATGGTTCTATCAGCTGGATGGGACCAAAGTTCGTAACTGGGAGGAGTTGGCTACTGCTTTCTATAAGCAGTATCAATATAATGCCGACCTTGCTCCTACGCGTACCCAACTCCAGGGTATGTCGTTAGGGTCAAGTGAAGGTTTTAAAGAATATGCGCAGAAATGGAGGGATCTTGCTGGAAGGGTACAACCACCTCTGACTGATCGGGAACTTGTGGATATGTTCTTGGGGACCTTGTCTGGTCCATTTTATAACCACCTGATTGGGAATTCGTCTGCTGGATTCACAGATCTTATCTTGACTGGAGAGCGAATTGAAGCTGGTATCCGGTCTGGGAAAATTCAAGAGGCTGCACCTTCTGATAGAAAGCCTCATCATGGAAAGAAAGAATCCAATGCTGTGCACGGTAAAAAGAGCCGTCATGAGGCAGGGGCAATCCAGATCTCCAATCCCGGACCTGCTCAACAAGGACAGGGGCAGCAGCGCAAGGAGAAACGGCAGTATACCAAACTCAACATGTCGCTGGACCAAGCCCTGCAACAACTGTTGAAGGCAGGGCTGATCACCTTACGGGCTCCTCTTCGGAATCCGAACACCTCTGCTCCCACTTACAACCCTGATGAAAGATGCGCCTACCATTCTGACAGTCCTGGACATGACACCAACGACTGTTGGAGCTTGAAGAACAAGATCCAGGACTTGATCGACGGAAGGGTGTTGGAGTTCATGCCGGGTGGCCAAATAAAAATCTTCTGCTAAGAATCTTCCACTTGAGATGACTAGTTCAAATTAGGAAATTTTTGTTCATTCGAATGTTCAAGTTGCAATTTTCTTCTGTTCAAACATTTATTCATGTTAAACATTGTATTTCATTAATGCATCGCTTATGTCTATTTTGAATCAATATATTCGTATTCACTATACGTAAATTATTTTCATATTTTTTCTGATGTCAACTCTCAATCAATAGTTCTAAGCCTCTTGAGGGAGGATGACGAAAACGATACCACAATCTACAGTATGCTTTCGAACAGACCCCGCTGATGAGGTACAGGCATTGTTTCAATCCCTAAACACTGGAGTTATAAGGAAGATAATCCCTCGTTAACCCCTCTGAGCCAAAGAAGTAGGAGTTTTTCTTTTCGAAATTTAAAACCCTTAATCATAACCTGGGGCAGGGTAGTCTCTCAGTTGACCCAAGTGCATGACGAATGGCACCAAAGAGGTCCTTACAAAACAAAGAAAGACAGTGATGGTTCCGAATAATCAATAAAGAAAGGCAGTCATTATCTCAAAAAATAAAAGTTAAAACCCATGAAGGAGACTTACAAAACTGGGGCATCCCGCTGACTGTAATTCCAAAAAAGGAAACAGTTCAGGCAAAAAAAGAAAGGGATAACAAAAATCAAAAAAAGAAAGAGGTCTTACAAACCCTCAGCAAAAAGAGATGACTGCCTATTCAAATAAATGTTCAACATCCGAACCATCATTGGAAAATCAGGACAAAGACTCAAACAAGGTCTAACGTATAATCAACTGAGTTTAGGTTTGGAGAACATCACGAAGAGCGGGTGGGTACAAATAATTTGAGCCTTGATCCTTTGTTTCTTAAACCATGAACCAGGCCACGTTATAACCCTCAAAAGTCCTAGCTGAAGCATGAGTTAGTTCGAAAGCATACTGTTACGAAAGGTATCCTGACTCCTTAAAGCCTACGGTAAATACGGAGTTGACATCATGTTTTTACAAACATTTACTTGTTTTATGAAAAAGAATGCATCTTCAAAATCTTCAAGACAGACATAAGCTTTGCATTTTTAACATAACTTTGTTTGCATATGACTTTTTGTTTGAACAGCATAGAAATTCGCATGACGAAAGTCTAATGAACAAGAGTATCTCCAATCAAGGGGCACGGCATGATCATGGTCTACCATCTGGGGCAGTTAAGTCAAGATCCAGAGAATCTCTCAAAAGGCCAAAAAGCCTGGGGCAAATCCCTGCCTGAGTCACTTGGGGCACTCCAGCAACGAATCTTGCACGATCAGACACCTTCTGGTAATATGGCAACACAAGCAGCCAGGGGCACCTCCCTGCATTCTAAAAACATGGACATAGTCGAAAAATACTACGCAAAATCAAAGACCCGCTAGGCTGACATGCCTAGGCAAAAATTAGGGCTTCCCGTCGAACCAAAAGGGTTCGGGCAAAATGAAGGGATGAAATGAAAAAAATCTGTACACCCGACAAGTCGAAAACCTGAAAAGGCGGCTTGAGCAAAAATGGGTATCCCGGTGGACTGAAAACCCGAAAGGGCGGTCCAGGAAAAAGTTAGGGATCAAAAGCGTACGACTATGTCCCGGCATCTCGTCACCTGCCTGCCAGAAGAAGGTTGGCCCATCAACGACTATCAGCATCCCACAGGTGCCTCCCCCATAGAAACAGGGGCAATAAAGAGTTGTCTAAAAGCAATCTAATTGTTCTGTTCTCCAAGGTACCAAGGTAGGTTCAGCTAAAGAATATAACCAGTACATATTAATTCCCCAGAGAGTGATTCAACAAAACAGTGCAATACTCCCCCAGGAGAGTCCAATCCAGTTCCCCAGGAAATTTGGAATTCATATCCCCAAGCAGCAAGCTTATCCCCGGTAGATTCTGGAAGCTTATCCCCTCATAGAGCACGAACGCGTCGTCCGGCTTGAGTTAAAGAGTTATTTCCTTAATAGGATATAACTGGGTTATCCTCAGCCAAAAGCCACGGAAAGAGCGTCCTCGATACAGTCTTCTTACCCCAGCGAAGTCCATCAGTACTTCCAACAACAAGGATATCCCCAGCAAGTTATCATCAACAATTCAGCAAAAGTATCTCTCTCCCCACAGAGTATTTCTTCCCAGCATGGTCGCTAGAATATCTTTTTCTCCCCGCAGAGTAATCCATTCGCCAAGTTCATTCCCCAACGGAGTTATCTTCTCCTACCGGTATACTTACAACTATCATCCCCAGCAGAAGCAAAAGCTATTCTTCAACATCAGCCCAGGAGTGACCTCCCGGCACCCGTCAAGGATTTATTTTCCTAGGACGGAAACATATGTTCATAAACATCATATCTTCGTGCATTATAGCATGCATATGCATCATACTACATGAATCTCATTAATTTTGAAGACATACAGTTCATGCATCATGATTTTGCATACAATTATGTTTTGCCTTTTCAGGAAAAAGATCAATACAAATGACTACTATCAAACTATCGCAATTCTGTCTAGATATAGTTTCAGATATGATCCAGATATGGTGACGTTCTGATGCTGCTTCCAGATTTCCTTCTAGATATAGTTTCAGATATGATCCAGAGATGGTGACGTTCTGATGCTGCTTCCAGATTGCCTTCCAGATATAGTTTCAGATTGTAAACCAGATATGGTGACGTTCTGATACTGCTTCCAGAAGTCCTTTTTCAGATGTTTCCTTCTCCGACGATGAGTGTGAGGTGATATTCTCCTATGGTCCCCTCTCCGGCAAGTGCGTGAGGTGGTAAGTCCTTTTCAGATGTTTCCCTCTCTGACGATGAGTGTGAGGTGATATTCTCCTATGGTCCCCTCTCCGGCAAGTGCGTGAGGTGGTAATTCCTTCTTCAGATGTTTCCCTCTCCGACGATGAGTGTGAGGTGATATTCTCCTATGGTCCCCTCTCCGGCAAGTGCGTGAGGTGGTAATTCCTTCTTCAGATGTTTCCCTCTCCGACGATGAGTGTGAGGTGATAGTCTTCTATGGTTCCCTCTCCGACGGTGTGTGAGGTGGTAAGTCCTTTTCAGATGTTTCCCTCTCCGGCGGTGTGTGAGGTGACAATTCCTTTTCCTATGATTCCCCTCTCCGACGGCGAGTGAGGTGATTCCCTTTCAGATTATAATTTTCTATGGTTCTCTTCCCAATATTGCAAAGATGGTAATTCCCGCCAAGATTTTTCTCAACGAGCGTTGTTGAAGCTAAAGTCGCCCAAGGTTCTCTTACCATTCATGCTAAGGCAGTAACCATCTCTGGTTCATTCATCAGCGTTCGAAACTCTAGACTCAGCTCCTGTAACCAGTCAGGACACACCTATACCAAGCATCTAAAGATCAGCTCCTGCAACGTGTCAGGTACTCATTTTTCTTTTGCAGGTATGCAGGTTCTCGCTAAGGAATCTCCTACGCAATCAACATCCAGATGGCATCTATAAGCCCATCATCCTATCCAGCAATCTCCAAATGGCATCTATAAGCCCATTCCTCCACCATCACTGCTACTATGTGAGCGCAAATTTCTGGGCACTCTAGTGTCCAATCATCTTCTACCCTCGGATTACGAAAGGCACGTCAGCCAATCTGCATCCTCAGGTCTAAGAAGATTGAACAGGGGCAACTGCTGCACCCCAAAATTTGCCCTCCCATATTCTTCAAGAAATTGCCAAGCCAAGTCACAAAATTCCCCAAGGGTTGCACAGTCCAATTGTCTCCTATACAGTCAAAACTAGGGTTTGTGTTCTGATCAAGAAATTGAAGGTTTCAAGGGCCCAATCAAGTCTCATATGCCTACAAAGATGGTCAAGTATCCTCATATCAAGTTTCAAGGCATTCAGCTCAAAATTGCACAGTCAAAACCCTAAATTGCACTACAGTCAACTGTAGGGGCAAAATGGTCATTTGACAGTCAAAAGTTCAAATTTTTGGTCAACATATCATTTTGAAGCCACAAACATCATTTGATCAATGCTTGATCATGATTCTCAAAATTTGGCTCAGAAAATCATCAAGATGCAAAAGTTACTATATTTGGACAGTTGAAAAAGTCAACTGAAATTGACCAGGGCATAACTTTCACATGGATTATCAGAAAAATTCCATCCAAAGCTCATTTTGAAGAGAAAGACATTTCCTACAATTCATCTTCATATTCCAAGTCCAAGAAATGCTCTCACAAAAAGTTATCAATTTCAACATTATAGGTCATTTTCAAAAGTCAACAAAAAGGGACTTTAAGTCAAAGGCCATAACTTGAGATTGGTAAATCAAAATGACATGGGACCAAAGGAATTGGTTAGAGGACTCAAAGACCTTTCCAAAATGTCCAAGAACATGTGAAAAGCTTAAAAATTGAGCAAGTTATGCCTTGTGGAAGTTGGGAAATTTTTGGGAATTTTGAAAAGTCAACAATGGTTCAAATGACCTAAATTGGCTAATGGGCCCATTTTTCTTCCATGATTCATCATTCCAAGCCTATGCACGACCACTTGGCCCAAAGGGAAGTATTTTCTCATTTTTTAATTATTTATTTGAATTTATATTAATATTAATTCATTTAAATCATTTAAATATGTAGAAAATATAAACTTGACCTAAAAAAATCTTTTTATGCACACTTTATACTCAAGATCTCGTGCACATGCTAATTAGGCAAGATTTGGTTTGATTTGGCATGATTGAACAAAATTGCATATGAAAAAGATTCAAAAAAGATCTTATAAAATCAAATATTGAAACCATTGAATTCATGAGATTTTGTTGAATTTTGTTGACCTAAAAGCTTCTATACATATTCAGAGTCTCAACCCTAAGCCTTAGAGACAAAAAGCTGCGCAGAAAACCAATATACAAACTTGAAAAATTGTTAAATAAACTCAATTCTGAAAACGTGGTTAGAAGTGGATTCAAGCCTTAATTTCCATCCCAATAGTTTCCTGAAACATCACTGAGCATTCCCCAATCAAGAACAACCATCAACAAGCGTGGAATCGGTATACAGAAGCTAGAATATTTTGTGAAAAATTGGTGATCGTGTTTTTAAATTTATGCACTTTCATGACATATTATCCATTATTTCATATTCCTGATGAAGTTTACAAGCTAACCATAATCTTTAATTGAAGTTTCATGCGCTTTAGGCCAAGATGCCATGTTCGTTCCTTAGGGTTTTTCAGGGTACAAAATTGGGGCTTTTGAAACAAGGTAAAATCAGCCCTTAAGACCACCATGGTTGTATTCAGCAAGCCTAGACGAACAAGAACCACTCATCGCGCCTAATTTCTAAACAACACAGGCTTAATCGCTATTTTCTCGTAGCTAGCCTAACACCACACCTGGAAAACCGTTGCCTTCGTTTTTCATGTTTTAGGGAACGGAGAAGATGATGCTGTGTCAAGCGAGGATTGGCTAGTTCAAAAGCTCGCGCCAAAATTCCACTAACGCGTTACTTTCTCTTTTAATATTTGTTTGCATATTATATATCAAATTGACTAAGTGGCTCAGCTGGCAAGCTATCAACGCATTGATGTCCAAAGACCTGGGTTCGAACCCCAGGTCTGAATAATTTCGCTATTATTTTTCTATATTCATTCCTATGCAGGTTCAACTTTGAAGTTCACCATATGCCATCCTAATCCAAGCGTCCACGCGTCCTACCAATTCAGATCAAAGGCGTGGATATGAAGATCACGCTAAACCATAGTCAATGCATCACACATGATTGAGAAAGTCCAACGAGACCAAGGCTTAATGGGCCAGTTTGCTAAGGCCTTACCTCCAATTTGGGGCTACCCCCCCCCCCCCTGGTTTGCCTTCACTATTTTTTTTATTACTTATTTTTTATTCTTGTTTTAATTGTTATTTTTATTTTAATTACTGTTTATTTAATTAATTAATTTTTTAAACAAAATATAAAAACTTCATTAAAAAATCATAAAAGACCAAAAATAATAAATATTTTTATTGTGATTATTTTCTTGTAAATAAATTAATATGTAATTATTTAATTTAATTAGGTTACAACATTAACTCCTTTTTAATAAAAATCCAAAAATATGTAGAATTAGGTTTGATGAATTCTTTTTATTCCTTTTTAATTTTTCCCTTTTTTACAATAATAATGTTTAGTTTATTTATTTTCTATAATTAAATTTTGCATGTAAATTAACTTAGATTTAAATTAGGTTAAAACTTAATATTTTCACAATAAACTTAAAAAACATTAGAATTAGGGTTTGACGCTTCATTTTAATTTTTATTAATTCTTTTTCTCCTTAAATATTAAAAAACACAAAATACCGAAACATTTTCTTTTAATTTTTAATTGTAATTTCTCATTAACTTCAATTTTTTGCAAAAAGGGTCCAACGCCCATGTTCATAATTTATTTAATTTCGCGCATTTATTTTTATGTCGTTTATTATAATTATGTAATTCTCACAAAGCGTTGTAACAATTTAACTCCTCGCACTTTTCTTTATTACTTTATTTATTTTCCGTCAAATCGGGTCCGGTTTAATTTTGGCGATGTGGACCCGCGCCATTTGTAATAGTTTAGATTTATTTTCCCGCAAACCTTATAACTGTTAAATAAGCATGCAAGAATGAATGGACTTAATTAAAATCAAGCGTAGACCACAACAAACATGACAAGACAAATAACTGAAAAACGACACACAATTCGCACACACCACCCCTAGGGTACGCCTCACTGTTGCCTTGCCTCGAAAGGTGATCGTCGAGTAGAGGATGTCTTAGTAAGTCCTCATGATCCGGGAACCTGGCATGAGGGTAGCTTCTAAGGTGTCTTCCCATTGCTCTGGTGATCACCATGTCCCGAATATCGAATTGACCCGAACACCTCCAACGGTGGTGCTACCTACCTCTCAATGGTGGGATGGCACTACTTTAAAGGACATTTACACAGACGAATTCCTTAGGGTAGGTAGGTTCTCAAGGATACTTGCTCTAATCTCAAAACAAACTCAAAAACTCTTTTCACACCGACACTTTTCAAAAAGCTTTCAAAGCAAATTTTTCAAACACTCTGACGTACGAGTCGAACTGAAATTTTTCAAAGAAACTTTTTAAACCCACATTGAAAAGCAAACAAAACAATTTTGAAAACACATTGAGCAAGTATCTAAGAGCCCATGGATAACCATGGATAGAAAGGGTGCTAACACCTTCCCTTTCTATAACATACCTCCCGAACCGAGAGCAATCTCTTTAAGGAATTTTTCTGTGCTTTTGTCCTTTCCATTTGGAGAAAATAAAAGACGGTGGCGACTCTTGCTTCCGCGACATTTCGCGAACCAGCGTTAAACAGTCAGTTCCAGATCCACCGATCACAGTCGTGGTGCAGCATATACCCTGACTAGATATCCAGTTCACTTCTGCTTCCTCAAGCCGGAGTTATTTCCTCAGTAGAGTAATGGACAACTAAAGCTCCTAAAATTCTATTTCTCCCAAGACAGATACCAATGTTCCTCAGCAGATTCCTCATCAACAACAGCAACAGGAACTCTCATCGAAGGAAAGTATCAGGAAATCAACATCCTCTAGATGGAATCTTTAAGCCCATCTCTGACAGTATTTCACCACATCTTGGATGGCATCTTTAAGACCATCTCCGACAGTATTCCGCCACATCTTGGATGGCATATTTAAGCCCATCTCCGACAATTCTCTATCGTATCCAGGAAGGCATCTTTAAGCCCATCTCCAACAATCTTCCATTATCGACTTCCAAATAGCATCTATATGCCTATTCCCGATATCACAAATCAAGTACCACTTCATGCGAGTGCAAATTTCTGGGCACTCTAGTGTTCAATCATCTTCCACCTTCAAATCACGAAAGGCAGACAGCCTATCTACATCCTCAGGTTTAAGAAAATTGAACAGGGGCAGCTGTTGTAACCCAAAAGTTTCCCTCTCATTTTACTCAATACATGCTCCTAGAGATCATCAATTTGCTCAAGGTTGCCCAAGAGTGGACCAGACAAACTCTCTCCTAAGGCAGTATACCTCAAATTAGGGTTTCCATTTTCATCAATATGGGTGAACCACAAAGGCCTCATATACTCTCCATGGTCTTAATATGTTCCCAAGACCCTACATGTCAAGTTTCATGTCTTGCACAAGAAGTTTGCTCAGTCAACTGCTCAGATGCTTGAGAATCGACTATATTAGGTCAAAAGTCAATTGTGGCCCACATACAATCAAACTTCAAGATTTTTGGTAAATATCAACATTTTGAAGTTATATCCATCATTTGATCATGGGTTGATCATGATTCCTCAAGGAATGCTCCAAATTCATCAGAACCCAAAAGTTGCTAAATTAGGGCTTCTTAGTAAAAGTCACCCAAACTTTGACCAAGCATAACTTCCACATTCTTTATCAGAAAGTTTCCACCCAAAGCTCATTTTGAAGAGGATGTAATTCCCTACAATTCATCTTCAGCTCATAAGTTCAAAATATGCACCCACAAAAAGATATTAATTTCTACATTATGGGTTCTTTTGAAAAGTCAACAAAAACCCCCTTTAAGGTCAAAGTTTTTTACATGAACATGGAAGACTCAATTGAGATGATACCAAAAGGTTTGCTTAGGGGACATCCTAGGATTTCTAAAAAGTCCAAGAACACCCTTCTAGGGTTAAAATTAGAAGAGACATGCCTTGTCAAAGTTGACCTTTTTTGCAAAATTGCAAAAACTCAAATGTGCTCAAAAATGAATTTTTAGCTAAATGGGCCTAACTTTTATGCTTGCACCTCACTTATAATATGGTCCACGACTCAAATGTTCACCCACACATTATTTTCTTCATTTTTCAATTTATTTTTATTTTTTATTAATTAAAAATTGAATTAAATCAAGTAATTGATGAATAATAGCAAAGATATGATTTGATTTGGTTTTTGGACAGGTTGGAAATCAAAATATGTTGAATTATCAAGGCCAAAACGAATCAAGCATAATTGGTACAAGAAAGGGAAGATTTGGCTCAAAATAGCAAGTTTGCATATGGCTAAAGAATCAAATCAAATCTCATCAAATTACAAGATTCAATCCAAGTTTGTAACCCTAATTCATCCCTAGGTATATATTGGACAAGAACAAAGCAAAAAAGAGGGGTTGGAGTCGTGAAAAAGGCCAGAACAAACTTCAAAGAGTTCAAAGAAAAGTGTGAATCAGTTTTCACTCCACAGGCCAATTCAAGCCATTCCAACGATTCCAATCGCTTCTTGGACCTTCCCAGAAGCCAATTGGATCATTTGCAAGGCTTGAAACACCCAGAAACGCGCATAATCACTCTCACGGTTTGCTCATATTTTCAAAATTGATTACTGTATTTCTTGCATCATTAGCATGTTTAAGTTATATATTTGTGATCCTGGTCGTGTTTGCAAGCTAACTAGATAATTTAATTGCATTTTTGAAACATGTACATGCATTTTTCATTGTTAGGGTTTGTATGTGCAGTTTAGGGGTTTTGTCCACAGGTTAAATTGGCCAGCAAAATGGGTACCATGATATTCACAAGATCAAGACGAGTTGATCTATATAATTAGATGTCATTCATCTTTCGTGTTGTGGATTTCTAAGTTTCACAGGTTTGTAGCTACAGACCTTAGTCTGTAGGTAAAAGTATGAAGATCTAAAACGACGGATGAGGAAGAAGAAGATAATGTGTCCAAGCATCATTGGACCATTTGAAAGATGGCGCATTTTTTGTTTATTCATTAATCTATTTATTTATTATATAACATATTTTGTTTTCCTTATACTAACAACAAAAGCGCGTAGCTCAGCTGGCAAGGAGGCATTGGTATTGATTATAAGGACCTGGGTTCGATCCCAAGTCCCAACGCTTCCTTTATATTATTTTCATTCAACGGATCCAGCGCATTATCCTTCTTGGTGACCACCATGCACACTTGCGTCCAACCATTTGATCAAGCGTGCCATCAGATCTAACGCTCCATCCATGAGGGACCATGGTACACGTTCAAGTCAACGCTACACATGATCCAATATTGACCAGGCTTGGAGCACTTTGGGCCTTAGAGAATTCAGAATGACACCCCCCCAGAATTGTTATTCAACACAGGCCCATATTCTTTTTCTTTATTTATTTCTTTTATTTTAATTATTTTGTTTAATTATTTTTCACCAAATTAATTACCCTTTTTTTATTAATCATAAAATCAATAAATCACAAAACACAAAAAAAAACAGTTTTTTAATAAAATATTTATTTACAATTATTTCTTTTCTCAAATAAAAAAACCAAAAATACACAAAATCTTGTTTTCTTTGTAAAATATTTTATTTTCTTCAAATTATCTAATTTAGCTAGATTAGGTTAATTTCAATTTCTTTTTCATAATTAAAATGATTAGAATTAGGGTTTTAGTCGTACATAACTCAATTAATTCTTCTCTAAAAAATAACTTAATTATTTTTTCAATTAGATTTTAGGGTTTTCAATTTCTCCCCGTATTTAATTCACCGCGCATTTAGTTATTTCTTTTCCATTACTTTTTTGTAACTGTCAATGGTTTGTAATAGTTAAATTAGGGTTTTATTTACTGCTTTAATCCTCGATTTCTTGGTTATGTAATTAATCCCCATCCCCGAAGCCTTGTAATAGCTAGGTTTATTTTCTCGCATTTTTAATTCCTGCAAATATTTAACTATCTAGATGTATTCTAATAGGATTGTATGGCAAGAATATATGAAATTAAAGCGGTAGATCACCTAATGTACAAAGATTAAATAACTGAAACAAATCATATGCACATATTCACTCATAGGGTTTACCTCACTTCGGTTGCCTTCGGTAAACAATCGTTAGGCATAGGAGATTTTAGTGGTTGCCCTCCAGTCTAAAAAGATCAAATTGTCCCATTCGAATGTTACTTCAGAAATGTTGCCTCGGAGATGTTGCCTCGGAAAGATCTTAAGACTCTAGGGTTACTACTAAAGTTTTATAATTGTTGCTTTAGTGATTGTACCTATCCCTTTCGAATGTCCCTTACAACTCCAACGACGGTGCTACCTACTCCTTAATAGTAGGATAACATTGTCTAAAGGAAACGAGAACAAACAATTTTTTTTAGTAGGTAGAATCTTAAGTACTTGCTCATCAAAAACTTTTCACACAAACACCTTTCAAAACAAATTTTCAAAACAAACTTCGTCACACTCTTGAGGACTGATACATGGGTTATCACGAAGTAAAAACATTTTCAAGACAAACACACACAAGCAATTTGAAAAATGAGCAAGTACCTAAGAGCCCATAGATAACTACAGATAGAAAAGGTGCTAACACCTTCCCTTTCTATAATATATCCCCCGTGCTCAGAATATCTCGAAAAAAGGTTTTTTATGTTCTTTTTTCCTTTTCCATGATTGGGTAAAATAAAAGTCGGTGATGACTCTTGCTTACCGTGACATTTTGCTAACAAAAAACGCAAAATGCAAACCAGTAAAAACAGTCGGTTCTGCCACCGTATCACAGTGTGCTTGTATATGATTATTTGTACATAACATCATGAAATTATACCATAGCATTTTCACTAATCGTTCCAAGGACCTAGAGATTTATCTTTGTTTTGTTTTGTAGGACATGGCTTCCACTCGCAGGAATACTATCCAAATCATACAAAACAGAACAAAGATGAATCCCAAGATCCTTGAAATGGTTAGTGAATGAGTATGATGTTATGATCTTCATGATGTTATGTACAAGTAAATATACATAAACAAAGCAAACAAGTCCTTAAGTTTAGGCTTGCATGGATTCTCATAGGTAAGTACCCTCTTGAAGTTTAGTTGGCTCAAACCTGTCCTAGTAATAGTAACCAGGTTCTAAGGAGCTCAATATCATCGGTTTGTTTCTTTGGTCATTGTGTCAGCGCAAGCCTCTTTAATGGCGATCGAAATATCCCAAAAAAACCAAACCTCAATGAGTGTAGTATTGAGTATCTACCAACTTCGGACTGTACCAAAGTCGGTCATCTCACTATGTTCTAAAGGCCAAGTTAGTCAAGTAAAGGTTCTAAAAGTTCATTAGTGCTTCATGACATCACTCAGCGGCCCCGTATTCTCCTTGATTAACTCAAGGGCTACCGGTACCCACAAATATGTCGCACTAACATAGCTATTTCTTATACCATGTCGGTATACCCCGCACAGTTTCCATAATGTATTGCTACTTACTTATAAGGTAACCCAAATCCGGGTAGAGGATTCAAATCCAAACAAAGAACTAAGATGTAAAGCAAACAAGTCAAACAATAGAAGCAAGTAAATGTGATCTAACTCTAAGGTAACCCCACTTTTAGAATTTTCCCCAACAGAGTTGCCAGTTCTGTGATATGGTGGGAGACTTGGGTGTTTTGTGTTTTATCGCAAATGTTGCGGTTTAGCAAGAGTCGCCACCGACTTTTCTTTTATCCAAAAAGAAAGGTGAAAAAGCACAGGAAAGACCTTTGAGATTGTTTCTTGAGTTCGGGGGGTAGATTATGAAAAGGGAAGGTATTAGCACCCTTTTCATCCATGGTTTTCAATGGGATCTTAGTTACTTGCTAGATCACTTGCTTTTGTTTGAAATTATGCTTTTGTGTGATTTTTGAAAGTATTTTGTAAAGAGGCCATTGTTTAGGCAAACTTTGTAATGATTCTCGTTCGTAAGAATATATACAAAGATGTTAATCTTTTGAAAATGTTTTCAACTTTGAAAGAGGTTTTGAAAGTGTAGGTGTTTGTTTTTTGAAAGTAGCAAGGATGTTTTGTTTTTGAAATTGAGCAAGTAATTAGGAGCATTCTACCTACTCAAAAGTCTTTCATGTTCATTTCCTCTTTCCTTTGACATTGTTATCTCACCATTGATTTGGTAAGTAACCCTATCTTTGGATGTAAACGGGACGGGCGTGGGTCATCGTATAACCATGATTAGTAATGTTTCAAGGTATCTTAGCATTCTCTTTTAGGGACTAAGATCATTTGAAAGGCAACATGGATAGCGTCTTCGAGGGACTATGATCTTGTATTTTACTTGTTTTTGCTAAGATACCTCACATGCATAATATGGGCATTTTTATAAGGCAACAAAGTGAATTTTACCCTAGGGGTGCTAGTGTGCAAGTGTATTAATTTTCATGCTTTGTTTAGTCTTTGATTAGGGTTTGCTACTTGTTGATTTTATCTTCTCATACAAACCCTAATTACTAACATTTATATAAAGCGATAAATTGTGAAAAATAAAATTACTATGCTATTACATCATTGGGGGAGGGGGTGTACAAATTTACAAATGGGGATTGAAAGAAAGTTAAACCTAATTATCTATTACAACCATATTGAATATTGTACAAAATTAAAAATAAAAATGCAAGAATATAAATGGAAAAAGAAATGATTTTTATTGGTTTTTATTAAAGGGTTTTATCTTGACCTAAATAAAGAAAATGAGTAATTAAAATTAAATAAATTTAATTTAAACTAACTAAGGAAATTAATTAATTTGAAAAGGATTTTTTAGGGTTTTTTTATGAAAAGGTATTAAATTAATAAAAATAAAATGAAAATTAATTAACTAAAATAAACTAAGTTCTAAATTAATTTTAACTAAGAAAACAAAATAATATATTAATTTATCCTAAGTCTAAAATTATTTATTTGAGAAAAGAAAGGAAAATTTATTTATTTTAAGAAATTTGTTTTTTTTATCTTTTTATTTTATGGAAAATAAAATACATTAGTATAAAAAATTAATAAAAATTAATTTGGATTTTTAATGATTTTATGAAAATAATAATAATAATAATAATAATGAGAATATTAATATTAATAATAATAATAATAATAGTAATGAAAAAAATAAAATAAAATAAAAAAGTAAAGAAAAGTCTGGGGGGTTTATCAGTAATGTAAGGAGTATTATGAGAAAAAAAACTAGGTCCACATGAAGAGCCCAAACACTGCCATAAAAGAACACAAAAAAGTCAGAAAATTGTAAAAAAAAATAGCAAAAGGTCACGCTGGGGCTTGAACCCAGGACCTAAGGGTGAATAGGCGCGCGCTTTACCACTGGGGTGGCTATACATCCGTTAATATAACTGAAACAATAAATACATAACACAAAACGCGTCCTGAATACATTTATCTTCAACCTCCAGCCAAAGGACCTGTATCTTCTTCATTTCTCAACAAAAATGAAAAGTTCAAACATGAAAGTTGTAGCATTCCTTCCCACGAATCCAACCATGTAAATAATTTAAACTAACAATCAAAGATGAAGGAGAATTTCTCTGGCCCTAATTAAAAACCTAAAAATTTCAGGACACTTCAACTCTAAAATTCTCTAAGCTCAGGCCATATAAATGCAAACTATGGATATGTACAGTTTCGTGGCAAAGTTATCTACATTTTATCTTCATAAATCAAGACCTAACAATGCCTAAATAATGAGATGAAAAGTCAGAAAACTCACCTTACAGCTGAAGATCGTGTTTTGAGTTAGAGTTACTTTCAAAGTGTTTTGATGATTGGGTGAGCTTCCTTGCACCTCCAGGAAGCTATTGCAAAGCTTACTTTGTGCTGAGAGTTCTTGAATCAAGCTGAAGAAGTCAATGTGCAATGCCCTATTTTTGAAAATGTAGAATGGTGTAAATGGTATTACAGTTTGAAAATAGGGGTTGGGATAGTTTCTATATGTGTATTAGAAGCTTTGTGGATGGTTTGGCCAAGAAACGCACGAGGGGATTTGGAGGTTGGGTTTAAAAATCAGAAATGACAAGTTTTTGTGCTTGTATGGAAATTTCTAGTTTTGGGGAGTTTTAGGACTTTTTATCGTGTGTTATCTTGCAATGCACTTGTATAATTATATGGAAGAGGTTAGAGGACTTGAGGAGGTCAGAAAACAAAAATCACATGTTATGAATTTTTGACTTGTTTTTGAAGTTATCTTGAAAAACATGGTTTCAATGAAAGGTATATGTCGTGTAGAGTGGCTTGCAACTTTAAACATGTTTGTTCTGATTTTATAGATCATGCTTGTGCAGAAAGAACTGGTGCAAAACTCCATACAAGTTGACTTTGTGATTAAAGTCACTTTTCCAAAATGGAAGTGTGAACTTTGTTCCATTAATGGAAAATTTACTTGGACAAAGCTTGAATCAAGTGGATAATAGCTCAAAAGCAAGTTTAATCTTCTGATTATGGATAGATATTGAGGTTTAGAGGCCTGTAAAATAAGATTGTGCAGCATAGGTTTGAAATTGAATTCTTGTTCATCACAAAATGACTTGTAATTCAAGTGTGAAAACCCTAACTTCATCTCTTCGATTCTCCCTACTCAAGAATGATCTCCAGGAGTTCTGGGACATTTTGGAAATCTTGTAATGTGCTCTACAACCCCTGTTTGAATCACTTTTGAAAATTCCCCTTGGAACTATATGAAAAAGTGTCATGAAGTTAGGTCAAAATCCTGACCAAAACTAGGGCAAAATTTCACTAAGTGTCTAATTTCAAGACCATGACTTTATAAACTAATAACTTGAGATCCCAGTACTTTTAGGAGAAGTTGTGTAAATCAATGTTGTAGATATCATGGAGATCTACAACTTTCATGTTAAAAGTTTCTTCTGAATCCTCTTGCATCATGGTGAAAATTTGGCTTAAAGTTAGAAAACTTTGACTTTTCAAAATGAAATCTTGACTTTTTGATTTATTGATGAATAAGTTTAATATAATGACATATTTTGATGAATTGTGATCTTTGACATTGAATTTTGACCAAAAAATCAAAGTTTGACTTTTCAGTGTGCAGTTGACTTTTGATTAGTTGACTGAAAATCAACTATCAACCAAATGACCTTGAGCAATGTTTTAGGTCATGACATTAGGTCAAAATGATTGAATTTAACTCTTGTAATCATGCTTCAAACCAATTGACCATTTCCTAGGTCAAAAATCAAAAATTACCCTTTCTCAATAAAAACTCTAATTTTGACCATTTTTCCCTTTTGATGATTTGATCAAATTTCTTGGGGAATTATGGTAAAATCTTGATCAAATGATACATATGAGTTTATAATATTTATGTGGATCAAAAATTATGAATTTTGACTGTAAATTGGTCATAGTTGACTTTTTTCCCAATACAGTTGATTTTTAGGTCAACTGCTCAATTGACTGAGCAAAAGTGTGATCCAAGGCTTGAAACTTGACATGAGCAATCTTGAGGGTCCATAATGATCCATGAAATTCATATGGGGCATTGGAAGTTAAAATATCCTTGTGCAATCTCAAACCCTAATTTTGGTCATCAATGCTTAAGGAGGTGTCTTGAGGTGATCAACCCTAATGCAGTCTTGAGTCAAAGGAGATCTTGTGAGAAAATTCTTGATAAATGAGAGGGAAAATTTTGGGGTATAACACAAGGTAAATAACACGGTCGACACCAGCACACGGCCCGCCAAGAAAGCTGCAACTCCGCGACCAGAGCCTCAGCGGTCAGAGCCCGTCAGAGCAGAAGAACAGAGGGGCCCTCCAAAGGTCGACTCGATATCCTTGGACACTCACTTCGACCAGGACGAGCCCCCCAGTGGTGAGTAAGTCCCCCTCCTACCAATTCCGGACGGGGACTTAGAGCTCGTCCCCCTCGGTGAAGACCCAAGTAGAGGAGTGAAGATTGGCACCGGAATCTCCGACTTGGCGAAAAGCAGATCAAGGCGTGCTTGAGGGAAAATACAGATCTGTTCGCATGGAGTGTTGCGGAGATGCCCGGTCTCGACCCTGAGGTTGCTTGTCATCAACTCTCCATTGATCCAACTGCTAGAGAAATAGTACAACATAGACGTAGGCAGTCTCCAGAGAAAGCGGAGGTTGCTGAAAAAGCTGTAAAAGACCTCCTAGAGGCAAATTTTATTTTTGAAACCCAGTATTCAACCTGGATGTCAAATGTTGTACTTGTCAAGAAAAATAATGGAAAATGGCGAATGTGCATTGACTACACCAATTTTAACCGGGCATGCCCCAAAGATGCATTTCCTTTACCTAATATTGATATGATGGTCGACAACTCAGCCGGCTATAAAATTCTATCGTTTATGGACGCCTATTCGGGATAAAATCAAATCCCAATGGCAATAAGCGACAAACACTGCACTGCTTTCATGACTAGCTCGGGCAACTATTACTACAACGTAATGCCCTTCGGTCTGAAAAATGCAGGAGCAACGTACCAGCGGATTATGAACAAAGTCTTTTGTAACCAAATCGGGGACATGCTCGAGGTATACATGTACGACATGATCGTCAAGTCCCGAGCAGACACCGACCATGCCGCTCATCTCAGGGAAGTCTTTTCCCAAGCGAGGCAATGCAAAATGAGGTTTAACCCTGAAAAGTGCACGTTCGAGGTCAAGGTGGGCAAGTTCCTCGGCTTCTACTTAAAAGAAAGAGGAATCGAAGCCATCCCCGACCTCCCCACACCTACGTCGAAAAAATCCATACAAGTCTTGACTGGCATGCTCACCTCGCTATCCCGTTTTGTTGCAAAATCCGCTCAACACGCCCTCCCTTTCTTTAAGCTCCTTCGCAAGGAAGCGGCCTTCGAATGGACTGAGGAATGCGAGCAGGCGCTGCTCCATCTCAAACAAAGCCTCTCGCAGCTACTCGTGTTATCACGACCAGTTGACAGGGAAACCTTATTCCTATACCTAGCCGTCTCGGTTGAAGCCGTCAGCGCAGCCCTCATTCGTGAGACGCACAATGGATAAATACCCGTTTATTTCATGAGCAAGGCACTCCAAGGGCCCGAGGTTAGATGCCAACAGATAGAAAAGGTGGCTCCGACCCTTGTCAATGCGGCAAGAAGGCTCAGACACTATTTCCTCGCGCACACGATCGTCGTGCGAATAGACCAGCCGTGAAACAGCTCCTAGGTCGACCAGACATAGCGGGTTGAATGTTAAAGTGGTCCTTGGAACTTTCTGAATTCGACGTCTAATACGAGAGCAGGAAGGCCCTAAAGGCACAAGCTCTGGCCGATTTCGTCGCTGAGATGACCGCTCATAACCCCCCCGTAGGGAAAGAGCACAAGTGGATCATCTTCGTCGATGGAGCTTTCAGCTCGACCAAGAGCGGTGCGGGAATCCTCCTAGAGAACGAGGAAGGTGTGGTGGTCGAGCATTCGCTCACCCTCTCCTTTCCTACCTCGAAAAACCAGGTGGAATATGAGGCCCTGCTCACAGGTTTAAGACTGGCCGAGGATTTAGGCGCCCGCCAGATACAAATTTTTACCGACTCTTAACTCGTCGCGTCCCAAGTCCAAGGGGAATACCAGGCTAAGAATAACAGCCTCATCGAATATCTGAACTTGGTCAGAGAGCACATGAAAAATTTCGACCGGGCTGAAATTTTGCACGTACCACGCGAGCAAAATATAAGAGCCGACATACTTTCGAAGCTCGCAAGCACAATAAATAAAGGCGGAAACAAATCCGTCATACAAGAGTCATTATCTCGCCCGAGCATCGAAAAAGCCACGACTCTACCTGAGGTAAACGCAATCGGAGACAGCTCGTGCTGGATGACCCCGGTATTCAACTTCCTAACAAAGGGGGAACTCCCCCTGGACCGAAGAGAAGCAGTTGTGACCAAACGACGAGCATACTCCTACATGGTACTCGAGCACAAATTATATCGTAGGGGATTTTCCATCCCACTCTTGAAGTGCGTTGAAGAATTCGCAGTCCCCGAGATATTATGAGAAATACACGAAGGGATCAATGCCTAACACATGGCCATCAAGTCCCTAGCGAAGAAGGCGTTGCGAGCGGGGTATTACTGGTCGATGATGCAGCAAGACGCTAAAGACCACGTCAAGAGATATGACAAATGCCAAAGGCATGCCGACATGCACCTCGCCCCACCACACGAGTTGAACATATTATCATCCCCGTGGCCATTTGCCTTGTGGGGAATGGACATCCTCGGACCATTCGTGCAAGGGACGTACCAAAACAAATTCCTCATCATGGCCATAGATTATTTTACAAAGTGGATAGAGGCCGAAGCCCTCGCGAAAATCACCTCGCATAACATCCTCCGCTTCTACAAGCGAAACGTGCTCACCCGGTTCGGAATCCCGCAGGCACTCGTCACAGATAACGGTACCCAATTCACGAACCAAGGTTTTCAAAGCTTCATTGCCAAACTCGGAACCAAACAGCATTTTACCTCAGTCGAGCACCCCCAAACTAACGGGTAAGCTGACGCCGCGAACAGGGTCATCTTGCGAGGACTCAAGCGCAGGTTAGGCGAAGCAAAGAGGGGATGGGTTGAAGAACTACATAGCGTTCTAAGGGCTTACCATACGATGCCCCATTCGACAACGGGTGAGACCCCATTCCGACTGACCTACGGCACCGAGGCAGTCATCCCGGTAGAAATCATGGAGCCATCTAGGAAAACTGAGATGCCCCTCGACAAGGAGATGAACGACGAGGATCTGAGAGACGAGCTTGACCTTGTCGAATAAATCCGATCAGGAGCAGCCCTGTGCGAGGCCACTCTGAAACAGCAGGTAGCCCTACGCCACGACAGCAAAGTCATAAGACATGAATTTCAGGTCGGCAGCCTAGTCTTGCAGAGAAACCAGAAAGATTCCCGCGAAGGGAAATTGGCCGCAAACTGGGAGGGACCTTATCGCGTCCAGGGAGCTACGGGAACCGGAGTGTATTATCTCGAGCAATTAAACAGAGAATCGTTACCACGACCCTGGAATGCTGCTAAGCTAAAACAATATTATAGCTAAAGCCCCTCACCTGTTGGGGGACTCTTGTCATCGAATAGTCACCTTCAGTCGACGAGGGGAAAAGCTCGACCACGTAGGCGAGTCGAGGTACGGGCCTGACCTACCAACCAAAGAAGGCATATTGTCGTTCATTTCGACGAACCAAACATACACGCCCGGCAATGACACCTCGATCGAGCTCCACTGTCGAAGTACCCCACATGGTAGAACACCCAGCTCGTGATGGGCAGTTCACGCCACGAGCGTAGGATCCCGATCGCAATCATACGCCCGACACGCGGACTCCTACTCCGTGCATTCAACATATTTAGAAATGCGTCGAACCGACATAGGGGTCAAACTGATATCTCCTTACAAACACAAACTTCGCCAAAAATTCATAACCAAGATAACGGCCGGGCATATACGTCATATTATTATCAGATAACTATAAACAAAGCATTCATCGAATAGACAGTCATAAACAAAGATCAATAATATACCGACCACAAGGGTCGGCGTTGTCCAAAATTACAATCTGGGCACGACGGCCAAAAAACTAAAAGAATGAAGGTGGGCACGCAGGCCTCAAAAAACAACAGCGAGCACACAGGCCCAAACACCAATAAAAGCATCAATCACTCCCTAGAGTACCAACGTCGATGTCAGGAGAGTCAGGAGGAGGCACAACCCGACCATCGACAACCTGGGATAGAACCCCAGTCCCTTCAGTATTCAGCCCCGGATTTAGCACAGACAGTTGATTCACCGCGGACTCAAAGCCATTGGCCAAAGCGTCAACACAGTTCGACTCCAGAAGCTGAATTCGAGTGATGAAGTCAGCACGCGTGCGTAAGTCAGCCACCCCTTAAGGCTCTTCCTCTGCGGGCAGCATAACAGCCTTTAGATCTTCGACCTCTCTCAATAGCCGTTGGTTGTCACTCTCCAACCGCTCCTTATCAAGCTGGAGGCAGTCTTTTTCCTCAAGAGCTCTGTTGGCCCTCTCCTTCTCCCCCGACAACACGTCAGACTGCTCCTTAAACATTTCCTCGAAGCGTTTGAGAGCAGCCTTCAGTTTGCGGGATTTGGACACGAGAGCCACCTTCTCCGAATCCAGCTCCTTGACCCGATCCAAGGAGTCTGACCCTTAGTGTTATACCCCAAAATTTGCCCTCCCATATTCCTCGAGAAATTGCCAAGCCAAGCTACAAAATTCCCCAAGGGTTGTGCAGTGCAACAGTCTCCCATACAGTCAAAACTAGGGTTTGGGTTTTGATCAAGAAAATGAAGTGTTCAAAGGTTCAATCAAGTCTCATATGCTTACAAACATGGTCAAGCACCCTCATATCAAGTTTCAAGGCATTCAGCTCAAATAAGCACTGAGTCAAACCCTAAGCCTTGGACACCATATGCTGCGCTCAAAAGCTTATTGAAGATTTGAAAAATTGGCCATATAACTCAATTCTGAAATCAAGGTTCTAGATAGTTTTAAGCCCTAATACTGATTCCAATAGCTTCCTCAAGCTCTCCTGATCACATTACAATCCCTAACCTCCATCAATACGCGAAGAATTGGTACATAGAACCCTCCCTGTACAGCAAGAAAGTGATAATCGTGTTTTCAATTTTAGACATCCCCATGGCATTTTAATTGTACATTCATGTTCCTTGTCGAGTTTCCAAACTAACTGATATGATTAATTTCGTTTTTGTGCCACATATGCCATTTTACCATGTTTGAATATTAGGGTTACAGGTTTTCCAGATTGGGACTTTCATAACCAAGTGAAATTAGGACTCAAAATCACCACTATCAAACTCAGCTCAACAAGACAAAGAGATTCATGCATTCGCGATCAATTTATATACACCCAGCATCTAATCGTTATTTTCTTGTAGGTGGTCTACAGCAACGCGTGCAAAAACGTTTCCATAGGCTTGTGTTTCAGAAAAAGTGAGGAAGACGATGTGTTGTCTTTCACTGATTCGCTGATTTCAAATTCCGCGCGTTTAATCACTAATGCGCTTATTCTTTCTTTTTGTTATTTGTGTATTATTAATATATCAATTAACTCAAACAGCTCAGCTGGCAGACACATCCCTTGGCAATGTTCAAGACCTGGGTTCGAGTCCCAGGTCTGTGTAAACCTCATACTATTTTTCAATACTAATTCCTATGCAGCGCTTCCATTGCAAGATCTTCATGCACGCCCAGAAATCACCATTCACGCGTCCAAAGCATCCAATTCAAAGGCCAGGATTCAAGGAGCACAATAAACTCCAGTCAACGCTGAAGCAAGCTAGCGAAAAGTCAGCAAGGCCATAACACAAATGGGCCTGAAATGCTAAGGCCTTACCTCCAAATTGGGGCTACCCCCCCCCCCCCCCCCCCTTGGTTTGCCTTCTCTTTCTTTCTATTTTATTTCTTTTCAAATTATTATTTTCTTTATTAGTTTAATTAATTTATTTTTTTAACAAAATACAAAAACATCAAAAAATCAGAAAAAGGATAAAAACATAAAAAATATTTATTTTATTTATTTTCTTGTAGATAATTAACATGTAAATTAATTTAGTAAAATAGGTTTTAACTTTAATTCCTTTTAATAAACAAAAAATCCAAAAATATAGCATTAGGTTAATGACTTTTTTATTCCTTTTAATTTTCCTTGTTTTTTGCCATAATATTAGTAATTTTCATAATTAAACTTGTAAATTAATTAGGGTTGCATTTAGGTTAGATTTTAATATTTTCTTAATAACTAAAAATCCAAAAATATAGCATTAGGTTTAATGACTTTTTATTCCTTTTAATTTTCCTTGTTTTTTGCCATAATATTAGTGATTTATTTATTTTCATAATTGAACTTGTAAACTAATTAGGGTTGCATTTAGGTTAAATTTTAATACTTTCATAATAAACTTAAAAATAATTAGAACTAGGTCTAACTTTTCATGTTGGTTTTTTTTAATTAATTCCTTTTCATTAAATCTTAAAAAATACAAAAATACCAAAAACATTCTTTTTTTCTTTAATTTTAATTCTTCATTAGTTCTAATTAGTTAATTCATTAACTTTAAATATTTTTGCAAAAGGGTCCAACGCCCGTGTTCATTATTTATTTAATTTCGCGCATTTATTTTATGTCATTTATTCTAATTATGTAATTGCCCCAAAGCCTTGTAACAATTTTATTTCTCGCACTTTTATTTTTATTGCTTCTTTACCTTCAGTCAAATCGGGTCCGGTTTAATTTTGGCGATGTGGACCCGCGCCATTTGTAATAGCCTTAGATTTATTTTCCCGCAAACTTTATAACTGTTAAAAGCATGCAAGAATGAATGTCTTAATTAAAATCAAGCGTAGATCACCACAAACATGACAAGACAAATACGAATGAAAAGGACACACGAATCGCACACACCACCCCTAGGGTACGCCTCACTGTTGCCTTGCCTCGAAAGGTGATCGTCGAGTAGAGGATGTCTTAGTAAGTCCTCATGATCCGGGAACCTGGCATGAGGGTAGCTTCTAAGGTGTCTTCCCATTGCTCTGGTGATCACCATGTCCCTACAAACTCGAATTGACCCGAACACCTCCAACGGTGGTGCTACCTACCTCTCAATGGTGGGATGGCACTACTTTAAAGGACATTTACACAGACGAATTCCTTAGGGTAGGTAGGTTCTCATGGATACTTGCTCTCTTCAAAACAAAAATTCAAAGACTTTTCACACCAACACTTTTTCAAAAGCTTTCAAAGCAAATTTTTCAAACACTCTGACGTACGAGTCGAACTGAAATTTTTCAAAGAAACTTTGTTAACCCACAATTGAAAAGCAAGCAAACATTTTGAAAACACATTGAGCAAGTATCTAAGAGCCCATGGATAACCATGGATAGAAAGGGTGCTAACACCTTCCCTTTCTATAACCTACCTCCCGAACCGAGAGCGATCTCTTTAAGGAATTTTTCTGTGCTTTTGTCCTTTCCATTTGGAGAAAATAAAAGACGGTGGCGACTCTTGCTTCCGCGACATTTTCGCGAACCAGCTTTAAAACAGTCAGTTCCAGATCCACCGATCACAGAACTGGCGACTCTGCTGGGGAATTACAAACTTAAAGTGAGGTGTACCTTAGGGTTAGTTCATAACTGTGTTTTCAATTGTATTGCTTTGTTTGCTTTAAATTGTGGGACTGTCTTGGGAGTTCTATAGATCCTAACCCGGATCTGGGGGATACCCTTTTAGAAAGTAGCAACAAGGCTGTGAGGGAACTGTGCGGGGTATACCGACATGGTTGAAACAGACTGCTACGTTGATGTGGCACTTTGGTGTGTACCGGTAACCCTTGAGTTCAGTCAAGGAGAGTACGGGGCCTCCGCGTGGTGTCGTGAAGCATCAACAGACCTTAGGAACCTTAATTGAACTATCTTGGCCTCTTTAGGGTAGTGAGATAACTGACTTTGGTGCAGTCCGAGGTTGGTTGATACTCGATACTACACTCAATTGAGGGTTGCTTTCCTGGAATATTTCGGTCGCCAGTTCAGTGGCTAAATCGAAACGATGAACAATGAAAGCAATCCCGTGATATTGGGAACCTTAGAACCCGGTTACTTTGATTAGGACAGGTTGAGCCCACCAACTTCAAGAGGGTACTACCCAGACCCCATGCTGGCCTAAACCCTAAGGGTTTCTCTTGTGTGACTTGTGTGCCTTTGTACTTGCCTACTTGCATGCTTGTTAGCTGACACATGAACTACTTACAGGTTTTGTTTATAGTCCTTAACTAGGACTCATGACAAGGTTTACCAAATTTCTTGCAGGTTTTGTTTATAGTCCTTAATTGGGACTCATAACAAAGTATACTGAATTTCTTGCAGGGTCTGTTTATAGTCCTTAATTGGGACTCATAACAGGGTTACTCACATTACCCCATGCATATCATGACATCATACCATTGCATACCTCCTAACCCATTTCAAGGATCTCAAGGGCTTGTGATACAGGTCATATAAATCAAACATCTAGCAAGGGGCAAAGAGGATTTATTTTCCTCTAGCCAATGTTGTCAGAGGCTATGACCCACTTGATATGGTGAGCTCTGACTCCTGAAGAAGGTTCCCTAACCAAGGTTGTTTGGAAATCAAAACCAGACATGATGACTAAAGTCAGGGGCTATGACCCACTGGATATGGTGAGCCTTTGACCCGTGACGAAGGACTCTCAACAACATGAAGTACTTTCAATCAAGTTGCCAGTTTCCAACTCTAACAAGTTTCTCTGTTTACCCCACGAGGTCCTTGAAATCATTGCATGCATATCATACATATCATTACATAACAGGTACCCTTCCTCTGCAGGTTGCTTACCTTCTTCGCTGTTTATTTCAGCAGTCTCGTCATGAATCCTGAATCATCAACCGAGGCATCTATCAAGGCTCTTCAGGCGCAGAACGCCCAATTTCAGGCGCAGAACGCCCAATTTCAGGAGCTGATCAAAGGCTTGGCTCAAGGTCAACAAGATCTGAAGGCTTTGTTTTTGAAGAAGGACAAGAAGAAGAAGAGGATTGTTCTGTTCAGCCCTAGACGCAGATCTGGGAATACACCGCAGGAGGAAACTGAGGGGACAACCCCATCTGTGAGGGAAAGCAGTCACCATGAGAGAGAGGTGCCTAGTCCAGTGGTCTCCGACAGCGAGACAGATTTCAACGACGAACAGTACCCTCCGGCTGAGGACAAGTACAAACAGTTGGAGGATAGGCTGAATGCTATGGAGATCCAACAGGTACCTGGGCTGGATTTTGGAGATCTGGGTTTGTCAACTGGTGTGATTATTCCTCGGAAGTTCAAGGCACCATCCTTTACCAAGTATGACGGGGCGTCTTGTCCCAAGTTGCATCTCAGGTCTTATGTTCGGAAAATCCAACCATACTCAGCAGACAAGAACTTGTGGATCCACTTCTTCCAGGAAAGTCTTTCAGGGACTCGCCTCGAATGGTTCTATCAACTGGATGGGACCAAAGTTCGTAACTGGGAGGAGTTGGCGACTGCTTTCTATAAGCAGTACCAGTACAATGCCGACCTTGCTCCCACACGTACCCAACTCCAGGGTATGTCGTTGGAGTCAAGTGAAGGTTTCAAGGAGTACGCACAAAGATGGAGAGACCTTGCTGGAAGGGTGCAACCTCCGTTAACTGACCGGGAACTCGTTGATATGTTCTTGGGGACCCTATCCGGGCCATTCTTCAATCACCTCATTGGTAACTCATCTGCTGGATTTACCGACCTCATCCTGACTGGCGAAAGAATTGAAGCTGGTATCAAGTCGGGGAAGATTCAAGAGGCCACACCTTCTGATATTCATAAAAAACCTTACACGGGAAAGAAGGAATCCAATGCTGTATACAGTCAAAAGAGTCGCCGTGATCAACATGCAGGGGCAGTCATGATCTCTGGTTCTGCACCACGCCGTCAACCACAAAGGGGAAACCAGCAAAGGCCGGAAGGGCCTAAAAGGCGATTCACCAACATTAACATGCCTTGGTCACAAGCATTGCAGCATATGGTGAAGATGAACCTGATTGCAGTAATCAACCCTCCTGCCAATCCTAAGACCTCCTCTCCTAGCTACAATCCAGAAGCAAGGTGTGCCTATCATTCTGATAGCTCGGGGCACGATACTGAGGACTGTTGGGCACTGAAGTACAAAATTCAGAACATGATCGATGCCAAAGAGATCGAGTTCGAGCCTGCGGAGACTCCCAACGTGATCACCGCTCCATTGCCAAAGCATGGCTAAATTTTTGTTCATTTGATTTCAAGTTGTATTTTTCCTTTTCTTGTTCAGATAAACAATTATTGTGTTAAACTCTTTTATTTCATGAATGCATTACACATGTCTGTCTTGAATTAATTATGTTTACTATGCTTAAAACTGCTTTCATATTTTTTGCGATGGTCAATTCTTAATTGAAAATTCTAAACCTCTTGAGGGAGGATGACGAAAACAATACCACAATTTACAGTATGCTTTTGAACAGACCCCGCTGATGAGGTACAGGCATTGTTTCAATTCCTAAACACTGGAGTTATAAGGATGATAATCCCTCGTCAACCCATCAGAGCCAAAGAAGTAGGAGTTTGTATTTTCGAAAATCAAAACCCTTAATCATAACCTGGGGCAGGGTAGTTCTCTCAGTCGATCCAAGTGCACAATGAATGTCACTAAATGAGTTTTTCAAAAACAAAAGACAGTGATGGTTCCGAACAATCATAAGGACAGGCAGTCATTATCAAAAAAAAAATTCATGAATGAAAAGCCCAAAAAGTCAAAACCAATAAAGAAGACTTACCAAACTGGGGCATCCCGCTGACTGTAATCCCAAAAAGGAAACAGTTCAGGCAAAAAAAAAAGAAAGGGATAACTAAATCAAAAAAAAAAAAGAGGTCTCACAAACCCTCAGCAAAAAAGGGGATGATTGCCTATTCAAATAAACGTTCAATATCCGAATCATCACCGGAAAATCAGAGCAAAGACTCAAACAAGGTCTAACGCACGATCAACTGAGTTTAGGTTTGGAGAACATCACGAAGAGCGGGTGGGTACAAATAATTTGAGCCTTTATCCTTTGTTTCTTAAACCGTGAACCAGGCCACGATATAACTCTTAAAAGTCCTAGCTGAAGCATGGGTTAGTTCGAAAGCATACTGTTACGAAGGTATCCTGACTCCTGAAGGTTTGCCGTAAAATATTGAGTTGACATCGCACTGTATTACAAAAAATGCATTTTCAAAATTCAAGACAGACATAGACTTTTGCATTCTTAAAATAACCTTGTTTGCATATGACTACTTGTTTGAACAAGCAGGGAAATTCGCACGATGAACACCTTGTGAACAGAAGAACCTCCAATCAAGGGGCACATTGCTCATTATCTGGGGCATGGCAAAATACTTCCAACAGGGGCAACTCCCTACATTTTGAGAGCGTGGACATAGTCGAAAAAAATACTGCGCATAATCAAAGACCCGCTAGGTTGACATACCTAGGCAAAAATAAGGGCTTCCCGGCGAACTAAAAGGGTTCGGGCAAAATGAAGGGATGAAACGAAAAACATGTACACCCGGCAAGTCGAAAACCTGAAAAGGCGGCTTGGGCAAAAATGGGTATCCCGGTGGACTGAAAACCCGAAAGGGCGGTCCAGGCAAAAGTTAGGGATCGAAGCGTACGACTATGTTCCGGTATCTCGTCACTTGCCTACCCGAAGATTTGTCGATCACCCGCACAGGTATCCTCTTCCCTCACCTCCGAAGCAGGGGCAATAATGAGCT
The DNA here is from genome assembly GCA_948472305.1 of Vicia faba. NCBI lineage: Eukaryota > Viridiplantae > Streptophyta > Magnoliopsida > Fabales > Fabaceae > Vicia > Vicia faba. The sequence goes on from OX451739.1 coordinate 626,175,584, forward strand.
ATCCAGGCGATCCAATTGCTCTGTCAACCAAATTACAAAGGACAGATCAACATAAAAATGATTACCATCTACCTTTACAAATTCCAGATCGTGGGCTAACGTCCGAGACCAAACAGGACAATTATCCACTTAATCAAAATCATGCAACCCAACACCGGTTTCTGCTCAACCTTCAGACAAAGTCATACACAGACTCCTCCTCCATAAGATGACCTAACCCCGGTTCATCAAGAAGTTTTACACAAACTTATCCCGAAGCAACCTTACCCCGGTTCCTCCAGAAGTTTTTACACAAACTTATCCAAGTAACCTTACCCCGGTTCCTCCAGAGATTTTTACACAAACTCAACCAAATAACCTTACCCCGGTTCCTCCAGAAGTTTTTACACAAACTTATCCAAGTAACCTTACCCCGGTTCCTCCAGAAATCTTACATGGATTTATCACAAGTAACCTTACCCCGGTTCGTCAAGAAGTTTTACACGAACTTATCCCGAAGTGACCTAACCCCGGTTCCTCCAGAAGTCTTACATGGACCTATCTCAAGATGACCTAACCCCGGTTCATCAAGAAGTTTTACACAAACTTATCCTGCCGTAACCTAACCCCGGTTCCTCCAAGAGTCTCACATGGACCTATCTCAAGATGACCTAACCCCGGTTCATCAAGAAGTTTTACACAAACTTATCCTGCCGTAACCTAACCCCGGTTCCTCCAAGAGTCTCACATGGACCTATCTCAAGATGACCTTACCTCGGTTCGTCAAGAAGTTTTACACGAACTTATCCTGCGGCAACCTAACCCTGGTTCCCCCCAGAAGTCTTACATGGATTTAGCTCAAGATAACCTCACCCCGGTTCATCAAGAAGTTTTACATGAACTTACCTCACCAAGCAACCCTACATCGGTTCCCTCTCTTCAAGATGCAGTTTTACATGGACTCGTCACCCAGAAACCCTACACAGGTTCTCCCTTTCCAAAAAAACGAAGTTTTACACGAACTCATCATCAAAGTAACCCTACCCAGGTTCCTTCTCCATTTCAGATACAGTTTTACACAAACTCATCAGCATGCAACCCTACATAGGTTCCCCCTTTCAACTTATAAAGTTACATTCCAAAACTCCCCAGAAGAGTCCAATCCAGTTTCCCCAGGAAAATTGGAATTCATCTCTCCAAGCAGTAAGCTTATCCCCAGTAGATTCTGGAAGCTTATCCCCTCGCAGAGCACGAACGCGTCGTCCGGCTTTATTCAAAGAGTTATTTCCTTAACAGGATATAACTGGGTTATCCTCAGCCAAAAGCCACGGAAAGGTCATCGTCAACATAGTTCTTTCCTATCCCCAGCGAAGTCCATTAACACTTCCAACAACAAAGACATCCTCAGCAAATTACTGCTATCAACACTCAGCAAAGCATCTCTATCCCCACAGAGTATTGCTTCCCAGCATGATCGCTAGAATATCTTTTCTCCCCGCAGAATCTTCCATTCGCCAAGTTTATTCCGCAACGGAGTCATCTTCTCCTACCGGTATCCTTGCAGTTATCATCCCCAGCGGAAGCAAAATCTATTCTTCGACATCAGCCCAGGATACGACTTCCCGGCACCCGTCAAGGATTCACTTTCCTAGACAAAAATATACATGAAACATCACATACATCATTATAGCATGCATGTACACATCATATCTTACAAATCTCATTTATGTTGAGAACATCATTGCTTGATCCATATCATGCATTGCATATGACTGACTTTTACCTTTCAGGAAAGATCCAGTTAAGTTCTCAAGCTACATTTCAAGACCTAGACCGGTTCAGTTAAATCGTCCCAAGATTTTCCTGATGCTTATCCAGTCAAAGGCCTTCTCTGGTTCAGTCAGATCGACCCTAAGATCTCCCTGATGCTTATCCAGTTGAAGACATTTCAAGACCTAGACCGGTTCAGTTAAATCGTCCCAAGATTTTCCTGATGCTTATCCAGTCAAAGGCCTTCTCTTGGTTCAGTCAGATCGACCCTAAGATCTCCCTGATGCTTATCCAGTTGAAGATATTTCAAGACCTAGACCGGTTCAGTTAAATCGACCCTAAGATTTTCCTGATGCTTATCCAGTCAAAGGCCTCCTCTGGTTCAGTCAGATCGACCCTAAGATCTCCCTGATTCTTATTCCAGTAGAAGACACCCAAGATTTTTCTCAACGAGCGTTGTTGAAGTTAAAATCGCCCAAGGTTCTCTTACCATCCATGCTGAGGCAGTAACCATCCCTGGTTCATTCATCAGCGTTTGAAGCTCCAGACTCAGCTCCTGTAACCAGTCAGGACACATCTATACCAAGCATCTAAAATCAGCTCCTGCAACGTGTCAGGTACTCATTTTTTCTTTTGCAGGTATGCAGGTTCTCGCTAAGGAATCTCTTACGCGATCAATCTCTAAATGGCATCTATAAGCCCATTCCCACCACACTGCCACTATGTGAGCGCAAATTTCTGGGCACTCTAGTGTCCAATCATCTTTTACCCTCGGATTACGAAAGGCACGTCAGCCAATCTGCATCCTCAGGTCTAAGAAGATTGAACAGGGGCAACTGTTATACCCCAAAATTTGCCCTCCCATATTCCTCGAGAAATTGCCAAGCCAAGCTACAAAATTCCCCAAGGGTTGTGCAGTGCAACAGTCTCCCATACAGTCGAAACTAGGGTTTGGGTTCTGATCAAGAAAATGAAGTGTTCAAAGGTTCAATCAAGTCTCATATGCTTACAAACATGGTCAAGCACCCTCATATCAAGTTTCAAGGCATTCAGCTCAAATAAGCACTGAGTCAAACCCTAAGCCTTGGACACCATATGCTGCGCTCAAAAGCTTATTGAAGATTTGAAAAATTGGCCATATAACTCAATTCTGAAATCAAGGTTCTAGATAGTTTTAAGCCCTAATACTGATTCCAATAGCTTCCTCAAGCTCTCCTGATCACATTACAATCCCTAACCTCCATCAATACGCGAAGAATTGGTACATAGAACCCTCCCTGTACAGCAAGAAAGTGATAATCGTGTTTTCAATTTTAGACATCCCCATGGCATTTTAATTGTACATTCATGTTCCTTGTCGAGTTTCCAAACTAACTGATATGATTAATTTCGTTTTTGTGCCACATATGCCATTTTACCATGTTTGAATATTAGGGTTACAGGTTTTCCAGATTGGGACTTTCATAACCAAGTGAAATTAGGACTCAAAATCACCACTATCAAACTCAGCTCAACAAGACGAAGAGATTCATGCATTCGCGATCAATTTATATACACCCAGCATCTAATCGTTATTTTCTTGTAGGTGGTCTACAGCAACGCGTGCAAAAACGTTTCCATAGGCTTGTGTTTCAGAAAAAGTGAGGAAGACGATGTGTTGTCTTTCACTGATTCGCTGATTTCAAATTCCGCGCGTTTAATCACTAATGCGCTTATTCTTTCTTTTTGTTATTTGTGTATTATTAATATATCAATTAACTCAAACAGCTCAGCTGGCAGACACATCCCTTGGCAATGTTCAAGACCTGGGTTCGAGTCCCAGGTCTGTGTAAACCTCATACTATTTTTCAATACTAATTCCTATGCAGCGCTTCCATTGCAAGATCTTCATGCACGCCCAGAAATCACCATTCACGCGTCCAAAGCATCCAATTCAAAGGCCAGGATTCAAGGAGCACAATAAACTCCAGTCAACGCTGAAGCAAGCTAGCGAAAAGTCAGCAAGGCCATAACACAAATGGGCCTGAAATGCTAAGGCCTTACCTCCAAATTGGGGCTACCCCCCCCCCCCCCCCCCCCCCCTTGGTTTGCCTTCTCTTTCTTTCTATTTTATTTCTTTTCAAATTATTATTTTCTTTATTAGTTTAATTAATTTATTTTTTTAACAAAATACAAAAACATCAAAAAATCAGAAAAAGGATAAAAACATAAAAAATATTTATTTTATTTATTTTCTTGTAGATAATTAACATGTAAATTAATTTAGTAAAATAGGTTTTAACTTTAATTCCTTTTAATAAACAAAAAATCCAAAAATATAGCATTAGGTTAATGACTTTTTTATTCCTTTTAATTTTCCTTGTTTTTTGCCATAATATTAGTAATTTTCATAATTAAACTTGTAAATTAATTAGGGTTGCATTTAGGTTAGATTTTAATATTTTCTTAATAACTAAAAATCCAAAAATATAGCATTAGGTTTAATGACTTTTTATTCCTTTCAATTTTCCTTGTTTTTTGCCATAATATTAGTGATTTATTTATTTTCATAATTGAACTTGTAAACTAATTAGGGTTGCATTTAGGTTAAATTTTAATACTTTCATAATAAACTTAAAAATAATTAGAACTAGGTCTAACTTTTCATGTTGGTTTTTTTTAATTAATTCCTTTTCATTAAATCTTAAAAAATACAAAAATACCAAAAACATTCTTTTTTTCTTTAATTTTAATTCTTCATTAGTTCTAATTAGTTAATTCATTAACTTTAAATATTTTTGCAAAAGGGTCCAACGCCCGTGTTCATTATTTATTTAATTTCGCGCATTTATTTTATGTCATTTATTCTAATTATGTAATTGCCCCAAAGCCTTGTAACAATTTTATTTCTCGCACTTTTATTTTTATTGCTTCTTTACCTTCAGTCAAATCGGGTCCGGTTTAATTTTGGCGATGTGGACCCGCGCCATTTGTAATAGCCTTAGATTTATTTTCCCGCAAACTTTATAACTGTTAAAAGCATGCAAGAATGAATGTCTTAATTAAAATCAAGCGTAGATCACCACAAACATGACAAGACAAATACGAATGAAAAGGACACACGAATCGCACACACCACCCCTAGGGTACGCCTCACTGTTGCCTTGCCTCGAAAGGTGATCGTCGAGTAGAGGATGTCTTAGTAATTCCTCATGATCCGGGAACCTGGCATGAGGGTAGCTTCTAAGGTGTCTTCCCATTGCTCTGGTGATCACCATGTCCCTACAAACTCGAATTGACCCGAACACCTCCAACGGTGGTGCTACCTACCTCTCAATGGTGGGATGGCACTACTTTAAAGGACATTTACACAGACGAATTCCTTAGGGTAGGTAGGTTCTCATGGATACTTGCTCTCTTCAAAACAAAAATTCAAAGACTTTTCACACCAACACTTTTTCAAAAGCTTTCAAAGCAAATTTTTCAAACACTCTGACGTACGAGTCGAACTGAAATTTTTCAAAGAAACTTTGTTAACCCACAATTGAAAAGCAAGCAAACATTTTGAAAACACATTGAGCAAGTATCTAAGAGCCCATGGATAACCATGGATAGAAAGGGTGCTAACACCTTCCCTTTCTATAACCTACCTCCCGAACCGAGAGCGATCTCTTTAAGGAATTTTTCTGTGCTTTTGTCCTTTCCATTTGGAGAAAATAAAAGACGGTGGCGACTCTTGCTTCCGCGACATTTTCGCGAACCAGCTTTAAAACAGTCAGTTCCAGATCCACCGATCACACTTAGCCTACGAGGACAACTTCCATCTCAGCCATTTTCATCACCCCGACCATATTGGCGGCGAGGTGTTTCCTCCGACCTTCCTTGTCGAGCCGCCTGATGATATCGGCCTCGTTGTCATATACGGTCAAGGGAAACCCCTCAAAGAAATCCTTTTCCACAAAACAGGGTGGCAGGCCGAAGGCCCAGGCACCCGCCCCTCCATCGTTCACTTCGACCCCACCTTCTGGTCGACTCTGTTTCTTGCTAATCAAAGAAGATTGGCGCTCGGTGTCTTGGGAACCCGAGGACCCACTAGATCCTTCCCTGCCCGACTCAGGGGTCATACCCATTCGTGTGGCTTATTGCGGCTTCACCAAACTCTTGTTGATCTTCTTGTCTTGGGTCAGCTTCAGCAACCTCTCGCGACGCTCTGCCATGTGACCTGCAAAGGAAATGTACTTCGGTTAGGCACATTGAAGAAAACAAATAAAGAGGACTATCAATAGAGTAAAGCAAGAAACCTAAGAGCTCTACGGCCTGCCTGTAAGACTGGCATTCCACGAGCGCCATGGTGTTGATTGGACGTGCCTCGAACGTCGGCTCACCATCCTCATCAAGAACATCGTCCCCTTCCCTCGTAACCTACCGAGCAGGGAAGAAACCATCAACAAATTTGTTCAAAACGCCATAAGCTTCCCCGTCCTCAGCGTTCATACCGCCAGCGGGAGTGTGGTAATATCTAGGTCCATGGTCGTAATGGCCCGAACACTAGTGGATGGGAAACTTTGAGACTTTCCCAATATCGGTATTAGCCTCGGAATCTAAACACGGTTCCCCATCCTCATCTACCACAGCAGCCGGCTCAAACAGTGAATCCACGGTTGTCTGAGTAGACGGTTGTAAGATATACCACTTATCCTTGAAATCTCGCACAGAATCCATATACATCCTAAACAGCCTTTTCGACTGCTTAAGGGACACCCAGTTGTGCTTCCCTCCTCAGGACTGTCGTTGCAAGTGAAAAACCCTAAAGAATAGGGGAATCATTTCCCCAATCCTCAGAAAGCGGCAGGTGAGTTTGAATGCCCAGATAAAGGCAATCACGTTAGGATGGATCTGGGAGAGGGCCAGGTTCAAGTGATTGAACACTCCCATCTGGAAGTCGTTGAAGGGTAACCGGAGCTCGAGATATTTAAATACAATCTCGTACATAGGAAAGGCATCCTGTGTAAACTCCAAGCAAATACGGGTATCCCTCGTCGGCCTCATGATCTTAAAGTTTCTCTGAAATCCCTCCTGGCCGTCGCCGTACTCGACGACAGTGTAAGCTTGTCTATTGGTATAGCTATAGATCGAAGCTATTCCCCGGGGTTCTGCACCAACCCAGTCCAGGGTAGGGTCGTTGACGGTGTCGACCAGATTCATGCTTTCCTCGGCAGTGCTTGTTTCCTCGGTATCATTATGCTCCGAGGACTCGAGAATATCGGCCATTTACCTGCAAAGTACAGGAAACCAGTGAATTCGACAGCAAACCCTCTTTTCCGCCACACAGACGGGGAGGAGTAAGCAACACTCAGACCGAGCCAACGACCATTTGCACGAAAGACAGGGAACATGTGGACCTCGACCAAACACCAACCTTAACGGCGGACGTATATCAATCATAAATGTCACGAGCATAGCATGAATGTCGCGAGCAAAGGATGAATTTCACGACCAAATTCATAACCTTGCTAGCCAGATACAAGAATACCACGGGGAAAACTAGCCTACCTACTAACAAAAGGATGAATCCCCCGACCAAGTTCATAAATCTATTAGCCAAACACATGAATATCACGGGTACAATCGTAAACCGTATGCCAAAACCTATGAACACCACGGGCATGATCATGAATCAGACGCCTAAAATGCTTGAATTTCCTGGGCATAATCCCCAGACACGAAACTCTACCACTAAACACCATCAAAATCTATCTACAACACAAGATAGCAAAGGAAAAGAAGACTTACTTGGAAGAAGAGTGAGGAGCGACGGTTGTGGAGATGAACACACGGTGGACGGTGCGGCGGTTTCAGCGACACTAGGAAAATATGCAGTGTTGACGGTAGAGGAAATATGAGAGCTTGAAAATGTGAAAACAATTTATGGCCCCTGAAGCCTTATTTATAGAGATGACGTAGAATGCAAAACGTCGCGTAGGGGCATCACAAACCGCCTTCATCCTCGACACCTACTCGCATAGACAATGGTGACCCCTACTCCCTAGGCTGCCATTGCGGTTTCCAAGAGCCATGCCACGTGTTTGACTAGTGTATCATCCTCTCCCTGTGAGTACTCCTCGAACACACTTCGACCACTGCACGAAGCAAATCACAAATCGGGCGACGTCTCACGTCTACGATAGAAAAACCCTGTGTCGCGCAGCAAGTCTCGCGAAGGGACGAACTTGAATCAAGTCATAACTCTCTTACCAGGAGAAACGACTTGGGGGGCTCCTGTTCTGGACTGGGCCTGCCCTTGGCCCAACTACTAGTGAGGCCCAATCCAAGCTTGCCAACCTGCTGCGCTGAGCAGTATACCCACCGAGCACACCCCGATCATAGAAATCTGGTCGGCTATGATTACTTCCCGCCGGTGCTCGCGAAGATCGTCCCCGACGGGCACACGCTCCCTCCGAGCACCCTCGTCGTAGGGCTGACTTTCAACCTCTCCGGACTTCGCGGAGTCTTCATGGTCCCGAAAAGATCGCGTCTCTATCCTCCCTGTCTTGCGGAGGACGTCATCCAGGTAGGGGGCCACGTGCGGGTCCCCACTACATACGTAGAACCCGACAATCTCTTTGTTGGGCCTATTTGATCAGCCCAATAAAGAGACTTTGGCCCAGCGCTGTGGGCTATAAATACCCTCTCTTTCGAGAGGGTCAGGTATTCATTCATTCACACCTAAATTCTTACTTGCTTGTTTATTCCGCCTCTCACTTTGCCATCGGAATGTCTTGCAGGGTCCCCCCTCCCGAATCTCATTCAAACTCAACCTGAAACCAGTTGTGACAATCCAACTCTGATCATGTTAGATCAATTCGACTTAACCGAATTTTAAAAATTATGAAAATAAAATTCTACTTAGTTTAAATTCGTTGACATTGTTCTTCATGACTTAAAATAAAATTTAATAATTACTTATCATTATATTTAATTATAAAATTTTATTATAGGAGATATAAATATTTTTCTTTTTCTATTTTCTATTTTCTATCTCTATTTGTTTTTACCTTTATATTATTTTTTATTTTAAATTTTATAATTTAATTGTATTTAAATACCTTTTTTAAAAATAAATTTATCCATACATTGTACAAACAAACATTTAATTAATTATAAAATTAAATTAATTAAAAAATAAAATAAAGAGTTAGTGAATTAATATTATTTATTTTAACAAATAAATAAATAAATTTAAAATTATAAATAATGCATAAAAAATATATAAATGAATTATAAAACTACAAATTCATCAACTCTTTTAATGTTAAAAATTATTAAGTAATTTAACAACTTTTATATAATAATAATAATAATAATAATAATAATAATAATAATAATAATAATAATAATAATAATAATAATAATAATAATAATAATAATAAATAAAATAATAATAATAATAATAATAATAATAATAATAAATAAAATAATAATAAATAATAAATACAGTTATTCACAAATATAAATATCATCAAATTTTTATATGTATAACTGACTTAACGAATGATTAAATATTCGTTAATTTTATCTTGAATATTCAATAAATCATTCGATTGAAATTTGTATGTTGTCCAAAAATATCTACAATTACGAGGGTTTTTTTTTCCTTTTCTGGTAGGAAGCAAGTTGTTGAATTTTGGAAAATAGTATCAAAACATGTTTTTAACGTGATATATTTCTCTATGTTAATAGTGTCCACACACAAATTTACTCAATTTTTTTTTGTCTCAATAGAAGAAAGTCAACTGTAAATTGTCACATGAATTTCAAATCTGGCTGGGTCCTCTTATAAACTGTCACATAAATTCCGAATCTGGCTGTGTCCTCTTATAAACTGGGGTCAGATGTTTTTTTTATTCAACTCGTGTGTCACACATGTTTTAAATCTGATACAGTGCCTTTGTCAAGTTGTGGTAGAGATTATTTCTTTTAGATGAGCACTATGTTACTCGAAAATTTAGTTAGATACCTACCCATCATTCAATTATCAAAGTTTTGTTATATACGAACAATAACATGTTCATAAAAAAATGTGCATCAAAGTTTTGTTATGTACGAACAATAACATGTTCATAAAAAAATGTGCGACACACTAACATGTTCATATATAAAAAGAAAGGACGACAATAACTTGTCATATAAGCTAAACAATACCCCGTGATTGTGTTTAACATTATTATTATGACTTAAAAGATAATATTGTATGTAATTGAAATATGATTATATTAAAAAAAATCGAATAAAGTATATTTCTTTAAATTTCTTTTTTATTCATGATCTTCAAAAGAGTGGTGATATAAATATTCAACAAATTTATTTATATGATAATTTTGTAGATTTTTTCACAAAATCACTCTCAAGCAAAAATAAAATATTGACCTTTAACGTCGAAGAAACAATCATTCAAATGAAGGAAGAAATAAATTTAAATTAAAAAGAATATTGTATTCTTTTTACTTTACTAAATTTTTTTCTATCGAGTTTTTTCTAATAAAATTTTAACGAGACATATCCAAAACGAACATCTAAGGAGAGTGTTAGGAATAATAAATACTTTATCTCTCAATAACTTCATTTCCTATTTATAACAATTTGTATTTATTACATTATCTATATAATATCTTATAAATAAAATAAATCTCATTGTATACAAACGGACATAAAATAATAAAATAAGCAATGCTCCTCTCTCTTTCTTTTGGAACATGTCCATGTTCTAATATATTGAATTTAAAATTTTATTAAGTCTCACATTGTTAGATAATTTTTGTGGTTGAAAAAAATCATTTAGTCTCACATTGCTTATGTGAAAAATATTAACTAGTTTATTTCACTATATAAGGAGTGCACATGTTTCATTCTAAATTACACCAAAAACTATTTTATTAGTTTTTCCTTCCTCACTCTCATAACTTAGCGTCTTTCAAATTATCGAAGCGCCAACTTCTTTCCTTTTCTTTCTACTCGTTGAATTTTCTGAATATTTTCTTGAATTCTCTTTAGAAAGTTGTGTTAATGTTTCCTTATTTGAGTTGAGAAATTTTCAAGTATTAATTTTTGGATTCTCTTTGGAGAGTTATTTGAATTTCTCTTTGTTAGAGAAATTATTATGAGTGGTCAAATGACCATTATTAAAATTCTCTTTGGAGAAATATTTGAGTTTCTCTTCGATTGAGAAATTATTACTAGAATTTCTCTTCGATTAAGAAATTATTATGATTGGTCTTTGTACCAAATACTACGAGTATTATTGATACCATGTTTGAATGGTCTTATACCATTAGAGGGTGCAAGTAGTAATCGTATAGTATAGAACTTGGTTGTTTTATCCTGGAGGCGGTGCGGTAGTTCGACTGAACTGTTTTATCTTTGAGGCGACGCGGTAGTTCGACTACTTTGCATAATTTTGAGTAGTGTCGCGAAATATCTTAAAGAGAACGACCTAGTCCGCGACTCAACCTGGTAATTTCTTCGATGACAAATTTTTCAAAATCGTAAACCAATAATTTTAAGATGTTCCGAACTGCTATGCCTACCAAAGAAATTATCGGTAAATCATTCAAGTTTGAGAGAGTGCATTTCAAACGTTGGCAACAAAAGTGAGGTTTTTCTTAACCATAAAGAAGGTTGTCAATAGAAAGAAATCTATGAACTCAAATGAAATTGTTAATTTCAATGAATCTGAACTTACAACATAGATTAAAGCGAAGGATTTACAACTAAGGGAAGAAATTACCTTATAGAAAGAGAATGAAAATCTCTACAAAATCATAATTTGAATAGACTCGCAAATGATTTGTATGATAACCACATTTGATGTGATACTGAAAAACAAGATTGAGAGACTCGGAAAAAGAAGTATGACGTGGAAGTTGTTGCAAAGAAGTATGTTGTTAGTCGCCACTTCAAATATCAAATAACAAAGATGAAAGGTCGATGGAGGCTCAATGTTACGAACTTCAAAAAATAGCTTATAAGATCATCACAAAAGGTATGTGTTTAGATGAATAATTTCAAATTACTTTTATTATTGACAAGCTACCTCATAATTTGAATGTTTTTAAAAACTTTGCTTCTCCACAAAACAAATTTCTTTTATTGAAAATCTAATTATTCGCCTTGAGTTAAAAAAATCTTAGAGACAATATCAGAAAGAAAAGTTTTTGGTTATTTCAAACAACAAAAAGAAATTCGGTGTTGTTCTGAAGTCATTTGACAAATGATTAAAGAATCAGAACCGCAATATTGTGAATCAAATTAAGAATGGGAATCCTTCTATGGCCCCAATTTCTCCAACTAGGCAACAACCACCACCTCAAAAAAATGACGTTGGTTTCCCTTTGTTTTAACTATGGAAAATCAAGTCACGTGACTAAGAAATGTATGAGTAAGCTTGAATCTGGTGCTGCCTCTAATGCACAGGTCAACTTGACTAATAAGCAATTTTTTATTAAAATCATTGAAATCAACATGGTTGATGGATCTGATGGTTGGTGGATAGACATTGGTGTCACTCGCCATGTCAGTTATGATCATGTTATGTTTAAAATATACACGAATACTAAAGATAAGAAAGTATTGTTGGGAGATGGTCACACCACTAATGATGCTAGAATTATAGACATTGAGCTAAGTTTCACCATTGAAAAGACTTTAATCTTAAAGAACATCGTGCATGTTCCTAAGATTAAAAAGAATATTGTTTTTTGTTTTCTTTTAAATAAGGCAGAGTTTAGTCAATCTATTGGGGTAAATTTGTACACCGTCACAAAGAATGATATTTTTGTGAATGAAATTGTATGATTCTTGTTTATTTAATTAATTTTATACATGGAATTGTACATGAAATGACTGCACCATACTATCCTGAAATGAATGATAAAGCAGAAAGAAAGAATAGAAATCTTACTGAACTTGTTGTTACAATTATGTTGAATTCTAGTGTCGCACCTCATTGATGGGGGAATTTTGTTGATTGTTTGCTATGTCCTGAATCAAGCTTCCAAGTAAAAAGTAAGATCTCACCTTATGAGATATTAAATAAAAGACAACCAAACTTGTCTTCTTTAAGAACTTGGGGCTATTTGGCTTAAGTCGGAATTCCATATCTGAAGCGAGTTAAACTCGCTAGTAGAGCCTATGAATGTGTATTCGTTAGGTATGCAACAAACAATAAGGCATATAGGTTTTAAGACCTAAATGCAAAAGTGATAATAGAATCAAATGATGTTGAATTATATGAAGATAAATTTCCTTTCAAATCGAAATAGTGGAGACACTAAATTGAATCACATTCCTGTGATAAGAAACACAGAAAGCAACAACGAAGTAGAAATTGAACTTCGACGAAGTAAAAGGGTAAGAATTGCTAAATACTGTGGGTCCAATATGCGGCTCATAATGTAGATGAAGATCCAATAAATATTCAAGAAGCCTTGTCATCCCTGAATGCAGATTTATGGCAAGTAGCTATTAATGGTGAGATAGAATCTCTAGAATCTAACAAGACTTGGCACTTAGTAGACTTGCCTCCTGATTGCAAACCAATCAGTTGTAAATGGGTTTTAGAAAACAAAGAAACTAAAACCTGATGGAACAATTGATAAGTAAAAGGCTTGCCTTGTAGCCAAAGGCTTTAGCAAAAGAGAAAATATATATTTTTTCGATACTTTTTTCAAGTCACTCAGATTACATCCATTAGGATATTAATTTCAATAGTCACTATTTATAACGTAAAAGTACACCAAATGGATGTTAAAATAGCTTTTTTTTAAATGGTGACTTAGAAGAAGAAATCTATATGAACCAACCAGAAGGGTTTGAGATTCTTGGGGCAAGAAAACAAAATCTGTAAGTTAGATAAGTCTTTGTATGGGCTAAAACAAGCTCCAAAGCAATGTCATAAAAAGTTTGATAACTTAATGATATCGAATGGGTACAAATTGAGTGAAAGTGACAAATGCGTTTATTACAAATTTGAGAATCGCATTTGCACTATCATATATCTATATGTAGACGAACTACTCATATTTGAATCAAATATTCAGGCCTTTAATGATATGAAATCATTGTTGTGCAATAACTTTGATATGAAAGACCTTGGAGAATCGAGTGTGATTCTTGGTATCAAGATCACGAGATCCGAGCAAGTAATTTCTTTGGATCAATCACACTATATGAAAAAGATCTTAAAGAAATATAATTACTTTGACAATAAACCTGTGAGTACACCATATGATCCAAGCATGAAGCTGTTTAAGAACACTAGTGAAAGTGTTAGACAAACAAAATATGTGAGCATCATTAGAAGTCTTAGGTATTCCATTGATTGTACTAGACCCGACATTGCATATGTCATGGGATTTTTGTACAGGTTTACTAGTAGACCGAGTAATGAACATTGACAAGCTATTGAGCGAGTCATGTGATATCTTAAAAAGATCGTGAATCTCAGTTTACATTATCAGAGATTTTCTATTGTACTTGAAGGATACAATGATGCAAATTGTAATACCTTATCACATGGTTCCAAAGCAACTAGTGGCTATGTATTACATAGCTAGAGGAACTATATCTTGGAAATCAAAGAAACAGACTATCCTGACTCAGTCCATTATGGAGTTTGAGATGATAACATTAGCGACTACTAGTGAAGAAGCAAATTGGTTAAGATGCTTGCTAACTGAGATTCCCTTATGGGGAAATCTATGCCAACTGTGTTGATCCACTGCAATAGTACCACAGTTATTGCAAAAATTGAGAACCAATTTTATAATGGTAATATATGTCAAATTAGAAGAAAGCACAACAATATTAGAGACGATATCACTAAAGGAGCTGTAAGAGTGGATTATGTATGCAATGATGAAAATTTAGCAGATTCTTTGACGAAAGGATTAGCTAGAGAGAAAGTTTATAATACATCATATAAGATGAGACTAATGTATACAGGAATATGAGTTTCTCATGATGGTAATCCAACCTAAATGACTGGAGATCCCAAGAAATAAGTTCAATGGGTAATAACAAGTTGTGAGTAATATGAAGTGATCATGCTAATGTAAATAATACAAGCATGAATCTTGAAGCGATAAGAGGATGAGATAATAGAAACTCTTAATGAGATATATACTCTATATGAGGGAGTACATATGCTACATGAGTACTCTTGATAGACTCACCTATGTGATTGTAGAATTTAGGCCGGTTCCTATGGAATTTTGAGACAGAATTCCTAGAGCCTTCACTAAATTGGGATACACGTGTAGGGCCATTAAAGCACGGGCTATTAGAATACACCTTAAGAAAAAGTTGTGTGTAGGTTTGATGTCTGGAATAGAGTTCAAGACATTTGTGTCACTCTTATTGAATCTGAATCTTACTTGCTACGCAAAGGTTTAAGTTGTAGACACATTTGTTTATGCACAATCTTAGAAACGTTTGACGTTACTTCTAAAATCACTTCTTTAAATTCAAGTGGGAGATTGTTGGAACATGTCCATGTTCCAATATATTAAATTTAAAAATTTTCTAAGTCCCACATTGTTAGAATAATTTTTGTGGTTGAAAAAAATCATTTAACCCCACATTGCTCATGTGAGAAATATTAACTAGCTAATTTCACTATATAAGGAATGCACATGTTTCATTCCAAATTACACCAAAAACTATTTTATTAGTTTTTCTTTCCTCACTCTCATAACTCCGCGTCTTTCGAATTGTCGAAGCACCAACTTCTTCCTATTTTTTTCTACTCGTTGAATTTTTCGAGTATTTTCTTGAATTCTCTTTAGAAAATTATGTTAATTTTTCCTCATTTGAGTTGAGAAATTTTCAAGTATTAATTTTTGGATTCTTTTTGGAGAATTATTTGAATTTCTCTTTATTGGAGAAATTATTATGAGTGGTCAAATCGTATAATATAGAACTAGATTGTTTTATCCTAAAGGCAACGCGATAGTTCGACTGAACTGATTTATCTTGGAGGCGGCGTAGTAGTTCAACTGTTTTACATAATTTTAAATAGTACCATGAAACGTTTTAAAGAGAACGACCTAATCTCCGACTCAACCTAATAATTTTTTCGGTGGCAAACTTTTCAAAATCGTGAACCAACACTTTCTCTCTAAACATTCATCTTGTTTCTCTTTATTCCATAACAATAGGAATAAAGTAATTATTGTTGTTTTTGGTGAATAATATAATCTAGATTTTGAAAAGTATCCAAGTAAAGATTTTGGAAAGTACAAAATTATTGGAGTATTGAAATTTTCATTTTTCATTATTAGTGTAGGCCTACTTTGAGAATAATCCACCCAACAACTCATACCTTAACTTATTCATCCAGCTAGACATGAATTAGATTATTCTGATACTAAAATAATTTTTGTGATTGATATTTAAAATTTAAAATTTAAAAAAAAAAAATGAAACACGTTTGTTGATCTTATTTTTGGAAAAAAAAAATTTAAGATGGAAAAATGAAAAAACTTGTTTCGTAGGCGCATTTGCATTTCTAAAGCAAGATAATTTAAATTCGTTCTTTTACATTTTAAAATAACACAATATTACAAATCTGTTATTAATGAAAATTGTACAATTTTTTTTTCTTTTTTTCTTTTTTTCTTCTCAGTTTTCAAAAGTAAAAATCAAAACATAAAAGATTTATTTTTTATTTTTTTAATTTGCAAAACTTATAAATAAAAAACAATTTTAAAATTAGATAACCAAACAAATTTTATTATTTTCAAATTTTAAAACTAAAATATTGTTTTGCCAATAAACCCTGTGAATGTGTTTATTTCAAAGTTTAAAATTACACTTTTAAGAATATAGATAGTTATGGGAGTGCAACATTTTCTCATTTGTTTCAAGATTTTAAAAATTGTTCCAAAATATTTTTTGTTCCAACAAATGTTATTTAGACCTGATTTCTTCTTTTGCTAATTTTAAAGAATGGAAATCAAATATTTTCATAAAAATAAAATACTCAAACTTCAAAATGAAGCACATGTATGGGAAGATAATAGCAAGAGAGTTTGAACAGGCT
Organism: Vicia faba; assembly: GCA_948472305.1. Classification (NCBI taxonomy): domain Eukaryota; kingdom Viridiplantae; phylum Streptophyta; class Magnoliopsida; order Fabales; family Fabaceae; genus Vicia; species Vicia faba. The sequence continues at coordinate 626,192,409 of OX451739.1, forward strand.
CCCTGGAGCTGCCTATTTTATGGAAATGCTGTGAGACTTAGATCTTTGATCACATTATGGCTTGTATGCCATGGTAAGCTCCCCACAAAAAAAAAATATAGATTATATTATTTTGGTATAATTGACAATAGTAGATGTTGTTTCTGTTCTGGTGAAGAGATCATAGATCACCTTTTCTTTGGCTGCATTAAGTTGAGATTTATTTGGCTATGAATCCAGTTGAATCGTGATCCGAAAGATTGGCATGCCGAAGTGAATCGGATAATTATGAGAAGCAAAGGCAAAGGTTGGCGAACGTCCATTCTTAAGTTGGCTATTGGAGAGACTATTTATGATATTTGGAAATATCACAATGACAAATGTTTTGATAACAATGTAGATAATATAATATATATATATATATATATATATATATATATATATATATATATATATATATATATGATAAATACTATAGTTTACGGAGGATGGTATAAGAATAGTTAAAAAGACACATAGTAAAATTAATGATATAATTGTGTTCTTATTTTTTTCTAGTCTTTTGGTTTTTAAGGAGCAGGATTGTGTTCTTTAAAAGGTAGCAGGATCTTTTGTGATTGTCATGTGTTTGAACTGTTTTTTTGAATATATATATATATATATATATATATATATATATATATATATATATATATATATATATATATATATATATATATTTTTTTTTTTTTTCTTTGATTAAAAAAAAAACTCAAACTTCTCATAACCACTCAGTTGTGTTTTCATTTTTTATAATTTTAAATTAAATAAATTTTAAAAATATTTCAAGGAAAGGTATTCCCTCTATTTTAAAATGATTGTCGTTGTAACAAATAAAATTTATTTCAAAATGACTATCATTTTCATTTTTCAATATAGTAATGATTATTATTTTTCCAATTGTGTCATTTACTTTTTACTTTAGATGATATTTTCAATACATTAATAAAATTAATTTTGTAAAAGTGTAATCTTTTATAACAATATTATTGCATTTCTTAATTTGTCAATTATTTTGAAATGGAGAGAATATATTTTTACATGTGAGTAGAAATATTATTCCTGCAAATTAGGATCCCAGAACAAATGCATTATAAGGAGTTTTAATTTTAAACCTTAAAACAAATGCATCCTATGAAATCCTATGAAGTGTCAAAATAAATAATGAGTTGAGGGATTAGGGGACTCGTAACTAGGGGACTTGCCCTTGATCCTCACCATTGAACGATCATCCATCATTAGATACAATCAGACGGTTCCTATGAAAGACGTCGGATCACACAGAGACGGTTTTAACCTCCCACGCTATATAAAGCCCAACAGACATCATTTTCAAATATTATTTTTAAATATTCTCTTATTCATATATTCATATTATATTACTTTGACCGTTAGAGTGTTAATCTTGAAGATCCACTTCATACCGCCGTATCAAAAACTCACTCCACCGCATCAGAACTCCATTCCATTTGGTCTCCACCTATTTCTGGTTCCAGTTCTGAACAGTATTCACAAGGCAGGAAGAAATACTAAAAGGAAAAGAAAGAAAAGGTTGCAAGCTTCATGTACATCTCCTCCATGGTCAGTGGTGACAGACTTGTTGATTGAGACTATATAAATATAGAAGTGTTGATGTTTCTTATAGCTATAAAATTAACAAAATTTGATTTTTGATCTCGAATGGTTTTCTTCGTTTTAAGTCTAAATTTATTGAAACTGTGGTTTTAGTCTCATCAATTTAAGGACAAAAACCAAATAACACTTAGACTAAAATCAAACTTCACCAAGTTGACTGAAATGAAAAGTATATTTAACTATCGATAAATCAGAAAATGTCATTTGTTATTAGGTTGTAGCATATACATGAAAATTCCACCTGCAACAGAAACATTGAGTGACTCATATTCTCCTGTCATTGCAATGCTCACAAGCTCACATGCTTTCAGAGATTTTTCAGAAAGGCCACTTCCTTCACTACCTAAAACCAAACACATTGGTGTATCTGATATGGAATCACAGAAGTTTGGAGAAAGTGAACAAACCGGCTTGATTAACCTGTCATGCTCTGGATGCCCAGCAAGCAATTTCATTTGGAATTCTTCTTTGAGAGACTCCAGATGACTCCAACTTCCGGAAACTATAGGGAGCTGAAAGGAGGCGCCTCTGCTAGCTCGAAGTGCTTTCTCGTTGAACGGATCACAGCATCCAGGAAGTAGAAAAACTCCATCCTGTTGACAATGGTAAATAACTTAGTACCAACAATCAGTTAAAGCTAGTTTATTCAACAAGGAAGAACGAATGGTGAGAAAGTATGGATTCGGCTACTCATAGATGAGAAGATATGTTACAATACCCTGAAGCAGGTAAAACTTAAACATTGGAAAAGGATTCTGTAGAGAAAAACAGGATCAGAATATAGCAAGCACGAAGAAATAGAGGATAATAGCTTACCCATCTAAAGGCAACGGCTGATCTGAGCAATGTACCGAGGTTACCAGGATCCTGCGGCGAACAATTTTTTAATAAATCATCAATGACACGTGAATTTTCTGAAATTCACAAAAAAATTGTATGGTGTTTGTTTTTCGAAATATTTACATAGAAATTCATATGACTAGATAACTATTTTCCAACAAAAGTCTGACGAATATTGTGGCTCATCAGCAAATACTTCCCGTATGATACAAGTAGGATGAGAATATAGAGTATAGAGCAAAAGAGAAAATTCTACCTAGTGTTTATTTCAAAGTTTCACAACCTGACATAACTCGGCAATTAAACTATTTTTATGAGATCAGAAATGAAACTTATTCATATACAGTTTATCAAATAGAGATTCAAATCATAAATTGGAAGACCTTTTTTCCAAAAGGTGAATCAAACATTATTATGATTCAAAAGAAACATTAGCATTAAGAGTTAAATCTAGAAATAGCATTAAGAGTCACCTGAATACCATCTAGGACTAAAATACGATGTGCAGATGGAAACCAGTTGTGGCAGTGAGTTAGAGTCTCATCTAAGTTTAAAAAGCTTGCAGGAATTTTCATGAGGCCAACTGCATCAATTGAATCAGTAGACTGCAGACCTGAAATCTTTCTCATTACTATGGAGCTCACACGGACAATAGAATCAGTGGATTCATCGAACCCATTGGGAATTTCAGCTTTCTCCGGAAGAATTAAGCAATCCATGGTAACATTTTTATCTTGCGTTGATTCTTGAAACTTGTAGATCTCTCTGTAAATAACAAGCTTATGTTAATCATCAATGTAGTTTTGTTCAATAGCTTGTACTGCCAGAGTAAAAGAAGTGATAATTAAAAAATGCAAAGTGTATGTCGTTACAATTCAAAACCCCCTATAACTTGGTTTTTTTGTCAAACTCAGAACCAATTTCAAAACCTGTAGATAGGAAATGGAGAGGAAAGGAGTAAAACCTGATAGGTGTAGATCCGACAAGAATAACAGAACCATGAGAGTGGCGATAAGAAGAGTTGTTACGGAGTTTGAGGCAGTGCTTCACGAATGGGTTTGAAGCGCTGGTTATTAGTTTGGATTTTCCGTCGTGAGAGACTGGTTCTTCTTCTAGTTGGGAAGGTGGAGTAAGCGAAAACCTTGGTGGCTGAAAGTAGCGCGTTCTGTGGCATTCAGGATGCAAAAGGACAGCGTTGCAGCAGCATTGCATTTCTGCTTTGTTACTTCTTTGGAACTTCCTCTCCTACCACTATTTCTAACAGGCTATTTTGTTTTTCCATCTACAAAAATAAAGAAAACTTATAAATTATATGTATAATTTATTATTTATTAATTACTAATTGTATTGAAAATTAAATTTAATAAAAATATAATTGTATCGTATTATAATTACATAAAATTGCATAAATTGATACATTTGACTCGTTAAATTCCTCTTTCACAAGATCAAAAATATATAGATAACAATGAAGTTTAAGCTACTAAATTCAAGAAGCCCATAAAATAATTCAGAGCAAATAAAGATAAAAATTAGATGAAGTTTGAGCTATTAAATTTAACAAGTCCATAAAATAATTCAGGGTAAATAAAGATAAAAATTAGTTAAAGAAAGATATAACACCGTTGCTAAGATAGAATTAGTAGAAGACATGTGCGTCCGCACGAGTTCTATCATTTATAACTTTAAATAAAATTTATAATTGTAATGATTGAATATGTACGTAATAAAATGTGAAATAGTAGCAAGTTGTTACCAAAATATTATATTTATGGGCAATATTAACGTCAACAACGATATGAAAGAATGAGTTTTATAATTTGCCTCCAACAAAAAGATACGTTTTTGTATCTAATAGAAAAATTTGTCTCAAAAAGAAAAATAAGTTCTTCCATTTGATCTGAACAAAACACACAGGCAAAGTATAAACAATAAAAAACAGCACTAAAAAGTAAACAACGCACCAAAATTGTTAATCGAGTTCGGAGCAACTCTCTTACTCTGGGGCATACCAAGTCAGTGATAAAGTCCACTATAATAGTATCAATTTAAAGATCCTACAACAAACATACTAGTTTACGATCTTCTCACTTAATCACTACCCCTGCTAACTTTCTATCTAAGACTCATCTAAATATGAGGCCCTCCTCAATCTCTCATCAATCACAGACAGCGATTGGACAAAACAGGAAGACATACTTCCATGACATCAAACTAGAAGGCATACTTCCATGACAATATCCAACCAAGACTCTTGACTAAGAACACAACTTAGAGTTGCTTACAAGCTTCCTCTAAGAACAATACTCAACTCATTACCTAAAGGCTTCTGAGTGAAAACAGAAACTTACAACTCAAGAAACACATTCCAACTCACATGTTGAGTGGAACACACAACCAACTCTCCTAGAGAGTGATACAGACTCAGCCCTAATATACATCTTTTCAATTCACGGCTGGTGCTTTTTTTAGGTCACAATGCTTCTATTTATAACATTTTTTCAACTGAATTTGGGCTTCAAATCACAGCATATCAGCTGTTACAAATCAGCAGAATCTTCTACTACAAATAGATCTTAAATCATATTCTTCCTAATTTATCTCCATAAATAGAAAATGAATATTCCTCTCGATTTCAGCTTGAATCTTCCAGACCTATAAAACTACGCCTCATAGGATAGCATAATATTTCCAAAATATTCCGCATCTATTAAATCTTGAACTGATCCAACTGTCCAGCCCAACATAGGCGTGATCTCGAATGACCCTGCATAGAACATCTTATCTGATATGTTGCTTCAGTTGTTGAAACATTTCAACTCAACATGTTCTTCATAAAATAGAACTTCAACCTGCTTTCTCCTACAAGTTAGAAAATCCTATTTAACATATTGCTGCTATATTAGTTTTACTAAACATAATATCAATTATAGAAGCAGAGAATTACAACCTCTCCTTTTTACTTATTTTTGCTAAAACTAATTTATATATCATTTTCATAAATACAACCAGAACATAACTCAAAGACTAAACAATACAACCAGTTAGCAGCAATCTTAAACTAAAAAAAAAACATCAGAAGTGGTCAATCATAATCTTTTAGTCTTCATACTTGACAGTCTTCAGTCTTCTTCAGTCAAGATGTCACAACATCAACAATAGGACTTCTTCATGACAGTCCAACACAAATGTTCTCTCTCTCTATCTATCTATCTCTCTTAGATAACCACATATAGGTCACATATTCTCTCCCCATTTTAGCCATAATATGACAAAGATTTTAATCCAGAAACATTCCTCACAAGGCACATAAGAGGAAACTTGAGAGGTGACCTAACACCAACATAGGGGATCTCACTGTTACTACAAGTAACTCAAAACACAGGTCACAACTTTGTTCATAACTCATATCACAAGTCACAAAAATAGCCAGACACAAATTCAGACTAGGACATTCTATTCAACATCTTTGCAAATCAACTACAAAGATAGAACTCAGATTAATCAATATCAAAACAATAACCCTCTCCCCCATTTTTTCCAAACCGTGACAAACAAAGCCTCACATCTTGTCACATACCATAAGAATAGAGAAAGAGTAACCCCCCACAAGATGAAATAGGTGAAGAAATGAGCTCTTTAACTAGCCACGCAATTCTCTTAGGAATTAACAGTCTTGGTCAATAAGAACGTTATTTGAGGGAGATAACTAAATAACAATGCATCGTCCAAGATAGATTTTGATTGTCTTTATAATTCCAATAAATGCACATGCAGAAACATAAATCACGTTTTACACATCCTTCTGATAGCACCGTCTATAATACTTCCTTGTTTGACTCAAGGAGAAAAACATGTACTGAAGAATATTCTGACATCCAGTCAGACATTGTCTACTTTCTAAACAAAATATGACCAACACTTCTTAAACTATCCAATCAAGGATGTTTCACTGGATTATGAGCTCACTCCTTTCATGGCAATAAAAATCAAAATATCAAGATCCAAAACATCACATGAGTGACATCCCCATTCAACAGCAACCTTCAAAAGTCCTTCCAAAATCTGCAGAGAAAAATAAATTCCTCCAGATACAAACAGATAGACAAGTTTACTCTTAATTCAATCACCCAGTTTCACATGGATATAACCAACCATGCTTTGTCAAGAGCACTAAATAACTACTTATCACAACCTCACCAGAGGCACATAACCTTTACAAGCTTGAAACACACACAAGCTTCACAATATCTGCACCATTAAAGCAAAACACCATAGACAAGTACTTCACTCCCTCTATCATGGATAAACAATACTCCCTCTGAACATAACCCTTTCAACACCATATGAAAACACATAAAGATTCTCACATGCTCATAATGAAGGACCATAACTTCACACCATTATTGAACAAATTCACACCTTTGTGAAAACAAATCTGAATCAGAACCTCTAGCTCCTTGAGAGCACATCTAATCCTTCTGACAAGGACATTATAATGTCCAATATTTAATTAATTATTTAATTAAATTTTTTCCAATATTTTTTCGATTAAATTTTTGAAGTTGTGAAATATTGATTTAAGTTATGTCATTCTTAGTTGAATTAATTAGTTGATTAAGTTGTAGGATTAATATTGACTAATACTATTATTATTTATGTGAGTCTATTTTAATGTTAGAAGTAGTAGTAAGGGTTTTTTCTCATATAACTCTAAACTAGACTTGATTTAGGAGTTGGTTAAATATTATATACTTATTTAGTGTTTTAGAGATTTAAGATTGAAAATTTTATAATTGAAAAATAGTTGTGGATTTTTACTTGGTTTGATTAATTTTGTGGTTAATATTGCATTTTTGTCCGTGAAGGTTGAGGGAAACTAATACAATTGTGTGTGTGGTTGTAAGTAGAGGTGGTTCGTGTGATATGTGTAGTCACTCATTTGTTAATATAAAATGAGTAGATATAGGTTAAAAGGGAGTAGTTATACTAATATGAAAATCATCCTAATACAATATATCTACACATATGTATGTCACTAATGGTGTTAAAGTAAACATTCTTCAAATAATTATGTCAAGTGAGAGTTCTATTCTAATTAGTTAGATATGATATAAATATATCAATGCTTTAGAGATATAAATAATTGAAAATATAATAGAGTATTTAAAAACCCTTATATTACTTTAGTAGTTATATTATAATAGATGTTTAGAAATAATAAGAAAATAGAAGTATCAGTAGAAAGAAAAGAGGAGAAAGAATAGGTTTTGGTAGAACAAGAAATAAGGGTTTTGGAAGAGATACATATAAGTGTAAAGAGGAGGCAAAGCTAGATTCAATCGGAGAGTTAGAACAACTTTCAATCGATTGTAAGGATTGAGTTCTGACTCTATAATAGGGTATATGACGAATAGTATGTGGGATTGGGTTATAAAAATTATTTTTGTTTGTGTTTGAAATTGATATATTGGTAAAATTGAGTGTTGATTAAGAATCTAATTTAATATATATCGGTACTGTAGCATCGCTTTTCATTATATATGTACGTATGAAATTGATAATAGAGAAAGATATACATAGTAGTGATTTCCTGTGTATATTGTTTCAATGTGATGTAGCGTCATTCTACTGTAGCATCACTTGCTACATATGTTACTTTCTTTTGGATAAATATTTTTATATAGAAAGCTTCACTATGATACATATATAAATTATGGTATGTCTTGTATTGAGTTAAAATTGAGAATAATAATATATATTTATATACTGTAACGGCAAATATATATATTATTTCACTTAGCAGTATATGTAGTATTAATATAATAATGGAGAATCATGTTTCTAGTTTTCTAATATATAATCTTTCATTACTAATAATAATAATAATAATTTAGTATTATTAGTATAATAATTTTTAGGAGTTTTGAGTTACAGAATAACATTTGGATGATTTAACTAAGTTAAGTTAATTTCTATTATGTTAGAGTTGTCAATATAGTTCTTCGAGTTGTTAGAACTATCAATAGAGTTGTCAATAGTGTTGTTAAAGTTATCAATAGACTTGTTTCATATCATTAAAAGTCACTTTTATTTGTTTTCCGTAATTCTAACATGTTGTGGTTCTTACTGTAACGCGACACATTTATAGTTGATTTGAGAATAAAGACATGTAGTTACTGTGTGACCATGTTTTAATGGATATTATTCTACTCTAAAATTTTCCCTCTCATTTCTCAAGAATTTTCTCACAAGATCTCCCATGACTCAAGTTTGCAGTATTGATACATCAATTTGGGTTTGAATTGGCATAAGGGCAAAATTGTCAAAATGCACACTAAAAAGTCAAACTTTGACTTTTGGATCAAAATCAAGGTTCAAAAATCATATTCCATCAAGACATGTTAGAATGTGATGTTTGGTTCATTAAGAAAATCAAAAGTCAAAATTACTTTGGAAAAAGTCAAAATTCTAAACACTTAGAAATTTTTCTAAGTGCTAAGAAAAGATGATAAAATCATAACTTCTAGCCAGATTTTCATCATGATGCAAGCTGATTCAGGAAGAACTTATGACACAAGAGTTGTAGATTTCAATGAGATCTAGAATGTTGCAGAATAGAACTTCTCCTAGAAATGCTGGGATTTCAAGTTATAAATCTGTGAAGACGTCCATGAAACTAAGACATTGAGTAAATTCTAAGCCTTTCCAAGTCAGAATTTGGTTAGAGCTTTTGGACTAGTTTTCACGAAGGTAAAATCAGAGTTTTCAAAAATAATTCAAAGAGATTTTACAAAGCATATTACAAGCTTTCTGGAAAGTCTGAGAATTCTTTCAGATCATGCTGGAGCAAGGAGATTTAGAGATCAAAAGTTGGACATTTGTTCTTAACCCAAGGTACGTGTATGCTGGACTTCTGATCCATATTCAAGCTTGCTGCACAATCTCATGTGACGGGCTTTCTTTCTTGTTAAATCTCATCATCATTTAATGCTTACACCAACTTTTGAGTCATTATCCAAAGGATTTTCCCACGTGTGGCAAGAAAGTACCATTGTTGTCCTGGAAAAGCAAACTTTTGTACAAAGATCATTTTGAGCCCATGCTTCACTTTGCTTCTGAGTGTACTTCCTCCATAAATCCTGCTTACAAACTCAGAGTAGGTGTGTTTAAAGCTGCTAACCACCCTACCTTGCCTTGAAACATGCTTGTCAATGATCCATAATCCATGATGGTTGTACTCTTGATTTTTCCAAAGCTTCTAAATTCTTTGCCTATAATCTCAACTTCATTTGAAAACATCAAAAAGGGGGGAGGAGACATTGGAAAAAAATCCTTGAAACCTTGCTAAAAATTCCAAGAATCCGAAACTGCAAACACAAATACAAAACCTGTTAGTTTCTGATTTTTGCATTCAAACTCCAATTTTTCTCAAGTGTTTCTTGACCAAGTTATCAAAACAGTTTCTGATATACACTTAGAATCCATCCCAACTTCTGTTTGCAGGCATCCCCATTCCAAAGGAATCCCAGATTCGAATCCACGCCCATCACCATAGACTCATACACCACTGTTGGTAAGGAAAATGTAAGGAATCAAATTCTATACCTTTTTCACATATCATAGTCATTCGATTTTTCATTCATGATCGAAGGGTTTGGGTGTGGTACCCAGGTCCGTATTGGTTTTCATTTGCTTCTAACATCTGTTGCAGATCTAGCATAAATGAGGCCACAATGTGCAGGATCGAAAGACCTGAGTTTAACACCCAGGGCACACCTTTCGTTTTTGCCAGCATACATGTACAGATTTATTGTCCTCATAGCATCCACCCCTATCAAAAACTCCAACTATCTCCAAATAGAAAGTCGTCTTCCTCGGGATCGAAGGCAACCTTTTTTCTGAATCGAAGCTCTGATTCCCCCGGGATCGAAGGATCCCCACTCCTTCATATTTTATTTTTGTTCTTTTTTGTTATTTCTTTATTGATCTTTTTTTTTACTTTGACATTAAATCCAAAAACCACAAAACAACATTAGGATAGTTTTTTTTCATTAAACTAATTTTATTAATTAATCACTTAATTATCTTAACATTTTCTATAAAAAAACTAAAATTAAAAAGATTTAGATTATTTTCCCAAAATAAAATAAAACAACAAAAAGATTTTATTCTTTGGATTTTTAGACATTATTTTCAATTCGTGCGTATCTTATTTTATTGTAACTGCTCACAGTTGTAATAGCTTTAGATTTAAAATTCCACACTTTTAGTTTCTTGCATTTTTTATGTAACTGTCCCGAAGCCTTGTAATAGCGTAGGATTTACCATTCTCGCACTTTAAATTCTTGTACATAAATTAACTGCCTAGATGTATGCTAACTAGGATTGCATGACAAGATCTGAAAACAAACGGTAAAACACCTAAATATTTAAAGATAAAATAACTGAACATAACACACTTGCACATAAGCACCTCTAAGGTACACCCACTTTGGTTTCCTTTAAAAAAATAGTCATGGGGCAGAAATGCTTTAGCCAAGACCCGTAAAGTCAAAAGATTATAGTCCCTCGATGACCCTACAGTTGCCTTCTCCGTAAATGATCTAGTCCCTAAAAATTGCTAAAGCATCTCCGTAATTGCCTTCGTGACTATAACGTCCCTTCGATTGTCCCTGAACATCCAACGATAGGGCTACCTACTGACTAATAGTAGGATAACACTATCTAAAGGAAAAGAGGAAAAGAACACCCTTTTCGAGTACAAAAAGTATATAGTTGTTAGAAGTTTGCTCAAAAATAATTTTTTCACTTACACATAAAAATTACTTTTCAAAAGACATTTTTCAAACACGTTGTATACGTTCTCTACTATCCCGAGAAACACTACAAAGTTTGCCGTACTAAGCCATCTTTCAAAACATTTTCAAACACACAAAGCACAAAGCATTTTCAAAATGAGCAAACCTCTAAGAGTCCGTGGAAAACCACAGATGGAAAGGGTGCTAACACCTTCCCTTTCCATAATCTACCCCCTTACTCAGAAACATCTCGAAAAGGTCTTTTTCTGTTCTTTTCACCCTTTCCTTTTTTGGATAAAAGAAAAGACGGTGGCGACTCTTGCTTACCGCATATTTACAAACAAAAAAACACAAAACCAGTATTATATTAAATAGTCGGTTCTGCCACCGTAAAACAGGACTGGCGACTCTGCTGGGGAATAAACAAGAATAAAGTGGGGTTACCTTAGAGTTAGTTTATTATTTAACTGCTTTGTTGTTCTTTGTTTGCTTTACCCTTGAAGGGCTATTTGGGTTGTTTCTATAGATCCTACACCCGGATTTGGGGCACACTTTTAGGTAAACAGTGGAGACTGTACGGCGTAGACCGATATGGTTGAAGTGATAGTTGTGTTGGTGTGACACTTTGGTTGGTACCGATATCTCTTGTGTTGAAACAAGGAGAATACAGGGCCGCCGCGTGGTGTCGTGAAGCACTAACGAACCTTAGAACATTAGTTGAACAAACTTGTCCATTAGAAAGTAGTGAGATAGTCGGTCTCGGTGTAAAGCTGAGAATTGGTTGATACTCGATGCTACACTCATTGAGATCTGACTTTCAGGATGTTTCGGCCGCAAAAAAAGATTGCTAAGCTGAGATAATACCGATAAAGGAAGATCAGTGATATTAAGACTCCTTAGAACCCGGTTACTATTTCTAAGACAGGTTGAGCCAACTAAACTTCAAGAGGGTACTTACCTACAAACCCCATGCAAGCCTAAACCTAAGGCTGCTTGTGTGACTTGTTTGCCTTCATTGTCTAACAACCTAAATTCTTTGCAGGGTTTATTTGCTTACATAACCTTACACTTTTGCTTAATGCATCGCATATACATCATAACATCATGCCACAACATTTCCTTAACCATTTTAAGGATATCAAGGGTTTGTGATGCAGGTTATGGTAAATCAGACGTCTAGCAATGGGCAAAGGGGATTTATTTTCCTCTAGCCAATGCTGTCAGAAGATTAAAACTCAACCACTTGAGTAGGGGGCTATGACTCACTTGATATGGTGAGCTTGACTCTTGTAGAAGGACCTTCGAAAATATGAAGTTCAATCAAAGCTACAAACTTCAAATGCTGACATCTTCTCGTTTACCCCGCGAGTCCTTGAAAACATTGCATACGCATATCATACATGTGATTGCATAAACAGGTTTCAAAGCAGGGTTCTCATCTTCTTCGTTGTTTATTTAAGAAAGTAAAGAAATGGCTCTCAAACAAACAATCAAAGACCTTTAAGCTCAAAACGCTCAATTCCCACAAATGTTCCCAACTCTGACTCAGGGGCAGGAAGAGTTGAAAGCACTCCTTGCTGGAGACCTAACCAAGAAAAGTCCTGAAGACAATAGGGACGAACGGTTGGAACAACTACAAGCTGAGGTAGAAACAATGAGAACCCAGATGTTGGGGAAGATGGCTCTTATCCAAGGCCTAGCCTGAGGACAAGAAGAGATGAGAGCCATTATCAATAAACTTCATCAAGACGGATACAATTGTATGAAGCAAACAGTCAAGGCTGGGGATCAAGTCATTAACCAACCCCTAATGAAACAAAAAGTTAGCTTGGAGAGCAGGCCTTTCCAGACGGCTGTTACACCAAGGGTTCAACCACAACTTCGCCAACAACCACAGGGTAATCGGTGTAAGCGGGACTCGCTCACTAGGTAATATACCAAACTCAGCATACCAATGTCGCAAGTCCTACAACACATGTTGAAGTTGAATTTGGTCACGTTGAGGGATCCTCCTACGAATCCTAATACTTCTGCTCCTACTTACAATCCCGATGCAATATATGCATATCACTCCAACAGTCCGGGGCATGACACTGATAACTGTTGGACGTTGAAATACAAAATTCAAGACCTGATTGATGAAGGAGCATTGGAATTCACACAAGATGGTCAACTGGAATTCTTTTGCCATTCCTCCAAGGCATACCATCTGAAGTGACAAGTTCTGACAAGAAGGCTTTTCGTTCATTAGAATTTTCAATTTGTAATTTTCTTTTGATTGTTTGAACATTTATTCATATCAAACCTTGTTATTTCATCAATGCATTGCACATGTTTGTCTTGAATTAATTTGTTTGCACTATGCTTGAACTACTTTCTTACTTCCTTTTTGTGATATTCAACTCTCGATCAAAAGCTCTGAGCCTTTAGAGGGAGGATGACGAAAACGATACCATAATCCATACAATGTGCTTCTAAACAGACCTTGCTAATGATGTACATGCATTGTTTCAAATCCCAAATAGTGGAGTTATAAGGAGGATAATCCATATTCAACCCCTTTGAGCCAAAGAAGTAGGAGTTTTTATTTTCACACAAATTAAAACCCTTTAACCATAACCTGGGGCAGGGTAGTTTTCTCAGTTAATTCAGAGGCGTATTCAGTCGCAAGCTCATCCTTCATACACGACGAATAGTGTAGAAGATACATTCCAAAAGATGGTGATGGTTCCACATAATCATCAAAGCAGGCAGTCATTATTCTTCAAAATAAAAGCCCATTAAGTCAAAACCTATGAAGGAGACTTAAGGAAAAAAAACGGGGGCATCCCGCTGACTGTAATCACAAAAAGAAACAGTTCAGGCAAAAGAAGGGATAGTAAAATAAAAAACAAAGAGGTCCTACAAATCCTCAAAAAAAAAAGATTGCAAAAATGAATGCCTCGTCAAAAGAAACTCTCAGTATCCGAACCATCACCGGAACATCAAGGACCAGATGCCAGACTCAATTGGGATTCTAAACGCGCAATTAACTAAGCATATGACTGAAGGACATCACGAAGAGCGGGTGGGTACAAATAAAATTTGAGCCTTTACCCTTTATTTCTTGAACTGTGAACCAGGCCACGTTATAACCCTTAAAAGTCCTAATTGAAGCATAGGTTAGTTCGGAAGCATACTGTTACAAAAGGTATCCTGACTCCTGTAGGACTTGCTATAAATCCTGAGTTGATATCACTCTCTTGCAAAATTTGTTTTACTAAAAAAATGAATTTTCAAACTTCAAGACAGACATAAGCTTTGCATTATCAAAATACCATTGTTTGCATGTGACTATTTGTTCAACAGCAAAGAAATTCGCATGACGAATATCTAATGAATAAAAAACTTCTCAATGAAAAGGTTCACCTCAAGTGGAGAAACACTTCCGACCAAGGGGCATGGCATGATCATTGTCCATCATCTGGGGCAATCAAGTCAAGATTCAAGGAATCTCTCAAAAATGCCAAATAGCCAGGGGCAGATCTCCATCTGAATCACTTAAAGGTATTAGACATGAATTCCGACAACGAATCACGTACAATCAGGCAAAATCAATGTTCCTCGGTGGATTTCTTCTCAAAACAACAAAACAAGAATTCCCAACGGAAACATTCTGAATACTTCAGACTCTCATATAGAAACGGTTCAGGTATGATCCAAGACGGATATCATCCTAATACTTATTCAGATTATCTCCTAGCAACAGTTCAAGTACGATCCAGAGACGGATATCATCCTAATACTTATCCAGATCATCTTCTAGCAACAGTTCAGGTATGATCCAAGAACGGATGTCATCTGAATACTTAGTCTAGATTATCTCCTAGCAACATTTCAGGTACGATCTAGAGACGGATATCATCCTGATACTTATTCATATCATCTTCTAGAAACAGTTCAGGTATGATCCAAAGTGGATGTCATCCTGATACTTAGTCCAGATTATCTCCTAGCAACATTTAAGTGTAGATACGATCCAAAGACGGACGTCATTCTGACACTCATTCAATACATGTTCAAGTACAATCACGACATAGATCTATCCACAAAACCTCCAGCAGGCACAGGGGAAGAAACATCCTGATGTAAATTCATCATCGTATCCTCAGCATACGTTCGTGACATCTATGTTCCCCATAGAGCAGAAACAACCAGAGTTCTGCCCTCTTCATCCCCAAGCAGGAATTATCTCCTCCAACAAACTTCCTCCAGCAGAGAGTTGAATTCTGTGTTCCCCAACCGAGATTTATAACCTTAAACAGTTTATAAAACCTCCTCCCGGGAAGAGTTTATTTCTCAAACTGCAGAAGCTCATTTCCCAATAGAGTTTATTTCTCTTCAGCGGTAGAATCTTCTAACAAGTATCTCTCTCCACAGAGTTATCCTCGAGCATAATCAATTCTCAAACAGAATAAACTCTCAAGCAGAATCATTCCCCAGCAGGTTATCCTCAAACAGAAAGAGGAAATCCCCAGCGAATCATCTTCATTCATCATCCCCAGTAGAAATGAAGGATTCAGCTTCCCAATACTTTCCAGCAGTGGTCCGGGATTTATTTTCCCAGACTAAAATCGCGTTAACATCCCATATTCATACATCATGGCATGTGCATACACATCACATACAACATAATCTCATTTATTTTGAGAACATCATCAATGCACTTCATACATCATGACATTGCATACGACTAACTCTTTACCTTTTTTCAGGGAAATATCAAATCAATAAACACCGCTACTTATGTGACCCGGTAGCCTTCTCAAAAGCTACGTCTGATGAAGGGCTATTTCAAAAATTTCCTCAGAAAGATGTCCTCCCAAGACCTTCTCTGGTTCAGTCAGATCGACACTATGATCTCCTTGATTCTTATTCCAGTTGAAGATATTCCAAGACTTCCGTCTGGTTCAGTTAAATCGATCCTAAGATTTTTATGATTCTTATCCGGTCAAAGTTAATCCAATACCTTCTCTGGTTCAGTCAGATCGACACTAAGATCTCCCTGATTCTTATTCCAGTTGAAGATATTCTAAGACTTTAGTCTGGTTCAGTTAAATCGATCCTAATATTTTTATGATTCTTATCCAGCCAAAGTTAATCTAAGAACTTATCTGGTTCAGTCAGATCGACACTAAGATCTCCCTGATTCTTATTCTAGTTGAAGATGTTCCAAGACTTTCATTGTGTTCAGTTAAATCGATTCTATGATTTTTCCGATTCTTATCCAGTCAAAGTTAATCTAAGACCTTCTCTGGTTCAGTAAGATCGACACTAAGATCTCCATGATTCTTATTCCAGTTGAAGATATTCCAAGACTTTCGTCTGGTTCAGTTAAATTGATCCTAAGATTTTTTTGATTCTTATCCAATCAAAGTTAATCCAAGACCTTCTCTGGTTCAGTCAGATCGACACTAAGATCTCTCTGATTCTTATTCCAATTGAAGATATTCGAAGACTTTTGTCTGGTTCAGTTAAATCAATCCTAAGATTTTTCTGATTCTTATTCAGTCAAAGTTAATCCAAGGCCTCTGCTGCTTCAGTTTGATTCGACCGTTGATTTGTTAATGATTCTTTTTCGGTAGACCTTTACTGGTTCAGTTAAATCGATCCTAAGATTTTTCTGATTCTTATCCAGTTAATGTTAATCCAAGACCTTTTCTGGTTCAGTCAGATCGACACTAAGATCTCTCTGACTTTCATTCTAGTTAAAGACACTGTGAAGCCTGGCTTTTGACCAGATAACCGTATAAGGTTCTGCGAAGCCTAGAATCTGACCAGATAGTAGTTCACTTCTTCAAAGACATCATGAAGCCTGGATTTTGACCAGATAACAGTATAAAGTGCTGTAAAGCCTGGATTTCGACTAGATAGCAGTTTACTCTGTCAGTTACTATGAGGCCTAGATTCGACCGAATAATAGTATACCTCAGATTCAAGTTAAAGCCTGGACCCGACCAGATAATAGCTTGATTTCTTCAAATTACCGAAGCCTGGATATGACTAGATAACAACTTAATTTCTTCAAACTGCAAAGCATGGGTGCGACCAAATAACAGTTTAATCTCATCTCCCTAGTAAGTCACTGTGAAGTCTGGAGCACGACCAGATAACAGTCAGCCTTATCATCCTTAGCAAGTTACTGCAAAGCCTGGATCCTTATCAGATAACAGTTCACTTCAATCTCTTCAATCAAGTGATGACTCCCCAGTAGAGTAACGGACAACTGAAGCTCCTAAAACTCTATGTTCCAAGACAGAGACCAACATTCCTCAGCAGAGTCCTCCTCAACAACAGGAATAGGGATTCCCATAAAGGAATATCTCATGAAATTAACAGTCTTCTGGATGGCATCTTTAAGCCCATCTCTAATGACTCTCGTCATATTCTGATGACATCTTTAAGCCCATCTCCGACAATCTCCCGTCATCTTTTCCAAATGGCATCTATAATCCCATTCCCAATACTATCTACACAGTCAAGCATCACTTCAGACGAGTGTAAATTTCTGGGCACTCTAGTGTTCAATCATCTTCCACCTTCAGATCGCGAAAGGCAGACAAGCCAATCTACATCTTCAGGTTTAAGAAGATTGAACAGGGGCAGCTGTTGTACCCCAAAATTTTCCCTCTCATTTTTTACAAGATCTTATCTTACATGGGTGGTTACAAACACTTGCTTGAAGAAAAATAACAAATTTTAAAGTTGGTCAAAGTGCCTTTCGGTTGGCCTCTCCAAAGTTCCTTTCGATTGGTATCTCCAAAATATATTTCGATTGGCATCTGCAAAATGCCTTTCGATTGGCATCTCTAAAATGCCTTTTGATTGGCATCTGCACGACGCCCTTCAATTGGCATGGACAAAGGTCCTTCGATTGGCCTGTTAATAAGGCCTTTCGATTGGCATTTGAGCAAAGTCTTTCGATTGGCATCAGAACAAAGACGTCTTCAATTGGCATCTTCACGTCACTTCGATTGGTCCAAACTGAAGGAAATCGAAGAGAACAAAACGAAGCTTTCGATCGGTCAACAAGGTACTTCAATTGGCGTATGAGCCAGGCACTTCAATTGGTATCTCCACAAGGCCTTCGATTGGCATTCATAAAGGTCCATTCGAAGAAGATTTCAAAGGGTTCATTCGAAGAATATGCAAAAGGTCCATTCGAAGAAGCATTCAAAAGGTCCACTCGAAGGAGGCCATCAGAGCCATTCGAATGAGCTGAATCAGATCCATTCGAATGAACTGAATCAGACCCATTTGAAGGAAATGACTCATAGGCCATTCGAAGGAGGAAACTCATAGACCATTCGATGGAGGCAACAATGACTCATTCAAAGGGTGTATAAGAAGGCCATTCGAAGGAGGCAACTCATAGGCCATTCGAAGAAGTGTTCAATGACTCATTCGAAGGGTGTATGTGAAGTCAATTCGAAGGAGGCAACTCATAGGCCATTCGAAGAGAAATGTTGGAGGGTATTCGAAGGGGTCAAGTGTCCAGGTTCATCCAAGACTTCCAAAGAGACATGAATGTTTAAAAAAAGGAATGCTTTTAATATGTCTGATTCTTGTCTCATGGTCTTAAAAGCGTGGTTAATTTCCTGTCTCTTGTCGTTACTGGACCATCACTCTACTATAAATACAAAGGCAAGCATACAGTGCCAAAGGGGGGACAAAAAAGAAAACGAAAGAGTGGACATAGGGGGAACGAAAGAAGGAGAACGAAAGAGAGGACAGAAGGAGATACTACACACACACGTTGCCTCAGGAAGCACATCAAAAAAATTCAAAACTCACAGAGTGCTCCCAATCGAAGTACATTTTTTGCAGGCATCCCCATTCCAAAGGAATCCCAGATTCGAATCCACGTCCATCACCATAGACTCATACACCACTGTTGCTAAGGAAAATGTAAGGAATCAAATTCTATACCTTTTTTACATATCATAGTCATTCGATTTTTCATTCATGATCGAAGGGTCTGGGTGTGGTACCCAGGTCCGTATTAGTTTTTGTTTGCTTCTAACATCTGTTGCAGATCTAGCATAAATGAGGCCACAACGCACAGGATCGAAAGACATGGGTTTAGCACCCAGGTCACACCTTTCGTTTTTGCCAGCATACATTTACATATTCATTGTCCTCATAGCATCCACCCCTGGATCGAAAGACAATCATCTCTTCCTGGGTCGAAGGACACCCATCCCTCCTGGATCGAAAACTCCAACTATCTCCAAATCGAAACCGCCTTCCTCAGGATCGAAGGCAACCTTTTTTCTGAATTGAAGCTCTGATTCCCCCGGGATCGAAGGATCCCCACTCCTTCATATTTTATTTTTGTTCTTTTTTGTTATTTCTTTATTGATCTTTTTTTTACTTTGACATTAAATCCAAAAAACCACAAAAAAACATTAGGATAATTTTTTTCATTAAACTAATTTTATTAATTAATCACTTAATTATCTTAACATTTTCTCAAAAAAAAAAAAACTAAAATTAAAAAGATTTAGATTATTTTCCCAAAATAAAATTAAACAACAAAAAGATTTTATTCTTAGGATTTTTAGACGTTATTTTCAATTTGCGCGCATCTTATTTTATTGTAACTGCTCGCAGTTGTAATAGCTTTAGATTTAAAATTATGCACTTTTAGTTTCTTGTATTTTTTATGTAACTGTCCTGAAGCCTTGTAATAGCGTAGGATTTACCATTCTTGCACTTTAAATTAATGTACATAAATTAATTGCCTAGATGTATGCTAACTAGGATTGCATGACAAGATCTGAAAACAAACGGTAGAACACCTAAATGCTTAAAGATAAAATAACTGAACATAAGACACTTGCACATAAGCACCTCTAAGGTACGTCAATTTTGGTTGCCTTTAAAAAAACAGTCATGGGGCAGGAATGCTTTAGCCAAGATCCGTAAAGTCAAAAGATCATAGTCCCTTGATGATCCTACAGTTACCTTCTCGATAAATGATCTAGTCCATAAAAATTGCTAAAGCATCTCCGTAATTTCCTTCGTGACTGTAACGTCCCTTCGATTGTCCCTTAACATCCAACGATAGGGTTACCTACTGACTAATAGTAGGATAGTACTGTCTAAAGGAAACGAGGAAAAGAACACCCTTTTCGAAAACAAAAAGTAGATAGTTGTTAGAAGTCTGCTCAAAAATACTTTTTGCACTTACACACAAAAATTACTTTTCAAAATACATTTTCAAACACTTTGTATACGTTCTCTACTATCCCGAGAAACACTACAAAATTCACCGTACTAAGGCATCTTTCAGAACATTTTCAAACACACAAAGCACAAAACATTTTCAAAATGAGCAAACCTCTAAGAGCCCGTGGAAAACCACAGATGGAAAGGGTGCTAACACCTTCCCTTTCCATAATCTATCCCCCTTACTCAGAAACATCTCGAAAAAGATCTTTTCCTGTTCTTTTCACCCTTTCCTTTGTTGGATAAAAGAAAAGACGGTAACGACTCTTGCTTACCACACATTTGCGAACAAAAAAATGTAAAACCAATAGTATATTAAACAGTCAGTTCTGCCACCATAAAACAACTGCCAACTGGGTTTCTACAAATCACACCTCCTCAATAGCCACAGGCTTAGGCAAGTTCATCTATATAATTGGAACTAAAACCAAATTTGATTTGGGTACATATGTGTTTGAGAAAACAATCAAGCATGCACATTCCTATGATGTGAAAATTCCCATTGCTTTTCCTACTCTAATATGTGGCTTAATTCTAAGTCAACATCCTGATATTTTAAACAGTTCTGATAAAGTAAGCAAGAGGGAAACTCCTCTATCCTTGCACTACAAGTTTTTCATAAGAGCACATGTCCCAGACATTGCAACAACATCAGGAAAGGAGGATGGTATTCCAGGTTCAAAAGCAGGAATTATAGCTGAACTCAAGGCTACTTGCAAGGAATTTGGTGAAACCATAAAGACATACACTATGAGAAAAATAAGATTGGAGACACTGATTAGGTCTTTAGAGGTTGAAAAATGTCTGACAGGTGAGGATGAAGAAGAGAAAGAAGACAGAAGTGAAGAAAGCAGTAAATATGAAGAAACAACTAGCAATACTAGTGCTTAAAAGGCTTTGTTTCTTTTTATTTTATTTGTTTTTGTAACTTTCTATTTAAGGGCTTATGACCCAGTATTTTGCAAAGCACCTTGTGTTTTTGTGGTGTAATTCTTGACAAAATGAGTGTTTTTAATTTGTGCTTCCATGTGTGTTTTGTGCTTCCATATGTGTACATTTACTTCATTTTTGTCAACTTTTGGGTAAAAAGGGGGAGTAAAGTGTTGGTGTATTATGTGTGTCCTGATGTTATGAAACATGTTATGACATGTTAATTAGCATGTTGATAGGATTGTGCTACTGCTTTTGAAAGAGTAGTCATTATGGTTGCTTTCTGGATACAACTATTTAGAGGGAACATGATAGTCTGTCATTCTGACTGTACTGGAGGAAATTGTTGTTGTTGCTCTGATGTGTTGTGTGCATTATTTCTTATATGATGTTATGACATCTTGCATGATGTGTGGAAAATCCTAACGTGAGGCTAGTTTTTGTTCTTCTGTTGCTGTTGCCTCTGATGTGTGAACTTGGGTAGTTCATATTTGGTGTTCTGGATTTTCTAGTGATATGTGTTCTTCCTATTGAGAGGGAGAAAAGATTGTTTAAAACAAGGGGAGTAATAGTCTTATTTTTGTGTAATTGCATGCATTCTCTGATGTACTTTTTTGTTGCAATTTGTATCTCCAAGTTTATTATCCTTTGATTATTTTAGCCAAAATTTTCCAAAAGGGGATATTGTTAGTTCCGTGGTTTTATGATTGACTAAATTTTGGTTAAACATGGTTTATACTAATGTTAAGTAATATGTTGTAATATCTTCATCAACTGTCATAACAGTTATACTGTTATGTGTTTTCATCCAGATGTCGAAGATAGATGTTGTGACATCCTGACTGTGTACAACAGGCATTGCTGTTATGTATCTCTTGGTAGATTAGATTTGATTTGATAAGATCCTTTTGGATATTCCTCGTTATTATGTACAGGTCAAGGAGATTATTTAGGAACAATGTGCATATTTGATTTGTTTTCATAAAAAGGATCTTTGAGACTTTTTAGGAAGATTCAAAAAGATTTATTCCTACTTTTATGAGAAGATCTTGCACGTGAAGATTGAATATTTTTGAAGAGTCTAAGCCCATTCTGCAAGAGTCTATATAAAAGAACTTGCTAGACCTAAAATAGCAAGCATTCACAAGAAGAAACTATGGGTGAAACATAAGGGTTTAGGGTTCTGGGAGTCTTTTTGGTTTTTAGCGTTTGTGTTCTTTGTGTGTCACTCATTATCTTTTGATGCATCGAGTTGATTGTTTTTTGCTTGTTTATCAAGCTATTATTCTCACTCTGAAGCTTTTAAGCAAAGAGTTAAGTATTGTTCTTAGTTGAAAATTTTAAGAAAAATTAAGTATTATTTATTGAAAGTGTAATCTTCTTTTAGGTTTAAGTCTAGTAAAAAGGTTTGTGGCTGTAGGTATATCACTTTGGTGATTGGAAGAGAAGGGGGGGGGGGGGGGGGGGGGGGGGGGGATCTCATATCTAGTGGTTTCTAAGTAGAAGTTGCATAAGATAGTGATTAGGCGAGAAGTGGTAAATTAGGATTGATTTAGCTTTGAACTAATATCTCATAGTGAATTTCCTTTCTGGTTTGATAGTCCCCATAGTAGATGACGTTGCACCGAACTGGATTAATAATTGATTGTGTTCTTTAAAATTCTACAATTTATCCTGCTGCACAATCAACAGTTTAGTAGGTTTTTTGTCAACATATGTCATAGCATATGTCCTGACATAGCGTTTTGTATTGAAACATTAGTTTTAACACTTGTTTTAAAGTGCCGGAATTTCAAGAGTTTTTGTAGCTACAAAATTCTCCATCATAGATTCCAGCCTAAAAAGAGTTTGTGTCGCAATGAAATTCTCCATTAACATTTCGAGATCGGATTTATGGGAATCTTGTGGTTCCTCAAAATACTGGGAGTGGTAATCGTAGAGAATATTTGAGTGATCATCCATCCACCTAGGATTATAGTAATTGAAACAAGAGTGCCTTAGCCTATACGGTATAACAACAGAGTTACGATATTGACTAAATTGATCCCTAACAACGGTGCCAAAATTTTTATGAGATGTTTCTGCAAGTGCACAGAAATATCGAAGTAATATAAAAGATTGCCAAACTCACAGGAACCAAATATCAACCTACCGTTATCTACTATTGCTACGTTTATCTAACGCTATGGATCTTAAGGGGAATGAAATTTAAAACAAGAATTGAAGTAAAATGGTATAAGAATACTCAATAAAAGTGAGACCAAAATGTAATTTCTGATGTACCTTTAAGACTAAGATAAATTTCGGCGTTTGTTGTCGGTTTAAATTTTTTTCAAGAGGAAATACTAACTTAAAAACACTGCTCACTTTCGCGTAGCTTGTGTCATATTTCGAAACCATAAATGCTTTGTTGTCGCTCCACAAGACAAAATTTTTGAAACACTTTTTGAAAACTGATAAGTCTTAATTAATTACTAAAGCGCTGTCACTGTTTTTAGAAATTAAAAATCCAGTTTTTGTTGATCGGATACCGGTCTCATATAATTGTGCTTTTGACCGGTATTTGAGTGCTTTTATTGTCGCACAAAGCTTTTCGACTTTTAAAAACAGAAATACATAACCAAAAAATAAAATAATATGGAAATTCAACGCCAATTTAATTTCCCGATTTCCGTCAGAACAATGGTTCTCACATCTTAGACTCTAGAAACTTAGCCAAACATAATTGACATAATACTCATGTTATAATTATTATGCATACAAAGTAGAGACATGACCATGATTGTTATTTCTCTGAAATATGATTGGCATGAATTTTGGTAAAACTAACTTTGCAGTAACATGTTTCAACTTGCAGATTCAACATGTTGAACGTGATGTCTTAACCAAAAGTATAGGACATCTGGTATGTTACAGTTGACGGTTTGGATTCAGTTGTTGTGATTTAATTATTGAATATTCTAGGAATATTTAGTAATCCTATGTGGCGTCCAAGATTGATAAATCAGAGATTTTATATTGGTATTCAAGATATTCAAAGTTTCTAAATATGGAGACATTTTAGGAAAGTTTTGATTGAAGATCTATTTTCTTAGAGAAGTTTTTGCAATCTCCTTGTTGCATTTTTTAGGCCCAAATTCAGTTGGGAAAAAGGTTATAAATAGAAGCATTGTAACCTAGAAGAATGTACCAGGCGTGAATGAAAAGATGTAGTTATTAGGGCTGAACCTGTAAGCCATTCTCTAGGAGAGTTGGTATGTGTGATCCACTCGAGTTGTGATTTGAACTGTGTTACAGAGTTGTAATCTCTGTTATTGTTCTCCTCGAAGCTGTGAAGCAAAAGTGAGTATTGTTCTTGGAGGAAGCTTTTAAGTAACTCCAAGTTGTGTTCTTAGTCAAGAGTCTTGGCTAGGTATTATCATGGAAGTGTTTCTTCTCGTCATGGAAGTGTGTCTTCTTGTTTTGTCATAGAAGTGTGTATTCTTGTTATTGTCCAATCGCTGTCTGTGATTGATGAGGGATTTGAAGAGGGCCGCATACCTAAGTGAGTCTTAAGTAGAAGTTAAACAACGGGTAGTGATTTAGTGTGTAGATTGTAAACCGGTATGTTTGTCGTAGGGTCTATGAATTGATATTATCATAGTGGACTTGTTCCTGACTTGGTATGCCCCTATAATAGGTAGTTAGACTGAACTGGGTTAATAATTCATGTGTGTTGTTTATGCTTTTCAGTACTGTTTTGTATGTTTATACCTTGCCTGTGCGTTTTGTTCAGATCAGATGTCTGGACATGTTATGGGACATCTGAAGTCTGATATACCATAATTTCAATTGTATCAGAGCAGACATCATGTTCTGTTTTTGGGTGAGATCTTGGGATGATACTTTCTGGTTCATGGGCAGGGAAGGAGGTATCTACTGAAAAGTTGTTTGAACTTGGAAAAGTCATATTGTCGTTTGAATGGTCCCTTGAAGTGGAGGATGGACTATTCGTGACAGGGTGTATATTGGACGTGTGTGTTGTTATCTGGCTTGTAGCTTTGGTGGTGAGTTGTTGTGTTTAGTTTGATTTATTTTCAAACTTAAGTTATTTTGTTTGCACCTAGATTTGGGTGCTTGTGTGCAGGGATTTTTTCAGTTGTGCCTGAAGGTTGTTGAGAAGTTTTATTTGTTCCACTGCATCTTATAGAAAACTCCTGTTGGTTCCTTGTGTCTCTGGTGTTAAGGCTGTAGGTAGGTTTTCCCTTGGAATATCAATAAGGGAAGAGCTTTATGATCAATCCTATATTTGTGTGATATGTGGAAGACAAGTTCAACCAGCTTGTTAAAGTTGCCAAAGATGCTTGAGGTTCATCTCAAGTCCACTCATAAAGGCACTTTTAAAATGGGTTTGTTGAAAAGAGATCTGAAGAAAGTTAGTAGCAATTTATTTTTTCTTTCAACCCTAAAAAGACCAACCTTCGGTCTGTGTTAAAAGATCTCTTGATGTGTCTCTTGGAAAGATGTTCTACCAGATGTTGGAACATCTCATTAACAGAGTGTGCAGAATCCTGTTTGGATAAAGGATTGGCATAGCAGATGCTCTGGGTGCTAAACAAATATGTGTTGGTCACAAATGTTCAGAATATTCTCCTGATCTGGAAGAGGAGGCATATAGGTTGTGTATCTAAGATGTTTTATCCAGGAAACATGTCTTAGACTAGTGTGCTGATTAATGAGCGCAGAGGTTGAGTTCTATTTTTGAGTGGAGATTTGTTAAAGGCATCTCAACCAGAGTCTTTATTTATAGATGTCAAGATCAGTGTCAAGGTTGTGTTGTTATAAAGGGGGGGGGGGGGGGGGGGTCCCTAATCTGGAGTTGGAGTGCCCTTGAAGAAATGTCAGACATAATGTCTTGACATTTGTGTATTGAGAATTTAATTTTTCTCAATATATTTGGCTGGTGTTTCTCTCAAGCATGATGGAGGTTGTTTACTCAAACTTGTTATTTTTTATCAAGTCTATGAGAACATGGAACTCTTGTTCTGGGGTAGAGGAAGAGACGGTCAAGGAATCGTGCACTATGGATGTATCAACCTAAGTGGTTGATTGGTGTTTGCACATGTTGAAGTATCATCTAATTCACCTAAGATGAGCATTTCAATTTCTGTCTAGAGCAAGGAGGAGTTGGCTTTCCTTGGTTATCTGTATCTGAAGGTTTTCTTCAAGATTAAGGCTCAGTTATGTGATTTCTTCACATGATGGAACATTTGCTTTTGCAAGGATTAAAAGGCATCCTTGTGTGTTAATGAATTGGGAGAAGCAGACTTTTTCTAAATAGTCTGTGTGGTATTATGATCTGTTAGAGAGAATCTCCTCTTTAGGTGTAGAAGAATTGGATCTATCACCTCAAAGTCAGACAGGCAGTCTGGGCATTATGTTTATAAGGAGAAGTTCCTTAAGGTGTGTTATATGCATATTACTGCATGTATTCATGGACTGGTCTTGGAGGTTGATCAGTTGTGAGTTCAGTATGGTTCTCTCGTGTTTCCTTCAAGAGATATGTTTGGCTTACTATGGATTATGTCTCCAAAGCTATAGTACATAACTATGTATGAACTGTTGTTGGGACATCATCTCAGGTGTCTGCTTTCTCAGCTAACACTACGCCAAAATTGATTTTTGATAGCACTTTTTGGCTTTTAATAGCGTTTTTAAGAGCTATTAAAGCTCCCGCTATTATAGGATAGACATATTTAATAGCGCTTAAAAAATACTATTAAACATGGTATCTTTAATAGCATTTTCCAAAACTGCGCTATCAAAGTCTAGTTGGTGTGCTACTAAAGCACTATTAAAAGCCCTTATTTTTCTTTTATTTTTAACTAATAAAATCATTTTGTAACTCAATAATAGAACAAAAACACCACAACAATTCTACTTAAAATGTGCATATCAACAAAAACAACACATTCATTTCATTCAAGACAAGATCAATTAATTTGTATTGATTGAAATTGAATGAGAGATCTCATAAACAATATAAACTTCATGTCATGACATTAATACAGTTTTATTCTAAATAAAATTGCAAATACTTGTACTTAATTTATTTCTTACATAAACTCCGAGATTACTTTCATCTTCTTCCTTGACATTGCTGCTCTTCAAAGCGATAACCAATACAATTACTAGCATGTGAGAGAATAGATAAGTAAAGATTATTAATGTAGTAGCAATCAAAGTAGAAAATAATTCAGCTTCCAGATTCATGTTTCCGCGTAAGCAATTATTATAAAGTATTTGAATGTGTATAACAAAATAACTTCCTCTGCATAATTGATATATAAATTAACTTCTAACCTCAAAATATAATTCAAATTCTAATCTAACAATTCGTTTAGGGATTATTGCTGAACTTTTAGCGAATGAAGATGGTACAACCTAGCCAACATCATAAACAAGGAGTTGTTTATTAGTTTGAAACAAATATCATATTTTGATAACACATCGCAGTACTTGTGATCCTAACATTTTTTAGCCTTTAATTTTTGAAATTATCTAGAGACAGACAAAAATAAAATTGATTTTCCACTAAAGGATTATCAACTTCATCTCTTGTTAGAAAAATAATATAATGTCCATTTACTTAATTAATCCTATTCCTTACCCATAGTAAAATAAATACTTAAGTTGGCTTCATTTTTCTATATTCTTTACTGTAGCAACAAAAAATTTATTAATAGGTACTTTATTAGCATAAGTAAATTTCAATACTACAAAGGTACCAAAAAAAGCTGTATTGAATTCAGGCCACATCACCACTTATGTCACACATTAACAAAACCAAAGCTTATGAAAAGAGAACATGTTGGGACCCAAATTCACAACCCATATATAAAACACTCCTTAAACCAGGAAAAAATATACCGAAGAGGCATGAATGACTTAATAAATATTATATGCATAATTCTTGTCAGAATTTAACAATGAAATACCACAAGCTTCCTTCATTTTCTCGTATTAAAAAGAGTATTTTTTTTTAACATATGCTGCATGTCCTGTCGAAAATTTTCTATTAAGGTTTTAATTGAATGACCAATGCAGAACCATTCATGTAACAATAGTGCAAAAGGTTTACTAACACAATTATTTCCTTCCTTTATGCAGTAGAGAATGGACCAAGTGGTAACATATTTTAGTAACCCAAGTGGCATTATATGCAAGCTATCTTAGAAGCCTCACTTGCATTCCATATATGTAGTTCTATCCAAATTTAGGAAACACGTGATAACAATATGGATGATTGAGTGGAAAACATTGTAAATGTTATCATGTAGCATCCTTTAATAGGAAAAAATGAATTTGTTGATAAATATGGAACTAAGACATATCCATAATATGAAGTTCTCTAGAAAAAAAAATGGAGATGTATTATTCCTTTCATTTCAATGAGAACTTCAAAAAATTCTATGTGTCTGTATAGGTGGATAGGTTCATTAATTAAAAGCATTTTTTCTTAAAAACACTTTCACGATGAAGAATGGTGTCAAAATCACAACATGTAGATATTTCACTAAATTGATAAATTAAAAGGTTAAGGATCAGCCATATGATATTACTATGATGTTCTCTTATTACCCATACTGCTCTATAAACTTAAAAATACATAAATTACGGCTTAAAAGAATACCTCAACCTCTTGAAGAGCTTCTCTATAAACTAGGTCGAAGGAATTTCACTTGCTGAGTCATAGAGTAGCAACTACTGTAGATCTTCAATGTGACTTTCACCGAGCAAATGACCAGCAACCTTAGAAAACTGGTCAGGGACAAGATAAAAGAATTTCTTCAGAGCATTGTTGTTATTGGAAAATTAATTCATTGAGTCTTGCAGGAACACTACTTTTCTTTAAAGTGTCAAAAATAGTAAATTTCATCAGCTAGTAAATAATATAGAAACAGAGAGGAGCTTTTGTGGTGGTCTTCACATATGAAAAATTATCAAGAAAAAATTATTTACAAAAAAAGTAAATAAAGTACATAATGTATGTACGAAACTTTTAGCATATGTATGCTTGAAGTGTGAGCTTTGTCGGTATGGCTTCTTACCAAAAAGTCGAGTCAGACGCTAAAGTTTCCATAAGAATGATTAAGATCGAAAACTTGGCAAGTTGGTGTATACGCCTTCTTGGCTGAAGCCTACAGAAACTTCTTTCTAACTATTTCATTTTCTTCTAATCTTGTTTAAACTCTTGTTTAAACGAGAAACCTAATCCTCCAAAATGAGCTCCACAATTTGGCTGCATGGTCAATATGGACCTACTCCAATTCTAACTCTACTGACCAAGATAACCTGAAAAAATAACCACAGTTTCAGCAGATACCCTCACTAACTCTGGAGGGCTTTTATTCAAGTATTTTTCAGATAAGTAATCCAATGCATCTAAGACAATGACAAGAGAAGATGACTTTGCACAGTAAGGTAAATGAAATCTTATGTCAGCCACATACACAAATCCCTTGTGTACAAGACTTTTTTACTTTGCACCTACATCATCTAATTCATATGGTTATGTTTTCCAAGCCTTTGTATCCTCTTATGCTCACAAACTAGATAGCACATAACAAGTGTTAGTGACAACGTGCAAAACTGTATGGATTTTTTTCCACATGCTTTCTTCAAAATAGGCAATGCATGTATTAATTTTAATTTACATGGTGAACCACCTTCAAGTTTACTCACATCCTTAATATCATTTCTAGCTCCACACATGGTTTTAAAAAATGGTTGTGGTCGCGTTAAGGCTTTCGCGATTTCGGTTGGTATCGGTGTCGCGACTCTGATTGCGGTTGTCTCAGTGTGAATTAACCATAATGTATAACATATAAAATTGTGAAAACGGTATCGGCATTTTCCGAACCATTTTGTCACAGCTGTTTCGCATGGCAAACCATTTTTTAAAACCCTGGCTCCACCTGAAATGTTGTAACAATAACCAATAAGAAAAACCACAGCCACAATAACAAGCCCAATAGATATCAGAGGAGAGTTGTAAGATTTAGACTGAATATATTTTATAAATCAATCACATATAAATATACACAAAAAATGTAAATTGATTAGGCACAATATACGATCAATGTATGGAACTTCAATTGCGTGCATATCCATTTTTAATCTCCAAATCAATGTGAGCCTAATTTACAAAGTATGATCAATTGAAAACCTGTGGGAAGTTAGGACTCTGAGGCCAAAAGTTGTTGTCTTGACTTAAGATTACCTTGTTGCATTCACCTTGGTGAACTGAACAGGTTGCTCTGCTTCACTTCAGAATTAACAAAAAGATGAGTGAAAGTGGTTTTATGGTTTCAATTGATTCTCGAGTTATGGGTTCAATCAACTTTAGGGTTTTATGGGATATTTGGGACTTTTGCGTTCCAATTTCAATTGATTTTTGTTTTAGGGTTTTTGCTTTGGTGAATGGAATTTTGGTTTTATGGAGAGAAGAAGGTTTTTGAGCTCGATGGAGAGAACAATGAAGGTGGTTCAAATTAAGTCGTTGGGAAAGAAGATAGTTTATGAATTTTGGGAAAGAAAAAGGTGAGTTCGTACTATGGTTGAGAACGTAGGGTTTTTTTCTTTGAGCAGAGTTTTTTTTTTTTTTAATTTAAAGAAACCCAAAATAAAATGAGCGTGTTTTCTTTTTTAGTTTACTAAAACTTATTCGCTAATAATATCGTTAATTAAAAACGCTAACAAAGGGGTGTCCAACAATAGCGTTTATCTCAAAAGCGCTATTAAAACCCTCTAATTTTTGTTTGTTTTGTCAACAATCTATGAGGATATCTTTTAGTAGCGCCCGACAAAAAAGCGTTATTATAGATCACTATGTGAATATTTTAATAGCACTTTGCTAATAAGTGCTATTATGAGACAAAGTTGTAGTAGCGTAAGGAAGCTTGTTTTGTTCAGAGTGGAGTGTAAGATTAAGCCATTGGCCTAATCTGAAATGGTCTGTGAAGTAAATGTTTGTCATTGTTGTTGGTTATAAGGAAGAATTCATGTACTAGTGATATACAAAAGAAGGATGTCAGACCATGAGTTCTATCATCTCTATGGAGGTTGTCTAATCAGTAGACTGTACTTGTGAAGAAAGGAACGTGAGAAAATATTTTGTTGATGAAGGTGTGCATGTGACTGATTGCAAATACTCTGTCAGGACCTGGGTATTTGTCTTATGTGTTCATACAGAATTATGTTCTGAATATTATGATTCAGAAAGTGTTTGAGAGTTTATTTCTCTCCATGATACTCTGTTGTGTTACCGATTGAAGATGTGCATATGATCGACGGTAAATACTTTGACGGGAGCTAAGTATTTTTCTGACGTGTGTGTGCAAGTCTGCATTCTGAACACTATGTTTCAGAAAGGGTTTAAGAGTTTATTTCTCTCCATGGTTCTCTAGCGTGCGGTAGCTGCTGAAGGTGTGTTCTTTTAGGAGCTTCTTGAAGGATGTCTATGCATAATGACTCATTTGGGTGGTGATTTAAGAACTAAAGTGATTGGATTCTGTGATGAGAAGTTGATGTCCCAAATGATGTTGGAACATCATTTTTGAGGAAGATACTTGGGTTGTGGATGTGGAGTATGGTGCTTAGAATTATGTGAGAAGAAGAATTCCTAACTGGGCGAATTAGGATGTGAAAATTATGATCTTGTTTATAGTAGTATGTTCTGGAAATGCACGACTACTATCAATTTGAAGACTCCACTAGTATTAACTATTACTAGTGGATGTAAGGGCAAAACAATGTAGTCAGATAGTGTGGTTTGATCTTTTTTTTTTGGAGTAGAGTGTATGATATATTGCCCCCCTAAGAATCATGACATTATGAATGGATCTGTAAGGACATTTATCAGACGTTTCCTTATTAAAGTGAAGAAGTGAAAAGGCCTGGATGTACTCTAAAGGAGCTAGAGTATCTGGTTCAGCATTGTTTTCATTATGTGTAAATGTGTTCAGCAGATGTGCGAGGTTACAGTTATTCACTATAAGAATGTAAAATCCTTCATGTGATTTCATCTGGTATTTAAGTGCTCTTCTTCAGCAGAAGCACTGGTTATCCATGACAGGGGAGTTATTTAATTGTATATGGATTATTGCTGCAATGGTGCAGATATTGTGAAGCTTGCGTGTGTTTCAAGCTTGTGAAGACTTTTGTACCTTTGGTGAGGTTGCGATGTTAAACAACATGTTATGACATTTGACTACTAAATGGAATGGGCTTGCTCCTGATAGGGCATGTTGGTTCTAGCCATGTGAAGCAAGGTGATTGCTTCAAGAGTACACATGTCTCTCTAAAGAACATTGTTTATGTCTGAGAGAATTTATTTTTCTCTGCAGAAC
The DNA here is from genome assembly GCA_948472305.1 of Vicia faba. Classification (NCBI taxonomy): domain Eukaryota; kingdom Viridiplantae; phylum Streptophyta; class Magnoliopsida; order Fabales; family Fabaceae; genus Vicia; species Vicia faba. Next base: position 626,225,293 of record OX451739.1, read on the forward strand.
TTGGAAGGACTTTATGAAAGTTTTTTTTTGGATGATGTCACACATATGATGTCTTGATATTTTATTTGTGTTGGTGTTGGCTGGAAATTTTGATTAAGTCAAAATTGAGCTGAAACAATGGTACTGAATATACTTAGAGAGTTGTTTGGTTATTTTATTTGTTAGAACCCAGGAAGATTCAAATTCAAAATTGATAGTTTATGAAATTCAAATTGTGGAATAAGGCATCATTTGAAATTCGAATTCGAATTAAGGTATTATTCGAGATAAGGTTCAAAAATGTTATACTTTGAACGTTATCAGGTTTTGGCGCTCAATACGGATAATCGAAGGGTTTTTGAATTTAAATGTTTATTCTTATCCAGAAGGACGCGTGGAATCTTTAGGATCATCGAAGACATGTCAGCGGAAACGTGGCAGTAGTTCATTAGGAGACTGTTAGGATCGAAATTCTATAAATTGTAGCTTTTATGTTTCAATTTAGTGTGTTCACATATTTGTACAAAATACTCAAAGTACCAGTGTTAGAGAAACGAGTTAGAGAGAATGTACGTATGATGCACCATATTTTACAATTCAATGTCATTTATATGCAATGAAGTTTCTTCATGTTATTTATGTCCTTTGTAATTTCCGATCTAGACTAGTTTCTGTTTTATTACTTTCATAAAGAAGTTTCACTTCGACATACGAAGTGTTTCCTTTCATTTAAAAGAGATTATCACAAAAAACACGTTTTCTAAATACTAGAACACAATAGTCCTGAGATGAATCTAATCGATCTCGCAAGTAACTGAATTCGTTAAGGGATTTAGAGGATCAGCGGTTGTTTACCAAATTCCAGGGTAAACAAATTGGCACACCCGGTGGGACGCTGTGTCCAATTTTTTATAATAACATGTGTTCACCAACTTGTTTCGTTGCATGAGATTAAGAAGTGGAAAATTAGCCAATACCACAGATCCTAGACCAAAAAGGTAATACAATAGGAAAATGGATAACCCACCCGTTAGTGATGCACAACAAGTTCCTCCTTCCACATGAGGGAATATGAGTGCTTCGAATATAACCGAAGCCATGGCAACGAGTCAAGGGACAGTGGTTATCCCTTCGACTACAAATTCTGCAGTCATACCCCCAAATACAAATGCTTCAACCGTATTATCAAACACACAAAATAAACCTTTTACAATGTCTGTGGGCAGTCAAATTCTACCCATAACCCCCAAACCTTCAATAAATGGTGTCTCTAGAATATATGCACCAGGATTCACAATCCCAACATCAGATCCAATATATGGCATGCCAACTTCGTTCATGGCAGGACTTCAAAATAACACTTCGACATATACATGTCCTGTAAAATCTGTTTTTTCGCCATTACAAGGATCAGGTTCAGGGGTAAACTATATGGCACGAAATAATTCGCAGCCAGGATATGTTGCTCAATTGCCTCCTATTACCACAAATACACAGGAAGTTTTGAGGAAATATATGGATGATAGTAACCATGAAATGGTGGGAGTACTTGCCCAACAAATGAGTACAATTTTTAACCCTTTCATCTAAAGCACCACACAGACGAACTTGCAGAATGCCCAAGAAAACCAACAAATGGCAGCACAAATTGGGCGCCTTGCAGATTTCTTTGGTGCACCCAGAGAACCAATTCGACAACCACAACCTACATGGATAAGGTAAAATCAAGGCATCACGTTTCAAGAAGAACCAACCATTGACCAGGACCAATAGGTGATACATCCAGAAATCAAAATTCAACAACCAGTTCGAAGGGAAGAACCACCCAGATTTCAACAGGCTATTCCCAGTGAGGAACCACGAAGGAGGGTAGTCATGGTGAATCAAAACCAAGATGCTGACGAAGTCCTCCAAGGATATCGCCAAGATGATATGGTAGGAAATAATAATCTAGCAGTCATAGTCGAAAGAATCATGGCACAAAATGGAGTAAATGTTGGCATGCGAAGGCCAAATCATACACCCCCTTTGTCTGAATATATTCAGCAAACTGAGTTGCCTAGGGGATGGAAAGTGCCAAATTTTATAAAGTTTTCTGGTGACACCAATGAGTCAACCATAGAACATGTTTTTAGATATCTTACAGAAGCAGGGGATATAGCAAACAATGAGAATCTAAGGATTAAGTATTTCCCCAGTTCACTAACCAGAAATGCTTTTACTTGGTTTACTAATCTTGCAGCAAACTCCATCCATGATTGGACTCGCTTGGAGAGATTATTTCATGAACAATTTTATGTAGGTCAATCTAAAATCATACTGAGCGAATTGGAAAATGTTAAGTGCAAATTCAGCGAGCCTATAGACGATTATCTTAACAGGTTCCGTTTGTTGGAGGCAAGATGTTTCACACAAGTGCCTGAACACGAGTTATTCGAAATGGCAGCAAGAGGATCAAACTTCTCTATCAGGAAGAAGTTAGATCCCAAGTATCTGAGAGATATGGCACAATTGGCTGATAGGGTTCGACAGGTGGAGCGTTTGAAGATCGAAAAAGCAAGGGCTAACAAAAGCCAAAGGAAAGAAAGAGTGGCCTATATCAAAGCCTGTTTAGACGAAATAGATGTCGAAGATGATTTTTCAGAGGTTGAAGAACATGAAATAGATCTTGCAGAATTAAAGCAAGGACCACCATATCCTTGCAAAGTGCTAACACCTACAAACAGAAAAAATCCCGTTGAACTAGAAAGGAATGACAAATTACCAAAGAAAACCTATACTTTCGACATCACCAAGTGTGATGAAATCTTTGATTTATTAGTAAAAGATGACCAGATGATAGTGCCCCCTGGTGTTAAAATTACTCAGTTAGAACAACGGAAGAAAAGGGGCTTTTGTAAGTATCATAATTTCTTAGGCCATAAAACCTCACAATGCTATCTTTTCAGGGATTCGATATAGAATGCTATCAAGGAAGGGAGGCTAAAGTTTGGAGAGAAGCCCAAGAACCAGATGAAGGTCGACACAAATCCTCTTCAGATTGCTGAGACAAATTTTGCAGAGCCTGTAGATATCAACATGGTTGACGTTGTCGAAGTCGAAGGATGTCAACTCGACGCAGACAAGACATCTGAAGATACCCAGGGGCCAAAGACTACTGAGGGTCTCATGGGCCAGGAAGAAGGCAATGCTGCTGATGGCAATGCCAAAGTTGCTGGCGAAGCAAAGACTGCTGAGGGTCTCATGGGCCAGGAAGAAGGCAATGCTGCTGATGGCAATGCCAAAGTTACTGGCGAAGTAAAGACTGTTGAGGGTCTCATGGGTCAGGAAAAAGGCAATGCTGCTGATGGTAATAACAAAGTTGCTGGCGAAGCAAAGACTGTTGGGGGTCTCATGGGCCAGGAAGAAGGCAATGCTGCTGATGGCAATGCCAAAGTTGCTGGAGAGGCTAAAACTACTGAGGGTCTTAGAGTCAGATTCGAAGAGCTTGAGATTGCTGAAGGTCCCAAGTTCAAAATAAACATGATGAATCTGAACCAGTTGTCCCCAGAAATGAAGGAGATCGAAATACGTTTGAAGATGGAGAATGATAGGATACAAATTGGGCACCAAAAAGTAAGCCTGATCGAATATCTTTTTCATTGACATATGAAGAATCCTGAGGGATTAGTGTGCCCTAGGTGCAGCGTAATGAATGATCGAGGTACTGCAGCAATATACCATAAAGTGTACCAGGAGAGGGCTGGAAACAACTTGAGGAATGATAAAGAATTGATGTCGTACCCAAAAATGGGAGAAAGCTTTATGGGTTTTCTGGTTCGTTGTCATAAGGCAGGATCAGAAGTCTTAATGTTCCCATGGTGTAGCGTTGTTTATGATAGAAAGGAAGCTGAAGCATTTGAGAAAATTCCATATGCTCAATGTTGGAACAATCAAAGGCATAACAAGGGGGGGGGGGGGGGTATGTAACCAATACTAAGAAAATTCCAAAGAGGGCAGATAGCCCACACCCCAAGGTGAATCGATAAGTCACCTTCAAGCCACCTGCCAACATCCCAACAGACAAGTGGTTGAAGTCTGGTCAAAGCAAGTAAGGAGGAAAATGCAAAGGGAAATGGAAGAGTTTCAAGGAAGGTGGCAGAACAGCGTGAGCATATCGAAGGTAGTTCCAGTCAATGAAGCAACGAGCCTATGTGTCTGAAAACTATAAGGGAAAAAACCCAATGACAAGGTCCCAATGGCGAAGATTCCAGAGGACCAAGAAGGCTCAAAGAGAACTTACAAGCAACAGAGTAGGGGAATCAAGTACAAATTAGACTGCGTTTGCTGCACCTGTCGAAGAGAAGTCCCCAACATAAAGGAGGCTTTTTCCCCAAAAAAGATAGAGGTGTCTGTCGAAGAGACAACCAATGATGAGGACATGCTTACTGACAACTTCGACTCAGATGGGGAGTCCTCTCTGAATATCAATTGTAATGTAGTTTCTGTACTACCACATGAATATGACCAAGTGACAGAGATAAAATATTTTGAAGAAGCATAAGAATTAGAAATGGCAAATCACAAGCCTATGTGCTACTATGTTATGAATAACAGAGCAGTCGAAGAACAGAATGTATTCTTTAAAAGACCAGACCAAGGTATGAAAAATCACCTGAAGCCTCTATTTATTAGAGGAAAGATTGAACAAGTGGAGATCAACAAAGTGATGGTAGATAGGGGTGTTGTTGTCAACTTAATGCCTCGGTTCTTGCTGAAGAGGATATGTATGTATGATACAGATATAAAACCCCATAATATGGTATTATCTAACTACGAAGGGAAAATTGGTCATACTCTAGGCGCAGTTCAAGTTGATCTCACTGTAGCAACCATTACAAGACCAACCATGTTCATGGTCATAACGGCCAAGACAAATTACAACTTACTCTTGGGTCGTGAGTGGATTCACGGAATAGGCGCAATTTCCTCCTCAATGCACCAACGTGTGGCAATTTGGAGAGAAGATGGAATTCTGGAAAACATTGAAGCTGACCAAAGCTATTATATGAAGGAGGTTAACCAAGTTGATCGAAGGAATTTTGATTAAAACCTGGCCAACATAGGGCCTTGCAGTGCTGCAGATGGCGCATATGCGCCAAACAACAACACTATGTATTTTCTCACCTTACATCCAAGACATGGATTTTACTGGGATAGGGAGATTTTGGGGAAAGAAGAAGATGCACCTGGACTCCCAGGGATACGACCTATTTGGCTGAAAACAAACTAAAATCGGCTTTGGAAGCCGAAGTGAAGATTATGGATATAGAGGCTATTGTACTCCAAAATTTTCCCTCTCATTTCTCAAAGGTTCATCTTGGACCATCAGGTTTGCTTCTATCAAGTTTCAAGCCTTGGATTACGATTTTCCAAGAAAGTCATTCACAAGGGAAAAATGGTCAAAAATACGCTAAAAAGTCAAACTCTGACTTCTTGATCAAACTCAAGTTCCAACAATCATATTCCATCAAGACAAGAAGTTGGTTCATAAAGAAATCTAAAATCAGAAATTTGCCTTGAAAAATCAATTTTCTAAACATTTAGAAAATTTTCTAAGTGTTCGGAGAATATGATATTTCAGAACTTTTGGGCCAGCCTTCACGCAAGTGCAATTAGAATTTGCAAACACGGTTCAGAATATGATGCTTCAATCAGAACATATGGAAGGGATGTTCTTCGGTAAGAACATGACTCTTCAGCATATGGAGGCTACGCTTCTGATCTTCTGCGATCAGAACATCACCAAATCTGAAAACCTCATTTAAGCAGCCTACTGCCCTGCTATAGCACAGTCCTGTAACCAGTTGCTGATCCGGTCCACGCCTGCTCTTTCTCAAACCCCATATTCGCACCAAATTAGCATACAAAAGCTGTGATTAAAAAGCAATGCAACAATATGCCAAAAAGGTTTAAATATCATTTGTTTTACCCCCCAAAACCACAACAAACTCACCTATAAATAAGTTGCTCCATCACACTTTCAAGGGGCTGGCTTTTGAAAAGAGAGAGAATTATCAAGGAGAGAAAAAAACAGTAGAACGTTCGTGAACCCTGAATTCTTAAACAAAATCAAAACCTTTGTTCTTCCCTTTGAATCAAAGAACATAACATTTTCTATTCTGTTGCTCTTGCTGATTCCAAAACATCTGAAGGCAACAGCTGAAGTCCCAAACACACGCTCCAGATTCAAGGTAAGTCTTTCTGACTTGGAATTTTTTTCATTCGAAACATCATTAAATATGTAAATATCATAGTATTGACGCTGCCCATATCATTGCATAAGTAGAAAAAACTGTGGATCAGAACTTCTTGAATAAAGCTAGGCTCAGAATTAGGATTAGAACTTCTATAAACTGTTGTGCTTTTATCTTTCTGATTTGTTGTTGTTAAGAACTGAATAAGTTACTGATGAGCTGATTAAATGTAAAGAAGGAGTTGAAACACAAAACAGAACTTCTGGGTCTTTCTTTCCCACTGTTTTAACACAACACATAACTTCTAAGTTCTCCTCACTGTTTTAACACACAAAATTTCTAAGATTTTCTCACTGTTTTGACACATAGAACTTCTAGGCTTTCTTACTGTCTTAACACACAGAACTTCTAAGATTTTCTCACTGTTTTGACACATAGAACTTCTAGGCTTTCTTACTGTTTTAACACATATAAAGCTTCTAATATTTTCTTACTGTTCTAACACTCAGAACTTCAACACGTAGCGACCCATAATTTATGTTTTCCCCCCTAACGTTTCTTTCAGGACCCCAGCGTGTATCAACTTAGAACTTCTGATCACCTCCAATGTTTCTTGCTGAACCACAACACGCCTGGCATCAAAACTTCTGGTCCTCTTTATTTTGTTTTCAGCAACATGTTGATCCCATTTCTAATTACTTTTCCTTTTTTCTCTTTCATTCTTATTATTTTTAGCATTGGTAATATTTTTATTAACATGCAAAAACATCAAAATTATTTTCTTTTATTAAATTTTTATTTTCCTTTTAATTTATTAAGACAAAAAAATCATTTTCAAAACAAGTCCTTTCCTATTTCCTTTTTTATATTGTACAATTCGATATGGTTGTAATAGATAATTAGGATTTAAATTCTTGCAAATCCCCATTTGTAATTATGTACCCCCATCCCTGAAATGATGTAATAGCGTAGGACTTTACGTTTCCTCCATTTATCGCTTTCAAATATAAATGCTAGTAATTAGGGTGTGTATGGCAAGACATAAATAACAAATAGATAACCCTAATCAAGACTAAATGCATGTAAATCAGACACACTTGCACACTATCACCCTTAGGGTAATCCCGCTTTGTTGCCTTCCAGAAAATAGTCATGTCCCTCGAATATGGCCGTTTTAGCAAAGTCCCTCGATAAAAGATCGTAGTCCCTCGATGATCCTCAATGTTGCCTTCGGTAAATGATCTAGTCCCTAAACGACATTGCTAAAACATCCCATAAGTTTCCTTCAGTGACTATACAAAACTTCTCGTGCCCGTCCTTTCACATCCAACGATGGGGTTTCTTACCAAAACAATGGTAAGATAACAACATATAAAGGAGGAGGAAAATAACGTTTAAGACCTTTTGAGTAGGTAGGTTACTCCTAGTTGCTCGCTTGCTCACAACAAAAAATTTATACACCAAACATTTCACTTTGAAACATTTTCAAAAGACAAAACACTTTGTACGCGTTCTTATAGAGACGAGAACCATTACAAAGACATTCTTTTCAAAATACTTTCAAAACCCACATCGCAAACACATTTTCAAACAAAAGCAAGTGATCTAGAAAGCAAATAAGAGCCCGTAGATAACTACGGATGAAAAGTGTTGTACCCCAAAATTTTCCCTCTCATTTATCAATAATTTGCTCACAAGATCTCCTTAGCTTAAGACTGCACTAGGGTTTGATCAGCTTAAGACACCTCCTTAAGCACCGATGACCAAAATTAGGGTTTGAGATTGCACAAGGATAATTGAACTTTCATTGCCCCATATGACTTTCATGGAGAATTATGGACTCCCAAGATCACTCATGTCAAGTTCCAAGCTTTGAATCACACTTTTGCTCAGTTAATTGAGCAGTTGACCTAAAAACCAGTTTGATTGGGGAAAAAGTCAATTACGGCCAATTTACAATCAAACTTCATAAATTTTGATCTACATCAACATTTTAAACTCATATGTATCATCTGATCAAGTTTAGACCACAACTCCTCAAGAAAGTTGATCAAATCTCCAAAAGGGCAAAATGGTCAAAATTAGGGTTTTGACTAGGAAATGGCAATTTCTGATTTTTGACCTAGCAAATGATCAATTGGTTTAAGGCATGATTTCAAGAGTTAAATTGCATCATTTTGACCTAATGGCATGACCCAAAACATTGTTCAAGATCAATTGGATTGATAGTGAATTTTCAGTCAAATGATCAAAAAGTCAACTGTACACTGAAAAGTCAAACTTTGAGTTTTTGGTCAAAATTCAATATCAAAGATCACAATTCATCAAAGCATGTCAAAATATTAAACTTATTCATCAAGAAATCCAAAATTCAAAATTTCATTTTTGAAAAGTGAAAATTTCTAAACTTAGAAATTTTTCTAAGTGTTGGAAATTTCTTATTTTTTCATAACTTTGAGAAAAAATTTCACCATGATGCAAGATGATTAAAGAGAAACTTCTAACATGAAAGTTGTAGATATCCATGAAATCTACAATTTTTATTCATACAACTTCTTCCAAAAGTGCTTGGATCTCAAGTTATAATTTTATGAACATGTGGTCATGAAACAAAACACTTAGTGAAATTTTGCCCTAATTTGGTCAGGATTTTGACCCAACTTCATGGCATTTTTTCATATAGTTACAAGGGGAATCTTCAAAATAAATTCAAATATGATTTTTAGAGCACATTTCAAGCTTTCCAAAATGTCCAAGAACTCCTTGAGATCATTCTTGAGTAGGGATAATCGAAGAGATGAAGTTAGGGTTTTATCACTTGAATTATAAGTCATTTTGTGATGAACCAAGTTCAAAATTCAAACTATGTTGTATAAAATCTACTTTGCAGGCCTCAAAATTGTTAGGAACTCCATAATTAATGGTTTACACAGCTGTTAGAAGTCTCACTTCAAGCATTCAATGCATGGACATGCTTTATATCCATTTTTGGAAGAAAGGTTACATTGCCATTTTGATAAAGTAACTTTTTGTATAAAACTTGTTCATGAGCCTTGAACTTGTTCTCTTTTGATCAAACAAGTCCTATAACCCATAATAAATGGTTTAGACACTTACAATCACCCAGCCCATGCTTGTACCTCCTCTTGAAACCTGTTTCCCTCTTTTCTTCAAAATCAAGTAACCTAGACAAAAGATAAAAACTTGTACTTCTGATTGTCCAAAGCTCTCAAACACTTTTGTTTATACATACACAAACCTTGGACCACAAACACACGAATTATTATGCCCTGAAAAGACCTAGAACTCAGAATCACATTCCATACCTCCATTTTCACACAAACTGACCAAAAACTTGAAGTTCATAATCTATTCGTGCGTTTCTTGGCCTTTTGGTTTCTAAAGCTTCTAAACATCATATAGAACTGATCCCACACCCTGTTACAGAACGGTAACACCATTAACATCATCCTCTATTTTCAAAAATAGAGCTCTTCACATTGACTTCACCAGACCATTTCAGTCATCCATTGCTCAAGCTAATCATTGCATTAGCTTCCTGGGACCTCAAAGAAGCTAAGCTGATCATCACCATCACTTGAAACAAGCTCAAACTCAAAACACGATTTCTAGTTTTGAGGTAAGTTTTCTTAACTTTGAACTCTTCATTACAGGCATCATCAATGATGTATTTGTGAATAAAACATGTACATATCATTGCCCTAAAGCTAACCATGTTCATAGTTTCTATTAATTTTGCTTGAGCTTAGAGAATTTTAAGTTTGAAGTTTCTGATATTTTTAGGGTTCATATTAGGGCCATTAAAATTCATGCTTATCTTTGATCTATAGTTTTAATGCTTTACATTTTTGAAATCGTGAGGAAATTTGCTACAAGTTTCATGTTTACAGTTTTCATTTTTGATGAGAAATGAGCAAGTTACAGTTGGTCTGGCTGGAGGTTGAAGATGAAGCAATCAGGGCGCGTTTTGTATCATATATTTATTGATTTGCCTATGTTAACGAATGTATAGCCACCCCAGTGGTAGAAGCGCGCGCCTGTAACCTTTGGGACCTGAGTTCGAGCCATAGTGATACCCTTTTGGATTTTTCACATTTTCTTGTTTTCTGATTTTCTTTTTTTTTTGCACACGCTGGGCCTCCTTGGGCCTGCTTATTTTCCTGCAGGCTATTTGCACCCTGGCCCAGATTTTATTTTATTTTCTTATTTTTATTTTATTTATTTTCTTGATTATTTTTCTAAATACTAAAAAAATTTATAAAAATACAAAAAATGATAGATTTATATTTTTGCTTAGTTTATTTTATTTTTCTCACAAAAAAATATTTTATTTAACTATACTTTATTTATTTTTACTAACTAGTCTTGTAAATTTAATTTAAAACTAGGTTATTATTTATTTTCTTTTACACCAATTAAAATATATTATTTTAATATAAAAAAGGCCAAAAATATTTCATGATACTATAAATTATTTCCAAGACTAAAATACCAAAAACACTTTTCTTATAAAACTTAATTTCTTTTATTTTAATTAATAGATTTAGGGTTTTGTTTAAAAATCTTTTCTTAGCAAATCTAGTGTTTACTTTTTATTAATTATTTTTCTTTTAATTAATTAGGTTAAAAAAAATCCCTTTTCCTTAAAAAATCCAAATAAAAATATTTATTTTATTCACGTTTACATTGTTGCATATTTATTTTATACATTGTATTCATTTAAATCCTTGTATATTTGTACCAATTCAATATGATTGTAATAGACTAATTAGGTTTAAATTCTTGCAATCCCCATTTACAATTTGTACACCACCTCCCATAAATATTGTAATAGCGTAGTAACTTTAAATTCCGCAATTTATCGCTTTTATGTACAAATGATAGTAATTAGGGTTTGTATGGAAAGACTAAAACCAATACTTAGAAAACCCTAATTCAAGACAAAAGCAAGCATGAAAATAATACATTTGCACACAAGCACCCGTAGGGTTATTCCACTTGGTTTCCTTATACAAAATGGCCATATTATGCATGTGAGGTATCTTAGAAAAAACAAGCAAATACAAGATCATAGTCCCTCGATGACGCTATCTAAGTTGCCTTTCAAATGATCTTAAGTCCCTCAAAGAAAAATACTAAGATACCTTGTAACATTGATAATCATGGTTATACGATGACCCACGCCCTTCCTGTTTACATCCAAAGATAGGGTTGCTTACCAAATCAATGATAAGACAACAATGTCAAAGGAAAAGAAAATGAACAAGAAAGACTTTTGAGTAGGTAGAATGCTCCAAATCACCTGCTCAATTTCAAACAAACATCCTTGCTGTTTTCAAAACAAACACCTACACTTTCAAAACATTTTACAAAAACTTGAAAACATTTTCAAAAGATCAACATCTTCGTATACATTCTTACGAACGAGAATCATTACAAAGATTGCCTAAACAATGGCCTCTTTACAAAATACTTTCAAAAAACCACACAAAGTACAATTTCAAACAAAAGCAAGTGATCTAGCAAGTAAGTAAGATCCTATGGAAAACCATGGATGAAAAGGGTGTTAATACCTTCCCTTTTTATAATCTACCCCCTAAACTCAAGAAATAATCTCAAAGGCCTTTCCTGTGCTTTTTCACCTTTCCTTTTTGGATAAAAGAAAAGTCGGTGGAGACTCTTGCTAAACCTCAACATTTGCGATCAAACACAAAACGCTCAAGTAGGTTCTCCCACTGTATCACAGAACTGGCGACTCTGCTGGGGACTATTCTAAAAGTGGGGTTACCTTAGGAATAGATCACATTTATTTGCTTTCATTGTTTGACTTGTTTGCTTTATATTATGGTTCTTTGTTTGGGTTTGAATCCTCTACCCGGATTTGGGATACGTTATAGGTAAGTAGCAATATGTTGTGGAAACTGTGTGGGGTATACTGACATGGTCTAAGCAATAACTACGTTAGTGCGACATATTTGTGGGTACCGGTAGCCTTTGAGTTAATCAAATAGAATACGGGGCCGCTGAGTGATGTCATGAAGCACTAATGAACTTTTAGAACCATTACTTGACCAACTTGGCCTTTAGGGCGTAGTGAGATGACCGACTTTGGTGCAATCCGAAGTTGGTAAATACTCGATACTACACTCATTGAGGTTTGGTTTCTTGGGATATTTCGGTCTCCATTAAGAAGGACTGTGCTGAAACAATGACCAAGGAAACAAACCAGTGATATTGAGCTCCTTAGAACCTAGTTACTATTACTAGGACAGTTTTGAGCCAACTAAACTTCAAGAGGATACTTACCAATGAGACTCCATGCAAGCCTAAACCTAAGGACTTGTTTGCTTTGTTTTTACATATATTACTTGTACATAACATCATGAACATCATAACATCATACAAATTCACTAACCATTTCAAGGATTTTTGGGTTTATCTTTGTTCTGTTTTGTAGGATATGGATTCTCTTCGCAGGAAAACTATTCAAGTCAATCTTGTAAGGATCCCTCCACAACTTGAGGAGCTAGCTGCAAGAATTCCTGAAAACTCTCCATTCACCGAGAGACATGGTCGCCTGCTCAACTTGGTCACCTCCAACACAGATGAGGACATGATGAAGGTGCTCTTTCCGTTCTTTGATCCCTTACACCATTGCTTCACATTTCCCGAATGTCAACTTGTGCCTACTTTGGAAGAATTCTCCCGACTCTTGAGGATTCCCATTCTCAATCAACTACCTTTCAACGGTATGGAAAGAGAACCAAAGCCAGAAGATATTGCTCAAGCTCTACACTTGAACTCATCTGATGTCTCGACCAATTGGGAAACAAGGAGTGGTGTCAAAGGTTTCCTAGCAAAGTTTTTGTCTGAGAAAGCCTAAAACTATTGGAATTCCTTGGATTTTCAAGCCTTTGAGGAAATTGTGGCTCTCCTTATCTATGGGATGGTTTTGTTTCCAAATTCTGACCAACTCATAGATGTGAACACCGTCAAAATCTTCATATCCCACAACCCGGTGCCTACTTTGCTAGGAAACATCCTACACTCTTTTCACACTCACACTATGAGGAAAAAAGGTGTCCTTATGTGTTGCACTCCTCTCTTGGCAAGATAGTTTATTTCGCATCTTCCCCAATCTGTATTAAAGAACGAGCAAGGTTCAAGGTGGTCACAAAAGTTGATGATGCTCAAACATTTAGATATCCATTGGTGTTCCCGATCCATAGAGAATATTACTATTGTTAACTGTTGTGGAGAATTCCCTAATGTCCCTTTACTTGGCATTAGGGGAGGTATCACCTACAACCCCTGCTTAGCCTTAAGACAATTTGGTTACGCCCGAAGGGATGGCCCTCATGAGATGCTGATTCAAGGTTTGGTATTTGACTACAACAACGATGATCAAGGTCTTCACCATAGATTTATCCGAGCTTGGAGGATGTTGAATAAGGTAGATAGCAAGACATTGTGGCACAAGAATTCTATCCCTCTTGAGCCTTACCTCAAATGGGTACGAACCCGTGCTTAGAGTCTTATGATGCCTTACCCCTCCATTCTCCCGGTAATAATTGAGTCTGTCATGGAAGGAGATGTTCCACACACTATCCTACATCCTGAAATGCCCACCTCTCTTGAAGACTTACAAAGAGATTGGATACAACTCAAGGGGAGCGATATACTTTTGAAGCCCAATTCTACGCAAGCGAGAAGAAGGTTTTGGAACTCACTAGACTACTTCATGAGGAGAGGAACCTAAATGCCTACATCGCACCAAAAAGGATGCGTACTACCTTTCTATCTTAGAGTTTTTGTATTCCTTTTGCCCAAATAGGAATTTATGTACTCAAGCTTTAATTTATTAATATAACGTGTGTTTCCGTTTTTGTCTAAAAACAAATTTGAATCTTTAAAATCATTGAAATCATTACATATGCATTTACCATTCATCATAACATAAGCAGGTTTCTTGCAACAAGTCTCCTTATCATTCTACTGTTTATTTCAGTAAGATGGATCTCGAGCAAACGGTGAAGGACCTCCAAGCTCAGAATGCACAGTTTCAACAGATGTTCTTAACTCTAGCCAAAGGACAAGAAGAGTTGAAGACCTTGCTGGTTGAAAAGAAAAAGAAGAAGACAAAGAAAATAACCGGAGTTCTAAACATGGGAAGAAGATTCCAAGGGCAAACTAGAAGGTCCTTAGACTTTGCAACGACATCCGGTGAGAAAGAAAATTAAGATGGGAAGGGAAAAGAAATAGTTGTCCAGTCAGAGTCAGAAGAGGAAGAGGAAGAAGAAGACTATTCTGAAGAACAATATCCTCCAGCTGATGACAAGTATAAGCATCTAGAAGAACGGTTAAGTGCAATGGAAATCCAAAAAGTGTTTGGATTGGACTTTGAGGAGTTGGGTTAGTGTCTGGGATTGTCATTCCTCCAAAATTCAAAGCACTTGTGTTCTCCAAGTATGATGGAGTTTCATGTCTCAAAATGCATCTCCGGTCCTATGTAAGGAAAATCCAGCCTCATACCACTGACAAGGACTTATGGGTACACTTCTTCCAAGACAGTCGGTCTGGAACTCAACTGGATTGGTTTTATCAGTTAGAAAGAGCCAATGTTCATAACTGGGAAGATCTGGCCACTGCCTTTTACAAACAATACCAATACAACACTGATCTTGCGCCCAACCGTACTCAACTCCATAGTATGGCCATGGTTTCAAGTGAAGGCTTTAAAGACTATGCGCAAAATTGGAGGGACTTGGTCGAAAGAGTTCAACCTCCCCTATCTGAAAGAGAGTTGGTAGACATGTTTTTGGGCACCTTGTTTGGTCCCTTCTTCAATCACCTAATTGGGAGTTCATCGGCAGGTTTTACTGAACTGATATTGACCGAAGAAAAGGTAGAAGCAGGGATAAAGAATGGAAAGATTCAAAAAGATGAATCCTCTGCTGCTGTAAGGAAACCATTCATCGAAAATAAAGAAGTGGTTGATGTATACCCTTAGAGAAATTAAGATAGGGCTGAACACCGTCCAATGGTGGGGGCTGTCATGATTCCTAAACCTGCGCCTGCTCAGCAAGGAAGCAACCAACCAAGAATGGAGAGACCAGTTAGACAGTTCACTAGATTTAACATGACCCTATCTCAAGTATTACCACATTTGTTAAGGTCCAACCTAGTGACTTTGAAATAAGTCCCAAAGGACCCTAACACAACCTCTCCTCACTATCATCCTAATGCCCGCTGTGCATACCACTCTGAGAGTCCCGACCATGACACTAACAATTATTGGGCTCTAAAGAACAAAGTATAAGACCTCCTTGAAGCCAAAGAGATTTAATTCGACGCGCCAGAAAAGCCCAATGTCATTTATTCCCCTATGCCCAAACATGGCCATAATACCAATGCCATTGAGGAAGATATGTTTGTTACTTCAGTTGATAAACTTATGACCCCACTCCTGACAATCAAAAATAACTTGTTGAACGCTGGTGTTTTCCCAGGTTATGATGAAAGCTGTCACTTCTATTTATCCTCACCAACCCACTGTCCCTTGTTGAAAGCATACGTTCAGTGCCTAATAGATAACAAGGAAATTTTGTTCGAGAAGGCTTCAATTCCAACTGTTTCTTATAATGATGTTTCCATCATGACCATTTCCGACAATTCTTCCAGGGTCTCCACCAAAAGACCCGTTAGAATTACATCAGTTCCTAAAGTAGCTCTTTTGATACCATGGAATTATGGAGGGGATGTCTACTACCACGGTATCAAGCAAGACTGGCCAGCTTTCAAAGATTCAAATTCTGAGAAAGTTGACTTCGATGTCAGTAATATTGCAGGGACTAGTAAGATAACCCGAAGCGGAAGGATATTCTCTCCAGAAATTGCTCCCCCAAAAGCAGTTTCTAGACCCGTAATCATTCCTGTTGTTGTTGCTCCCCTAAAGGATGTTCCCAGTCCTATAATCATCTCTGCTAGTACTCCTGCTGACAAAACTGTTACAATCCTTGTTATCACCCCTACTGACATTCCTACTGTCGAGTCAACTGAAACTCGAGGTAAAAGTATTCTGATTGAGCCTGTCCGGATGAAGGCACAATCATTGGCTATCCTTGAAACCTCCTAGAAAGAGATGGAGGAAATTCTAAAGATCATAAAAAGAAGCGACTACAATGTAGTTGAGCAACTGGGGCAAACTCCATCTAAAATTTCCATGCTGGCTTTATTACTATGTTCCGAGGCGCATGCAAAAGCCTTGGTAAAATTCCTGAAAATTGCCCATGTACCTCAAGAAACATCTGTCGATCAGTTCCAAGACTGCGTAGCCAGCTTGACTGCAGATAATGGCTTAGGTTTTTCAGATACTGATTTAACGCCAAGAGGGAGGAAGCATAATGAGGCATTTCATGTCTCAGTTGAATGCAGGGGCACAACCTTGGCTCATGTTTTGGTGGACACTGGCTCGTCTCTGAATGTGTTGCCTAAAAAGGCTCTTGATAGGCTTGACTGTGAGGGATTGACGTTGAAACCGAGTAACAAATGTGTGAGAGCTTTTGACGGCTCAAAAAGGATGGTGCATGGGGAAGTGGACATCCCCATAAAAGTTGGAACCCAAACATTTGATTCGACCTTTTATGTAATGGATATTCGCCCTTCGTACTCCTGCTTATTAGGCCGACCGTGGATCCATAATGTTGGCGCTGTTACCTCTATGTTGCACCAAATGTTGAAATATCCGATTCAAGGGAAGATTATCATTGTTCATGGAGAAGAAGAGTATATGGTCAGCCATCTAAATTCCTTCAGATATGTGGAGTTAGATGGTGAATTTATTGAAACTCCATTCCAACACTTTGAAGAAGTCCCGCAGACTATGGTAGTAACCAATGATGTATCTCAAGTTCCTAAGATCACAAGGCCTCCACTCAAGATGTCATATTTAAAGGATGCCAAGGCAGTGATAGAAGAAGGTGGGTGCACTATTTGGGGACAACTCCCAGATATCCCATACAAATATGATTAATTTGGTATGGGTTTCACTTCAGGTGCCCAGAAGGTTGTACGTCGCGCTCGTGCCGGAGGACCACCCTTGAAGATCAGCAACCGTGAAGTTAATGCAGTGGAGGATAATGAAGACAACTATGACCAGGAGGATTGGATTTTCCCAACTGTCAGTGGAGGGCTCAGCAATTAGGAAGCTATAGATTTCGTCCCGATCACTTTTATCCCACAGTAATTTGTCTTTAAATTTTTTCGGATCTGTAATATTAAAACAATTCACACTCTTAAAACCTTGTGCCTTACCCGAGGCACAATGGTCCATTTGTAAGGGTTATTGTCTCATTTCCATATGACATCAATGAATCATGGACGTTTTTGCATACAAACTTTGTGCTTATTGTTTTTCTTTTTAGATTTTCATTTCTTTCAAAGATAGCTATACTCTTACACACACTCACACTCACAATGCAGGTCTACATCCATTCGGGATCCCATGGGTAACGGTTATGCTATGGCTTTCTGTGACTCTGAAAATCTAATCTACCAAGCCGAAGATGAAGGTGAGGAAGATTGTGAAGAACCAGGGGAACTCGCCAGGTTACTACAACAAGAAGAAATGACCATTCAGCCCCACGAGGAACCAGTGGATACAATTAACCTAGGTACCGAAGAAGACAAAAGAGAAGTCAAGGTGGGTGCCAATCTGGAACCCAGTGCCAAAGAACGTCTAGTTCAGTTGCTGCACGATTATGTTGAAATTTTTTCCTGGTCGTATGAAGACATGCCAGGACTTAATGCAGATATCGTGATACATCGTCTACCAACAAAAGAAGATTGTCCATCAGTGAAACAAAAGGTCCGTCGCATGCGACCATACATGTCGGAGAAGATTAAGGTAGAAGTCATGAAAAAATTCAATGCTGGATTCTTGGTCGTCACCTCCTATCCGCAGTGGGTTGCCAATGTTGTTCCTATGCCTAAAAAGGACGGCAAAGTACGAATGTGCATGGACTACAGAGATTTGAATTGGGCGAGCCCTAAGGATGATTTCCCACTTCCCCACATTAATGTTCTAGTTGACAATACGGCACAACATATAGTGTTTTCCTTCATGGACGGTTTCTCAGGCTACAACCAAATCAAAATGGCGCCTAAGGACATGCAGAAAACAACCTTTGTCACACAGTGGGGCACATTCTGCTACAAGGTTATGCCATTTGGACTGAAGAATGTTGGGGCAACCTATCAGCGTGCCATGGTAGCTTTATTTCACAACATGATACATCATGAAATAGAGGTCCATGTGGATGACATGATAACTAGATCTCAAACAGAGGAAGAGCATCTTGATCATTTACAGAAACTGTTTGAGAGGTTAAAGAAATACAAGCTGAGGTTGAACCCAAATAAATGCACCTTTGGGGTGAGGTCTGGTAAACTCCTAGGATTTGTTGTCAGCAATAAAGGTATTGAGGTGGATCCTGCCAAGGTGAAAGCAATACAAGAGATGCCTGCTCCTCGTACCGAGAAGGAAGTCAGAGGATTCTTGGGACGTTTAAACTACATTTCCAGATTCATTTCTCACCTGACAGCTACTTGTGAACCAATCTTCAAATTACTGAAGAAAGATCAAGTAGTCAAATGGAATGATGAGTGCCAAACTGCCTTTGACAAGATCAAAGAGTACTTATAAAAGCCTCATGTTTTGATGCCACCAGTCGAGGGAAGACCATTGATCATGTATCTAACTGTTTTGGAAAATTCAATGGGGTGTGTGCTGGGGCAGCATGACGAGTCTGGCCGAAAAGAGCATGCTATTTATTACACGGGAAAAAAGTTTACCGACTGTGAAACAAGATATTCATTGCCCGAGAAAACTTGTTGCACTCTGGAATGGGCTTCTCGCCGGCTAAGACTGTATATGTTGACCCATACTACCTTATTGATATCTAAAATGGATTCAATAAAATACATATTCGAGAAACCTGCACTCTCTGGGAGAATAGCGAGATGGCAGATGATCCTGACAGAATATGACATACAATATACTACCTATAAAGCAATAAAGGACAATGTACTAGCTGATCACCTTGCTCACTAAGATATGGAAGACTACCAGTCCATGAAGTTCGAATTCCTAGATGAAGACATCATAATGGTAAACAAATGTGAAGAATTCAGACCATATGACGGACCTGAACAAGGATCCCGATGGACCCTGGTTTTTGATGGAGCGTCCAACGCACTCGGCAATGGTATTGGTGTTGTACTCATATCTCCTAAAGGGTGTCATACTCCCTTTACTGTAAGACTCTGCTTCAATTGTACCAATAACATGGCAGAATATGAAGCATGCATTTTTGGTCTCAAAGCTGCCATAGACTTGGGGATCAAATCCTTAAATGTATTCGGAGATTCAGCTTTGGTCATCAGCCAGATCAAAGGGGAATGGGACACCAAACACCCTAACCTTATCCCCTACAAAGAACATGTGTTGACATTTCTCCCACATTTTGAGAGGATTACCTTCGAGCATTTCCCGCGAGAAGAAAATCAGCTAGCAGACGTACTAGCCACAATGTTATCCATGTTTAAACTTAAATGGGATAACGAGGCTCCCCAAATCACCATTAAACGAATGGATGAACTAGCTCACTGTCACGAGATTAATACTGAAGAAATAGTGGACCAGCCTTGGTTTCACAAAGTCAAGAGGTATCTCGAGGCTCAAGAATATTCGGAAGGAGCTTCAATTAATGATAATAAGTTCTTAAGGAGATTCTCTGCTAAATTCTTCCTTAGTAATGGCATTCTCTACAAACGCAACGATGACTCTGTTTTACTCCGTTGTGTAGACAAGGTTGTGGCAGAAAAGATCATGGCTGAGTTACATGAGGGCACTTTTTGAATCCATTCCAGTGGGCATACGATGGCAAAGAAGATCCTACAGGCAGGCTATTACTGGTCTACCATGGAAGCAGATTGCTATCAACACTCTCGAACCTGCCACAAGTGTCAGGTTTATGCTGACAAGGTGCACGTACCTCCGGTTCCTCTGAATGTCTTGACGGCTCCTTGGCCCTTTTCTATGTGTGGCATCGATATGATTGGGGAAATCAAACCAACAACCTCTAATGGACACCGCTTCATCCTAGTGGCCATTGACTATTTTACAAAGTGGATTGAGGCAGCCTCTTTCGCTTTCGTGACCAAGAATGTTGTAGCCCGGTTCATTAAACAGAATCCCATATGTCGGTATGGTATCCCGGAGAGGATCATCACAGACAATGGTACGAATCTAAACAATACTATGATCACCGCCCTGTGCGGGCAATTCAAGATCCAACATCACAATTCTTCCCCTTATTGGCCGAAGATGAATGGTGCTGTCGAAGCTGCAAATAAGAACATTAAAAAGATCATACAGAAAATGACAGTCACATACAAAGACTGGCATGAGGTACTACCATTCTCTATCCACGAATATCGTACCATGGCGCAGACATCAACCGGGGCAAAACCCTACTCTCTGGTATACGACATGGAAGTTGTCTTGCCTATTGAGGTCCAGATCCCCTCTCTAAGAATTATGAAGGATGCAGGGCTGAATGAAGAAGATTGGATCCAGACTCGACTTGATCAACTGAACTTGATTGATGAGAAAAGGCTTACAACTGTCTGTCATGGTCAAATGTATCAAAAACGAATGATCAAGGCTTTCAACAAAAAGGTCAGATGCCAAGTGTATCAAGTCGGGGATATGGTGATCAAACGCATCATACTACCACAAGGTGATCCCATGGGCAAATGGACTCCTACATACGAATGACCGTTTGTAATCAAAAACATATTCTATGGTGGAGCAATGATTTTAACCACCATGGATGACAATGACCTTCCGCACCCTGCAAATGCAGACATAGTCAAAAGATACTACGCATAAGAGACCCGCTAGGTTGACACACCTAGGCAAAATAAGGGCATCCCGGCGAACCAAAAAGGTTCGGGCAAAATTAGGGATAAAACAAAAAAATATGTACACCCGGCAAGTTGAAAACCCGAAAGGGCGGCTTGGGAAAAAAAGGGTATCCCGGTGGACTGAAAACCCGAAAGGGCGGTCCAGGAAAAAGTTAGGGAATTAAAGTGTACGACTATGTCTTGTCGGATCACCTTACGGAGAACCTGACAAACTCAGAGGTTCTGATCAATCTAATCAGCTTTGGACAAGGCAACAAACATACAAGATGCTCAGAGACACGAAGGCTATAGTAGAATGGGAACCCTATGGGATTATTACACATAGCTATCTTTTCTTTGTATCAAATTTTTCATTTTTTATAACAGCATTCTCTTACTAGAATGCTTGTCTCATTATACAAAAATACTTACTCAAAGTCAATACAAAGATATCCCTTTGAACATGCAAAACTACCTGTTTTTCTTTACTCTTGTATTTTGTTTACAAGAACGTCCAATGATTTGTTTTTGAACATATGCATTTGAACATAATTACTATTTACAAATAAACAAAATAGAAAGACAATCACTGATGGATTTAAGAGATAGGGAAATCTCTCTAAGATATTTCCATAAATCCCCCACAGTGTGAAGATTAATCCCCAGCAGAATGAAGCTTCCAACTATCAATCCCCGGTAGAAGTCGTCCAATTTCTCAGGATTCCCCAATAGACTTTTACAAGCAGTACACATCATTTCCCTTACAACAGAGTTTATTTCTCTAAGCGGGAATTCATCAACACTTCAACTTCACAACATGAAGACTTACACTCCATATCCTCAGCAGCAGTCAGGGATTTATTTACTCCAACCCAACAACAGTGCAGCAGATTAACTTACATACACATACATTACATCCATGTATCATGAACATTGATAACACAAATACATTATACTTGGCATTTCATACAACATGACATTTCATATTAAGCTAACATTTTACCCTTTTCAGGATAAGGTTAATCAAACAGCTACCATTAACAATGTTCAAAGGCTTTTCAGATACATGTCAGATATGCTCTAGACGCGGATGCCATCCTGAAACTCATTCAAAGTCTCACTTCCAGATACAGTTCAGATACGCTCCAAACACAGATGCTATTCTGATACTCATTCAGTTTCAACTTTCAGATACAATTCAGATACACTCCAAACACGGATGACATTCTGATACTCATTCAGATTCAACTCTCAGATATAGTTCATATACGCTCCAAACACGGATGCCATTCTGATACTCATTCAGATTCAGTTTTCAGATACAGTTCATATACGCTCCAAACACAGATGCCACTCTGATACTCTTTCAGATTCAACTCTCAGATACAGTTCAGATACGCTCCATACACGGACGCCATTCTGATACTCATTTAGTTTCAGCTTACAAATACTATTCAACAATCATTTTTGGATGGCATCTACAAGCCCATCTCCAACAACTTTCCATCCTCTCTCCAAATGGAATCTTTAATCCCATTCCCTCAACCATCACTTCACCGAGTGCAAATTTTTGGGCACTCTAGTGTCCAATCATCTTCCACCTTCGAGTCACGAATGGCAAAACTCGCCAATCTAACCTTTCGGGTTTAGGAAGATTGAACAGGGGCAGCTGTTGTACCCCAAAATTTTCTCTCTCATTTATCAAGAATTTGCTCACAAGATCTCCTTAGCTCAAGATTGCACTAGGGTTTGATCAACTTAAGATACTTCCTTGAGCACCGATGACCAAAATTAGGGTTTGAGATTGCACAAGGATAATTGAACTTTCAATGCCCCATATGACTTTCATGGAACATTATGGACCCCCAAGATCACTCATGTCAAGTTCCAAGCTTTGAATCACACTTTTGCTCAGTCAATTAAGCAGTTGACCTAAAAATCAACTATATTGGGGAAAAAGTCAACTATGGCCAATTTACAGTCAAACTTCATAAATTTTGACCCATATCAACATTTTAAACTCATATGTATCATCTGATCAAGTTTGGACCATAACTCCTCAAGAAAGTTGATCAAATCTCCAAAAGGGCAAAATGGTCAAAATTAGGGTTTTGATTGGGAAAGGGCAATTTCTGATTTTTGACCTAGAAAATGATCAATTGGTTTAAGTCATGATTTCAAGAGTTCAATTGCATCATTTTAACCTAATGCCATGACCCAAAACATTGCTCAAGATCAATTGGATTGATAGTGAATTTTCAGTCAACTGATAAAAAAGTCAACTGTACACTGAAAAGTCAAACTTTGACTTTTTGGTCAAAATTCAATGTCAAAGATCACAATTAATCAAAGCATGTCAAAATATTAAACTTATTCCTCAAGAAATCCAAAATTCAAAATTTCATTTTTGAAAAGTGAAAATTTCTAAACTTAGAAATTTTTCTAAGTGTTTGAAATTTCTTATTTTTTCATAACTTTGAGAAATTTTTTCACCATGATGCAAGATGATTCAAGAGAAACTTCCAACATGAAAGTTGTAGATATCCATGAAATCTACAATTTTTCTTCACACAACTTCTTCCAAAAGTGCTTAGATCTGAAGTTATAATTTTATGAACATGTGGTCATGAAACAAAACACTTAGTAAAATTTTGCCCTAATTTGGTCAGGAATTTGACCCAACTTCATGGCACGTTTTCATATATTTCCACATGGAATATTCAAAATAAATTCAAAGATGGGTTGTATAGAAGATTGCAAGCTTTCCAAAATGTCCAAGAACTCCTTGAGATCATTCTTGAGTAGGGAGAATCGAAGAGATGAAGTTAGGGTTTTATCACTTGAATTATAAGTCATTTTGTGACGAACCAAGTTCAAAATTCAAAATATGTTGTATAAACTCTACTTTACAGGCCTCAAACTTGTTAGGCACTCCATAATTAACAGTTTACACGGCTGTTAGAAGTCTCACTTCAAGCATTCAATGCATGGACATGCTTTATATCCATTTTTAGAAGAAAGGTTACATTGTCATTTTGATAAAGTGACTTTTTGTACAAAACTTGTTCTTGAGCCTTGCACTTGTTCTCTTCTGATCAAATAAGTCAAATAACCCATAAGAAATGGTTTAGACACTTACAATCACCCAACCCATGCTTGTACCTCCTCTTGAAACTTGTTTCCCTCTTTTCTTCAAAATCAAGTAACCTAGCCAAAAGCTAAAAACTTGTACTTCTGATTGTCCAAAGCTCTCAAACACTTTTGTTTATACATACAAAAACCTTGGACCATAAACACACGAATTCTCATGCCCTGAAAAGACCTAGAACTCAGAATCACATTCCATACCTCCATTTTCACCTAAACTGACCAAAAACTTGAAATTCATAATCTATTTGTGCATTTCTTGGCCTTTTGGTTTCTAAAGCTTCTAAACATCATATAGAACTGATCCCACACCCTGTTACATAACTGTACCACCATTAACATCATCCTCCATTTTCAAAAACAGAGCTCTGCACATTGACTTCTTCAGACCATTTCAGCCATCCATTGCTTAAGCTAATCATTGCATTAGCTTCCTGGGACCTTAAGGAAGCTAACCTGATCATCACCATCACTTGAAACAAGCTCAAACTCAAAACACGATTTCCAGTTTTGAGGTAAGTTTTCTTAACTTTGAACTCTTCATACATGCATCATCAATGATTTATTTGTGAACAAAACATGTAGATATCATTGCCCTAAAGCTAACCATGTTCATAGTTTCCATTAATTTTGCTTGAGCTTAGAGAATTTTAAGTTTGAAGTTTCTGAGATTTTTAGGGTTTAGATTAGGGCCATTAAAATTTATGCTTATCTTTGATCTATAGTTTTAATGCTTTACATTTTTGAAACTGTGAGGAAATTTGCCAAGTTTCATGTTTACAGTTTTCATTTTTGATAAGAAATAAGCAAGTTACAGTTGTTCTGGCTGGAGGTTGAAGATGAAGTAATCAGGGCACGTTTTGTATCATATATTTATTGATTTGCCTATGTTAACGGATGTATAGTCACCCTAGTGGTAGAAGCGCGCCCCTGTAACCTTTGGGACCTGGGTTCGAGCCCTAGTGGTACCCTTTTGGATTTTTCACATTTTCTTGTTTTCTGATTTTTTTCACACGCTGGGCCTCCTTGGGCCTGCTTATTTTTGTTTTTTTCTTTCTAACCCCCCTGCAGGGTATTTGCACCCTGGCCCAGATTTTATTTTCTTTTCTTATTTTTATTTTATTTATTTTCTTGATTATTTTTCTAAATACTAAAAAAAAAATCATAAAAATACAAAAAATGATAGATTTATATTTTTTTCTTAGTTTATTTTATTTTTCTCACAAAAAATATTTTATTTAACTATACTTTATTTATTTATACTAACTAGTCTTGTAAATTTAATTTAAAACTAGGTTATTATTTATTTTCTTTTACACCAATTAAAATATATTATTTTAATATAAAAAAGGCCAAAAATATTTCATGATACTGTAAATTATTTCCAAGACTAAAATACCAAAAACACTTTTCTTATAAGACTTAATTTCTTTTATTTTAATTAATAGATTTAGGAGTTTGTTTAAAAATCTTTTCTTAGAAAATTTAGGGTTTACTTTTTATTAATTATTTTTCTTTTAATTAATTAGGTTAAAACAAATCCCTTTTCCCTAAAAAACCAAATAAAAATATTCATTTTCTTCACATTTACATTGTTGCATATTTATTTTGTACATTGTATTCATTTAAATCCTTGTATATTTGTACCAATTCAATATGGTTGTAATAGACTAATTAGGTTTAAATTCTTACAATCCCCATTTACAATTTGTACACCCCCTCCCACAAATGTTGTAATAGTGTAGTAACTTTAAATTCCGCAATTTATCACTTTTATGTACAAATGCTAGTAATTAGGGTTTGTATGGAAAGACTAAAACCAATACTTAGAAAACCCTAATTCAAGAGAAAATCAAGCATGAAAATAATACATTTGCACACAAGCATCCCTAGGGTTATTCCACTTGGTTGCCTTATACAAAATGACCATATTACGCATGTGAGTTATCTTAGCAAAAACAAGCAAATACAAGATCATAGTCCCTCGATGACACTATCTAAGTTGCCTTTCAAATCATCTTAAGTCCCTCAAAGAAAAATGCTAAGATACCTTGCAACATTGCTAATCATGGTTATACGATGACCCACGTCCGTCTCGTTTACATCCAAAGATAGGGTTGCTTACCAAATCAATGGTAAGACAACAATGTCAAAGGAAAAGAAAATGAACAAGAAAGACTTTTGAGTAGGTAGAATGCTCCAAATTACTTGCTCAATTTCAAACAAACATCTTTTCTATTTTCAAAACAAACACCTACACTTTCAAAACATTTTACAAAAACTTGAAAACATTTTCAAAATATCAACATCTTTGTATACATTCTTACGAACGAGAATCATTACAAAGATTGCCTAAACAATGGCCTCTTTACAAAATACTTTCAAAAAACCACACAAAGCACAATTTCAAACAAAAGCAAGTGATCTAGCAAGTAACTAAGAGCCTATGGAAAACCATGGATGAAAAGGATGCTAATGCCTTCCCTTTTTATAATCTACCCCCAAAAATCAAGAAATAATCTCAAAGGTCTTTCCTGTACTTTTTCACCTTTCCTTTTTGGATAAAAGAAAAGTCGGTGGCGACTCTTGCTAAACTGCAACATTTATGATCAAACGCAAAACCCTCAAGTCAGTTCTCCCACCATATCACAAAAAGGATGCTAACACCTTCCATTTTCATAACCTACCCCTCAAACTCAAGAAATAATCTCGAAAGGTCTTTCTTGTTCTTTTCAGCCTTTCCTTATTGGATAATAGAAAAGTCGGTGGCGACTCTTGCTATCCGCAACAATTGCGATCAAATGCAAAACAGCCAAGTCAGTTCTCCCACCATGTTATAGAACTGGCGACTCTGTTGGGAACATCTTAAAAGTGGGGTTACCTTAGGTCTAGATCACATTTACTTACTTTCATTGTTTGATTTGTTTACTTTATATTATGGTTCCTTGTTTGGGCTTGTTTTGATCCTATACCCGGATCTGGGATACCTTATAGGTAAGCAGCAATATGTTGTGGAAACTGTGTGGGGTATACCGACATGGTCTAAGCAATAGCTACGTTAGTGTGACACATTTCTTGGTACCGGTAACTCTTGAGTAGTCAAGGAGAATATGGGGCCGCTGTGTGGTGTCATGAAGCACTAAATGACTTTAGAACCTTACTTGACCAAATTAGACATTAGGAAGTAGTGAGGTAGTCGGATTTGGTGCAGTATGAAGTTGGTTGATACTCAATACTACACTCATTGAGATCGGACTTTCGGGATATTTCAGTCGCCATTAAAGAGGCTTGCGCTGAAACAATGCCCGATGAAGAAAGATCAGTGATATTGAGATCCCGTAGAACCCGATTACTATTACTAGGACATGTTAAGCCAACTAAAATTCAAGAGGGTACTGAACTATAAAACTCCATGCAAGCCTAAACATAAGGACTTGTCTGCTTTGTGTATATATGACTATTTTTACATGACAACTTGCTTACTTTGCATAACATCATAACATCATACCATAGCATTTTCAAATAACCATTTCAAGTATCTCAAGGGCCTATGATGCAGGGTCATCTTGAACCAGACGCCTATCAAGGGGCAAGAGGATTTATTTTCCTCTAACCAAACACCGTCAAATATCAATAACTTGAGTCAAGGGCTATGACCCACTTGATATGGAGAGCTTGGTGCTTGAGGAAGGACATCCATCGATACGAGGTTCTTCAATAAAAGTTGTAGTCAAAGTTTAACTCCTAACATCTTCTTGTGTTTACCCTGTGAGATCCTTGAAAACATGCATCCACATACCATGCATCATATCATGACAGGATTTTACACACAGGTCTCTCATATGCTTACTATTTATTTCAGTAGAGATGGCTCTAGGATAGACTATGAAAGACATTCAGACTCAAAATGCTCAACTTCAGGAAATGTTTTTGAACCTGTCCTAGGGACAAGAAGAGGTGAAAGCACTCCTCACTAGGGGCATGATCATGGGGAATCCCGAAGACAACAAGGATGACCAGTTGGAACGGCTACAAACTGAAATGGCAACAATGAAGATCCAGATGATGGGAAAACTAGTGGGCCAGATGGCTCTTATTCAAAACTTAGCTCGGGGACAAGAGGAGCTATGGACCCTCATCAACAGACTTCATCAAGACAGTTGCAACCATATGAAGCAAATAGTCGAGATTGGGGATCAAGTCATTATTCAGCCTCCCATGAGACCAGAAATCGGTTTGAGGGAGAGCAGACCTTCCCAAATTGCTGCCACATCACGGGCCCAACAACGACCTCGTCAACATCAACGGGAAAATCAACAAAGGAAAAACAAGCCCGAGAGATAGTTTACTAACATCAACATGCCACCGTCTCAAGTTTTGCAACACATGTTAAGGATGAATATGATCAGATTGATAGAACCTCATCCAAACCCCAATGCTGCTTCCCCCCGCTATGATCCCAAGGCAAGGTGCGCCTATCACTCCGACAGTCCTGGGCATGACACAAACGATTGTTGAGCATTGAAGTACAAGATTCAAAATCTGATCGACGGAGGAGCGTTGGAGTTCACACAAGACGGTCAACCGGAGATCTTTTACCACCCCTCAAGGGCATCTAATTGAAGCAACGGTCTGGGCGAGAATTTTTTTTCTATTTATTCAAGTTTTCAGTTGTAATTTCTTTATTTTCTTAAACACCTATCTTTATGTCAGACTTTGGTAACTCTCATTAATGCATTAAATATCTTTGTCTTGAATTAATCCATTTATTTTCATTCTATTTAAACTATGATTTTTAATCCCTCTATGATATTCAACTCTCGTTTCAAAATTTTGCAAGCCTTTATAGGGAGGATGATGAAAACAATGCCATAATCTCATACAATATGCTTTTGGGCAGACCTTGTTAACGATGTACATGCGTTCTTTCAATTCCTAAACACTAGAGTTATAAGGAGGATAATATCTAGTCAACCCCTTTGAGCCAAAGAAGTAGAAGTTTCCTTTTTACACAAACTAAAACCTTTAATCAAAACCTGGGGCAGGGTAGTCTCTCAGTTAATTCAAACGCGCGTTCAGTCGCAAACCTTCACTTCGTATGCAATGAATGACATAAAAAACGTTCCCCTGGAATCAGAAGACGGTGATGGTTCCCTATCAAATAGTTAGTCATCATCTCTCAAAAGAAAATCCCACTAAGTCAAAACCTACGAAGGAGACTTAAGAAAAACTAGGGCATCCCATTGGCTGTAAACAAAGAACAGTCAGGCAAAAAATAGGAGATAATAAACCAAAAAAGAGGTCACTACAAATCCTCAAAAACATGAAAAATGTTACAAGAATGACTGTCTTCCAACAAAACTTCCAAATTTCTGAACCATCACTAAAACGTCATTCCTGACTCATTTGGATGTCAAACGCACAATTAACTGAGTTTAGGGACTGAAGAACATCACGTAGAATAGGCGGGTACAAATACACTTTGAGCCTTATCCTTTGTTTCTTAAACCGTGAACCAGGCCATGATACAACCTTTCAAAGTCCTAATTGAAGCATGGGTTAGTCCGAAAGCATACTGTTACAAAAGGTATCCTGACTTCTGTAAGGCTTACTCTAAATCCTGATTTGAATTCACATACTTGCAAAATTCTTTTATCTGCTAAAACACATTTTCAAAACTTCAAGACAAGCATAAACTTTGCATTATTTTGAATATCGCTGTTTGCATATGGCTAATTGTTTGAGAACAGAGAAATTCACACGACGAATATTCAACAAACGAAAGCTCTCTCTATGGACAAAATCACTTCAAATGGGATGACACTTCCAACGACGAATCTCCTATTAAGCAAGGGGCATGACATGATCATTTTCTAGCACATTTGGGGAAGTCATGTCAAGATTCCAAGAAATCTCACAAGAAGTGCTGAATAACCAGGGGCAGATTTGCATCTGAGTCAATTGGGGCATTAAATATGAACTCCAACAAAAGGTTGTATACAGTCAGGCAAAAATTTCCTGGCAATACTACAAACACTTAGTACCAGGGGCAGTGAAAAATCTCCCACAAAATCCTTTTCATTAGGATGATCCCCAGCCATAGTTTCAGTCTCTGGAAAACCTTCTTCCCAACTAAGTTGATCTCAAGTATCCTCGAGGAGTTTTGCTAAAAGAAAACATCTCTCCAACAGATTGGTGACATAGTTTATCTCCCCAATGAACGGTAAGATTCCCAGCTGGTATTTGACTCTCAGACTTTTACAAATCAAGAGACCACAACTCCTCTTCCCCAATAAATTTTTTCTATAACCCCCAGTGAGTTGCTGCAAAACCTGGAAGACCACCAGCTAACAATTAATTTCTTTGTCCCCAATAAGTTGTTAACTCCCTTTCTCTTCCATCAAGATATAATTCCCCAGTAGATCAATGGACAACTAAGATTCCTAAACTCTCTTCCCCAAGCAGGAATCAACACTCTCCACAGAGTTTTTCTTCAAGCAAAGTCAACATCCCCCAGTGGAGTTCTCCTTAAACAACAAAAACAGGATTCCCCAGCGGAAACATTCTAAACAAGGTCTGGAAGGGTGTGCATACTCTTCATCCCCAACGGCCGTCCGGGATTCAGCTTCCCAAAACTCCCCAACATTTATCAAGGATTTATTTTCCAAGATAAAAATTTGTAGTCCAATAACATTTCACATTTCATGCATCATATTACATACATTACAAATGCATACGACACAATCTCATTTATTTTGAGAACATCATCGCGCCATGCATTTCATACATCATAGCATTACATGCAGCTAACTCTTTACCTTTTCAGGAAAGAACAAATCAACAGATGGCTATGATCAACGATCTTCAAAAGGTCAGAGATTAATACCTGAAACCAGACAGGACAACTATCTCGAACGACCAACTTTTTCAAGTTCCAGATTAATACCTGTAACTAGCCAGGAAAACTATCAGTGGATGAGTATTTGTAGATTAACACCTGTAACAAGCCAGGAAAACTATCTACATGAAGAGAGTGAAGATTAACACCTGTAACAAGCCAGGAAAACTATCTTTCTTTCTCAGGTCAGAGATTAATACCTGAAACCAGACAGGACAACTATCTACTCGACTAGCTGAAGTAACCCTACCCAGATTTAGCTTTTAGATACAGTTCAGATATGCTCCAGATACGAATGCCATTCTGATACTCATTCAGATCCAGCTTTCAGATACAGTTCAGATACACTCCAGATACGGATGTCACTCTGATACTCATTTAAATTCAGCTTTCTGATACAGTTCAGATATGCTCCAGATTCAGATGCCATTCTGATACTCATTCAGATCCAGCTTTCAGATACAGTTCAGGTACGCTCTAGATACGGATGCCGCTCTAATACTCATTCAGATTCAGCTTTCTGATACAGTTTAGATACGCTCCAGATACGGATGTCATTCTGATACTCATTCAGATTCAACTTTCAGATATAGTTTAGGTACGCTCCAGATACGGATGCCACTCTGATACTTATTCAGATTCAGCTTTCCGATACAGTTCAGATACGATCCAGATACGGATGCCATTTTGATACTCATTCAGATTCATCTTTCAGATACAGTTCAGATATGCTCCAGATACGGATGCCACTCTGATACTCATTTAGATTCAGCTTTCCGATACAGTTCAGATACGCTCCAAATACGAATGCCATTCTGATACTCATTCAGATTCTGTTTTTCGATATAGTTCAGATATGCTCCAGATACGGATACCATTCTGATACTATTTCAGATTCAGCTTTTAGATACAGTTCAGATACGCTCCAGATATGGATGTCATTCTGATACTCACCCCACTACATCTACTATTTCAATGTAAATCAACCAGAGATTTATTCTAATACTTCTTCAAATTTTAGCCACCAATCACTTGTGGATGAAATCTGTAAGCACATCTCCGCCAAATCTCCAACATTTCTCTAAATGGAATCTTTAAGCACATTCCTTACACCTCAATCTCAAAATCCTCAGAGTGCAAATTTCTGGGCACTCCAGTGTTCAATCATCTTCCACCTTCAAGTTACGAATGGAAGATTCGCCAATCTAACTCTTTAGGTTTAAGAAGATTGAATAGGGGCAGTTGTTGTACTCCAAAATTTGCCCTCTCATTTCTCAAAGGATCATCCTGGACCCTCAGGTTTGCTTCTATCAAGTTTCAAGCCTTGGATTACGATTTTCCAAGAAAGTCATGCACAAGGGAAAAATGGTCAAAAACATGCTAAAAAGTCAGACTCTGACTTCTTAATCAAAATTAAGTTCTAACAATCATATTCCATCAAGATAAGAAGTTGGTTCATCAAGAAATCTAAAATCAGAAATTTACCTTGAAAAATCAAATTTCTAAACATTTAGAAAATTTTCTAAGTGTTAGGAGAATATGATATCGTAGTATTGACACTGCCCATATCATTGCATAAGTAGAAAAAATTGTGGATTAGAACTTCTTGAATAAATCTAGGCTCAGATTTAGGATTAGAACTTCTATAAACTGTTGTGCTTTTATCTTTCTGATTTGCTGTTGTTAAGAATTGAATAAGTTAATGATGAGCTGATTAAATGTAAGGAAGGAGTTGAAACACAACACATAACTTATGGGTCTTTCTTTCCCACTGTTTTAACATAACACGGAACTTATGAGTTCTCCTCACTGTTTTAACACACATAATTTCTAAGATTTTCTCACTGTTTTGACACATAGAACTTTTAGGCTTTCTTACTTTCTTAACACACAGAACTTCTAAGATTTTCTCACTGTTTTGACACATAGAACTTCTAGGCTTTTCTTACTGTTTTAACATATACAGAGCTTCTAATATTTTCTTACTGTTCTAACACTCAGAACTTCAATACGTAGCGGCCCAGAATTTCTGTTTTTCCCCCTAACGTTTCTTTCAGGACCCCAACGTGTATCAACTCAGAACTTCTGATCACCTATGATGTTTCTTGCTGAACCACAATGCGCCTGGCATCAGAACATCTGGTACTCTTTATTTTGTTTTCAGCAACATGTTGATCCCATTTCTCATTACTTTTCCTTTTTTCTCTTTCATTCTTATTATTTTTAGCATTGGTACTATTTTTATTAACATGCAAAAACATCAAAATTATTTTCTTTTATTAAATATTTATTTTCCTTTTAATTTATTAAGACAAAAAAATCATTTTCAAAACAAGTCCTTTCCTATTTCCTTTTTTATATTGTACAATTCGATATGGTTGTAATAGATGATTAGGATTTAAATTCTTGCAAATCCCCATTTGTAATTATGTACCCCCATCCCCGAAATGATGTAATAGCATAGGACTTTAAGTTTCCGCCATTTATCGCTTTCAAATATAAATGATAGTAATTAGGGTGTGTATGGAAAGACATAAAATCAACAAATAGATAACCCTAATCAAGACTAAATGCATGTAAATCAAACACAGTTGCACACTAGCACCCTTAGGGTAATCCCGCTCTGTTGCCTTCTGGAAAATAGTCATGTCCCTCGGATATGGGCATTTTAGCAAAGTCCCTCGATAAAATATCGTAGTCCCTTGATGGCCCTCAATGTTTCCTTTGGTAAACCATCTAGTCCCTAAACGACATTGCTAAAACGTCCCATAAGTTGCCTTCAGTGACTATACAAAACGTCTCGTGTCCGTCCCTTCACATCTGACGATGGGGTTTCTTACCAAAACAATGGTAAGATAACAACATCTAAAGGAGGAAGAAAAGAACGTTTAAGACCTTTTGAGTAGGTAGGTTACTCCTAGTTGCTCGCTTGCTCACAACAAAAATTTTATACACCAAACACTTCACTTTGAAACATTTTTCAAAAGACAGAACACTTTGTACGTGTCCTTATAGAGACGAAAACCATTACAAAGACATTCTTTTCAAAATACTTTCAAAATCCACATCGTAAACACATTTTCAAACAAAAGCAAGTAATCTAGCAAGCAACTAAGAGCCCGTAGATAACTACGGATGAAAAGGATGCTAACACCTCTCCTTTTCATAACCTACCCCTCGAACTCAAGAAATAATCTCGAAAGGTCTTTCCTGTTCTTTTCAGCCTTTCCTTATTAGGTAAAAGAAAAGTCGATGGCGACTCTTGCTATCCGTAACAGTTATGATCAAACGCAAAACACCCAAGTCAGTTCTCCCACCGTGTTACAGAGGCCAATGAAGAAGAAAATCATACAAAAGGACTTGTGGTGTACTTCTAACCAAAACCCCCTGACGAAGAGAAGTCCGTCGAAGAAAAAGACCGAAGGATGGACGCTATATACGATGATGGGCCTTTGGAATTCGAGAAGGATCCAGTTGGCGTCGAATGTAAAGATGCTAGCACGGGACCCTCTTGAAGAAGTGGATCTAGGAAATGGGACTGTAAAAAGACCCACGTATGTCAGTTTGAAGCTTAGTCCAGGAATAAAAGCAGAAGTGATCCAGTTGCTTAAGGAGTACAGAGATTGTTTTGCCTGGGACTATGTCGAAATTCCTGGTTTGAGCAGGGACCTGGTCAAACTGAAGCTTCCCATAAAGGATGGTAAGAAGCCCATCAAGCAGACACCAAGGAGATTCGCACCAGGGATTCTCTCAAATATAAAAGAAAAAGTAGAAAGACTCCTACATTGCAAATTCATCTGGACCAATAGGTATGTCGAATGGATTGCAAATATAGTACCAGTAATTAAGAAAAAATGGATCTCTCAGAGTATGCATAGATTTTCGTTATT
Source organism: Vicia faba (assembly GCA_948472305.1). Lineage (NCBI taxonomy): Eukaryota > Viridiplantae > Streptophyta > Magnoliopsida > Fabales > Fabaceae > Vicia > Vicia faba. Next base: position 626,260,431 of record OX451739.1, read on the forward strand.
TAAATTCTGCAATCGCTAAGGATGAATATCCAATGCATGTGGCTGAAATGTTAGTAGATTCTTCTGCTGGTTTCGAATATCTTAGTATGCTTGATGGATATTCAGGATACAATCATATTTTCATTGCAGAAGAGGATGTGCCAAAGACAACATTTTGATGCCCTGGGGCAATAGGCACCTATGAATGGGTGGTTATTCCATTTGGCTTAAAAATGATGGGGCAACTTATCAAAGAGAAATGGATTCTATATTCCATGATTTCATTGATACTTTCATGCAAGTCTATATTGATTATATAGTAGTAAAATATATATCAGGATCTAGTCATTTGGATCACCTTCGCCAATCATTCGAAAGAATGAGAAAATATGGCCTGAAAATGAATCCCCTTAAATGTGAATTCTTTGTGCAGGCGGGTGACTTTCTTGGCTTCGTGGTCCATAAGAAAGGCATAGAAATCAACCAAAACAAAACAAAAGCAATAATGGAAGAGAAAGTGCCATCGACAAAGAAAGAGTTGAAATCACTATTGGGAAAGATAAACTTCTTGTGAAGATTTATATCAAACCTAAGTGGTCGAACTCAAGCATTTTCTCCACTCTTGCGGCTGAAGCAAGGATACTTCGCATGGAATGCAGAACATCAAGAGCATTCGAGAAAATCAAACAGTACCTAGTGCATCCACCTATTCTGTCGCCTCCTCGAAGAGTCAAGTGCATGAGGTTATACATATATGTGTCAGATAAAACTAAAGGAAGCATGCTGGCTCAAGAAGATTGAAATGGCATCGAAAGGGCCATTTACTACTTAAGTAGAGTACTGAATGATGCAAAAACTAGATATAGTACAATAGAAAAACTATGTCTTTGCTTGTACTTCTCACGTACCAAATTGAAATATTGTATAAAGCCAGTCGATGTTTATGTTTCTTCACATTTTGATGTTATTAATCATATGTTGTCTAAACCAATTTTACATAGTCGAATTGGTAAATGGACATTGGCTCTAACAGATTACTCTTTGACTTTCATGCCTTTAAAAGCAATGATGGGGCAAGTGGTCTCTGATTTCATTGTCGACCATGCATTGGTCGAAGTATCCCAGGATCTTGTAGAGTAGAACCTTGGAAGTTGTTCTTTGATAGTTCTACACATGAGGAAGGAAGTGTAGTTGGAACTCTGATTATTTCTCCAGATAAAATTCCAACAAAGCTTAAGTAAAAAATAGAAGGACCCCATTGTTTAAACAATAAGGCATAATATGAAGCACTGATAGCAAGACTAGAAGCGTTATTGGAATTGGGGGCAACTAGAGTAAAAATAATGGGTGAATCTGAATTAGTAATCAAATAAATTACTAAAGAATACAAGTGAATAAAAGAAAACTTGATATTTTACTTTGTGATAGCAAACAGGTTGCTTTGAAAGTTTGAGTATGTAGATATCAAGCACATCCCCAGATTGAAGAATAAAGAAGCAAATGATTTGGCTCAAATCGCCTCAGGATATAAAGTATCAAAAGAAAGATTGGAAGAGTTGATCGAAGTACATGGCCAGGTACTAACTACTAAACTTTCTCCAGCAGATTTAAAAAATTCAAGTCTGGGTTATGAAAACGAAGTACATTTCGAAATATTAGCCATAGATAGCCTAGCAGATACAGATTGGAGAAGTCCAATAATAAATTATTTGAAAGATCCAATAGCAAATACTGAAAGAAAAGTAAAATATCATGCTTTAAGTTATGTGCTAATAGGCAACAAATTGTTTAAGAAAACTCCAGAAGGAGTCTTGTTGAAATGCTTAGGAGAAAGTGAAGCTTATTTAGCGCTAGAAAACGTGCACAGTGGGGCATGTGGAGCACTTCAAGCAGTCATATGATGAAGTGGATTTTGTTTCGATATGGCATGTATTGGCCTACAATTTTGAAAGATTGTGTAGATTTTTCCAAAGGATGCCAAGAAGTCCAGATTTATGCAGAAATTCAGCACGCTCCTGCAAGTGAACTACATTCAATTGTCAATCCATGGCCTTTTAGAGGGCGGGCATTGGATTTGATTGGCAAAATTAGACCATCATCTTCAAAGAATCAGAAATACATTTTAGTGGGAATATATTATTTCACAAAATGGATAGAAGTGATACCTTTGGTGAATGTTGATCAAGAAAGCATCATCGAATTCATCCACATGCATATTGTTTATAGATTTGGAATACCAGAAACCATTACAACAGACTAAGGATCAACATTTATTGGTCGAAAGATGCAAGATTTTGCTAAAGATATGGGTTTCAAATTACTAACATCTACGCCTTATTATGCACAAGTAAATGGACAAGTTGAAGCAGCTAATAAGGTAATCATTGAGCTAATAAAAAAACATGTGGGCAGAAAGCCAAAGAATTGGCACAAAATCTTAGATCAATTCTTATGGGCTTATTGAACATCCCCTAAAGAGGCAACAAACACAACTCCATTTCGTCTAACATTTGGACATGATGCAGTTTTACCAGTGGAGATTTACTTATAGTGAGTCAGAATCCAAAGGCAAAATGAAATTCCCACAGATCTCTATTGGGAGATGATGATGAACAAATTAGTGGATTTGGATGAAGAAAGGTTACGTGCTTTAGAAATTCTAAGAAGACAAAAGGAAAGAGTAGCCAGAGCATAGTTAAGGGAAAAGTATTCTCAAATGACGATCTGGTTTGGAAGGTGATTTTGTCAATGGATCAAAAGAATAAGTTATTAGGAAAACGGTCCCCATATTGGGAAGGCCCCTTTCGAATCATTCAAACATTCACTAACAATGCCTATGAAGTCTAAGAACTGGCAGAAGATCGAAGAATCTTGAAAATTAATGGTAAGTATTTGAAAAAATATAAACCTTTTCTTCAAGATTTAAAAATTACGACATAATAGTAAGGTAGAAAAATAACGAAGCCAACATGGTATAGCATAAAGGGTGCCAAAATGGCTCTGTCAAAATATTACAAAAGGGATTTTATGGAGAAGCTAATGCATAATGGAGGAAAACATCCAAGCTAAATTTCAGAAAAGTTATCCTTCATCTTGTCATAATTTTCCTTCAAGAACCCTAGCCTGCAGTCAATCGAAGCTTTGGTTGTGCGAAGAACAATGATCTCATCTTCTAAGCCTCTAGCTTCATCAATAAATTGAACGCTTTGAGTCAGCTCTTCATTGGCCTCATTGTTTTTCATGGCTTTAAGAACTTTCTGACAGTCCTTTGTCTGAGAAATTTGCTTCTGCAACTCTTCGATTTGTTGCTTCCAGAGCATGATGGATTTAGCATTCTTATCATGTTCCTCTTAGGCAAGCTTGAAAGCTTCTTCGTGTTTTCCAGCTTTCCCTGATAATTCGAAGGCTCTGGACCACTTAGTCTCTTGAAGGGTTTGTTTTTATGTGGTCTTCGAATCAACATTCCTATCCCTGAGAAAATATGCTTCCAGATTATTGATAAGAGTGGTCATGTCAATCAGAAACTCAGTTGTTGTAGGGGAAATTAACCAGATCAATCCTGTTAATCAGCTTCCTCAAAGAAATGCCACAGTGGAATTTGCCTTCACAAGTGCGAATAAGTCGACCCCAAATACTTTTTCCTTAATCTCTTGGAGAAGTGCTTCATTTGTTTCACTAGACTAAGTGCCACTTGAAGTAGTAGTTGGAATGGGGTAAATACTTTGTGCAAGCGAATCTTTTCGAGCTTTGAAAAGCTTGATGTACTATATAGGCTTAGTCTTTTTAAGAAGCTCCATGTCTTCGAATGAAGGGAGTGTATCTTTAGAAACCATAGGAATGGACATTTGAGCCTGGGCCACTTCAGGTTTGTTGATTTGGTGTGGAGTTTGTTGGGGTTGATCCTTGTTGTCATCACTGCCTTGTATTGTGGTATCATCCTTTGTTGGGTCTTCCTTCTCAACAAAAGTTTTGTTGGTGTCACTTATCGAATAATCATCTTTATTAGAAAACCATCTATTTACTTTTGGGGAAGAATCAACAAAATGATTTCTTCTGAGCTTGCGCTATTAGGGTTTTCTTGGATAAGAGTATCTTCCTGATCATCGTCAAAATCCTTTGTCTTTGACTTTTGGGAGGAATGAGGTGAAGTTGGGACTTCTTGATGAAAATATTGCATGTGAAAATCAGTAGTGGAACCTTTATTGGAATCCTTCGTTGAGGAAGGATGGATTGATGGAGCGTTGCTGCTATGAAGTATTTCATAGTGAATTGGAGATTCAGGAACTTGAATTGGTTGATCTTGTGAAGTGAAGTGTTAGTCACCAATGAGAAGATTTAAAGGAAATTTAAGGTTTCCTTTGGTGGAAGGTTATTACCTTTGTTCCCTCTGCCCCATGGCTCGAATTGTCACTTTCGATTTGCTCAAAGACATGGGCCACATTCAAGGCCAAACTTTCTGTCTTTTTATTTGGTTTAGGGGGAAGGCTTTCGATTGTACAAGTTTCCTGTAAAGAGGAACCTGCACTAGAAGACTTCGACTTCTTTTTATTCTTAGGATCCTTTGCAGTATCTTTGAAATATGTTGCATCAGCCTTTTCTGTAGCAGTGGTTGAATCATCATTGGTATGTTTTCTTTTCTTGGGAGTGAGAGGTGGTTTCCCGCTATCCTGCAACAAAGTAGAATGTAAACAAGTAAGTACATAAATCGAAAGATAAAACAGGTAAAAGAGTGACAACATTTACCTTGTTTAATTTGGATATTTTTTTAGTTTCCTCAGAGGCATTGATTGTCATAGGTTGAGGTTGTGGGGGTTGTTTTTGCAGACCCAGTAGATGTGGTAGGCCTCACCATCTTGGTGTGTTTCCTTTCGACAGTTACAAAATAAATGGAAGGTAAGAATCGTTTTGAGAAGAAATGCATTTGAAGAAGCCAAGAAGTCCTTGGTTTCCACACCTTCACTTTCTAGAGTGTCCATTCTGACATGTTTTAAATCCAAGTGAAGGAAGCCTTTGAAACTGTACAAAGTGTGCTTGGTCACAACCACTCATTTTTCGAGTTTTAGAGCATCTTGTTTCATGACTTTGAAGTTCCCCTTCACGCTTAACCAGTTAGGATAAGGTGGATACCAAGCCAAAGCAAAGTCAACTGTGGGAAATATGGGGAATTTTGGAGGCTCTAATTGAAAAGCCAAGTCATATCTATCCTCAGGTTTGACACTCGAAGGAATGCTCAAATGTGGGAGTTTTGCTATAAACTTTTCTTTTAAAATCAAAGATGCATCTCAAATGGTTCGACCAAGATCAGTAAGATTGTAGACAGTTTCAAAGTAATTTTGGAATGCTTGGATTTCTTTGATGTGTCGATGCGTACCTTTCTTCACCTTGTCCTGCACAGAGGCAAAAGCTTTGGTTATATGGTTGTTGAAGTCAGTAACACCAAACATATTGGAGACATAATGTTCTTGCCACCAACTTTCGAAGTCTTGAGTACAAAAAGTCAAAGGTTTGAATGGAACATGATTGAGGTGAAGGAAGCCTATGAACTCGCTGATAATTTTCTTCGCTTCGACAGTTGTGAAATTCATTCCTCTATGACAGATCTCACTTTTGTGGTGATACAATGGTTCAGGAAGGATTTGGCAGAGTCCAAATTGTCTTGCGACAAAATTGGGTTGGTAAGTAAGAAAAATATTTTGAGTTTTCTTGGGCATAATCCGGGTGAAAAAAAGTCTAGGGATCGGGAAAGCTTCCCAAATTTGAAGGGATTTTGTTTGATGTTCAGTTGAAAGGCCAATGAGGGGTCTTGTGAACCATTCTGGGCCATGGGTTCTTTGAGAAATGGTGCCATTGAAGGGTAAATTTGTACCTCTTTTCAAACATCATCAGGTGCCTAGAGAAGCATTCTTGCAAGTTTTTCCCTCCATCATCAGGGGTTAAACGAACCAGTCTAGTTCCTTCGACAGTCCTGTTATGGATTTCGAGATCAAATTCATCAATTGGGTTTGTTTTCAAAAGGGAAGGTTCGAAGGTTGCGTTGAGCCACAGTTGAAGTAACCAATATGGACCAGCCAGTAAAATGTTGGGTTTTGTTTCAAAGTTTTTTTAATCTTGTGGAAGCCTCCACAAGGCTCTCATATAGTCCAACAAGAATTAGTTCACTCAAGCAAACATTTCTACCAACATGGAGTTGGTTAGCAAGAATTAGTGCAACAGAAGACACATCGAGAAAGCCATAAAGCAAGAAAACTATATGTTCCTAATCACTAACTTCATCTGTTGATCCTAAGTAGTGATCAATATAATTGTTGTAAGTGGGAGAAGCATTGCTGAAGTCAATGGAGTCATCAGCGTCCAAGGTAGGATCAAAAGTTTCTCCTGTGGGGCGAAGGCCCGTGATTGCAGTGACATCTAAGAGTGTTAGGGTTAAAATTCCATAGGGTAGGTAAAAGGTGTTATAAGTACTATCCCATAAGTACAACAAAGTTGTTAACATTAGCTTACAGTATTCAGGACCAAACTTTGACAGATGAATCAAATCTAAGATTCCCAGGTTTTTCCATGTGTTTGATTTCGCTTTCTCTACCTTAGCTAACCATCCAAGGTACTTCTTATACTCTTTTGATGGACCTGATCTAAAGGGTCTCAGAACTTCTATAACGAAGTCTAGCTTAAAGGAGGATTTATTTTGTTCTTCACCCTTTTGAGGAGTATTTTCCTGGGAAGTTGTTGCATCTTCTATCCTAGTGTTTTCAACAGATTTCTTACTAACCCTAGGTTTACTAGCTATGGGTCTAGTCAAGCGGTAAGCAGGGAAAAATCTCTTGAGTTTTGATATATCTGATACATTGAGTATATGACCCATATATCCTAAGGTATCAGAAGCAAGAGTGAAGGGAATTATCACTTGGGAAGCGTAGATGGCAATTTGTTCATTCCTCAGAGATGGTGTGGGAACAAATTCTTGATTTCCAATCATGATGGGTGTTGCTACTTTGAGTAAAGGATTGGAAGCAGCATCATATGTGTGTTGTTTGCTCTTTCCAGACTTTGATTTCTTATGGGACGCCATTGATTGTGTTTTGAAGAAGAAAAAGTTACAGAAAAGTTATTGAACTTTAGAAGAAGAAGAAAGGACTTTTGATTTGGAAAAATGCAGAAGAGAAATAAAATGAATGGTGTTAAATTTATATGAAGGGAAATTGAATCGTTTATAATGGAAAGAGGGAAGTTAAAGTTGTAGTGGGACACATGTAAGGAGATCCTTTGCTTGATGAACGGTTTTCCTGAGTTCCAAAGTTAAGACTATTCATCATAGCTAATGATGAGATTTATATATACTCATACGGTGATTAGATGTTTGAGGATCAGAAGTCATTATGATAATGACGTCATAATAAGTTGAAGCGGTTGAGGAATTGTTCAGAAGGTCGAAATTTGAGGAGATTGCAAAAAATATGCATTTCTGGTTTCGAAATGAATATTTCTTGGGGCCAATTTGTTGGCTGGAAATTTCGACTAAGTCAAAATTAAGCTGAAACAATGGTACTGAATATACTTGGAGAGTTGTTTGGTTATTTTATTTGTTGGAACCCAGGAAGATTGGAATTCGAAATTGATAGTTTATGAAATTAAAATTGTGGAATAAGGCATCATTTGAAATTTAAATTCTAATTAAGGTATTATTTGAGATAAGATTAAAAAACATTATACTTCGAACGTTATCATGTTTTGGTGGTAACACCCTATTTCCCCGTCGGTAAATTATATAAAAATCAGAGTAAATTAATTTCTAAAATACAACATCAAAATAGGATGCCACATGCTTCATACACAATACATGCTCATTGAATAAGATACACAACACAATTCATATGATCAAAAGTCTTAAACTTCCTTTCATTTATTCGCAATGAAAAACATCAATAAAGAATCATCTCAATTCTCCAACCGGAATCATAATTATCATCTTTCAAAATTCAGCATAGTCATAAATTAAACTCAAACAATTGAGTAGTGCAAAGTTCACTCCAATGAAATAAAACAAACATGAAACCCCCAAGTATTACGTATAAGAGCAGACACCAGCTCAATCTACATAAAACTAAAGGAACTCTTCACCTATCCATGACCTCGAGCTACTTCGGATCATCTGCATGTTACCCACGTAGAGGCAACATTCAAACAGAAATGGTGAGATATCATAACAATATAAGAGGAAGCATAATAATGAATAGATAGTAATTCAAGTACACATCATTATATATCTTTATCTCACACCTTTTTATCGTTCATCATACTGTGAAACACATCAATATAATTATGTGCAACAAACAACACAAACATCCATCGTAGTGGAATTAGAAATTCGCTTAATAATCAAACCATCGATTACTAATAACAGTGTAATGCAATAAGGATGATACTGACTCTATGCATGTGGTACCATTGGAGTAAAACTCCCAACATAAACATTTTCCAGTAATCTCAAGGCACAAGGCATAATCCCTCTTCACAAATCATTTTGCCAATACATGCCTTCAAAAATTCCGCCAATACAGGCTTTCATAAAATCCGCCAATACATGTCATCTTTAATGAATGCATTCGACACTGGCATGCAATAACTTAATTTGCATTGATTGTTTATACTTATCAATTTCTCGCCAATACATGCCACCTTCATCATCATTATCATGCAATACATCATGCAAAATCCTTCGTACATCGTTTATATAACACTGACACATTCAATCGCAACATTTTGCATTATACCACATACAACGTACGCACACATCAGAGTTATTCCAATAAAATATTAGTCTACTGTCATCAAAATTATTACCACATTATAGAAAATATTTTTAGCTTTCCAACGATCCAAACGTCGCGTCAAACGGACACCCGAGTCAAAAGTTATAGAGTTTTCAAGTTTTCAAAAATGATGTCAAACAGTGAGCAATCGATTGCACTAACATGCAAATCGACTGCACCTAGTTCCAGAGGCCAAAAATCACGTTTTTAAGCAGTGCAAATCGATTTCTCTATACTGCAAATTGATTGCTTACTGAAACAGAAGAAAAATTCACCAAAATTGAACTGTGCAAAGCGATTGCACCTGCACTGCAAATCGATTGAACCCTGTGAAAAACAGTTTTACGGATTCAGAAAAATAGCAGTGCGAAAAGTCTTTTGGCTCAATTCTGGAAACATGAACTTCATGAGATAATGCACAATCAAACCCCAGATTATCATCCCCTATCATCATACATCAATTACCACACATATCAAACATCAATGGTACACACCATGCATCAAAATCAATCATCAAAGGGTAAAACCCCAAAACAACTAAATAGGGAGAAATCAAAAGCATACAACCATGGAACCTAAAAACCACCATATACCATCATTAGGCAAACCCTTATAGAGTTAGAATCCCCCTTACCTTAGATTTGTGATGATTCTTGATTCCTACTAATGAACTTTCCTGCCCTAGCTTCCTAGTTCTTTCTCCTCTTCTCACTTCTACGCTTCTCTTTCTCTGTTTCTATGTATTGACTCTCTTTCTCTTCTTCTCACTCTAATATATCCCAATATTAAAATAACTATCCCAATTAAGTAATTATTTAATTATTATTATAAAATAATAATAATCCTAATATTATAATATAATAGTAATAAAAATCTATATTATACTACACACCCCCATGTCTCTACACATTTAGCCATACACCCCTAAAACCCCATGTTGTACCCCAAAATCTGCCCTCTCATTTATCAAGATTTTTCTCACAAGACTTCTTGGACTCAAGACAAGTTTAGGGTTTGGTCAGCTCAAGACATCACCTTGCACTGATAACCTGAAATTAGGGTTTGAGTTTGCACAAGGATTTTTGGACCATCAATGCTTCATGTGACTTTCATACACCATCTTGGACCCCTATGATTTCTCATGTTAAGTTTCAAACCTTGAATCACATTTTTGCTCAGTCAATTGGACAGTTGACCTAAAAATCAGCTGTATTGGGGAAAAAGTCAACCATGGCCAATTTACAGTCAAACTTCATAATTTTTGATCCACAACAACATTTTAGACTCATATGTACCATTTGATCAAGTTTGGATCACAACTCCTCAACAAATTTGATCAAATCATCAAAAGGGCAAAATGGTCAAAATTAGGGGTTTGACTGTGGAAGGGCAATTTATGATTTTTAACCTAGCCAATGACCAATTGAGTTCAAGAATGATTTCAAGGACTCAATAGCATCATCTTGACCTAATCACATAGTTCAAAAGGTCTCAAGTTCATAGGATTGACAGATGAATTTTGCAGTCAATTGATCAAAAGTCAACTGTACACTGAAAAGTCAAACTTTGACTTTTTGGTCAAAATCAAGTGCCAAGGGTCATAATTCATCAAGACATGTCAAAATATGAAACTTGTTCACCAAGAAAACCAATTTTGAAAATTAGGGTTTTGAATTTGAAAATTTTCATAACTTAGAATTTTTATGGAAATTTTCTTATTTTTTCCCAACTTTTTCACCATGATGCAATTTGATTCAAAGAAAACTTCCAACATGAAAGTTGTAGTCCTCCATGAAATCTAAAACTTTTATTCACAAAGTTTTCCCATAAGATTCTTGGATCTCAAGTTATGAATTTGTGAATAGGGGGTCCATGAACTAAATAACTTAGTGAAAATTTGCCCTAATTTAGGCAGGTTTTTGACCCAACTTCATGGGCATTTTTCACCTAGTTTCAAGAGGTATCTCAAAATGAATTTCAAATATGTATAATAGATCATGTTGCAAGCTTTCTAAAATGTCCTAGAACTCTACAAGATCATTTGTGGTTAGGGAGAATCGAAGAAGAGAAATTGGCATTTTGTCACTTTTGTTCAAGCCATTTTCACAATGCATCAAGTTGAAAATAAGATCCAAGCATGCTTGTACCTTGCATTACAGGTCCTAAACTCCTTCTACACTCCATAATTAAATGCAAACTCAGAGGATAATGGCTTTATCTTTGCTTTTGGAGCATTGTACAAGAAATAAATCCATAAATGGCATAAAGGGCACATTGCCATTTTCATAAAGGCAAGCTTTTCCAACTTTACAAACCTTGAGCCTTGGACATGTTCTTTCGTTACAATAAATGTCCACAGATATCAAGCAATTTTTACCAACCCTTGGCAGCTCTAGAACTAGCCATTACAAGCATGTTGGCTCAAGTCACTTCAACTTTTCTTAAAATGCAAGAAAAGTTGCCAAAAGATCAAAACTTGTACAAGCTGATAAAGGGTGGACTTGGCATCATTCTATACACATTAACAAACTTATCACAAGGCTAGACACAAATTGATAGAATTTGAAACTCACCAAAACTCCAAAACCTCATTTTTCTGCCAAAACTTCCAGTTTATGCAAAATCATAGCAAGTCCATTATTTGCTTGTGCGTTTTTCCTTTTATCATTTCAAACACCTTTCATATATCCTACTAAAGCTATCCAAGCATTCATCTTGCAACTGTAAGCTCTGTTTCAGCCATTTCCATTTTCACTTTGGAAGCTTGCAACTTGACTTCTACAGAGAGTTTCAGCCATCCACAAAGCCATCTAAGCATTGGAATAGCTTGAGGGAACTTCAAGGAAGCTCACACGATCGTCAGGCCTCGCTCAAAGTCCCCACATTGTCATATCCAAATCCAGCTGAAGGAGGTATTTTTCAAATCTCTATCTCTCTATTTAGGCATCCTCAAGCCACGATTTGTGAAGCAAAAATGTAGCCCTTATTATGGTGAAGCTGTACATATGCATACATGCCATATATATTAACTGAGCTGAGAGAATTTGAAGTCTGAAAATGCTGAAAAAGTTAGGTCACGATTTAGGGCCATTAAAATTCTCTCTGATCTTTTAGAGTTAGGTCACATAATTTATATCATTGGAATCATGAGATGAAATGCTACATTTTTTATGTTACAAGTTTTTGTTTTTGTGCAAGCGTTTGAGAGTTGCAGGTTGAACTGAGTACACGCGCCCAAGGTGGACGAAGGACAGGGACGATGGCTGGCTTGGGCCTTGGGCGCCTTGGGCCTTCTGTTTTTGTTTCTCACACCCCCCTGACCACTATTTGCACCCCATGACTTTGTTTTTTATATTTTCTTTTCATTTTTACATTTTATCACTTTTGATTATTTTTCTGAATCACAAAAATCATGAAAAATATTTTCTTTATTTTTTGCACTTTATTTTATTTTATTTATTATTTTTTGACATAAAAAAATAGTTTATTAGGTTAATATACTTTATTTTCTTAAATAAATTATAAATACATTTAATAAATACTATACATTTTTATTTTATTATTTTACACATAAAATATTTATTTTCATACATATTTTATTTTTTAATATTGACATATATGTATTTATTATTTTCTTGTACAAAAAAATAGACAAAATAATAAATATAGAACATATATTTCTTTAAATCAAAAATTAGGGTTTCACCCCTTTCAAAAATAATAATATTTTTTTCCTTATTTTCTAGGGTTTAAATAATTTATTTTTTTCATACAAAAAACAAATACAAAACATTTTTTGCATAAATACTTTGCATTGCATATTTAAATACTTGTACATTTATTTAATTTGCACATAATTCAATTGGGTTATAATAGTATTTTTGGGTTTATTTGTGCAATATCCCCATTCAAAAACTTGTATCCCCCCTCCCATAATAATTGTTGTAATAGCTTAGTTTACTTTTATGCAATTTATCGCATTTATACCATGTGTAGTAAATCAGGGTTTTGCATGATAAGACCAAAAATAAACAAATAGAATGACCTAATCCAAGACAATCAAAAGCATGAAAAATGACACACATTGCACATAAGCACCCTTAGGGTTTCACCCACTTGGTTGCCTAAAAGAAAATGGCCATGGTATGCATGCAAGGTATCTTGGCAAAACAATACAAAAAATAAGATCATAGTCCCTCGATGACGCTATCAAAAGGTTGCCTAAAACAAAATGATCTTGGTCCCTCAAACATGCTAAGATACTTGGCAACATTGCTATCATGGTCATACGATGACCCACGCCCGTCCCGTTTACATCCAAAGATAGGGTTGTTTACCAAATCAATGGTAAAACAACAATGTCAAAGGAATAAAAATGCATAGGAAAGACATTTGAGTAGGGTAGATAGTTCCTAGTTACTTGCTCCACTTCCAAACAATCCTTGCTATTTTCAAAAACACACACACACACACATTCCAAAGCATTTTCCAAACAACTTTCAAAACATTGAAACATTTTTCAAAAGACAAACATCTTTGTATACATTCTTACGAACGAGAATCGTTACAAAGATTGCATAAATGAATGGCCTCTTTTCAAAATACTTTCAAAACCACACCAAACACAAAGCACCATTTCAAACAATTTCAAAAGCAAAGCAAGTGATCTAAGCAAGTAACTAAGAGCCCATGGAAAACCATGGATGAAAAGGGTGCTAGCACCTTCCCTTTTCATAATCTAGCCCCCGAAATCAAGAAAACATCTCAAAGGTCTTTCTTGTGCTTTTTTACCTTTCCTTTTGGATAAAATAAAAGTCGGTGGCGACTCTGGCTAAACCGCGACATTTGCAACGAAACACAAAACCTCAAGTCAGTTCTCCCACCGTATCACAGAACTGGAGACTCTGCTGGGGAATATATAAAAGTGAGGTTACCTTAGGGTTTAGATCACCTTTATTTGCTTACCATGTTTGCCTTGTTTGCTTTACACTTTGGTTCTATTGTTTCGGTTTGAATCCTCCACCCGGATTTAGGAAACATTATAGGTAAATAGCAATACGTTGTGGAAACTGTGCGGGGTATACCGACACGGTCTAAGCAATAGCTATATTAGTGTGACATATTTGTGGGTACCGGTAGCCTTCGAGTCAATCAAAGAGAATACAGGGCCGCTGAGTGATGTCATGAAGCACTAACGAACTTCTAGAACCTTTACTTGACCAACTTGGCCTTTTAGGATGTAGTGAGATGACCGGCTTTGGTGCAGTCCGAAGTTGGTAGATACTCGATACTACACTCATTGAGGGTTGGTTCCTTGGAATATTTCGGTCTCCGGTAAGAGGCTTGAATTGAAAAAATGAACAAGGAAACAATCCAGTGATATTGAGCTCCTTAGAACCCGATTACTATTTTCTAGGACAGGTTGAGCCAACTAAACTTCAAGAGGGTACTTACCTATGAAACCCCATGCAAGCCTAAACTAGGAACTTGTTTGATTTGCTTGTACATATATACTTGTGCATAACATCATGGACATCATGAGCATCACATGCACCCACTAACCATTTCAAGGATTTTGGAAATTCATCTTTGTTCCTGTTTTGTAGGTTATGGATTCACTTCGCAGGAAAACTATCCAGGTCAACCTTGTAAGAATTCCTCCACTGTTCAAGGAGCTAGCTTCAAGGATTCCTGAGAACTCTCCATTCACCGAGAGGCATGGTCGTCTACTCAACCTAGTCACTTCCAACACAGAGGAAGACATGATGAAGGTTCTCTTCCAGTTCTTTGATCCTTTGCATCACTGCTTCACATTTCCTGACTACCAACTTGTGCCTACTTTGGAAGAATTATCTCAACTCTTGAGGATTTCTATTATCAATAAACTACCCTTCAACGGTACATAAAGAGATCCAAAGCCAGAAGAGATTTCTCAAGCCTTGCACTTGCACTCATCTGATGTCACAACCCATTGGGAAACTAGAAGTGGTGTCAAAGGCTTCTTGGAAAAGTTCTAGTTTGAGAAGGCCCAAACCTGTTATAACTCCTTGGACTTACAAGCTTTTGAGGAGATTTTAGCTCTTCTCATCTATGGGATGGTCTTGTTCCCTAACCCTGATCAACTCATAGACGCGAGTGCTGTCAAAATCTTCATGTCTCGCAACCCGGTGCCTACTTTGCTTGGAGATATCTTACACTCTTTTCACACTCGAACAATGAGGAAAAGAGGTGTTCTCATGTGTTGCACTCCTCTACTGGCAAGATGGTTTATTTCTCATCTTCCCCAATCAGCCTTGAAGAATGATCAGGGTTTGAGGTGGTCACAAAGGTTGATAACTCTTACACATTCAGATATTCATTGGTGTTCTCGATCCAAAGAGAATATTATCATCGTCGACCGTTGTGGGGAATTCCCTAATGTCCCTCTACTTGGAATTAGGGGAGGCATCACCTACAACCCCTGCTTGGCTCTAAGACAATTTGGTTATGCCCGAAGGGATGGCCCACATGACATGCTGATTCAAGGTTTGGTTTTCGACTTCGACAACGACAATCAAGGACTTCGTCAAAGGTTCATCCGAGCTTGGAGGATGCCTAACAAGGTAGACAGTAAGACCCTAAGACACAAGAATTCCATCCCTCTTGAGCCTTACCTCAAGTGGGTACGAACCCGCGCCCAAAGTCTTATGATGCCTTACCCCTTTGTTCTCCCAGTGATTATAGAGCCTGTTAAGGAAGGGGAGGTTCCATACACCCTCCTACATCCTGACATGCCAACATCACTTGAAGATATGCAAAGGAGTTGGATACAGCTTAAGGGAGAACGTGATACTTTTGAAGCCCAATTCTACGCAAGCGAGAAGAAGGTTTCGGAACTCACTCGGTTACTTCACGAAGAGCAGACTCTCAACACCTGCATTGCACCAAAGAGGATGCGCAACATCTTTTTATCTTAGAATTTTGTACTATTTTGCCCTAGGGGCATTGATGTAAACAAATTCTATTTTATTAATATAACGTTTGTTCCTTTTTGTTTGACATAAATTTGAATTTTCAAATCCTTGAAAACATTTCATGAATACATATCATTTATCATGTGCATAAACAGGTCTCCACACCAAGTTTCCTCATCTCTTTGCTGTTTATTTCAGCAAAATGGATCTTGAACAAACGGTTAAAGACTTGCAAGCTCAGAATTCACAATTTCAACAACTACTCTTGACCTTGGCCAAGGGGCAGGAGGAGCTCAAGACTCTGCTAGAAAAAGAAAAAGAGAAAAAGAAGAAGAAGCCAGCTGGGGTGGTTCTTATGGGCAGAAGGTTCCAAGGACAAGCCAGAAGGACCTTGGAATTTCCATCAACCTCTGAGGAAGGGGAGAGAAAAGGTAAAGAGACGGCAGTACCATCTGGTTCAGAAGAAGAAGAAGAGGAAGAAGAGGACTACTCAGAACAATAGTACCCTCCGGTCGATGACAAATACAAAAACCTGGAAGAACGTCTAACTGCTATGGAGATACAAAGAGTAACGGGGCTGGACTTTGAAGAGTTAGGGTTGGTATATGGAATAGTAATCCCTCCGACGTTTAAGGTGCCACTATTTTCCAAGTACGATGGGGTGTCTTGTCCCAAGATGCACCTTCGATCGTATGTCAGGAAGATGCAGCCACACTCTACAGACAAGGACTTGTGGGTTCACTTTTTCCAGGACAGTTTGTCAGGGACACAACTGGATTGGTTCTACCAGTTGGAAAGGGCTGATGTGCATAATTGGGAAGACTTGGCAGTTTCCTTCTATAAATAGTATCAATACAACTCCGACTTGGAACCAACCCGTACTCAACTCCAGAGTATGACTATGGTGTCCAATGAGGGCTTCAAAGACTACGCTAAAAAATGGAGGGATTTAGCCGGAAGGGTGCAACCACCTTTATCTGAAAGGGAGCTAGTGGACATGTTCCTAGGAACTCCGTCATGTCCTTTCTTTAATCACCTGATTGGAATCTCCTCTACAGGTTTCACTGAATTGATTTTAACTGGCGAAAGGGTGGAAGCCGGTATTAGAAGCGAGAAAATTCAGAAAGACGCATCTACCTCTGCAGTTGCAAAAAATCTCTTCACCGGAAATAAGGAAGTGTCTGCTGTCTATGCACAGAGAAATCAGGGAAGAACCGAACGACGACCAACAGTGGGGGCCGTTATGATTCAAAAGTCTGCATCAGGCCAGCCAAGAAACAACCAGCCGATAAATGATCAGCCGAGATATAACCAACAAAGGGTGGAAAGGCCTGTAAGGGAATTCACCAAGATAAACATGACTCCAGTTCAAGTCCTACCACATCTTCTAAAATTGAATTTGGCCATGCTAAAAGAGGCCCCTAAAAACCCCAATACTGCATCTCCACACTACCATCCGAATGCCAGGTGCGCTTACCATTCAGAAAGTCCAGAGCACGACACCAACAACTGTTGGGCTCTGAAGAACAAGATTCAAGATCTGATTGACACAAAGGAAGTTGAATTTGAAGCTCCTGAGAAACCGAATGTTATCTCTGCTCCGATGCCTAGGCATGGACACATTGCCAATGCTATGGAAGAAGATCTGTTTGTTTCTACTATGGATGAACTGTTAACTCCTCGCCTAACCATCAAGTTGAATTTGTTGAAAGCTGGGGTGTTCCCAAGTTGTGACTAAGATTTCCATACTTGCCTGTCCTCATCATTTGACTGCCCTCTGTTGAAGAAAGGTATCCAACAATTGATTGATAACCAGGAAATTTCATTTGAGAAAGCTCATATTTCACCCATTCCAGTTCCAGAAATTTCAATAATAACCATATACGCCAATCCTTCCAGGTGTTGTACCCCAATTTTCCCCCCTAAGATTCCCCTATCATATCACGTTAACTTGATCATGACAAGATCACATTAGGGTTGGTTCTTCATCTTTCTCTATCTCCTATCTTTAAGTTTGCCCTTGAGGAATTTCCAAGCACCTTGGTTGTGTATCTTGTATATGTGTTGATTGACTAACCTCTAATCAAAATACAAAAATATTTGTCTTTGTCCTTGCACAATTTGTGTTTTGTAGGTACCAAGTCAAAACATCCAACAAATAAGCTAATGCAAAGTTGATTGATCCTATTGTGGCAAAAAAATCCAGCATGCATCGACCCATAAAGGTATGCATCGACTCATTTTGTTGTGCATAACTTGCATGTGTCGACACATGCATATATGTATCGACTCATCATGTTTGTTTAACAAGCATGTGTCGACTCATACGTGTTATGTATCGACTCATGCAGTTTGTGTGGTTCTGTAATAAGTTGAAGTAACAGTATGTATCGACACATAGAGGCATGTATCGACACATGCTGTGTTATTCAGCTAGGATGTATCGACACATACCATATATGTATCGACTCATAATGGCAAAATGCACGTGTTTTTTGAAAAAAAGCCAGCAAATTCAAACTGTGATCATTTTTGGCTCCAATTTTTTCTGCATAATTTGAAATTATATCATTAATTCAAATTTGGCTCCAAGAATCAATTACCAAATTACCACTAATCCCAATTCTAAAACTCTATAAATAGAGACCTCATTTCATTCAAATCACAAGCTTTTATAGCCAAAATCATCTTGCTAAAAAATCTCTCAATTCTCCCCATTTTACCAATTTCACTCAAAGCTCCATTTTCAAAAAGTTAGTAAGCTTTGAATTGAAGCTTACTAATCTTTGAGCTAAGCCTTCATCCAAACATTTTTTCTCCATTAATTATCTACATCCAAACTTTGGTGATTGATTCTTGTTGTTGAATTGAAGAAAATTCTGAAGTTGTTTGATAATTTTTAAATTCTACCTTTGGTAAGTTGGATCATCATCTTTAACAATGTTATCTCTTGTGGATTTCTGGTTTTGATTCATTAAGCATTATTTTATAATTGCATGAGTGCTATTTTCTCAAAATTTGTTGGAATTTTCATGCTCAATTGGATCCATGATCATAAGGTGTTTGATGAAAAGTTGGAACAAGAATTTGATCCCAAAAATATTTTTCTGCCTTTTTTTTGGGGCTGTTTTTGACTCAGAATTTTTTCTACTCACTCTCTTTGATGAATAATTTGGACTACAATTTCAATGTTTAATGTGCTTTTAAACTCAATGGACTTTGTGATGTAGATAAAGTTGGATAAATGTTCATCAATTCAAATCTACCTAAGAATGAATTATTTAATTCATTTTTGGTGCTTTGGATTAATGATATGTTTAGTGCTTTAATCCATCTAGAGGAGTGGTTGAATTTAAAGATGAAAGGATTTTGAAATGGTAATCCAAATTAGATTATCATTCCCCTCCCTCTTCACCTTATCCCTTTATTTTTTTAATTGTGCTACATGTTAAGGGATGGTGATCTCTATATCATCTATCCAAATATGAAGTACATAGATTGCTATTGACTGGCCTCAAAATAGGTGCGACTTCTACATAAGTCCACTTACGATTGCTTAACATAGCGCTAAATTTGTCCCGATTTGAATAAATGATCATTCGTGGCCCAAACTTATGATTGCAAGCCCAAGTATGTTAATTTGATCTCTTTGATCTAATAACCTTGAGATTCATTGTGTGGAGGCTTTGGTTCTACCAATCCTCTAATGGATCTACAATAATTTTGGTCAACGCGGATCACTTAAACATCCTTGATCATTACATGTTATTTGTGAGAATTCCAAAATGGATGATATACTTGACAAAAAGCAAATGCAACTTGTTTTGTGAAGGCTTTGGTTCTACCAATCCTCTAATGAGTTCCAAATACAAGTTTCAAGATGATCATCCAACTAACTACTAATTTCTAACAATTGACTTTACTTTATGCTTTATAATTTTCTATGATTTATGCACCATTTAAATTAAGCATTTACATTTCATGTCATCTTTTTATTTTGCTCACTTGAGCATTTACTTTTATGTCATTTTTATTTCGCTCACTTGAGCTTTTCTTTTCCTTTTAAAGATACCTAATAATCAACATGAACCATAAAAATCTTTAATGATATTTGGACTATTGGATACTATCCTTGGCATTATGGAGCATTGGACTTCTTGAACTTAGGATTAGAGACCTTGGCCTATCTTGGAGACTTTGTGACTTTATTTGATATTTTGTCTGGAGTTCTTGAGGTTTACCTCAAGACATTGGGTTGTTTGTTTGTTTTGTGTGCAGGTTATTGTTATTACATACTTTGATTGTAATATGGAATTCACCCGTATACAGCCGTCACTCTGCCCAATTTTTGCAAAGACTTAATACACTTGAAGTTTGGTTCTCTCAAGAGGTCTAGTATCTTTGTTTGCTTGGTTTCAATCTAAAGAATGGGAATTCTATATTGACTCATAATGTCAAGTTATGGCTTCTTGTTGGTTAGATGGTTCTTATCTCTAGATTTTACCTTATACTTTTGGATAATCTCTTCTTCTCCTTCTACCTTCTTTAATTTCAAAAAATCATCTCCCTCCTTTTGAAAACTCTTCTTGTTTTTTTTTTTAAAACTTGAAACACTTTCATAATAAACTTGGACTTAGGTCCATGCATTTTCAAAACATTTTCATGAATAAATTTCAATCAACTTAATAATACCTTGATATTTTTTGTGAGAATACTAAAAGTCAATCAATCTCATTTCAAACCATTTTTTCCACTTTGGCTTTTTATGTTAAAAACTTTTTCTTAAAATATTAGACTCTTGTCAATCCTTGTAGTGATGCAAACAACTATACTTCTATAATATATAGTAAAGAGAGATATTTTCCACTTGGATGTTGAGTGAGGCATTGTTGATTTTAAAATCCAAGCCATATCCTCCACTTTGAGATGATTCAAATTCTCCTTTCTCATGATTGTGAGTAGTAAGTATGTTTTCCACACGGACAATGACGATGATGTTTTATCTCATAAAATTAACCAACACACTTGTGTTTCAAATTTTTAAAAGAGGAACTACGTGTGCCCTGATCCCCTATTGCACGAAAGGTGGTACGTAGGCACTAAAGGTTCGCAACCACGGCGGGTGCAAAAACCATAAAAATATTTCTTTTCTCACCTCCACCATCCATTTTACATATAACACATTTTCATAACCAAAATATACAGATTTTTTCAAAGAGGTTCCTGCGGAGTACTGTAGATATTTAGGGTGCTAATACCTTCTCTTTGCATAACCAACCCCCTTACCTTAAATCTTTCCCCCTTTTTGGGTTATTCGCTCTTTTCCCATTCCTTTGGAAATAATAAAGCGCGGTGGCGATTTTTATTTTGATTTATATAAAGTCTAGTCAATCCAATGGCTTAGTCTTGAACATTTCTACCGCTACACCAGGGTTCCTAAAAAACCCGTTAGGATTACATCCGCTCCTATGACTACTCCATTGAAGATGACAATGCCCGGGCCAACTCCATACAAATCAGATAAAATGGTACCATGGAACTATGGTGGAGAAATTTATTACCATGGTGTCAAACAGATTGAACAGACTGCTGAAGAAGAGAGCTCCGAAGAGGACAATTCCGACATCAGTAACATTGCCGGAACAAGCAAAATTACCCGCAGTGGGAGAATTTTCTCTCCAGAGATTGCCCCTCCAAAGGCAGTCTCTGGACCCGCGGCCGTTCCGAAGATTACATCTGTACCCGTGATTACACCTACAAGTGTACCCACCAACATCGACAATGCAATTCCTATCCCTACTTCCACTGCTGAGAATAAAGGAAAGAATGTTCAAGAGGAGCCTGTCCTGACGAAGGCTCAGTCACTAGCTATTCCTAAGACATCCAAGAAGGAGATGGAAGAAATCCCGAGGATCATTAAGAAAAGTGATTACGACGTGGTCGAACAACTGGGGCAGACCCCCTCCAAAATCTCTATGTTAGCATTGCTACTTTGCTCTGAGGCACATGCTAAAGCTTTGGTGAAATTTCTGAAGACGGCTCATGTGCGGCAAGAGACGTCTGCGGATCAATTCCAAGAGTGTGTGGCCAGTCTGACAGCTGACAATGGCCTGGGTTTCTCCGATGCTGACTTGACCTCCAAAGTGAGAAAACACAATGACGCACTACATGTCTCAGTGGAGTATATGGGAACCACCTTAGCCCATGTCTTGGTTGATACGAGATCATCTCTGAACGTCTTGCCAAAGAAAGCCTTGGATAGATTGGATTGTGAGGGGCTGACCCTAAAACCCAGTAACATCATTGTGAGAGCATTTGATGGCTCTAAAAGGATGGTCCATGGGGAGGTGGACATCCCGATCAAGGTGGGTACCCAGACGTTCAATTCAACATTCTACGTGATGGACATTCGTCCTTCTTACTCTTGCCTGTTAGGACGCCCCTAGATTCACAATGCCGGTGCGGTCACCTCCACTTTGCATCAGATGCTGAAGTACCCCGTCCAAGGGAAGATCATAACTGTCCATGGGGAAGAGGAATACTCGATTAGTCATTTGAATTCTTTCCGATATGTAGAATTGGATGGCGAATTCATCAAGACCCCTTTCCAACATTTTGAAGAAGTCTCTCAGGAAATAACAGCAACCAAGGCGGTATCCTCAACTCCTGTGATCACAAAACCTCCACCTCGGATGTCTTCTCTAAAAGATGCAAAGGCAGCAGTGGAAGAAGGGGGAAGCACCATCTAGGGGAAGCTTCCAAACTTTCCCTACAAATAAGACAAGTTTGGCCTGGGATTTACTTAGACTGCTCAGAAGGCCATGCGCCGCGCCTGTGCCGGAGGGCCACCTGTGAAGATCAACCACCAAGGGGTTAATGCACTAGAGGACAGTGAAGAAGATGGCAGCCTGGAAGACTGGATATTTCCTACTGTCGGCGGAGGACTGTGCAACTGGGAAGCAAAAGACTTTGTTCCGATTACTTTTATACCACAGTAATTTATCTTTTCCATTTCTGTTGGATCTGTAATAATTCACAAACAATTTGTACTTTTTCAACCTTGTGTCTTACCCGAGGCACAACAGTCCATTTGTAAGGGTCTTTATTTCATTTTCATATGTCATTTAATGAATCATGGACGCTTTTCATATTTATACCTTTTGTGCTCATTGTTTTTCTTTTTACATTTTGTTGTTTTAAGATGGCTATACCCTTACACACACCCACACTCACAAATGCAGGTACCCTTCCACTCCGGAACCCATGGGTAACGGTACTGCTATAGCCTTCAGTGACTCTAAAGATCTGATCTACCAAGCCGAATATGAAGGTGAGGAAGATTGTGAGGTGCCAGGGGAATTGGCCAGACTTCTACAACAAGAGGAAAGAGCTATTCTGCCTCATGAGGAGCTGTTGGATACAGTCAACTTGGGCACTGAGGAAGACAAAAAGGAAATCAGAGTGGGTGCCAACCTAGAGCCGAGTGTTAAGGAGCGCCTAATTCAGCTGTTGCGTGAATATGTTGAGATCTTTGCCTGGTCCTACGAAGACATGCCGGGACTCGATACAGACATTATGGTACACCGTCTACCCACAAGAGAAGACTGTCCACCAGTGAAACAAAAATTCCGCCGCATGAGACCTGACATGTCAGAAAAGATCAAAGCAGAAGTTATGAAGCAGTTCAATGCTGGATTTCTAGCTGTTACTTCCTATCCACAATGGGTTGCTAACATTGTTCCCTTACCTAAAAAGGACAGCAAAGTAAGAATGTGCATGGATTATAGAGACTTAAACAGGGCCAGCCCTAAATATGACTTTCCACTTCCGCACATCGACATCCTGGTTGATAATATAGCTCAGCACAAAGTATTTTCTTTCATGGACGGATTCTCAGGCTATAATCAGATCAAAACGGCACCTGAGGACATGGAGAAAACTACTTTTGTTACACAATGGGGTATGTTCTGCTACAAAGTAATGCCATTCGGACTAAAGAATATCGGGGCAACCTATCAACGCGCCATGGTAGCTTTGTTTCATGATATGATACATCATGAGATATAGGTCTACGTAGATGACATGATAGCCCGATCACAAACTGAAGAAGAACACCTTGATCACTTGTAAAAGCTGTTTGTCAGGTTAAAGGAGTACAAGCTAAGATTGAATCCAAACAAGTGCACATTCGGGGTCCGGTCCGGTAAGCTCTTAGGTTTCATTGTCAGCAATAAAGGCATCGAGGTTGATCCTGCCAAAGTCAAAGCTATACAAGAAATGCCTGCTCCCCGCACTGAGAAGGAGGTCAGAGGTTTCTTGGGACGCCTAAACTACATTGCTAGGTTCATTTCTCACCTAACATCTACTTGTGAGCCAATCTTCAAGCTGTTGAAGAAAGATCAGGTAGTTAGATGGAATGATGACTGTCAAATTGCTTTCGATAAAATCAAGGAGTATCTACAAGAACCTCCTATCTTGATGCCACCCGTCGAAGGAAGACCACTAATCATATATCTGACCGTCTTGGAGAACTCAATGGGGTGCGTATTTGGGCAGCATGACGAGTCTGGCCGAAAAGAGCATGCCATTTATTACCTTAGCAAAAAGTTCACCGACTGTGAAACCAGATATTCACTGCTCGAGAAAACTTGCTGCACTTTGGTATGGGTTACTCGCCGGCTAAGACAGTACATGTTGACTCGTACCACTTTGCTGATATCTAAGATGGATCCGATAAAATACATCTTCGAGAAGCCTGCTTTGTTTGGAAGGATAGCTAGATGGCAGATGATCCTAACAGAGTATGACATACAGTACACGACCCAAAAAGCTATAAAGGGCAGTGTGCTGGTTGATCATCTTGCACATCAAGCTGTAGAAGATTATCAATCCATGAAGTTTGACTTCCCTGACGAAGACATCATGACATTGGACAATATTGAAGATTTCAGACCATATGACGAACCTAAAAAAGGATCCCGATGGACCTTGTACTTTGATGGGGCATCCAATGCGCTTGGTAACGGTATCGGCACGATACTCATATCTCCAGAAGGATGCCATACTCCTTTTACTGCCAGATTGTGCTTCAACCGTATGAATAACATGGCAGAATATGAAGCATGCATCTTTGGACTCAAGGCTGCCATAAACTTGGGAATAAAATCTTTAGTTGTGTTTGGGGAATCAGCTTTGGTCATCAGTCAGATCAAAGGAGAGTGGGACACTAAGCATCCTAACCTCATCCCTTACAAAGAACATGTCTTGACATTATTACCACATTTCGAGCAGATTACCTTCGAGCACTTTCCGCGAGAAGAAAATCTTCTAGCAGATGCTCTAGCTACAATGTCATCCATGTTTAAACTTAATTGGGATAATGAGGCTCCCCAGATCACCATTGAACGGATGGACGAACCTGCACACTGTCACGAGATTAATACCGAAGAAGTAGTGGACCAACCATGGTTTCATGAAGTCAAAAGGTATCTCGAGGCTCAGGAATACCCAGAAGGAGCTTCAGTCAATGATAAAAAGTTCTTAAGGAGGTTCTCAGCTAAGTTCTTCCTGAGTAATGGCATCATGTACAAACACAATCATGATTCTATTCTGCTCCGTTGTGTGGACAAGATTGAAGCTGAAAGGATTATGGCTGAATTGCACGAAGGTACCTTCGACACTCACTCTAGCGGGCATACAATGGCTAAGAAGATTCTACGCGCAGGCTATTATTGGTCTACCATGGAAGATGACTGCTATCAACACTCCCGGACTTGTCATAAATGTCAAATCTATATAGACAAGGTACATGTGCCCCCGATTCCTCTAAATGTCTTAACAGCTCCTTGGCCCTTCGTTATGTGGGGAATCGATATGATTGGGGAGATCAAGCCTACATCCTCCAATGGACACCGCTTCATTCTAGTGGCCATTGATTATTTCACAAAGTGGGTTGAAGCAGCTTCCTTCGCATCCGTTACTAAGAATGTTGTTGCCCGCTTTATCAAGCAGAATCTTATTTGCTGGTATGGTATCCCCGAAAGGATCATTACTGACAATGGTACAAACCTTAACAATACTATGATCACTGCCCTGTGCGAGCAGTTCAAGATTCAACATCATAATTCATCTCCCTATCGGCCAAAGATGAATGGTGTTGTCAAAGCTGCGAACAAAAACATCAAAAAGATCATACAAAAAATGACAGTCACCTACAAAGACTGGCATGAGATGCTACCGTTTGCTCTCCACGGGTACCGTACCACGGCTCGCACATCAACTGGGGCAACACCCTATTCTTTGGTTTATGGCATGGAGGTTGTTTTACCTATTGAGGTTCAGATCCCCTCCTTAAGAATCTGAAGGATGCATGTTTGAGTGAAGATGATTGGATTTAAACCCGACTTGATCAGTTGAACTTAATTGACGAAAAGAGACTTACTACTGTTTGTCATGGTCAGACGTATAAAAAATGGATGATCAAGGCTTTCAACCAGAAAGTCAGACGCCAAGTGTATCAAGTTGGAGATCTAGTGATCAAACGCATCATCTTGCCACAAAGTGATCCCATGGGAAAATGGACTCCTACCTACGAAGGACCATTTGTAATCAAGAACATATTTTCTGGTGGGGCAATGATCTTAACCACCATGAACGGCGACGACCTGCCACACCCTGCGAACGCGGACATAGTCAAAAGATACTACGCATAAGAGACCCGCTAGGTTGACACACCTAGGCAAAATAAGGGCATCCCGACGAACCAAAACATTCGGGCAAAAATTAGGGATAAAAATAAAAAAAATCTGTACACTCGACAAGTTGAAAACCCGAAAGGGCGTCTTGGGCAAAAAAGGGTTTCCCGATGGATCGAAAACCCGAAAGGGCGGTCCAGGCAAAAGTTAGGGAATTAAAGCGTATGACTACGTCTCGTCAGATCACTTTAAGGACAATCTCTTCACTGACAAACCTGGAGCTTCCGATCAATCCAATCATCTTAGGACGAAGCAACGAATGGACAAGATATTCGGAGATACGAAGGCTATAGCAGAATGGGAACCCCATGGGATTTTTTACACATAGCTATCTTTCTTTGTATAAATTTCTCTCATTTTTTTATGACACCATCCTCTTACTAGGATGTTTGTCTCCTTTGTACAAAAATACTTATTCAAAGTAAATACAAAGATATCTCTTTAAAGTGCAAAAAACTATTTTTCTTTTTCTTTTACACTTGTGTTTTATTTGCAAAAACATCCAATGATTCATTAATGAACATATGCATTTGAACATAATTACTGTTTACAAATAAACATGGATGAAAAAGAACAATTACTGACAGGTTGAAAGGATAGGAAAACGTCTTTAGGCTATTCCATGAGCAATCCCTACAGTATGTCATTAAGATCCCTAGCGGAGCCAAAACTTTGAACTACAGATCCCTGGCGGAGCCAGAATTTCCAAATATCAATCCCCAGTAGAGACCATCCAGTTTCCCCATATCTCCAGCAAGTTATCTTGAAGCCTGAAAACCAGACAACAACTTCTGATAACTCCCCAGTAGATTGGAAAACAACCCAAACTCCTGAACCTACTCCTCAGCAGTATAGCCTTCTTCCCCACAGAGTTTCTTTTGCTTCCCAACAGAATGAAGATTCTCATTCTTAATTCCCCAGGAAAGTCATCAAGGATTTATAATCCCCAACAGTCGCCAAGGATTTCTCATCCTCAGCAATCAAGGATTTTTAATCTCCAGCAGCAGTCAAGGATTTATTTTCCTCAGCAAAACAACTAATCAGCTTACATGCGCATACATTACATCCATATATCATAAACATTGATCAAGCACATTTATTGCATCACACATTTCATGCAACATAACTTTGTGTTTCAGATAACATTTTACCCTTTTCAGGATAAGATTAACAGCTACCATTAACAATGTTCAAAGATTTCAGATACAATACAGATACACTCCAGACACAGAAGTCATTTTTGATACTTATTCAGATTTCAAGTCAAGATACAATTCAGATACACTCCAGACACGGAAGTCATTCTGTTACTCATTCAGATTCAAGTTCAGATACGCTCCAGACACGGAAGCCATCCTGATCACTTATTCAAATTCCAAGTTCATGATACAGTACATATACACTCCAGACATGGAAGTCATTCTACTACTTATTCAGATTCCAGTCCAGATATGCTCTAGACACGGAAGCCATTCTGTCACTCATACAGATTCAGACTTCAGATACAGTCCAGATACGCTCCAGACACGGTTGCCATTCTGTCATTTATTCTGATTTTCCCCATCTTAGATACGCTCCAAATACGGATGCCATTCTGTCGCTTACTCAGATACAGCTCAGAGACGCTCCAAACACGGACGCTATTCCATTGCTCATTCAGATTCAGTCTCCAGATACAGTTCAGATACGTTCCAGATACGGACACCATTCTAATACTCATTCTTTTGACTTACAACTTACAATTCAAAAAACATTCTTGGATGGCATCTATAAGCCCATCTCCAACAAGATTCTATCACCTCTCCAAATGGCATCTTTAAGCGCATTCCCTCAACTTCACTTTGACGAGTGCAAATTTACGGGCACTCTAGTGTCCAATCATCTTTTACCTTCGAGTCACGAACGGAAAAACTCGCCACTCTAACTCTTCAGGTTCAAGAAGATTTAACAGGGGCATCTGTTGTATCCCAAAATTTTCCCTCTCATTTATCAAGATTTTTCTCACAAGACTTCTTGGGCTCAAGACAAGTTTAGGGTTTGGTCAGCTCAAGACATCACCTTGCACTGATAACCTGAAATTAGGGTTTGAGTTTGCACAAGGATTTTTGGACCATCAATGCTTCATGTGACTTTCATACACCATCTTGGACCCCTAAGATTGCTCATGTTAAGTTTCAAACCTTGAATCACATTTTTGCTCAGTCAATTGGACAATTGACCTAAAAATCAGTTGTATTGGGGAAAAAGTCAACAATGGCCAATTTACAATCAAACTTCATAATTTTTTATCCACAACAACATTTTAGACTCATATGTACCATTTGATCAAGTTTGGATCACAACTCCTCAAGAAATTTGATCAAATCATCAAAAGGGCAAAATGGTCAAAATTAGGGTTTTGATTGTGGAAGGGCAATTTATGATTTTTAACCTAGCCAATGACCAATTGAGTTCAAGAATGATTTCAAGGACTCAATAGGATCATCTTGACCTAATCACATAGTTCAAAAGGTCTCAAGTTCATATGATTGACAGATGAATTTTGTAGTCAATTGATCAAAAGTCAACTATACACTGAAAAGTCAAACTTTGACTTTTTGGTCAAAATCAAGTGCCAAGGGTCATAATTCATCAAGACATGTCAAAATATGAAACTTGTTCACCAAGAAAACCAAATTTGAAAATTAGGGTTTTGAATTTGAAAATTTTCATAACTTAGAATTTTTATGGAAACTTTCTTATTTTTTCCCAACTTTTCACCACTTTTTCACCATGATGCAATTTGATTCAAAGAAAACTTCCAAAATGAAAGTTGTAGTACTCCATGAAATATACAACTTTTATTCACAAAGTTTTCCCAAAAGATGCTTGGATCTCAAGTTATCAATTTGTGAATAGGGGTCCATGAACTAAATAACTTAGTGGAAATTTGCCCTAATTTAGGCAGGTTTTTGACCCAACTTCATGAGCATTTTTCACCTAGTTCCAAGAGGTATCTCAAAATGAATTTCAAAGATGTATTGTATATCATGTTGCAAGCTTTCCAAAATGTCCAAGAACTCTCCAAGATCATTTGTGGTTAGGGAGAATCGAAGAAGAGAAATTGGCATTTTGTCACTTTTGTTCAAGCCATTTTCACAATGCATCAAGTTGCAAATTTGTCCAAGCATGCTTGTACCTTGCATTACAGGTCCTAAACTCCTTCTACACTCCATAATTAAATGCAAACTCAGAGGATAATGTCTTTATCTTTGCTTTTGGAGCATTGTACAAGAAATAAATCCATAAATGGCATAAAGGGCACATTGCCATTTTCATAAAGGCAAGCTTTTCCAACTTTACAAACCTTGAGCCTTGGACCTGTTATTTTGTTACAAGCAATGTCCACAGATATCAAGAAATGTTTACCAACCCTTGGCAGCCCTAGAACTAGCCAGTACAAGCATGTTGGCTCAAGTCACTTCAACTTTTCTTAAAATGCAAGAAAAGTTGCCAAAAGATTAAAACTTGTACAAGCTGATAAAGGGTGGACTTGGCATAATTCTATACACATTAACAAACTTATCACAAGGCTGGACACAAATTGATAGCATTTGAAACTCACCAAAACTCCAAAACCTCATTTTTCTGCCAAAACTTCCAGTTTCTGCAAAATCATAGCAAGTCCATTATTTGCTCGTGCATTTTGCCTTTTATCATTTCAAACACCTTCCATATATCCTACCAAAGCTATCCAAGCATTCATCTTGCAACTGTAAGCTCTGTTTCAGCCATTGCCATTTTCACTTTGGAAGCTTGCAACTTGACTTCTATAGAGAGTTTCAGCCATCCACAAAGCCAGCTAAGCATTAGAATAGCTTGAGGGAACTTCAAGGATGCTCACACTATCCTCAGGCCTCGCTCAAAGTCCCCACATTGTCATATCCAAATCCAGCTGAAGGATGTATTTTTCAAATCTCTATCTCTCTATTTAGGCATCCTCAAGCCACGATTTGTGAAGCAAAAATGTAGCCCTTATCATGGTGAAGCAGTACATATGCATACTTGCCATTTATATTAACTGAGCTGAGAGAATTTGAAGTCTGAAAATGCTGAAATAGTTAGGTCACGATTTAGGGACATTAAAATTCTCTCTGATCTTTTAGAGTTAGGTCACATAATTTATATCATTAGAATCATGAGATGAAATGCTACATTTTTTATGTTACACGTTTTTGTTTTTGTGCAAGCGTTTTAGAGTTGCAGGTTGAACTGAGTACACGCGCACAAGGTGGACGAAGGACAGGCACGATGGCTGGCTTGGGCCTTGGGCCTTCTGTTTTTGTTTCTCACACCCCATGACCACTATTTGCACCCCCTGACTTTGTTTGTTATACTTTTCATATTTTCTTTTCATTTTTATATTTTATCACTTTTGACTATTTTTCTGAATCACAAAAATCATGAAAAATATTTTCTTTATTTTTTGCACTTTATTTTATTTTTTTAATTATTTTTTGACATAAAGAAATAGTTTATTAGGTTAATATACTTTATTTTCTTAAACAAATTATAAATACATTTAATAAATACTATACATTTTTATTTTATTATTTTACACATAAAATATTTATTTTCATACATATTTTATTTTTTAATATTGACATATATGTATTTATTATTTTCTTGTACAAAAAAATAGACAAAATAATAAATATAGAACATATATTTCTTTAAATCAAAAATTAGGGTTTCACCCCTTTCAAAAATAATAATATTTTTTCCCCTTATTTTCTAGGGTTTAAATAATTTATTTTTTTCATACAAAAAACAAATACAAAACATTTTTTGCATAAATACTTTGCATTGCATATTTAAATACTTGTACATTTATTTAATTTGCACATAATTCAATTGGGTTATAATAGTATTTTTGGGTTTATTTATGCAATATCCCCATTCAAAAACTTGTATCCCCCCTCCCATAATAATTGTTGTAATAGCTTAGTTTACTTTTACGCAATTTATCACATTTATACCATGTTTAGTAAATCAGGGTTTTGCATGATAAGACCAAAAACAAACAAATAGAATGACCTAATCCAAGACAATCAAAAGCATGAAAAATGACACACATTGCACACAAGCACCCTTAGGGTTTCACCCACTTGGTTGCCTAAAAGAAAATGGCCATGGTATGCATGCAAGGTATCTTGGCAAAACAATACAAAAAATAAGATCATAGTCCCTCGATGACGCTATCAAAAGGTTTCCTAAAACAAAATGATCTTGGTCCCTCAAACATGCTAAGATACTTGGCAACATTGCTATCATGGTCATACGATGACCCACGCCCGTCCCGTTTACATCCAAAGATAGGGTTGTTTACCAAATCAATGGTAAAACAACAATGTCAAAGGAATAAAAATGCATAGGAAAGACATTTGAGTAGGGTAGATAGTTCCTAGTTACTTGCTCCACTTCCAAACAATCCTTGCTATTTTCAAAAACACACACACACACATTCCAAAGCATTTTCCAAACAACTTTCAAAACATTGAAACATTTTTCAAAAGACAAACATCTTTGTATACATTCTTACGAACGAGAATCGTTACAAAGATTGCCTAAATGAATGGCCTCTTTTCAAAATACTTTCAAAACTACACCAAACACAAAGCACCATTTCAAACAATTTCAAAAGCAAAGCAAGTGATCTAAGCAAGTAACTAAGAGCCCATGGAAAACCATGGATGAAAAGGGTGCTAGCACCTTCCCTTTTCATAATCTACCCCCCTAACTCAAGAAAACATCTCAAAGGTCTTTCCTGTGCTTTTTTACCTTTCCTTTTGGATAAAATAAAAGTCGGTGGCAACTTTTGCTAAACCGCGACATTTGCGACGAAACGCAAAACCTCAAGTCAGTTCTCCCACTGTATCACACCCCAACTCTCATAATTCTAAGGTATCTAGTCTCCACCAAATTATCATATCACATTATCTAATTATTTAATTAAAAACAATTCTAATTAAATCGGGGTGTTACAACTCTCCTCCACTTAGAATATTTTCGTACTAAAAAATCCACTTTATACTAACAACTCCGGATACGACTCTCACATCCTTCCTTCCAACTTCCAACCATGTTTGGAAACCTTTCAAATACTACTATCCAACCTTCCATATCGTCAACCACAAAAATCCAATAAGATGCATTACTACAGAGTTATGAATGCATATGTTAATTTCCTCCTTGTCTCATCACCCCAGAATACATGATCTATTACTTTATGTTCTTGTTTACGCTTGGAACGGAACACAACAAGATCCTCTCTGTCACTATAGGTAACACTTCTCTAATTTCTCTTCATAAGGAAACTATGCTCACCCTCGAGTCCCTGCCATAGGAAATAAAACAACAACATAGACTAAGAACGTAGACTCTCAAGGCATGAACACCGTCTCTACTATTTCATCACACAACAATATCGTCATAAGAACATAAACACAACCAATTACCGACAACATTGACACACAACTTTAGTTCCATAATGTTACGTACCACTAGTAGATTATGCAAATAAATACCTCTATTACGATGACAGCAACACGAAAAATATATCAACCTTTCACCTAACAATTCCATTCTGAAATATCCAATGGTTTGCATCATCCCCGTAGGATTCTAATGTTTACCGTTGACTCCTAACAAGTCACACACGCATAATGAACTACACCACATCACGCTTCAGCTGCACCACTCTGATTCATCTACTTTACAATCACTATCATCATTTTGATCTCCATGAACTATCAGATCTACAGGTTTCACATCTAGTTTATGAATCTCTTTAATATCCACCTGGAAGTCATTGTTCACTTTAGATATTCTTAACCTTCCACTCTACAACGTTAAGTCACATACCAACTCAAGTCATCAAACAACTTAATAATTTCCAACTCTTTCATAGCCACTTTTATATTAGGTTCACACAAAATGGTGAATAATTATCCTCTTGATAAAAAGTCAATCCACTTTACTCACTATCAAGCTAGTAAGACAAGTCTATCTCATCCAATACAATCCTGTCTACTATCAACAAGAGATTAAGGGTGATCAGTTCCTCAATTTGTCAATAGGTAGTTGATAACCATATTGGTGGCATAAATCATCGTTACTAAACTACAATAGTGTCCTTTATCTTGTGCTCAAAGTTACTTAAGCATAATATTCAACAATCATCTCTAAGACTTACAAACATTTTCTTAATTTCCTTTTTTTCAACCTCGTCAATGATACATAAACGCCCAAAAATCCATCACATATTCTCTTACACATACTCGTGGTACAAAACAATTGTTAAATATTCTCCTAATATCGAAATTGCTACTACACCAAGTACAATCCAAGTCATTTCGCTCCAAATGAAGTATTCACCCAAGTAAATGGTTTTAATAACACCAATAAATCCGTAGCCTCTCCTTTAGCCTTATATCCTCGATGATTCATATAACTTCATATTTGGATCTCATTCCAATCCCAATCTCAATAACACCATTTCGACATCCCGGTTGGTGATAAAACTCCCAAAATTATCTTAACACATGTCAATATTATATTATCAATAAAGCACAATCCACTATACCATCTAACTGTCTCTCTTCCTCAAAGATCTCTACACTCTAAACATTCTCAATTGGCATAATCTGCACTTCTATGTGTTTGCTCCAATACCTTCACATCCTTACTAATACTGTGATCGGTGGATCTGGAACTGACTGTTTAACGCTGGTTCGCGAAATGTCGCGGTAAGCAAGAGTCGCCACCGTCTTTTATTTTCTCCAAATGGAAAGGACAAAAGCACAGAAAAATTCCTTATTGAGATTGTTTCTCGGTTCGGGAGGTAGATTTATAGAAAGGGAAGGTGTTAACACCCTTTCTATCCATGGTTATCCATGGGCTCTTAGATACTTGCTCATTGTGTTTTCAAAAATGGTTTGCTTTTCAATTGTGAGTGAGTTTGAAAAAGTTTCGTTTAAAATTTCAGTTTGACTCTTGTATCAGTCCTCAAGAGTGTTTGAAAAGTTGTTATTGAAAGCTTTTTGCAAAGTGTCGGTGTGAAAAGAAGTTTTTGATTTGTTTTGAATTAGAGCAAGTATCTATGAGTCATCTACCTACCCTAAGGAATTAGTCTGTGTAAATGTCCTTAAGGTAATGCCATCCCACCATTGAGAGGTAGGTAGCACCACCGTTGGAGGTGTTTGGGTCAATTCGAGGGTTAGGGACGGTGTGGTCACCGGGCAATAGTAAGATACCTTAGAAGCTACCCTTATGCCATTGATCTTTTATTCCGAGGCAACCATTCCGAGGCAACTTGTTTCGAGGCAACCAGATCAATGGAACATAAGGACTCACTAAGACGTCCTGTACTCGACGACCACGTTTCGAGGGGCAAGGAAACAGTGAGGCGTACCCTAGGAGTGGTGTGTGAATTGTGTGTCATTTTCAGTTTATTATTTGTCTTGTCATGCATTGGTGATCTACGTTTTGGTTTTATTTTTAGGCATTCATTCTTCCATGTGATTATTAACAGTTAAAAGGTGCGGGAATTTAAAGTGCGGAAAAGATAAAGGTCCTACGCTATTACAAAGGCGCGGGTCTACATCGCCAAATTAATACAAAACCCGATTTAAAATAAAATGCAGAAAATAAATGCCTAATTAACTATTACAGGGCTTTGGAACAAGTACATTATATTTACAAAAGAAATAAAATAAACGCGCGAAAAAGAAAATATAATCGAGTGCGAGGGCGTTGGACCCTTTAAAGGAATTAAATCGAAATTATAAATTAATTAAATTAAAATAAAGGAAAGAACTTATTTTTTTTTATTTTTTGTATTTTTTATAGAAATGAAGAAAATTAATTGGAATTAAAATCTTAATTCTAAGTATTTTTAATTATTAAAGAAATAAATCCAAGTTTTGACCTAATTTACTTAATTATTTAATTATAAGTATTTACAAAAAGAAAACTATTAATAAATTAAATTAAATAAAAATATTTTTATTTTTTATGATTTCTGATTTTTTATTATTTTAAGAAATAAAACTAATTAAATTAGTATTTAGAACCTAATTAAGTCTAATCAATTTTAATATTGCAAAATAATTTAGAGTTTCCTAGAATAAAAAAAAACTAATTAATTAAATTTAGAAAAAAAGGGAAATCTAAAATTTATTTGGGTAAGAATATTTTTGTGATTTTTTTGAAATAAAAAGAAAAATTAATTTTTGTTAATAAAAAGCAAATTAAATAAATTAAAATAAAATAGGAAAGAAAATAAATTCAAGGGAAAAAGGAAATGGGCCTGTTTTTTGTAGCAAAAAGGGGGGTGTGGATGGCAAAGCTGAGCCCAAACGCTGGAGGCCTCCTTTGACTTTCTCTAATCCCATATGCCTGCCTTGACTAATGTCCACAATGGAGGGATGCACGTGAGGCGTTGGATTTGGATCAGGATGCAATCTGACGGCTAGATCTCATAAGTGCATGGTATGGATTGAAAATGGAAGCACATGGAATCCACTAGCCCAGTCAGCATTAAGTAAATGAATCAACAACTTGAATGGCCAATTAAAACACAAGAAAATGCCACGCTTGCGTCAAGCTGAACCAAGCTAAGTCAACAATGCCGGAGCAATGCTCCGGTCGTCTTCTCCGGCGGGGGGTGATTCTAAAACCTGCGAAAACAGTAAAAATGAAGCAAACAAAATAGCCAGATCAAGTCAAGAGGGAATGGCGATCCTCATGGTGATGTTTTCATGGTTTAATGCTGCCTGTTTTCATCAAAACGAAACTCCACATAATCTGAACCCTAGCCATGGAGGTTCACGTTTTGGCCATGAAAAATCCCAGGCGATAGCCCAGACCTGCTCTAAACATCCACTGGAACTCAAAGGTATGGTCAGTAGGGATTAAATCAAGCCATAATCGAAAATTCGATCCATGGAAATTCTGCAAAATGAATGTTCATGTACCTAGAGTTTTAGTCTGCATGGTTACATGAAAAGGGTGTGTTTATACCTTATTTTACCTGTAGAACACGATCGGATGGGTGGGAAGTCATGTGGATGACTGAGTCCTTGAATTCGAGCTTGGTGCAATTCTTTGGAATTTTGAAAAGAAATTTCTCTTGGCTGCCTCCCTCTCTCGTTTTCCAATGCCTTGTGATAGTTTGTCTCTAGGTTATGTAATAGATTTCAATCAGCATTAAGGGCCATAATACCATGCATTCAAGCTTAAGATTTTGATATAAACTCCCTTAACCAACTTTCCATTTTGAACCAATTTTTGAATTATTGCTCCATTTGGCCTTGAAACGAAATTGGGATGTTGCATGATGATGATTCAAAGCTAGTTAAGACCAAATATCCCCCTTAATTGAACTTCTTGATTTTCTTTTGATTTTAAAAAGATTTAAAATTAATTAAATCCAATAAAATCAATAAAAAATGAAAAAATCAATTTTAAATATTGAGATAAAAGGTGGGACACGTGGGAAGCATGACCAAGCTAATTCAAGTGGAAAAAGTGGGCCCCTTTTGTCAAAAATGAAATTTCAAGGATAAATGATTTTGGCCATTTCACAAAAATTTCCCAACTTCTCCAATGCACATATTGCTCAATTTTTAAGCTTTGATCATGTTCTTGGACATTTTAGAAAGGTCTTGAAGTCCTCTAACCAATGTCTTTGGTCCCATGTCATTTTGATTTACCAATCTCAAGTTATGGTCTTTGACTTAAAGTCCCTTTTTGTTGACTTTTGAAAATGACCTATAATGTTGAAATTGATAACTTTTTGTGAGAGCATTTCTTGGACTTGGAGTGTGAAGATGAGTTGTAGGAAATGTATCCCCCTTCAAGATGAGCATTGGATGGGATTTTTCTGATGAACCATGAAAAAGTTATGCCTTAGTCAAGTTACAGTTGACTTTTCAGCTGTCCAAAAATAGAAACTTTTGCATCTTGAGACTTTTTGAGCCATACTTTTGAGAATCATGATCAAGCATTGATCAAATGATGTTTGTGGCTTCAAAATAAGATGTTGACCAAAATTTTTGACTTTTGACTGCCAAATGACCATTTTGCCCCTACAGTTGACTGTTGAGCAATTAGGGTTTTTGACTGTGCAACTTGACCTTGTTAGCCTTGAGACTTGACATGTAGGTGCTTGACAATGTTTATAGGCATAGGAGACTTGATTGAGCTCTTGAAAACCTCAACTTCCTTGCAAGAAACAAAACCCTAGTTTGACTGTCTTAGGAGGATGGTTTGACTGTGTGGCCCTTGAGTAAACTTGAACCAATTGTGGATGATTCTTGTCAAAAACTTTGAAGATTATGGGAGGGCAAATTTTGGGGTACAACAGTTGCCCATGTTCAATCTTCTTGGACCTGAGGATGTAGATTGGCGTGACGTGCCTTTCGTAATCCGAAGGTGGAAGATGATTGAACACTAGAGTGCCCAGAAATTTGCACTCACAATGCGGAGTATCAGCAGTGTGATAGCGGGAATGGGCTTACAGATGCCATTTGGAGAGGTGGAGTGGAGATGGGCTTATAGATGCCATCGGGAGGTGTCGATCGCGTAAGAGATTCCTTAGCGAGAACTTGCGTACCTGAGAAGGAAAGAAAATTACCTGGTCTGTTACCGGAGTTGACTTTCAAACTCTTTGTGTAGACGTGCCCTGGCTGGATACAGGAAGCGAATCTTAGAACTCTTCAGACGTGCCCTGTCAAGATACAGGAATCGAGTCTGGTACTGTAGTCGTCAACAGATACACCCTGGCAAGATGCAGGAATCGGATCTTCGAACTCTTCAGACGTGCCCTGTCAAGATACAGGAATCGAGTCTGGTACTGTAGTCGTCAACAGATACTCCCTGGCAAGATACAGGAATCGGATCTTCGAACTCTTCAGACGTGCCCTGTCAAGATACAGGAATCGAGTCTGGTACTGTAGTTGTCAACAGATACTCCCTGGCAAGATTCAGGTATCAGATCTTCGAACTCTTCAGACGTGCCCTGTCAAGATACAGGAATCGAGTCTGGTAATGTAGTCATCAACAGATACTCCCTGGCAAGATACAGGAATCGGATCTTCGAACTCTTCAGACGTGCCCTGTCAAGATACAGGAATCGAGTCTGGTACTGTAGTCGTCAACAGATACTCCCTGGCAAGATACAGGAATCAGATCTTCGAACTCTTCAGACGTGCCCTGTCAAGATACAGAATCGAGTCTGGTACTGTAGTCGTCAACAGATACTCCCTGGCAAGATACAGGAATCGGATCTTCGAACTCTTCAGACGTGCCTTGTCAAGATACATGAATCGAGTCTGGTACTGTAGTCGTCAACAGATACTCCCTGGCAAGATACAGGAATCGGATCTTCGAACTCTTCAGACGTGCCCTGTCAAGATACAGGAATCGAGTCTGGTACTGTAGTCGTCAATAGATACTCCCTGGCAAGATACAGGAATCGGATCGGGAATCACGACAGTCGATAGCAATTATCTTTGCATTAACTTTTGTCCTGAAAAGACAAAACGTTAGTTGTATGTGATGTCATGATGTATGACATGCGAGATGCTCTCAGAATGAATGAGATTGTATGTTCATGATGCGTATATGCATGCTATAATGTATGAAGATGTGTTGTTTATGAATGTATGTTTTCGTCTTAGGAAACAAATCCTTGACGGGTGCCGGGAAGTCACATCCTGGGCTGATGTTAGAGAATAGTGTTTCCACTGGGGAGTGATGGTTGCAAGAATAAACCGGTAGGAGAAGATGACTCCGTTGGGGGAATAAACTTTTTGGAGAGATTACTCTGCGGGGAGAAAATTATTCTAGCGATCTGGCTGGGGAACAATACTCTGTGGGGAGAGAGGTACTCTTGTTGAGATGTTGGTAGTAACTTCGCTGGGGATACCGTCGTTATATTGGAAGTTTTAATAGACTCCGCTGGGGATAAGAAGACTTTGCCGAGGAAGATCTTCTCGTGGCTTTTGGCTGAGGATAACCCAGTTATATCCTGGTAGGGAAATAACCTTTGAATAAAGCCGGGAGACGCGTTCGTGCTCCGTAGGGGATAAGCTTCCAGAATCTACTGGGGATAAGCTTACTGCTTGGGGAGATGGATTCCAACTTCCCTGGGGAAACTGGATTGGATTCTCCTGGGGAAATTTTGAGATGTACTGGAAGTGACTCCACTGAATGTCTAGTATACCGCCGGGGAACAATCTTAGATCAAGACTGCCGGGGATGCTTGTTAAGAATATATGTATGATATGCTGGGGAAATGTTGAGATCTGCTGGAGATACCCAACTTCCTTAAGACTGATTATATAGTTTTGCTTGGCTCACTCTCTGGGGAATTGAGATATACTGGTTACGTTCTTTAGCTGAACTTACCTTGGTACCTTGATGGACTGAGCAACTAGATTGCTTAGACAACTCTTTATTGCCCCTGTTTCTAATGTTACCTGTAATTAATCCTTTGTTTCGTATGCAAATATTCATGAGTTAGAAAATTATTGTCAATGCATATATCACAAATTGAACCTTGGACGTTCTTCACAAAACAAAACAGAAAAGGAAAACAATTGGCAATTTTAACTGAAAAGTGATTTTTGTATTGATTTTTGAATATGCCTGTGAATAGGCATTTATGTACAAGAGGCTGACGTCCTAGTAAGAGAACGCCGCCGAACCAAAGAGTTTATACAAATTTGTACAAAGAATAATAAAACAGCCGTGTGTAAAGAAATGATCCCACTGGGTTCCAACTCTGCTATCGCCTTTATATCTTCGAGCGTCTCATCACTTGATGACCTAAGTTGAAGATGAAGCTGATTGATCGATGCCGTTTGAACTTGATGTTGATACCGGACTCTGGATGCAAAGTGATCCAATGAGACATAGTATTACGCTTTATCCCTAACTTTTGCCTGGACTGCCCTTTCGGGTTTTCAGTCCACCGGGATACCCATTTTTGCCCAAGCCGCCTTTTCAGGTTTTCGACTTGCCGGGTGTACAGATTTTTTCATTTCATCCCTTCATTTTGCCCGAACCCTTTTGGTTCGCCGGGAAGCCCTAATTTTTGCCTAGGTATGTCAACCTATCGGGTCTTTTTTCATGCGTAGTATCTTTTTACTATGTCTGCATTGGCGGGGTGAGGAAGGTCGTCACCATCCATGGTAGTTAGAATCATGGCTCCTCCCGAGAACACATGTTTAACCACAAACGGCCCTTCGTACGTAGGGGTCCATTTGCCCCTTGGATCACTTTGAGGAAGAATGATGCGCTTGATTACCAGATCCCCAACTTGATATTCTTGTGGTCTGACCTTTTTGTTAAATACCCTGATCATCCGTTTTTGATACGTTTGACCATGACAAATAGCAGCAAGTCTCTTTTCGTCAATTAGATTTAACTGATCAAGTCGTGTCTGGATCCAATCATCTTCACTCAGATCTGCATCCTTCATTATCCGGAGAGAGGGTATCTGCACTTCGATCTGTAAGACTGCCTCCATACCGTAGACCAAGGAGAAAGGAGTTGCCCCAGTTGACGTCCTGGCTGAGGTACGGTACCCATGTAGAGCAAACGGTAACATCTCGTGCCAATCTTTATAAGTCACTGTCATCTTCTGCACGATTTTCTTGATATTCTTATTTGCTGCTTCTACAGCTCCATTCATCTTCGGCCGGTAAGGAGAAGAGTTGTGGTGCTGTATCTTGAATTGCTCGCAGAGCTCAGTGATCATCTTGTTATTGAGATTGGTACCGTTGTCTGTAATAATTCTTTCAGGGACGCCGTATCGACAAATCAGGTTATGCCGAATGAACCGTGCCACAACAGTCTTGGTTACCGTAGTGTAGGAAGCTGCTTCAACCCACTTCGTGAAGTAATCAATTGCTACCAGGATGAAGCGATGCCCATTGGATGCCGTAGGTCTGATCTCACCGATCATATCAATCCCCCACATTGCAAAAGGCCAAGGTGCAGTCAAGACATTCAGAGGAACTGGAGGAACATGCACCTTGTCAGCATAAATCTGGCACTTGTGACATGTCCGAGAATGTTGGTAAGAGTCGGCTTCCATGGTGGACCAGAAATACCCTGCCCGAAGGATTTTCTTTGCCATAGTGTGTCCACTGGAATGTGTTCCGAAGGTCCCTTCATGTAGCTCTTCCATGATCCTTTCTGCTTCAATCTTATCCACACAACGCAGTAAGGTCGAATCATGGTTTCGCTTGTACAAAATGTCGTTGCTAAGGAAGAACTTCGCTACGAACCTCCTCAGGAACTTCTTGTCATTGACAGATGCACCTTCAGGGTATTCCTGAGCTTCCAAGTATCTCTTCACCTCATGGTACCAAGGCTTCTCAATCACCAATTCAGTCTCAAGATCACAACAGTATGCCGGTTCGTCCAGTTTCCAGATAATGATCCGGGGAGCTTCATTGTCCCATTTGACCTTGAACATAGAAGACATCGTAGCTAACGCGTCCGCTAACTGATTCTCCTCTCTCGGGAAATGTTCAAAAGTTATCTCTGTGAAGTGGGGGATCAATGTTAACACACATTCTCTGTAAGGAATAAGATTCGGATGTTTCGTATCCCACTCGCCTTTGATCTGGTTGATCACGAGAGCGGAATCTCCGAAGACACTCAGAAACTTGATCCTTAAGTCAATTGCAGCTTTGAGTCCCATGATGCACGTCTCATACTCCGCCATGTTGTTGGTGCAGTTGAAACATAGCCGGGCAGTGAGTGGAGTATGAGTGCCTTGAGGGGATATGATCACAGCGCCGATACCGTTACCCAAAGCGTTGGAGGCTCCGTCAAAGTGCATAGACCATCAGGATCCTTCCTCAGGTCCTTCATCCGGTCCAGGTACTTCACAATCAGTCACCATCATGATACTCTCGTTAGGAAATTCAAAGTTCATTGACTGATAGTCGTCTACTGCCTGATGTGCCAAGTGGTCTGCCAATACACTTCCTTTGATGGCTTTCCGAGTCGTGTACTGGATGTCGTATTCTGTCAAGATCATTTGCCATCTTGCTATTCTCCCAGACAGAGCAGGCTTTTCAAATATGTACTTTATCGGATCCATCTTTGAGATCAATAAGGTAGTGTGAGTCAGCATATACTGTCTCAGCCGGCGAGCAGCCCATACCAAAGCGCTGCAAGTTTTCTCAAGCAGTGAGTATCGGGTCTCACAGTCGGTAAAATTTTTGCTAAGGTAATAAATGGCATGCTTTTTTCGGCCAGACTCATCATGCTGCCCCAGCACACATCCCATTGAGTTGTCAAGTACTGTCAGGTATAGTATTAGAGGTCTCCCTTCAACCGGTGGCATAAGGATGGGTGGTTCTTGGAGATATT
This sequence comes from Vicia faba, assembly GCA_948472305.1. NCBI lineage: Eukaryota > Viridiplantae > Streptophyta > Magnoliopsida > Fabales > Fabaceae > Vicia > Vicia faba. Next base: position 626,303,361 of record OX451739.1, read on the forward strand.
CTTTGATTCTATCAAAAGCAGCCTGACATTCATCATTCCAACGTACTACCTGATCTTTCTTCAGCAGCTTGAAGATTGGCTCACAGGTAGCTGTTAGGTGCGAGATGAATCGAGCAATGTAATTCAGGCGTCCTAGAAAGCCTCTGACCTCTTTCTTTGTCTTAGGAGTTGGCATCTCTTGAATAGCTTTAACCTTGGCAGGGTCCACTTGAATACCCTTATCACTTACAACGAAGCCTAGCAGCTTTCCAGATCTAACCCCGAAGGTGCACTTGTTCGGGTTCAACCTCAGCTTGTACAGTTTCAGACGGTCAAACAGTTTCTGCAGATGATCAAGGTGTTCTTCCTCAGTTTGGGACCTTGCAATCATGTCGTCAACATATACTTCTATCTCATGATGGATCATGTCATGAAATAAAGCAACCATGGCACGTTGGTAGGTTGCCCCAGCATTTTTCAGTCCAAAAGGCATGACCTTGTAGCAGAAGGTGCCCCACTGAGTAACAAAGGTAATCTTTTCCATGTCTTCAGGAGCCATCTTGATTTGATTGTAACCTGAGAAGCCATCCATGAAGGAGAACAGCTTATGCTGAGCTGTATTGTCAACAAGGACATCAATGTGAGGTAGAGGGAAGTCATCCTTGGGGCTGGCCCTGTTCAGATCCCTGTAATCGACACACATTCTGACCTTACCGTCTTTCTTAGGTACCGGCACCACATTAGCAACCCTCTGAGGGTAAGAAGTCACTGCAAGAAACCCGACATCAAACTGTTTCATAACCTCGGCTTTGATCTTTTCAGACATCTCTGGACGCATACGGCGGACCTTTTGCTTAACCGGAGGGCAGTCTTCCTTAGTAGGCAAGTGATGGACCACAATGTCGGTATCCAACCCGGGCATGTCTTCGTAGGACCAGACGAATATTTCCATGTAGTCATGTAACATCTGAATCAACCGTTGCTTCACGCCGAGCTCTAGGTTGGCACCAATCTTGACTTCCTTACGGTCGGTCTCAGTACCCAGATTTATTGTCTCCACTGGCTCTTCATGTGGTTGAATTGCCCTCTCTTCCTGGAGTAACAGTCTTGCAAGCCCGCCAGGCACTTCGCAATCATCTTCACCTTCGTCTTCGGCTAAGTTGATCGGATTTTCGAAGTCATAACTGGCAGTAGCAGAGTCGTTACGAGTGAGATCCAGAGTGGATTGAAACCTGTATGAGTGAGTGTGTGTAAATACAGCTGTTTTGCAATATATAAAGAAAGGAAAGAAAAGGAGCGCAAGATTTGAAATGTGAAAAACGTCCAATGCTTTTATTTATGATATATGACAGTGACAAACAAAAGCCCTCATAAATAAGACCACGGTGCCCCGGGTAAGACACCGGGCCATACAGTTTCAAATTATTGTTTATTACAAATCCAAAACAAAGAAGTTCATTACTTCGTGACAAGAGTAACATGCATGCAGTCTTTGGTAGTCCAATTGCTAGGTCCACCGTTGGTTGCCGGGTAAATCCAGCTGTCAAACTCAGCTTCATCCACTTCATCATCCTCCATGATAGCATTCACTCCATGGTTAGGCATGGGAGCAGTCACCACATTGGGCTTTTCAGGTGCCTCAAACTGTACCTCTTTTGCATCAATAAGGTCCTGAACCTTATTCTTTAGGGCCCAACAGTCATCTGTGTTATGCCCCGGGCTATCAGAGTGATAAGCGCAACGAGCGTTGGGGTTGAACCTGGGGGATGTAGTATTCACAACCTTAGGGGCTTCTCTAACAGTCACCAAGCTGGCTGATAACAGTTGCGGCAGGATCTGAGAGAGAGTCATGCTGAGTCGAGTATACTGCCGTTTGGGCCTCTCAGCTCTGGGTTGGTTGTACTGTTATGGAGCAGTAGCAGGCTTAGAAATAACCACCGCGTTGACAGCTTGGCGGTGTTCAGGTTTGTTTTGCCTTCTTGGGCCATACACAGCACTAGCCTCTTTCTTGAAGGGCTTCTTTTCAGCATTTGAGGAGGCAACCTTCTGTATCTTCCCCGATTTTATACCAGCCTCGATCCTTTCACCAGTCAGGATCAGATCAGTAAACCCAACAGAGGAGTTACCAATGAGATGATTGAAAAATGGACCAGATAGGGTCCCCAAAAACATATCCACCAGCTCCCGGTCCGTCAATGGTGGCTGCACCCTTCCAGCCAGATCTCTCCATTTTTGTGCGTACTCCTTAAAACCTTCACCCGACCCTAGCGACATACCCTGGAGTTGGGTACGCGTAGGAGCGAGGTCGGAATTATATTGATACTGCTTGTAAAAAGCAGTGGCCAGATCCTCCCAGTTACGAATGTTGGTCCCATCCAGCTGATAGAACCATTCGAGGTGAGTCCCTGAAAGACTCTCCTGGAAGAAGTGGATCCATAAGTTCCTGTCTGCTGTGTAAGGCTGGATCTTCCTTACATAAGAACGGAGGTGCATCTTGGGACATAAAGCCCCGTCATACTTTACAAAGGCAGGCGCCTTGAACTTGTGTGGGATCACCACCCCAGTAGATAACCCCAAGTCCCCGAAATCCAATCCAGGCACACGCTGAATTTACATAGCATTTAACCTGTCCTCCAGCTGCTTGTACCGGTCCTCAGCAGGAGGATACTGTTCTTCGTTGAAGTCTGTTTCAGTATCAGAGACCACAGGAGTAGGGACCTCCCTTTCTTGGTGACTACCTTCCCCCACAGATGGAGTAGTCCTTTCAGCTTCATTTTGTAAAGTATTCCCGAGTCTACGCCCAGTGTTGAATAACACAGTCCTCTTCTTCTTCTTACTCTTCTTCAGGAGCATAGCCTTCAGCTCTTTTTAACCTTGAGCCAAACCCATGATCAGCTCCTGAAATTGTGCGTTCTGCGCCTGAAGGGCCTTGATAGTCAGCTCGGTAGATGATTCAGGGTTCATGATGCTGTAATAAACAGCGAAGAACAGTAAGCAACCTGAAAATAAGAGCACCTGTGATGCACATGATGAATGATATGTGTTTATGCAATGCATTCAAGGGTTCGAAAATTCAAATTTGTTGTAGACAAAAAGGAACACACGTTATCATTAAGGAAATAATTGTTTGATACATCAAAGCCTCATGGGCAAACTTTACAAAGCAGATCAATCCCAAAAGACACTACGCATCCTCTTCGGAGCAATATAGGTATTGAGATTCCTTTCCTCGTGCAGTAGGCGGGTGAGCTCCAGGACCTTCTTTTCACTAGCATGTAGACTGGTCTCCAGAGAATTCCGTTCTTCCTTAAGCTGGATCCAGCTCTTCTGCATCTCTTCCTAGGACGTGGGCATGTCAGGGTGATGAATGGTGTAGGACACCTCTCCTTCCAAGTCTGGCTCTTTGATCACGGGGAGAACATGAGGATATGGCATCACCAGCTTCTGGGAGCGGGCTCGTACCCACTTGAGATAAGGCTCCAATGGGATGGAGTTCCTGTGCCCCAGGGTCTTGTTGTCTATCTTGTTGGGCATCCTCCAAGCTCTGATAAATTTCTGGCGAAGTCCTTGTGCATCGTTGTCGAAGTCAAAAACTATGTCAGGAATTAACATGTCATGTGGGCCGTCCCTCCGAGCATAACCAAACTGTCTCCAAGCCAAGCATGGGTTGTAAGTAATACCTCCTCTGATTCCAAGTAAAGGAACATTAGGGTACTCCCCGCAACGATCAATGATAGTGACATCCTCTCTGGACCGAGAGCACCAATGTATATCTGCATGTGTAAGAGTCATCAATCGTTGTGACCACCTCAAACCCCGCTCGTTCTTCAAAACTGATTGTGGAAGGTGCGAAATAAACCACCTTCCCAGGAGGGGAGTGCAGCACATAAGAACACCCCTTTTTCTCATGGTTCGAGTGTAACATGAGTGAAGGATGTCCCCCAGCAACGTAGGTATAGGATTCCTAGACATGAAGACCTTGACAGCACTGATATCTATAAGCTGATCTGGCTTAGGGAACAGCACCAACCCATAGACAAGGAGGGCTACAACTTCTTCAAAGGCTTGTAGGTCAAGGGAATTCCAACACTCTTGGGCCTTCTCAAACAGAAACTTTGCCAAGAACCCTTTGATACCATTTCTGGCTTCCCAATGCCCCTTGATGTCAGATGGTTGTAGGCATAATGCTTTAGCTACTTCTTCAAGTTTTGGTTCCCCTTCCGTACCGTTGTAGGGTAGTTGATTGAGAATGGGAATCTTCAGAAGCTGGGAAAACTCTTCTAAAGTAGGCACCAGCTGATAATCCGGGAAAGTAAAATAGTGATGCAGAGGGTCAAAGAATTGGAAGAGGACCTTTACCATCTCTTCCTCAATATTGGTATTGACCAAGCTGATGAGTCTACCATGCCTTTCACTGAATGACGAGTTCTCGGGAATCCTGGATGTAAGCTCCTTAAGCTGAGGAGGGACCCTTACAAGGTTGATCTGAATTGTCTTTCTGCGGATAGTTTCCATGTCCTACAAAACAAGAACAAAGATGAAGATTCGAACCCCTGAAATGGTTAGTGGATGCACATGATGCTGTATGATGTTATGATGCTATGATTAAACACACCACAAATATTTACAAAGGCAAACATGTAAGGCACACAAGTCACACAAGGCAAGCCCTTAGAGTTTAGGCCAGCATGGGGTCTGGGTATTACCCTCTTGAAGTTGGTGGGCTCAAACCTGTCCTATCAAAGTAACCGGGTTCTAAGGATCTCAATATCATTGGATTGCTTTCATTGTTCATCATTTCGATTTAGCCACTGACTGGCGATTAAAATATCCCAAGAAAACAACCCTCAACTGAGTGTAGTATCGAGTATCAACCGACTTCGGAGTACACCAAAGTAGTTATCTCACGACACCACGCGGAGGCCCCGTACTCTCCTTGATTGACTCAAGGGTTACCGGTACACACCGAAGTGCCACATCAACGTAGCAGACTGCTTCAACCATGTCGGTATACCCCGCACAGTTCCCTCACAGCCTTGTTGCTACTTTCTAAGAAGGTAACCCCAGATCCGGGTTAGGATCTATAGAACTCCCAAGACAGTCCCACAATTTAAAGCAAACAAGTCAAAGCAATTGAAAACGCAGTGATCTTAGTCCTAAGGTACACCTCACTTTAAAAGTTATCCCCAACAGAGTCGCCAATTCTGTGATCGGTGGATCTGGAACTGACTGTTTAACGCTGGTTCGCGAAATGTCGCGGTAAGCAAGAGTCGCCACCGTCTTTTATTTTCTCCAAATGGAAAGGACAAAAGCACAGAAAAATTCCTTATTGAGATTGTTTCTCGGTTCGGGAGGTAGATTTATAGAAAGGGAAGGTGTTAGCACCCTTTCTATCCATGGTTATCCATGGGCTCTTAGATACTTGCTCATTGTGTTTTCAAAAATGGTTTGCTTTTCAATTGTGAGTGAGTTTGAAAAAGTTTCGTTTAAAATTTCAGTTCGACTCTTGTATCAGTCCTCAAGAGTGTTTGAAAAGTTGTTTTTGAAATCTTTTTGCAAAGTGTCAGTGTGAAAAGAAGTTTTTGATTTGTTTTGAATTAGAGCAAGTATCTATGAGTCATCTACCTACCCTAAGGAATTAGTCTGTGTAAATGTCCTTAAGGTAATGTCATCCCACCATTGAGAGGTAGGTAGCACCACCGTTGGAGGTGTTTGGGTCAATTCGAGGGTTAGGGACGGTGTGGTCACCGGGCAATAGTAAGATACCTTAGAAGCTACCCTTATGCCATTGATCTTTTATTCCGAGGCAACCGTTCCGAGGCAACTTGTTTCGAGGCAACCAGATCAATGGAACATAAAGACTCACTAAGACGTCCTGTACTCGACGACCACGTTTCGAGGGGCAAGGCAACAGTGAGGCGTACCCTAGGAGTGGTGTGTGAATTGTGTGTCATTTTCAGTTTATTATTTGTCTTTTCATGCATTGGTGATCTACGTTTTGGTTTTATTTTTGGGCATTCATTCTTCCATGTGATTATTAACAGTTAAAAGGTGCGGGAATTTAAAGTGCGGAAAAGATAAAGGTCCTACGCTATTACAAAGGCGCGGGTCTACATCGCCAAATTAATACAAAACCCGATTTAAAATAAAATGCAGAAAATAAATGCCTAATTAACTATTACAGGGCTTTGGAACAAGTACATTATATTTACAAAAGAAATAAAATAAACGCGCGAAAAAGAAAATATAATCGAGTGCGAGGGCGTTGGACCCTTTAAAGGAATTAAATCGAAATTATAAATTAATTAAATTAAAATAAAGGAAAGAACTTATTTTTTTTTTTATTTTTTGTATTTTTTATAGAAATGAAGAAAATTAATTGGAATTAAAATCCTAATTCTAAGTATTTTTAATTATTAAAGAAATAAATCCAAATTTTGACCTAATTTACTTAATTATTTAATTATAAGTATTTACAAAAAGAAAACTATTAATAAATTAAATTAAATAAAAATATTTTTATTTTTTATGATTTCTGATTTTTTATTATTTTAAGAAATAAAACTAATTAAATTAGTATTTAGAACCTAATTAAGTCTAATCAATTTTAATATTGCAAAATAATTTAGAGTTTCCTAGAATAAAAAAAAAACTAATTAATTAAATTTAGAAAAAAAGGGAAATCTAAAATTTATTTGGGTAAGAATATTTTTGTGATTTTTTTGAAATAAAAAGAAAAATTAATTTTTGTTAATAAAAAGCAAATTAAATAAATTAAAATAAAATAGGAAAGAAAATAAATTCAAGGGAAAAAGGAAATGGGCCTGTTTTTTGTAGCAAAAAGGGGGGTGTGGATGGCAAAGCTGAGCCCAAACGCTGGAGGCCTCCTTTGACTTTCTCTAATCCCATATGCCTGCCTTGACTAATGTCCACAATGGAGGGATGCACGTGAGGCGTTGGATTTGGATCAGGATGCAATCTGACGGCTAGATCTCATAAGTGCATGGTATGGATTGAAAATGGAAGCACATGGAATCCACTAGCCCAGTCAGCATTAAGTAAATGAATCAACAACTTGAATGGCCAATTAAAACACAAGAAAATGCCACGCCTGTGTCAAGCTGAACCAAGCTAAGTCAACGACGCCGGAGCAATGCTCCGGTCGTCTTCTCCGGCGGGGGGTGATTCTAAAACCTGCAAAAACAGTAAAAATGAAGCAAACAAAATAGCCAGATCAAGTCAAGAGGGAATGGCGATCCTCATGGTGATGTTTTCATGGTTTAATGCTGCCTGTTTTCATCAAAACGAAACTCCACATAATCTGAACCCTAGCCATGGAGGTTCACGTTTTGGCCATGAAAAATCCCAGGCGATAGCCCAGACCTGCTCTAAACATCCACTGGAACTCAAAGGTATGGTCAGTAGGGATTAAATCAAGCCATAATCGAAAATACGATCCATGGAAATTCTGCAAAATGAATGTTCATGTACCTAGAGTTTTAGTCTGCATGGTTACATGAAAAGGGTGTGTTTATACCTTATTTTACCTGTAGAACACGATAGGATGAGTGGGAAGTCTTGTGGATGACTGAGTCCTTGAATTCGAGCTTGGTGCAATTCTTTGGAATTTTGAAAAGAAATTTCTCTTGGCTGCCTCCCTCTCTCGTTTTCCAATGCCTTGTGATAGTTTGTCTCTAGGTTATGTAATAGATTTCAATCAGCATTAAGGGCCATAATACCATGCATTCAAGCTTAAGATTTTGATATAAACTCCCTTAACCAACTTTCCATTTTGAACTAATTTTTGAATTATTGCTCCATTTGGCCTTGAAACGAAATTGGGATGTTGCATGATGATGATTCAAAGCTAGTTAAGACCAAATATCCCCCTTAATTGAACTTCTTGATTTTCTTTTGATTTTAAAAAGATTTAAAATTAATTAAATCCAATAAAATCAATAAAAAATGAAAAAATCAATTTTAAATATTGAGATAAAAGTTGGGACACGTGGGAAGCATGGCCACGCTAATTCAAGTGGAAAAAGTGGGCCCCTTTTGTCAAAAATGAAATTTCAAGGATAAATGATTTTGGCCATTTCATAAAAATTTCCCAACTTCTCCAATGCACATATTGCTCAATTTTTAAGCTTTGATCTTGTTCTTGGACATTTTAGAAAGGTCTTGAAGTCCTCTAACCAATGTCTTTGGTCCCATGTCATTTTGATTTACCAATCTCAAGTTATGGTCTTTGACTTAAAGTCCCTTTTTGTTGACTTTTGAAAATGACCTATAATGTTGAAATTGATAACTTTTTGTGAGAGCATTTATTGGACTTGGAGTGTGAAGATTAGTTGTAGGAAATGTCTCCCCCTTCAAGATGAGCATTGGATGGGATTTTTCTGATGAACCATGAAAAAGTTATGCCTTAGTCAAGTTACAGTTGACCTTTCAGCTGTCCAAAAATAGAAACTTTTGCATCTTGAGACTTTTTGAGCCATACTTTTGAGAATCATGATCAAGCATTGATCAAATGATGTTTGTGGCTTCAAAATAAGATGTTGACCAAAAAATTTGACTTTTGACTGCCAAATGACCATTTTGCCCCTACAGTTGACTGTTGAGCAATTAGGGTTTTTGACTGTGCAACTTGACCTTGTTAGCCTTGAGACTTGACATGTAGGTGCTTGACAATGTTTATAGGCATAGGAGACTTGATTGAGCTCTTGAAAACCTCAACTTCCTTGCAAGAAACAAAACCCTAGTTTGACTGTCTTAGGAGGATGGTTTGACTGTGTGGCCCTTGAGTAAACTTGAACCAATTGTGGATGATTCTTGTCAAAAACTTTGAAGATTATGGGAGGGCAAATTTTGGGGTACAACAAATACCAATATCTCATTTATTAACAACATATCATCCTTGACCTCGTCTCAAAAGAACTGCAATAGTAATAAGTTATGTCCAAAAAAAACTTCTAGTCTCCGTAACCAACTTCAGAGCCTCTCAATGTAGAAATGCATTTACTTTGGATGGATTCACAGATACCATCACCTAAAATTACATGCTCAAGAAAAATCATCTCCTCAAACCATAATTTACACCTTGGTAACTTAGCATAAAGTTTCCTCCCTCTCGACACAGAAACTCAAATCGCAACGTTTAACATGCCTATATTCTGGCTTAGATATTTCCTCAATAAACACCGCAACAAACCAATTCAATATTCATAATGCCTTCACTGAGTTCTAAGAGATATTATCTAACTATCCTCACCCTTCCCCCGAATCTGAAGGTAGTCCAACCTCAATTTGATTAGACTTAAAGACCTACTCGTCTACCATCCGGTCCATCAAATATTCAATCCATCTGCAATGGATATTTAATCTCAATTGTTACCGAAATTAACTGTCGGTAATCTACGCACAATCTCATAGTGCCTTCTTTCTTCTTAACTAATAACATCAGAGCTCCCCAAGTGATACTTTTGGTCTTACAAATTTATCTTCCAACCATTCTTCTAATTGCTTCTTCAATTCATCCAACTCTTAAGCTGACATCTGGTATGGTGCCATAGAAACAAGTCTGGTACCAAGGACACGATCAACAGTAAACTCCACCCCTTGTGACAAATAAATTACTTCCATATTCTGTAACCATTTTTAAAACAAAGTTTATCACGTTAGCTTTCTAGTGCTTCAAACAGAACTAAAATCGGACGTCCAGAACTCAAGTAATGAATTTTTGAAGTTTTTACAAAAATCATGTCCAACATTGTGCAATCAATTGCATCCTGTACAGAAGCAGTTTTCCGCATATTTTTTAACTGTGAAATCAATTGCACCCTAATGCCAATCGATTACTTACTGTACAAAAGCATTTTTTTTATGATTTTCTATCTACAAAATCCATTCCAACACTTTTCCAAAACCTCATTCTTCTTATAACTCAAGAGGCACATTAATTTGCCAAAATTTCCGTTTTCCAAAACACTAATGCTCCAGTCCTTTTTACAAATCTACTCATATCTTCGAGTTCTAAATCTGACTCGTGATTCACAACACCTCAACAATCTAAACGACAATTAACAATCACATACATGATTCCAACATAAAATTCACAGCAATTCATCACTCCAACATTACTCAGGACAACAAGGGCACACACAATGGTAACTCAACACTGAGAACTTCAAGATCAACATGCAGTGTTGAAACATTATGACCATATGAGCTTAACCTTCTAAGAGTTATCCTACTTGTTTAACAAATATCTCATGGCATAAGAATATGCATTAACTCATCAAAATAATTCGCAGTCCCTTGGTTTAACTCCAACCAATCCACCCCAAGGATAACATCAAGTTAATCCAACATCTCACTCTAACGACAAGTCACAATTCTCCCCGGGAAAACATCAAGACTCACCCACAACAGGCACATCATTAGCCATAACATCGCCTTCCACTTCTGGAGATGCGAACAACACGAGTACTTGATCATTATCTCTCAAGGACCCTTCGACTAACCGCTAGATATAAATCCTGGATTCATTACTTCCTTCAAAATTGGAAAAACAACAGAGTCTCACCAATATTTGCACTTATGAAAGTCACGACACACTGAAACAACTGTTTACACCTGAACTATCTCAGAGAAGCACTAGCTTCTCCCCCACTTTTTTTACAATCCCACTCCTGCAAACAAGTGATTAGAAAAACAAGAAAGCACCGGCAGTGTTCCACACACATGTTGCGTACTAAGGAACAACACGTCAACAATATTCAACTGTCACACTACACTGACTTAACAACTTGGTCGGACGGACCGACCTGCTCTGATACCAATTGTAACACCCTATTTCCCCATCGGTAAATTATATAAAAATCAGAGTAAAATAATTTCTAAAATACAACATCGAAATAAGATACCACATGCTTCATACATAATACATGCTCATTGAATAAGATACGCAACACAATTCATATGTTCAAAAGTCTTAAACTTCCTTTCATTTATTCACAACGGAAAACATCAATAAAGAATCATCTCAATTCTCCAACCGGAGTCATAATTACCATCTTTCAAAATTCAGCATAGTCATAAATTAAACTTAAACAATGGAGTAGTGCAAAGTTCACTCCAACGAAATAAAACAAACGTGAAACCCCCAAGTGTTACGTATTAGAGAAGACACTGACTCAATCTATATAAAACTGAAGGAACTCTTCAGCTATCCATGGCCTCGAGCTACTTTGGATCATCTGCACGTTACCCACGTAGATGCAACACTCAAACAGAAAGGGTGAGATATGATAGTAATATAAGAGGAAACATAATAATGAACATATAGTAATTCAAGTACATAACATTATATATATTTATCTCACACCTTTTTATCTTTCATCATACTATGAAATACATAAATATAGTTATGTGCAACAAACAACACAAACATCCATCATAACGGAATTAGAAATTCGTTTAATAATAAAACCATCGATTACTAATAATAGTGTAATGCAATGAGGATGATACTGACTCTATGTATGTGGTACCATTGGAATAAAACTCCCAACATAAACATTTTCCAGTAATCTCAAAGCACAAGGCATAAGCCCTATTCACAAATCATTTTGCCAATACAAGCCTTCACAAAATCCGCCAATACAGGCATTCACAAAATCTGCCAATACAGGCCATCTTTAATAAATGCATGCGACACTGACATGCAACAACTTAATTTACATTGATTGTTCATACTTATCAATTTATCTCTAATACAGGCCATCTTCATCACCATTATCATGCAATACATCATGCAAAATCCTTCGTACATCGTTTATACAACACTGATACATTCAATCGCAACATTTTGCATTACAACACATACAACGTACGCACACATCAGAATTATTCCAATAAAATATTAGTATACTATCATCAAAATTATTATCGCAATGTAGAAAATATTTTTAGCTTTCTAACGATCCAAACGGCGCGTCAAACGGACACCCGAGTCAAAAGTTATGGAGTTTTCAAGTTTTCAAAAATGCTGTCAAACAGTGAGCAATCGATTGCACTAACATGCAAATTGATTGCACCTTGTTCCAGAGGCCAAAAATCACGTTTTTAAGCAGTGCAATCAATTTCTCTGTACTGCAAATCGATTTCTTACTGAAACAGAAGAAAAATTCACAAAAATTGAATTGTGCAAATCGATTGCACCTGCACTGCAAATCGATTGCATCCTGTGAAAAACAGTTTTACGGATTCAGAAAAATAGCAGTGCGAAACCATTTTGGCTCTATTCTAGAAACATGAACTTCATGAGATAATGTACAATCAAACCCCAGATTATCATCCCCTATCATAATACATCAATTACCACACATATCAAACAACAATGGTACACACCATGCATCAAAATCAATCATCAAAGGGTAAAACCCTAAAACAACTAAATAGGGAGAAATCAAAAGCATACAACCATGGAACCTAAACACCACCATACCCCATTATTAGGCAAACCCTTATAAAGTTAGAATCCCTCTTACCTTAGATTGGTGATGATTCTTGATTCCTACTGTTGTACCCCAAAATTTGCCCTCCCATATTTCTCAAAAAAACATTTCAAGAAAAATTCGCAAGTCCAACCCGGTGCGTCATATTCAGGTATTCTTTCGCCAAGATATCTCTGATAACATATTCTCAAATTCAGGTTCGGCTCAAGAGTCAATTCTTTAAAGAAGGTATCCGAATGTGTGAGTTTTCTCGAAGAAATATGGTGAAAAAGTGTGCTGAAAGTGCAGTTTTTACGCGCTAAAAAATTCATAACTTGAAGATAGTGGCTCGTTTTGAACCTGTTCTAGTGGCCAAAATTCCGTCTTGACATTATCTACGTTTTCATCTCTCACGGCTGGAATCCAATTTCGATCAGAAGGTCTTCAAAAATGTGGATTTATCAAGTATTTTCGTACAGAAAATTTGTGACTGAAGTTTATTTGCATCATGTTCAGAAAATCATAACTTGGTCGATTTTCATCGTATCGAGCTGGTTTAGGCGCCAAAATTTCACGAATTGAGTTGGCTACATTTTCACAGAAGGTATTGAGTTCAAACGGTATTCAAAAGGCCTTCATTTTTTGCTCAGAGTGCGTGACACCCCGAAAATCCTGAATGCTGAATATTATTTCATCTGGGTCGAAACTTCGAAAATTCGTAACTCGGTCAATTTTTATCGGATTGGGCTCATATTTTTACACAAGGTCACTGACTCATAGATCTACAACTTTGCTTCTAAAGTCGAGACCGGATTATACTCCGATCAATACCAGTTTTTTATTGAAGAACGTGTCAGAGTCGACACTGGAGCCCAAAATAAGTTTGTCTGAGCTGAAACTTCAAAAATTCATAACTAATTCACCATTTATCCGATTGAGCCGATTTTCAGACAGGAGTTAGTTATCGATGTCGGCTACATTTTGTTTTCACATTTCAACTTCAAAAATTGCACTTAAGTCCCTGTGATTTAGCCTGGAAAGTGACGAACTCAAGTGAACATTGGAGGCCCAATTGCACATTCAAAGCCCATTTTCTTTACCCTAATTTCCATTATATAATCACCTTCTTTTCACACAAACCAAAAAGAGGAAAAGAGAGAAAAAACCTTGCCACAACACTGTTAGAATATCAAATTCTTTCAAGAACCCTAAAACCTTGAAATCCTTATTACAAATCCCTTTCTCACTACAAACAAGCCATCACAGTTACAAACCAACACCTCACTACTTCTTCAGTAAGGGTAAGGCTGGCTTGATCTCCATGATCCAAAAGGCATAAAAACATTCATGTCACTAATTTTCCAGTGAGGGTAAGATTGATTTGATCTCCATGATCAAAAGGATATAATCATTCATACATGCCATATTGTGCCTAAACATTAAATTTCTTCATATATTGGCTTTATTTGCATTTTATGATTTTATTTAATGTGTTCATGAGATTCAACACTGCAGATTTAGACAGGATCCTATGCAGGTTCATTAAGGAACGTTAAAGCCAAAAGCCAAATTGCCAAAAGCCAAAAGCCAAAAGCCAAAAGCCAAAAGCCAAATGGCCAAAAGAACAACTTATGCATGACACCAATACATGGCGAGACAGACATTCTGAGAAGATTAAGGAACGTTGAGGCCAGAACACAAATGGCCAACAGCCAGAACACAAATGGCCATGGAACCCAATCCAATGGCCAAAGAATGCAGACCACGGTACTCAGGAGTCAATGAACACGCACGTGATGCCAGAAAGTCAAACAAGACTTTTTGTCTAATGGGCCAAAATACTTCAAAAAAACCTCCCCTTGGGCCTGAAACCCCCCTTGGTTTGCATCCTTTTTAATTTTATTTTATTTTCTTTTCTAATTCTTTTTTATTTGTTTTAATTGTTTTTTCACCATAAAATAATTTTCTATAATAAAAACAAAAAAATCAAAAATACAAATATATTTAATTATTATTAATTTCATCACTAACCTATTTTTTTTTGTAAATAAAATCTCACCTTTAACTTAGTTAATTTAGGTTTCAATTTTAACATTTTTCTTAATAAATTAAAATATGTAGAAATTAGGTTTTTTTTTTAATATTCTCATCCTTTCTTTCAATAAATAATTTTCTCATCATTATTATTATTAATTATTAAATACTTTTGTAAATAAATATGTAAAATAATTAATTAGTGTAAATTAGGTTTTAAACTTTAACCTTTTCTTTAATAATTAAAAATATTTAGAACTAGGGTTTTATTTAACTTCTAATTAATTTTCTTTATTTCCATTAAATACCAAAAACCTAAAAAACATTTCTTTTCTTTAATTTAATAATCAATTAGTTCTTTTAATTTAATTTAATTTCAAAAGGGTCCAACGCCCTCGAACATTCTATTTTTATTCTTTTCGCACGTTAATTTATTTCCTTCCAAATATTATGTAATTGCTCAAGCCTTGTAATAGTAATTAGGAATTTATTTACTTTCCGCATTTTTATTAAAACGGGTCTTTGTAATTTGGCGATGTATAGACCCGCGCCTTGTAATAACGTAGGATTTTACTTTCCGCATTTAAATTTCCGCACTTTTAAATTATAATTGCATGAAAGAATGTATGGCCTAAATTAAAAACAAGCGTAGATCACCATGATACATGTACAAGATAAAACATAACATGAAAATAACACACAAATTCACACACCACTCTTAGGGTACGCCTCACTGTTGCCTTACCTTCGAAACGTGGTCGTCGAGTATAGGACGTTTTAGTAAGTCCTTATGTCCATGACATGATCCAGTTGCCTCGAAACGGTTGCCTCGGAATTAAAAAGGATCAATGGCATAAGGGTAGCTTCTAAGGTGTCCTACTGTTGCTCTGGTGACCACACTGTCCCTACAAACGAATTGACCCGAACACCTCCAACGGTGGTGCTACCTACCTCTCAATGGTGGGATGGCACTACCTTAAGGACATTTACGCAGCCTAATTCCTTAGGGTAGGTAGATGACTCATAGATACTTGCTCTAATTCAAAACAAATCAAAACTCTTTTCACACCGACACTTTCAAAAAGCTTTCAAAATAATTTTTCAAACACTCTTGAGGACTGATACAAGAGTCATTCTGAAATCTTTAAACGAAACTTTTTTCAAACCCACTCACAATTGAAAAGCAAACACTTTGAAAACATAAGAGCAAGTATCTAAGAGCCCATGGATAACCATGGATAGAAAGGGTGCTAACACCTTCCCTTTCTATAAATCTACCTCCCGAACCGAGAGACAATCTCATAAGGAATTTTGCTGTGCTTTTGTCCTGTCCATGTTGGAGAAAATAAAAGACGGTGGCGACTCTTGCTTCCGCGACATTTCGCGAAACCAACGTTAAACAATCAGTTCTAAATCCACCGATCACAGAACTGGCGACTCTGTCGGGGACAACTTTAAAGTGAGGTGTACCTTAGGACTAAGATCACTTGTGTTTTCAATTTTCTGAAGTGCTTGCTTTACTATTGTGGGTACTGTTTTGGGAGTTCTATAGGTCCTAACCCGGATCTGGGGTATACCTTCTTAGAAAGTAGCAACAAGGCTGTGAGGGAACTGTGCGGGGTATACCGACATGGTTGAAGCAGTCTGCTACGTTGATGTGGCATTTTGGTGTGTACCGGTAACCCTTGAGTTCAGTCAAGGAGAGTACGAGGCCGCCGCGTGGTGTCCTGAAGCATCAACTGACCTTAGGAACCTTAATTGAACCATCTTGGCCTCTTTAGGGTAGTGAGATAACTGACTTTGGTGCAGTC
Organism: Vicia faba; assembly: GCA_948472305.1. NCBI lineage: Eukaryota > Viridiplantae > Streptophyta > Magnoliopsida > Fabales > Fabaceae > Vicia > Vicia faba. The sequence goes on from OX451739.1 coordinate 626,319,682, forward strand.
CGAGGTTGGTTGATACTCGATACTACACTCAATTGAGGGTTGTTTTCTTGGAATATTTCGGTCGCCAGTTCAGTGGCTAAATCGAAATGATGAACAATGAAAGCAATCCAATGATATTGGGACCCTTAGAACCCGGTTACTTTGATAGGACAAGTTTGAGCCCACCAACTTCAAGAGGGTAATACCCAGACCCCATGCTGGCCTAAACTCTAAGGGCTGTGGTGTGACTTATGTGCTTTCATACTTGACTACTTGCATGCTTGTTATCTGACACTTGAGTTTCTTGCAGGTTTTGTTTATAGTCCTTAATTGGGACTCATAACAGGGTTTACCTACATTACCCCATGCATAGCATAACATCATACCATTGCATGCATCCCGCATAAGGACTAACCCATTTCAATGATCTCAAGGGCTTGTGATGCAGGTCATGATGAACCAACATGTCTGGCAAGGGGCAAAGGGGATTTATTTTCCTCTAGCCAAGGTTGTCAGGGGCTATGACCCACTGGATATGGTGAGCCTTTGACCCTTGAAGAAGGACTCTCTACAACACGAAGTTACTTCAATCAAGATACCAGATTCTAATTTTAACAAATTTTCTTGTTTACCCCGCGAGATCCTTGAAAACATTGCATGCATACATACATATCATTGCATTACAGGTATCCCTTTTACAGGTTGCTTACCTTCTTCGCTGTTTATTCAGCCGATCGTCATGAATCCTGAATCCTCTACTGAGCAATCCATCCAGGCTCTCCAGGCTCAGAACGCCCAGTTCCAAGAGTTGATTATGAGTCTAGCCCAGGGGCAACAAGATCTGAAGACCCTGCTTTTGAAAAAGAAGAAAAAGAGGACGGTGCTGTTCAACCCTAGACACAAATCTGGGAATGGATCATAAAATGAAGTTGAGCAGACTACCCCATCTGCTGGGAAAGACATTCCCCAAGAAAGGGAGGTTCCTAGTCCAGTGGTCTCCGACAACGAGACCGATTACAATGAGGAGCAGTATCCTCCAGCTGAAGACAGGTACAAGCAGTTGGAAGACCGTCTGAATGCCATGGAAATTCAACAAGTGCCTGGTTTGGATTTCGGAGACTTGGGTCTATCTTCTGGTGTGGTCATCCCACATAAGTTCAAAGCACCATCTTTCGCAAAGTATGACGGGGCGTCCTGCCCTAAGCTACATCTCAGATCTTATGTGCGGAAGATTCAGCCGTATACTGTGGACAAGAACTTGTGGATCCACTTCTTCCAGGAGAGTCTTTCAGGGACTCATCTCGAATGGTTCTATCAGCTGGATGGAACCAAGGTTCGTAACTGGGAGGAGTTGGCTACTGCTTTTTACAAGCAGTATCAGTATAATGCCGACCTCGCTCCTACACATACCCAACTCCAGGGTATGTCGTTAGGATCGGGAGAAGGTTTTAAAGAGTATGCGCAGAAATGGAGGGACCTGGCTGGCAGGGTGCAACCACCTCTAACTGACCGGGAGCTCGTTGACATGTTCTTGGGGACTTTGTCTGGTCCATTCTACAACCATCTGATTGGGAATTCTTCAGCTGGGTTCACAGATCTTATCTTGACTGGGGAGAGAATTGAAGCTGGTATCAAGTCGGGGAAGATTCAAGAAACCACACCTGCTGATGCTCAGAAAAAGCCCCACAGTGGGAAGAAGGAGTCCAATGCTATACATGGTAAAAAGGGTCGTCATGACGTAGGGGCAATCCAGATCTCTGATTTCGCGCCTGTTCAACAAAGAAAGAGCAATAGGCGTAGGATAAAGTATCAAGATAGGAAGTATACTGACATCAGCATGCCTTTGTCTCAGGCATTACAGCAATTGCTGAAGGCAAAACTGATCACACTAAAGGATCCTCCTCAAAATCCTGATACTTCCTCTTCCAAGTACAACCCGGGTGTGAGATGTGCCTACCATTCTGACAGTCCTGGACATGACACCGACGACTGTTGGACCTTGAAGAACAAGATCCAGGATTTGATTGACGCTAAGGAGGTCAAGTTTGAACACTGATCCTGCACCAAATCATCGAGAATGTGTTTTATTCATTCGAATGTTCAAGTTGTATTTTTCTTTGATTGTTCAAACATTTTATTCATGTCAAACTTTGTTATTTCATTAATGCATTACACGTGTCTGTTTTGAAGTAATTATGTTTACTATGCTTAAAACTGTTTTCATATTTTTGTGATGTTCAACGCTCGGTTAACAATTCTAAGCCTTTTGAGGGAGGATGACGAAAATGATACCACGATATACAGTATGCTTTTGAACAGACCCCGCTGATGAGGTACAGGCATTGTTTCAATTCCTAAACACTGGAGTTATAAGGCAGATAATCCCTCGTTAACCCCTTTGAGCCAAAGAAGTAGGAGTTTTTCTTTTCGAAAATTAAAACCCTTAATCATAACCTGGGGCAGGGTAGTTTTCTCAGTTGATCCAAGTGCACAACGAATAGCACCAAAGAAGTCCTTACAAAGCAAAAGACAGTGATGGTTCCGAATAATTAAAGATAGGCGGTCATTATCTATCAAAATAAAAGCCCAATAAGTCAAAACCTATGAAGGAGACTTACAAAACTGGGGCATCCCGCTGACTGTAACTCCACAAAAGAAACAGTACAGGCAAAAAATAGGGATAACGAAATCAAAAAGAAAGAGGTCCTACAAACCCTCAACAAAAAAGGAAATGACTGCCTAATCAAAATAAATCGTCAGTATCCGAACCATCACTGGTATATCAAAGCAAAGACGCAACAAGGTCTAACGCACGATTAACTGAGTTTAGGATTGAAGAACATCACGAAGAACGGGTGGGTACAAATAAAGTTTGAGCCTTTATCCTTTGTTTCTTAAACCGTGAACCAAGCCACGTTATAACCCTTAAAAGTCCTAGCTGAAGCATGGGTTAGTTCGAAAGCATACTATTGCGAAAGGTATCCTGACTCCTTAAGGCTTGCTGTAAAATACTGAGTTGACATCACAGTTTACAAAAAAAAATTCACTTGTTTTACTGAAAAATGCATTTTCAAAAACTTCGAAACAAACATAAGCTTTGCATTTTTAACATAACTTTGTTTGCATATGACTATTTGTTTGAACAACATAGAAGTTCGCGCGACGAATGTCTAATGAACAAAAGCACCTCCAATCAAGGGGCATGGCATGATCATTGTCCATCATCTGGGGCAGTTAAGTCAAGATTCGGAGAATCTCTCAAAAGGCCAACCAGCCTGGGGCAAATCTCCATCTGGATCACTTGGAGCGTTGGACGATCAAACAAAGATCTTCTGGTAGTATGGCAACACTACACAACAACAGGGGCATCTCCTTACATTCTGAGGGAATGGACATAGTCGAAAAAATACTACGCAAAATCAAAGACCCGCTAGGTTGACACACCTAGGCAAAAATAAGGGCTTCCCGGCGAACCAAAAGGGTTCAGGCAAAAATAAGGGATGAAAATGAAAAATACGTACACCCGGCAAGTCGAAAACCTGAAAAGGCGGCTTGGGCAAAAATGGGTATCCCGATGGACTGAAAACCCGAAAGGGCGGTCCAGTCAAAAGTAAGGGATTAAAGCGTACGACTATGTCCTGTCATCTCGTCACTTGCCTACCAGAAGAAGATTTGTCAATCGGCAGGTATCAAGCACCTCACAGGCTTCCTTCTCCCGCAGAAACTGGGGCAATAGAAAGGGTCCAAACTGTACAGCTGCTTTGTCTATCAAGGTACAAAGGTAGGTTCGGTGGAAGAACGTAACCAAGATACCTTAATTCCCCAGGAGAGTTCAACCAATCTCCCCAGCAGGTCTTGAAGCTTATCCCCAGTAGATTCTGGAAGCTCACTCCCTGCAGAGCGAACGCGTCTCCCCGGTTTTATTCAAAGGTTATTCCTCCACCAGAGCTTATAACTCAGTTATCCTCAGCTAAAAGCCACGGAAAGGTCATCCTCGGTGAAGTTCTTCTTATTCCCCAGCGGAGTTCTTCAAAACTTCCAACATAACACAACAACGGTATCCCCAGCAGAGTTATCCTCATCAACCTCAGCAAAGTACCTCTCTTTCCCCGCAGAGTAATCTATTCGCCAAGTTTATTCCCCAACGGAGTCATCTTCTCCTACCGGTATTCTTGCAATCATCATCCCCAACGGAAACGAAGAATCTCACTCTTCAACATCAGCCCAGGATTTGACTTCCCGGCATCCGTCAAGGATCTATTTTCCCAGACGAAGATACATTCTTAACATCACATTGTTATACATCATGATACATGCATATACGCATCATATCATACAATCTCATGTGTTGAGAACATCGTTGCTTGATTCATATCATGCATTGCATATGACTGACCTTTACCTTTCAGGAAGGATACAGTTAAATGATCAGCTATGTAGACGAATACAGTCAAAAGAGACCAACCCCGTCAAAGAATACAAATCAAGTTAAATCAATGCCTAAAGATTTCTCTGATACAACCCGTCGTTATAGACACTCGTCGTCATAGACACTCGTCGTTATAGACACTCGTCGTTATAGACACTCGTCGTTATAGACACTCGTCGTTATAGACACTCGTCGTTATAGACACTCGTCGTTATAGACACTCGTCGTTATAGACACTCGTTGTTATAGACACTCGTCGTTATAGATACTCGTCGTTATAGATACTCGTCGTTATAAACACTCGTCATTATAGACACTCGTCGTCATAGACACTCGTCGTTATAGACACTCGTCGTTATAGACACTCGTCGTTATAGACACTCGTCGTTATAGACACTCGTCGTTATAGACACCCGTCGATAAAGACCACCCGTCCATGGAAATAACCTGTCAGTAGAGATAACTCACCAACCTTTCTGAATTCCAGACTCGATTCCTGTATCCGGCCAGGGCACGTCTAAAGAGTTCGAAGATCTGATTCCCGTATCTTGCCAGGGTGTATCTGTTGACGACTAATATTCTCCGGACTCGATTCCTGTACCCAGCCAGGGCACATCTACATAAGGAGTTTGAAGATCAACTCCTGTAACAGGCAAGGTAATTATCTTTCTTTCTCAGGTACGCAAGTTCTCGCTAAGGAATCTCTTACGCGATCGACACCCAGGTGGCATCTATAAGCCCATCCACATACCAACAGTCTCCAAATGGCATCCATAAGCCCATTCCCGACAAGGCTCTGTCACAACTCCAAATGGCATCTATAAGCCCATCCTCCTATCCGTCATATCTCCAAATGGCATCTGTAAGCTCATTCCCGACATTACATTGCTGACATTCCACTATGTGAGTGCAAATTTCTGGGCACTCTAGTGTTCAATCATCTTCCACCTTCGGATCACGAAAGGCACGTCAGCCAATCTACATCCTCAGGTCTAAGAAGATTGAACAGAGGCAACTGTTGTACCCCAAAATTTGCCCTCCCATATTTCTCAAAAAAACATTTCAAGAAAAATTCGCAAGTCCAACCCGGCGCGTCATATTCAGGTATTCTTTCGCCAAGATATCTCTGATAACATATTCTTAAATTCAGGTTCGGCTCAAGAGTCAATTCTTTAAAGAAGGTATCCGAATGTGTGAGTTTTCTCGAAGAAATATGGTGAAAAAGTGTGCTGAAAGTGCAGTTTTTACGCGCTAAAAAATTCATAACTTGAAGATAGTGGCTCGTTTTGAACCCGTTCCGGTGGCCAAAATTCCGTCTTGACATTATCTATGTTTTCATCTCTCACGGCTGGAATCCAATTTCGATCAGAAGGTCTTCAAAAATGTGGATTTATCAAGTATTTTCGTACAGAAAATTTGTGACTGAAGTTTATTTGCATCATGTTCAGAAAATCATAACTTGGTCGATTTTCATCGTATCGAGCTGGTTTCGGCGCAACAATTTCACGAATTGAGTTGGCTACATTTTCACAGAAGGTATTGAGTTCAAACGGTATTCAAAAGGCCTTCATTTTTTGCTCAGAGTGCGTGACACCCCGAAAATCCTGAATGCTGAATATTATTTCATCTGGGCCGAAACTTCGAAAATTCATAACTCGGTCAATTTTTATCGGATTGGGCTCATATTTTTACACAAGTTCACTGACTCATAGATCTACAACTTTGCTTCAAAAGTCGATACCGGATTATGCTCCGATCAATACCAGTTTTTTATTGAAGAACGTGTCAGAGTCGACACTGGAGCCCAAAATAAGTTTGTCTGAGCTGAAACTTCAAAAATTCATAACTAATTCACCGTTTATCCGATTGAGCCGATTTTCGGACAGGAGTTAGTTATCGATGTCGGCTACATTTTGTTTTCACATTTCAACTTCAAAAATTGCACTTAAGTCCCTGCGATTTAGCCTGGAAAGTGACGAACTCAAGTGAACATTGGAGGCCCAATTGCACATTCAAAGCCCATTTTCTTTACCCTAATTTCCATTATATAATCACCTTCTTTTCACACAAACCAAAAAGAGGAAAAGAGAGAAAAAACCTTGCCACAACACTGTTAGAATATCAAATTCTTTCAAGAACCCTAAAACCTTGAAATCCTTATTACAAATCCCTCTCTCACTACAAACAAGCCATCACATTTACAAACCAACACCTCACTACTTCTTCAGTAAGGGTAAGGCTGACTTGATCTCCATGATCCAAAAGGCATAAAAGCATTCATGTCACTAATTTTCCAATGAGGGTAAGATTGATTTGATCTCCATGATCAAAAGGGTATAATCATTCATACATGTCATATTGTGCCTAAACATTAAATTTCTTCATATATTGGCTTTATTTGCATTTTATGATTTTATTTAATGTGTTCATGAGATTCAACACTGCAGATTTAAACAGGATCCCATGCAGGTTCATTAAGGAACGTTAAAGCCAAAAGTCAAATGGCCAAAAGCCAAAAGCCAAAAGCCAAATGGCCAAAAGAACAACTTATGCATGACACCAATACATGGCGAGACAGACATCCTGAGAAGATTAAGGAACGTTGAGGCCAGAATACAAATGGCCAACAGCCAGAACACAAATGGCCATGGAACTCAATCCAATGGCTAAAGAATGCAGACCACGGTACTCAGGAGTCAATGAACACGCACGTGATGCCAGAAAGTCAAACAAGACTTTTTGTCTAATGGGCCAAAATACTTCAAAAAAACCTCCCCTTGGGCCTGAAACCCCCCTTGGTTTGCATCCTTTTTAATTTTCTTTTCTTTTCTTTTCTAATTCTTTTTTATTTGTTTTAATTGTTTTTTCACCATAAAATAATTTTCTATAATAAAAACAAAAAAATCAAAAATACAAATATATTTAATTATTATTAATTTCATCACTAACCTATTTTTTTTTGTAAATAAAATCTAACCATTAACTTAGTTAATTTAGGTTTCAATTTTAACATTTTTCTTAATAAATTAAAATATGTAGAAATTAGGTTTTTTTTAATATTCTCATCCTTTTTTTTAATAAATAATTTTCTCATCATTATTATTATTATTATTAATTATTAAATACTTTTGTAAATAAATATGTAAAATAATTAATTAGTGTAAATTAGGTTTTAAACTTTAACCTTTTCTTTAATAATTAAAAATATTTAGAACTATGGTTTCATTTAACTTCTAATTAATTTTCTTTATTTCCATTAAATACCAAAAACCTAAAAAACATTTCTTTTCTTTAATTTAATAATCAATTAGTTCTTTTAATTTAATTTAATTTCAAAAGGGTCCAACGCCCTCGAACATTCTATTTTTATTCTTTTCGCACGTTAATTTATTTCCTTCCAAATATTATGTAATTGCTCAAGCCTTGTAATAGTAATTAGGAATTTATTTACTTTCCGCATTTTTATTAAAACGGGTCTTTGTAATTTGGCGATGTATAGACCCGCGCCTTGTAATAGCGTAGGATTTTACTTTCCGCATTTAAATTTCCGCACTTTTAAATTATAATTGCATGAAAGAATGTATGGCCTAAATTAAAAACAAGCGTAGATCACCATGATACATGTACAAGATAAAACATAACATGAAAATAACACACAAATTCACACACCACTCTTAGGGTACGCCTCACTGTTGCCTTACCTTCGAAACGTGGTCGTCGAGTATAGGACGTTTTAGTAAGTCCTTATGTCCATGACATGATCCAGTTGCCTCGAAACGGTTACCTCGGAATTAAAAAGGATCAATGGCATAAGGGTAGCTTCTAAGGTGTCCTACTGTTGCTCTGGTGACCACAGTGTCCCTACAAACGAATTGACCCGAACACCTCCAACGGTGGTGCTACCTACCTCTCAATGGTGGGATGGCACTACCTTAAGGACATTTACACAGCCTAATTCCTTAGGGTAGGTAGATGACTCATAGATACTTGCTCTAATTCAAAACAAATCAAAACTCTTTTCACACCGACACTTTCAAAAAGCTTTCAAAACAATTTTTCAAACACTCTTGAGGACTGATACAAGAGTCATTCTGAAATCTTTAAACGAAACTTTTTTCAAACCCACTCACAATTGAAAAGCAAACACTTTGAAAACATAAGAGCAAGTGTTGTACCCCAAAATTTTCCCTCCCATTTCTCATTGATTTCTCATCACAAAGCCCTTGGAGATCAAGATCCAGTTAGGGTTTCATCTGCTCAAGGACTTCTCCTTGCACTGTTGACCCAAATTAGGGTTTGTGTTTGCACAAAGATGTTTTGACCTAAAATGCCTAAGATGACTTTCTTGCTTCATATTGGACTCCCATGTTTATCCATATCAAGTTTCAAGTCTTGATTCCAAATTTTGCCCAGTCAATTGGACAGTTGACCTAGAAATCAACTGTATTGGGGAAAAAGTCAACTGTGGCCAATTGACAGTCAAACCTCATGAAAATTGACCCACATCAACATTATGAACTCACATGGACCATTTGATCAAGTTTGGATCACAATTCCACAAGAAATTTGATCAGATCACCAAAAGGGCAAAATGGTCATTTTTAGGGTTTTGACTGCACAAAGGCAATTTTTGACTGTTTGACCTAGCCAATGGCAAACCAAGCTCACATATGGATTCAAGGACCCCATGGAATTATCTTGACATGCTCAACAAGTTCAAAAGATCCCAAGTACACAAGATTGACAGTTGAATTTCCCAGTCAATTGATCAATTTTGACTGTATACTGAAAAGTCAAACTTTGACTTTTTGGTCAAAATCAATTGTCAAGATTCATTTTTCATCAAAACATGCCAAATCATGAAACTTGTTCATCAAGAAATCAAAAAATGCAAATTAGGGTTAGAGATGAGAATTTTTCATAACTTAGAATTTTTCTAAGTTATGAAAAACCCTAATTTTTTCCCAACTTTGCTTCACTTTCTCACCAAGATTCATTTGGATTCAAGCAAAAGTCAAAACATGAAAGTTGTAGCTTGTTGCATAATCTACAACTTTGATTCACAAAGTTTTCCCAAATGAGGCTTGTATCTCAAGTTACAATTTTTGGAATAAGGGTACTAAACCATTCTTAACTTAGTGAAATTTTAACCTATTTTGGCAAGGTTTTCTACCTAACTTCAAGACCATTTTTCATACACTTCCACTTGGAATTTCAATTTGCATTTCAAAGATGGATTTTAGTACACATTCCAAGATTTCCAAAATGTCCAAGAACTTCTCAAAAAACCTCATGGTTAGGGAGAATCGAAATTTGCAAAATGGGAAAAAGTCACTTTTGTTCTTGGCCAAGACATGTTCATACATTGGTGCCATTTTGAATTCAGCATGCTTAAGCTACATTGCAGGCCTCTAATCCCATTTTCACTCAATAATTCAATGCAAAACCATTATGCCAAGATGTTGTTCTATGCATTTGGACATTACATGGAGAATTAACCCTTAATTAGAAAAAGCATTATTTCCATTTTGGAAAAGTAAAACTTTATGTCCATTTTGCAAATCCAAGTGGTACAGTCCAAATCTTCTTGGCACAAGTTTATGAGCAAATTGCACTGATCAAGGCCAATGTATGCAACATAGTGTGAGGGCCTGTAGAGGCTAGAAACATCAAGTGGCCTTTGCTTGCTTAAGTGTGAAGAAAGATAGCATAACATATACCAACTTTCATTCCTGCAAACCAAGCTTTAGAGAAAGTTATCACACACATTCTAAACATCAAACACAAGCTGAAGCACGACCCTAAGACCACCAATACCTCCCCATTGCCAAAGTCACTCTCAAACTGCAAAAATAGAGCAACCTCTGCAGATTGAGTTCCAACTCTTAATCCTTTCAAGCATTCTTGCCCAAACCACTTCAAACACCTTCCCTACCATCAATCCAAACTATCCAAAGCATTAGAAGCAACCTGTAACTCCTCTAATCCTTTTGGCCATTTTCACTTTTCTGATTTGCAGGTGAAGTGCTATAGCACGATTCAAAAGGTTTCAAGACAAAGTAAAGCTTGGAATAGCATCCCTGGACATCAAGGAAGCTATACCAATCATCACCTTGCACTGAAAGCTTCTCCATTGCCAGATAGAACTTCAACTGAACAGGTAAGTTCATGAACTCGTATCTCTCTTATTAGGCATTGTTAGCTTTAGGTTTGTGAAGAGAATATGTCACATTCATAGCCCTGAACATGCCCATGTAATTAGATTTCATTTATATTATGTGTGCTGCAAGAATTTTGAGTCTGAACATGGCATAAAAACTAGGTCAGAAATTGGGGGAGAAGAAATTCTCCCTCATCTTAGAGAGTTAAGTCAAGTTCTTTACATGGTTGGATTCGTCTTCTCATGCTCTACATTTTTCATGTGAGTTTTGCTTGAAAGTCCAGGAATCAAGAGATGGAAAACGCGTGTTCTGGTTGTTCATACAGGTCTGAGGTTGAAGACAAAGTCTTCTTGGGCTGGGCCTGAGTTGACTTTTCTATTTGCACCCTTTTGTTACTTTTACACCCCCCAAGCCCATTTTGCTTATTTTTATGATTTTTTGACATTTTCTTTTTTGTCCTGACTCATTTATTTTTTCTAACAATATTAAAAATATCAAAAATATTTTTCTCACCATTTTTGAATTTATTAGGCATTTATTTGGTTTCTTTTAGTTTTGTACATAAAATAAATACATAAAACCATTTTTTTACTTAAAATATAAAAAAATAATCTAAACACATTTATTTTTCATTTTTTATTTTATTTTATCTTCTGAAAATATTTTATACAAAATATACTTTTTTTTGTAAATATTAAATATTATTATTTTTGTACATATAATATATATTAAGTAAATAATAATAATGCATACATATTTATTAATATATTTAGGGTTAAAATGCAAATACATATACTTTTTATTTTTTATTAATATTTAAATACACAAATGCCCTTTTTACAAATATACTTCATTTTATTTTATTTTTATATACAATAAATAAATACTTGTACATAATAAATAAATAATGCATTTTATTTAATAGAATTAGGGTTTAACCCTAAACATGAAAAACTCCAAAAAAAAATAATACTTTTCTTTTTGTTTATTTTGACATATAAAAATACTTTTTTCATACATACAAAAAACCATTTTTGCATCTTGCATATTTATTCTTATTTTATTTAAATTGTGCAATTAAATTATCTTGTAAATATTCCAAAATTGATGTAATAGCTAGGTTAATTTCTTGTCTAAATATCCTCCCATTTGAACATTTGTACCCCCCATCCCATATTGTGTTGTAATAGTGTAGGAATTTTACTTTTCGCACTTTAACGCTTTCTAAAATATACCATGCTAGAATTAGGGTTTGTATGCAAATAAAAAGAACAAAATAGTTTGACCTAATTTCAAGATAAGCAAGCATGAAAATGGATAACACATCTCACACTTGCACCCCTAGGGTATTCCACTTGTTGCCTTCAAATAAATGGGCCATATTGTATGTCAGGTCTCTTTGGGCAAAAACAAATACAAGTCAATTGATCATAGTCCCTCGATGACGCTTTCAAAAGTTGCCTAAAAAAATGATCAAAGTCCCTTAAAAGAAAAAATTTCCCAAAGATACTTAGCACTATTGCAATTATGGTATAAACGATGACCCGCGCCCGTCCCTTTCACCTCCTAATACAAGATTGTCCACCAAATGCAATGGTGGAACAAAATTGTCAAAAGGGTTAAAACATAGCATAAATCTTTGAGAACTTTAGAGTAGATAGCTCTTAAGTACTTGTCAACTTGCAAAACAAAAACACTTGCCTATTTTCAAACTACACTTCACAAACACTTTCAAAACAAACTTTCAAAAACCTTGAAACATCTTTTCAAAAAGACAAACACCTTTTGTAAAACATTCGAGTAAAGAATTGTTACAAGGGTAGCCTATACAAGGCATCTTTTTCCAAAACCTTTTCAAAGCCACACACAAAGCACCATTTCAAACAATTGAAAACCAAGGCAAGTTGATCTAAGCAAGTACCTAAGAGCCCATGGATAACCATGGATAGAAAGGGTGCTAATACCTTCCCTTTCTATAATCTACTCCCCGAACCCAAGAAAAAATCTCAAAGGTTTTTGCTGTGCTTTTTAAACCTTTCCTTAGGATAAAATAAAAAGTCGGTGGCGACTCTTGCTCAACCGAAACATTTGCGAAAACAAACGCAAATCATAGTCAGTTCTCCCACCGTATCACAACAAGTATCTAAGAGCCCATGGATAACCATGGATAGAAAGGGTGCTAACACCTTCCCTTTCTATAAATCTACCTCCCGAACCGAGAGACAATCTCATAAGGAATTTTGCTGTGCTTTTGTCCTGTCCATGTTGGAGAAAATAAAAGACGGTGGCGACTCTTGCTTCCGAGACATTTCGTGAAACCAGCGTTAAACAGTCAGTTCTAAATCCACCGATCACACCTACTGATGAACTTTTCTGCCCTAGCTTCCTAGTGCTTTCTCCTCTTCTCACTTCTACGCTTCTCTTTCTCTGTTTCTACGTATTGACTCTCTTTCTCTTCTTCTCACTCTAATATATCCCAATATTAAAATAACTATACAAATTAAGTAATCATTTAATTATTATTATTATAAAATAATAATAATCTTAATATTATAATATAATAGTAATAAAAATCCATATTATACTACACACCCTCATGTCTCTACACATTTAGCCATACACCCCTAAAACCTCAACTCTCATAATTCTAAGGTATCTAGTCCCTAACAAAATATCATATCATATTATCTAATTATTTAATTAAAAACAATTCTAATTAAATCGGGGTGTTACATTGGCGCTCAAGAAGGATAATCGAAGGGTTTTTGAATTCAAATGTTTTTTCTTATCCAAAAGGACGCGTGGAATCTTTAGGATAATCAAAGACATGCCAGCAGAAACATGGAAGTAGTTCATTAGGAGACCGTTAGGGTCAAAATTCTATAAATTGTAGCTTTTGTGTTTCAATTTAGTGTGTTCACATCTTTGCACAAAATACTCAAATATACTCAAAGTACTAGTGTTAGAGAAACGAGTTAGCGAGAATGCACGTATGATGCACCATATTTTACAATTCAATGTCATTTACATGCAATGAAGTTTCTTCATATTATTTATGTTCTTTGTAATTTCCAATCTAGACTAGTTTTTGTTTTATTACTTTCATAAAGAAGTTCCACTTCGACATACGAAGTGTTTCCTTTCATTTAAAAGAGACTATCACAAAAAACACGTTTCCTAAATACTAGAACACAATAGTCCTGAGATCAATCAGATTGATCTTGTAAGTAACTGAATTCGTTAAGGGATTTAAAGGATCAGCGGTTGTTTACCAAATTCCAAGGTAAATAGCTGGACAAAAGGAGTATATGTAGAGTCTAGTGGAATGCATTATGTTTATGGTTCACAACATATGGAGAAATCTGTGAAACATTTTTCGCAGATTGCTAAAGAAGTGTTGGTTGAGTTTTTAGACAATGTCTGACAGGGAGCCATGACATTGTTCAGGACATGTTTTCCTTGAAGATCAACAAGGAAATATTCTGGAAAATTTACTAAGTACTTTAAAAGCATGCATGTTGGTAAAGGAGTTAGTAGTAAACTTTTATATTGGATGTGATAATGACCAAATTGAATATTTCATAAGAGTGTATGTTGGTACAAGAACTACATTTGGCTGTGGTGCTTTTTTTGTGTAAGGGTTAAATGCCTAGGATTTGTTTGGCTCTTGTATGCACCCTGAATTGTATGTGATATTGTGGTTGTTCTTTTGGTTAGCTTACTTACATTTGTCATATTATGGCTAAAAAGGGGGAGTAATAATAATATGTGTGTGCAAAATGTGTGTGCACTAACCACAAGGCTGTTCAACTATTAATGGGGAGAATTTCTAATTCTCTGTTGTGATAGCAGGTCTTGAGGGTAAGTTCTTTGTTGTTCTTGACTGAAGGGCTCTGAAGAGATGTCAGACATGATGTCTTCACATCTTGGTGTTCAGAATTTAGTTTCTCTATTTGCTGCAGCTGTGTTTAGTAGATTGACTAACTACTAAATGGTTCTATGTTTATTGCTACTCATAACTCTACGGTTATGTTGTTGTTGTGCCTCTGATATTTGTTTATTTGATTTATTTTCAAACATATGATTGTGTGTTTTTTGAGCAAGGATTATTTAGTTGGTTTAGCCAAAATTTGCCAAAGAGGGAGATTGTTATTTCTTTGAAATTATGATTGGCATGAATTTTGGTAAAACTAACTTTGTAGCAACATGTTGAACAAGATGTTTCAACATGCAGATTCAACATGTCGAATGTGATATCCTAACCATAAGTATAGGATATCTGGTCTGTTAAAGTTGACAGTTTAGATTCAGTTGTTGTGATTTAATTACTGAATACTCTATCAGTATTTAGTAATCCTATGTGGCGTCCAAGATTGATAAATCAGAGATTTTATGTTGGTATTCAAGATATTCAAAGTTTCTAAATATGGAGATATTTTAGGAATGTTTTGATTGAAGACCTATTTTCTTGGAGAAGTTTTTGCAGACTTTGTACAGTCTCCTTGCTGCATTTTTGAGGCCCAAATCCAGTTGGGAAAAAGGTTATAAATAAAAACATTGTAACCTAGAAGAAGGTACCCGTCGTGAATGAAAAGATGTAGTTATTATGGCTGATTCTGTAAGCCACTCTCTAGGAGCATTGGAATATGTGATCCACTCGGGTTGTGATTTGAACTGTGTTACAGAGTTGTAATCTCGGTATTGTTCTCCTCGAAGCTGTGAAGCAAGAGTGAGTATTGTTCTTGGAGGAAGCTTTTAAGTAACTCCAAGTTGTGTTCTTAGTCAATAGTCTTGGGTAGGTATTATCATGGAAGTGTGTCTTATCGCCATGGAAGTGTGTCTTACTATTTTGTCATGGAAGTGTGTCTTCCTGTTATTGTCCAATCGTTATCTATGTTTGATGAGGGATTTATGGAGGGCCTCATACCTAAGTGAGTCTTAGATAGAAGTTAAGCAAATGTTAGTGATTAAGTGCATAGATTGTAGACTGATATGTTTGTTGTAGGGTCTTTGAATTGATACTATCATAGAGGACTTGTCCCTGGCTTGGTATGCCCCTAGAGTAGGTAGTTAGACTGAACTATGTTAACAATTCATGTGTGTTGTTTATGCTTTTCAATACTGTTTTGTATGTTTATACCTTGCATGTGTGTTTTGTTAAGATCAGATGTCTCGACATGTCATGGGATATCTGAAGTCGGATATACCAGAATTTCAATGATGATGGTAATGAATACAAGACTAGCATGTGATATATATATATATATATATATATATATATATATATATATATATATATATATATATATATATATATATATATATATATATATATATATATATATATATATATATATATATATATATATATATATATATATATATATATATATATGTTTGTCAAATACATGATATCGATCCAAATATTATGTATATATGTGATGCTTAGCAAGTGATGATAATGGCATAAGAAACTCAAACAAAAACAAAAACAATCTCAATTGAAAAAACAAATAAAAGAAGCAATAATATTAAGACTTAAAGTAAACAAGTGCAAAAAATTAAAGAAGGTAAATGCTTACTGAAAATAATACAGTGCAGGAAATTAAAATAAGAAAACCTTAACGGAAAACTTTGAAATTAAAGTAACAACAACATTGAATAACAAGTTTATCCAAGTGCACAACAAATTCCTAATACTAAAGTGAAGTAATTCCTCAATGCGAGAAACTACTGATTTTACATTACTAAAATTTCTCCCTAAAAATGAAATTCTAAAAACTTGGATAATAAAAACCTACAGACTCAGCCTATATATAGTGTTTGTGGCTCTAAAGTGGGGCTGGTTTCGTGTAGAGTCAATTGAGAAAAATATGTAGAATTGGGAGAAGAATGAGCAAGTTTATATTATTTCTTTCTGCCCACGCAACTCATGGCAGGCGCCATCGATGTGGTAGATTCTACCCTTGCAAAATGTTGAACTTGGTCTGCTGGAAGGTCATGGCGGTCACCATGCCCTCTGGCGGTCGCCACAAGCTCAATTGCGCACTCTTCATGTTGATGGCTCTTTTTCTACACTTTTGGCCATTTTTGCTCCATTTTCTCTTGTGCTAACTTCTACCTGGAAGATATCAGTAACACAAACAAAATACCAACATAACAATACATATAAACATGAAATAGATATAAAACGGATAGAAATGAACGTGTATCGAGTCAAAAAATGCTATAAGTTTCATGGTTATCATAAATACCTCATTTTTCTCACATATATTTTTCCTTAGGTCTTTGATAGTGTTTTTGGGCTTAGTAAGGATAATTATTTTGGGCAAGGCATAGTTGTAATTTACCCAAGAGTGTATTATCTCATTAGTAAATAATCTTCTATAAGAAGTTGTTTGGTTGTGATTTAAACTAGTAAAATCTCTTATTTGCCTTATGAGATTATCTTAGGATTCCCTATATTTGGTCTGACTTTCTCATGCATCAAAAGCTCTCTTTAGGTTCATGAAGATCATCCTGTAAAATCTCTACAATGGTTCCTGAGCTCAGCTTGTGTACAAGCTATGTAGGTTCGAGATTAACCCATATAAAAACTCATATTGGTTCTTAAGCTCAACATGATGTAAAAGCTCAGTTAGTTTAAGATTAGTCAGTGTAAAGTCTCATCTAGATTTAGAGGTCAGTCTGTGTAAAACCCCGTTTCAGTTTAGAGGATCTCCAATATAAAACACCATCTTGATTAGGAGGATAACAAGTGTAAAATTCCATCTTGGTTCGAGAAGACCATGTGGAAAATCCAAGTTTCGTTTGGAGGATAGTCACTATAAACTTTGTTTTTCTTTGGCTGGAAGTTAGCCATTAAAATTCAAATCCTTGTAAAAGGAGATTCGTGAGAAATTTCTATTTCAAGCTCTCAAGATAGTCGAAAATCCAAAGAAGAATTCTTGGGGATAAGAGAAGGCTAAGGTAGACCGAGCTTGTATAAGTCTCTAGTGTCTTTTTCTCTCCCTTATCCCTTTAACTTTATTTTTCTTTCCTCTATTTTTCTATCTATTTCTTTATTATGTTGCTTATTTACTTGTTTGTTTTACAAATGTTTTCAAACTCTGATTTTTGCAATTATTTTGATTTTAATCAATGTTTTCAATTCAATCCAATTCACAATCCTCTTGTGTTCGGAGTCACATGTCAAATAAAGGGAATATGTGCATCCTGGTGTAGATGCAAGAAAGTGTGGCTCTTAAAAATTCCAATTTGTCCCAAATAATCTTGATATCAGTGAAATATTTTGATAAAGATCAATCATCTTGTTGGATAGAGTGGATATCATTGGGTAAATTGGAGAATACAAAATAATTTCCTTCTGTGAAGCATTTTTATAAATCGGTACAGAGATCTAAACTAGTATCGAAAAAATCGCACTCTATGTAATGTATGGGTAATAAAATTCTTGTAACCTTAGAGATCACCATGTTGTGGTAGCGATCCTAAAGCTCAATTTTTTGTCTGGAAGGTGGAAATTGTGGGAGAAAACCATTGATGAATGCATTAATGTTCTTTAATATGTGAGCCAATAATACAAAATGTATAACATATCATATCAACACTCATTTTATTCACTAAAGACTTAATTTTATAAATGTATAACAAGTAATCCATAATTCTTCGCTCTCGATGCCCCTAGCCAAAGATTCTAGTTTTTTTATCAAATTAATCCATTTTACTAATTTCAGGCTAAATTTGACTATAGTGTGATGTGTAAGAACAAGAAGTGTTTCTACATCTGGTCTTAAGATTTTGATGATAACTTTACATGATATCATAAAGAACAATTGTATACTCTAATAGTTTTTTATAGTGTGGCTGCTGCTATAATGTTCTAACTCAGGTATAAGGTGTGTGATATCATCAGGTTCTGAACATAGACATTACTAGAAGAAAACACATGGTTACGTGTTACAGTTGAAGTCAAGATTCTGAATACATCTTATGAAACGTGTCTAAGGAACATTAGTATAATAGGTTATGATCATGACTTTATGGTTAAGCTTCAAATGCCTTATAAAGCTTTGCTTCTATTATAATTTCTGAAGATTATAAATACGAGGTTCTTCTGAACAAGTTTTGATGATCTGAAGAAAATCCAGTTCTTACAACCAAGTTCTAAAGACTTCGAAGACGAGGTTCTGATAGGACAAGTTCTAAAGACTCTAAGACGTAGGTTCTAAGACTTAAGAGTGAATCTTCTACAACAAGCTTCAACATTCAACATTCAACATTCAAATTACCTGAAGCCTCTGAAGATAATAATAATAAGAAGAAAACTATAAGATGCTACCCAACTTCTGATCAAATACATCTTGATAGAACATTGTAATGTACACAAGAGTTGCTTGTATTATGCTAGTTCTGATATCTTCATGTAAATTGTTTTAACAATAGAGTTGTTGCTCAAAAATGTGTTAAACAATATATGCTTAATCATTTGTGTAATATGCTTAAAAGAAACAATCATCTAAACATAAACCTTATCAACTGTTGTTGATTGATTCCTTGAGTGACCAAGTGAAAGTCTGATATCAAGAAAATAATGGTTGTGGTCATTGCGGGAAATCCTAACATGAGATCTTAAGTGATTAGATTTTGTTGGCTCAATGATTGTTATATCAGTTAAATCAGATCACTGAATAGATAATTAAAAGGTTACTTGAGTGACCATGTGAAGGTATGATCTCAAGAAGATAATGACGCGATCATTATGGGAAGTCCTAACAGAAGAATCTAAGTGATCAGATTTTGTTGGGTCAATGATTGTTATATTCGTTAAATCAGATCACTGAACATATCATTGAAAGGTGCCTTGAGTGACTTAGTGAAGGTCTGATCTCAAGAAGACAATGGTTTTGGTCATTGTGGAAAATCCTGATAGAAGATCTTAAGTGATCAAATTCCATTAGGTTAATGAACATCATATCCGTCGAGAACACTGAACGTGTCATTATTTGTTAGTCACTGGAGGTTTCCCGTGCAATTGTAATCAATTTGGTTATAGTGGATTAAATCCTTGGCTAAGGTGAAATCATCCTTGAGGGGGTGGACAAGACTAACCTTGTTAAGGTGAACTTGAATAAATCTTGTGTGTCATTTACTCTTTATTGTCCTTATTGCTTTCATCATTTGAGTGATCAGAATTTCTAAAGGGAAATGTTTTCTATAAACCCAATTCAAGCCCCATCTTTCTTGTGTTTTCTCTACCTTCATGATGTTATATAAAAATGTCATATAAAGATGTCATATATAGGATCTGTTAAACCTGCTGAAGTTGATCTTAAAGTTTGTAATTAATATTCTGTTGAGTTTTAATTTGGGGTTGAAAGTTGGTCACTAACTATGTGTTAGTAATAACTTTGCTCTAAAAGTTTGTAACTAACTTTGTGCTTAGTTATAATTTGTCTGCAGTTATAACTTTAGGCTTCCTCTAAAGTTATAGTTTTCTCCTAACAGCTTCTTCAGGATCGTATCTGTTGTACCCAAAAAATTTCCCTCTCACTTATCAAGAATTTTCTCACAAGATCTCTTTAGCTCAAGACTGCACTAGGGTTTGACCAGCTCAAGACACCTCCTTAAGCACTGATGATCAAAATTAGGGTTTGAGTTTGCACAAGGATTTTTGAACTTCCAATGCCCCATATGATTTTCATGGACCATTATGGACCCCCAATATTACTTATGTCAAGTTTCAAGCCTTAGATCACACTTGTGCTCAGTCAATTGAGAAGTTGACCTAAAAACCAGCTGTATTGGGGAAAAAGTCAAAATTGGCCAATTTACAGTCAAACTTAATAATTTTTTATCCACATCAACATTTTAAACTCATATGTATCATTTGATCAAGTTTGGACCATAATTCCTCAAGAAATTTGATTAAATCTTTAAAAGGGCAAAATGGTCAAAATTAGGGTTTTGACTGAGAAAGGGCAATTTCTGATTTTTGACCTAGTAAATGATCAATTGGTTTAAGGCATTATCTCAAGAATACAATTCCACCATTTTTACCTAATGACATGGTTTAAAACATTGCAAGTCCATTGGATTGACAAATGAATTTTTCAGTCAACTGATCAAAAGTCACTTGTATACTGAAAAGTCAAACTTTGACTTTTTGGTCAAATTCAAAAGCCAAAGATCACAATTCATCAAAACATGTAAAAATATGAAACTTATTCATCAAGAAATCAAAAAGTCAAGATTTCATTTTGAAAAGTCAAAATTTCTAAACTTAGAAATTTTTCCAAGTGTTGGAAATTTCATGTTTTTTTCACAACTTTGAACAAATTTTTCACCATGATGCAAGATGATTCAAGAGAAACTTCCAACATGAAAGTTGTATATCTCCATGAAATATACAACTTTACTTTACACAACTCCTTCCCAAAGTGCTTGGATATCAAGTTATAATTTTAAGAACATTTGGTCATGAAACTAAACACTTAGTGAAATTTTGCCCTAGTTTAGGCAGGATTTTGACCAAACTTCGTGGCACTTTTTCATATATTTCCAAGGGGAATATTTAAAAGCAATTCAAATATGGATTGTAGAGCACATTGCAAGCTTTCCAAAATGTCCAAGAACTCCTTGAGAACATTTTTTAGTAGGGATAGTCGAAGAGATGAAGTTAGGGTTTTGTCACTTGAATTACAAGTCATTTTAGTGATGAACCCAATTCGAAATTAAAACTATGCTGCATAAACACTACTTTGCAGGCCTCAAACTTGTTGGGCAATCTGTGATAAGGTGGGAGAACTGACTTGGGTGTTTTGCGTTTGATCTCAAGTGTTGCGGTTAGCAAGAGTCGCCATCGACTTTTCTTTTATCCAAAAGGAAAGGTAAAAATGTACAGGAAAGACCTTTCGAGATTACTTCTCGGGTTCGGGAGGTAGATTATGAAAAGGGAAGGTGTAATCACCCTTTTCATCCATGGTTTTCCATGGGCTCTTAGTTACTTGCTATATCACTTGCTTTTGTTTGAATGTGCTTGTGGTGTGGGTTTTTGAAAGTATTTTGAAAACGTCTTTGTAATGGTTCTCGTCTTTATAAGAACGCGTACAAAGTGTTGTTTTGAAAAATAGTTCAAATAGGTGTTGGTGGAATGTTTTTTTGAAAGTGATTTTGAAAAGATGTTTTTGTAATGGTTCTCGTCTCTATAAGAATTATACAAAAAGTTCTTGTCTTTTGAAAAAGGTTTTAATGTGAAAGTGCTGGTGTAAAATGTTTAGTTGTGAGCAAGCGAGCAACTAAGAGCGAATCTACCTACTCGAAAGGTCTTAAATGTTCTTTTCCTCATTTAGATGTTGCTATCTTACCATTTATTTGGTAAGAAGCCCCATCGTTGGATGTGAAGAGACAGGCGCGGGACGTTTGTACAGTCATAGAAGGCAACTTTTGAGACATTTTAGCAATTTTTCGTAAGGGACTAGATCATTTTACCGAAGGCAACATCGAGGGTCATCGAGGGACTATGATCCTTTTTTTTATTGGATGGTCTTTGCTAAAGCGTCCCCTATTCGAGGGATATGACTATTTTCTGAGGCAACAAAGCGAGATTACCGGAGAGGTGCACGTGTGAATGGTGTATTTGATTGCATGTGTTTAGTATTTGATTAGGGTGGTCTACTTGTTGGTTTTATCTTGCCATACACTCTAATTACTAACATTTATGAAAGCAAAAATGCGGAAAATAGAGGTCCTACGCTATTACATGCTTTTTGAGGAATGGAGTATACAAGTGTACAAGTGGGGGTTGTAAAAAATAAAATTCCTAATTATTACAACCAAATTGAATGAAAATAAAAGCAAAAGACCAAAAGAAAAATCAAAATTTATGATGTCTGGTCTGACACGGGCCGTGTCCTATCACACGGGCACCCGTGTCATATTTTGTAATGGTCCATGCACATTTTTTTCCTTTCCTGTACCAGCTAAACTGACACGGGCCGTGTCCAGTGACACGGGAAACTGTGTCAGCTCCTGACCTACATTTTTGTTAGCGTAAAGTTCCAGTATGGCTGACACGGCTGTGTCCTGTGACACAGGCACACGTGTTAGCCCCTGACCTGCATTTTTGTGAGATTTTTTCAAACAGAGGAGCTGACATGGCCGTGTCATGTGACACGGGGACCCGTGTCAGCCTCTATCTTGACTCTTTTTTACTCAGTTTTCCCTTTTTGAATTATCTTTTACATATTTTTTGGACACAAATAGAAAATGATGTATGGAAAAATATATTACAGTTTGAATAAAAATATACCTCTTGAAGCGAAACTTTAGAATACGTATGGATATCTCCGGATGTAAAGTGATGAATGACCGAACTCCTCGTTAGAGCTACTCCAATCCTTGCTCTGTGTGAGCAAGTTTTGGAATCGCTCCAACCCAGTCAAAGGTGTAAAGTACTGTTTTTTGTTTATGCTTGGAAGGTGATGATAAAGGTGTTACAGAAACTGTTCTTATGTTAGAATTATCTCCATGTGATTTATATGAGGTGTATGGATAGTTGGTTTAGGGGAAAGTTTGCAAGGTTGTACAACAATGGATTGAGGATTTTTTCTGTTTTTGTGAGTGAAAACAGAGGTGAAGATTAGCAAAGTGTTTATAGATGAACTAAGTTTTATGAAATGAGCTGGGTTTTATCAATGAGCAGAGTTTAACAAAAGTTCTGTTTTTCTCCTCTCTCTTTTTTCTCCCCAAAAAGTCCCCTATGTCTTATGAAACAGTCCCTTTTGTAGATTCTTGACTGAGGTTTAGGAGGGAAACAAAACAAGTTATTTTGAACTGTTTTTGTCTACTACTTTGATACTTTTTCCACATAATTTTCTTTTGCCATTTTGGTGCCATTTTATGGCTGTTTTGATGCAGGTTGGAGCAGACTGCATAGAGTAGGTTTTGACTGGTTTTGTGGACATATTTTAGATTGTATAGGACATCAATGTAGGTTTTGTGACAAGTTTGTGGTGCAGCATGGCACAAGGTTTTGTAGGACAACAAATGAGCATGGGTTTGGAGTGTTTTGGAAATGTATAGAAGTAGCATATCATTTTTGTTCATCAATAACTTGGACAACATAGTTTGTAGCATGAAACAAGTTTGGTTTGTGGAGCAATTTATGCATATTGTATCAAAGACAAAGCATTGTGGCAAGGTTTTGAATCAAAGGAAAAAAGTCCAAGCAATACAAAGTTTAGGATTTGTAAACTTGCAAAAATGCCACTTTGTAATAACTTGAATTATTTGTAACATCTTGAACTATTTTGAATTGTAGTGACAAGGTGTCATGAAGCAATGAACTTAACTTAGAAAAATTTCCAAGCCTTGCAAAAATTGGATTTTTGACTTTCTTGATTTTTCATGATCAAATTTCATATTTTGGATGTCTTGATAAAAATATGATTTTTGGGACTCAACTTTGGTCAAAAAGTCAAAGTTCGACTTTTTAGTGTACAATTGACTTTTCTCACCAGTTGACTGAATTTGCCTATCAATCCACTGATCTCAGGAGATGAATTTAAATATGCAATTAGGTCAAAATGACGCGCTCGGATCCTTGAGATCATGCTTCCAACCAATAAGCCAGGCATTAGGTCAAAAATCAAAGTTCGGTCATTTTTCAGTCAAAACCCTAATTTTGCCCATTTTGCCCTTTTTGGTAATTTGAATGACTTTTTTTGGAAAATTGTGATCCCAAACTTGAAACTTGACAAAAATAATCCCGAGGGTCCATAATGATTCATGAAAGTCATTCGAAACATTAGAAATCCAACTGCCTTTGTACAAACCCAAACCCTAATTTGAGGTATCAGTGTTGGGAAAATTGTTTGACCTAGTCGATACTTGCGCAAACTTGAGGCATTGAAGATATTTATAGGAAATGTCTTGAGAAATGAGAGGGAAAATTTTGGAGTACAGCAGCTGCCCCTGTTCAATCTTCTTAAGCCTGAAGAGTTAGATTGGCATGTTTTTCCATTCATGACTCGAAGGTGGAAGATGATTGGACACTAGAGTGCCCAGAAATTTGCACTCGGTGATGTGATGGTAGAGGTAATAGGCTTGAAGATTCCATTTGGAGAGGTGATAGAAAGTTGTTAGAGATGGGCTTGTAGATTCTATCCAGGAGTGATTGTTGAATTGTAATTTGTAAGCTGAAAGAATGAGTATCAGAATGGCGTCCGTGTTTGGAGCGTATCTGTACTGTATCTGAAATTTGAATTTTGAATGAGTGTTAGGATGACATCCGTGTCTGGAGCGTATCTGAACTGTATCTTAAGAATTACGTCTGGATGAGTATCAGAATGGCATCCGTGTCTGGAGCGTATCTGAACTATATCTTGAGAATTACATCTGAATAAGTATTAGAATGGCATCCGTGTCTGGAGTGTATCTGAATTGTATCTGAGAGCTGAATCAGAATGAGCATCAGAATGACATCCATGTCAGGAGCGTATCTGAACTGTATCTGAAAGCTAAATCTGAATGAGTATCAGGATGGTATCCGTATTTGGAGCATATCTGAACTGTATCTTGAGAATTACGTCTGAATGAGTATTAGAATGGCATCCGGGTCTGGAGCGTATCTGAATTGTATCTGAGAGCTGAATCGGATTGAGCATCAGAATGGCATCCATGTCGGGAGCGTATCTGAACTGTATCTGAAAGCTGAATCTGAATGAGTATCAAGATGGCATCCGTATCTTGAGCGTATCTGAACTGTATCTGAAATGCTGAATCTGAATGAGTATCAGGATGACATCTGTATCTAGAGCATATCTGAACTGTATCTGAAGACTTTGAACAATGTCAATGGTAGCTGTTAACCTTATCCTGAAAAGGGTAAAATGTTAGCAAAAATGAAAAGTCATGTTGTATGAAATGCATGGTATAATGTATTTGTGTTATCAATGTTTATGATATATGAATGCAATGTGTGTGTATATGAGCTAATCTGTTGCGCTGTTTGTTAGATTGGGGAAAATAAATCCCTGAATGCTGCTAAGGATATGGAGTATAAGTCTTCATGTTGTGAAGTCTAAGTGTTGATGAATTTCTTCTTGGAGAAATAAACTCTGTTGTAAGGGAGATGCCTTGTACTGCTTGTAAAATCCTATTGGGGAATCCTGAGAAATTTGACGACTTCTATTGGGGATTGATAACTGGAAGCTCTGTTCCGTTGGGGATTAAACTACACACTGCGGGGGATTATGGAAATATCATAAAGAGATTTCCCTACCTCTTAAAGCCATCAATGATTGTCTTCCTATTTTGTTTATCTGTAAACAGTAGTTATGTTCAAATGCATATGTTCAAAAATGAATCATTGGACGTTTTTTGTAAACAACAAAATAGAGTAAAGAAAAACAGATAGTTTTGCACTTTCAAAGGGATATCTTTGTATTGACTTTGAGTTTGTATTTTTGTACAATGAGACAAACATTCTAGTAAGAGAATGTCATCGTAAAAAATGAAAATTTTGATACAAAGAAAAGATAGCTATGTGTAATAATCCCATGGGGTTCCCATTATGCTATAGCCTTCGTATCTCTGAGCGTCTTGTCTATTTGTTTCCTTGTCCGAAGTTAATTGAATTAATCAGAACCGTCGAGTTTACAGGCTGTCCGTAAGGTGATCCAACGGGACATAATCATATGCTTTAATTCCCTAACTTTTGCCTGGACCGCACTTTCGGATTTTCAGTCCACCGGGATACCCTTTTTTGCCCAAGCCGCCCTTTCGAGTTTTCAGCTTGCCGGGTGTACAGATTTTTTGGTTTTTATCCCTAATTTTATCCCGAACCTCTTTGGTTCGCCGGGATGCCCTTGTTTTTCCTAGGTATGTCAACCTAGCAGGTCTATTATGCATAGTATCTTTTGACTATGTATGCGTTCGCAGGGTGTGGTAGGTCATCACCATCCATGGTGGTCAAGATCATTGCGCCACCAGAGAATATGTTTTTGATTACAAATTGTCCTTCGTATGTAGGAGTCCATTTGCCTCTGGGATCACCTTGCGGAAATATGATACGTTTGATCACCAGATCCCTAACTTGATACACTTGGCATCTAACTTTTTTGTTGAAAGCTTTGATCATCTATTTTTGATACATCTGACCATGGCAGACAGCAGTAAGTCTTTTCTCATCAATCAAGTTTAGCTGATCAAGTCGAGTCTGGATCCAATCTTCTTCATTCAGCCCCGCATCCTTCATAATTCTTAGAGAGGGGATCTGAACCTCAATAGGCAAGACAACCTCCATTCCGTATACTAGAGAATAGGGTGTTGTCCCAGTTGATGTGCGTGCTGTGGTACAATACTCGTGGAGTGCGAATGGCAACATCTCATGCCAGTCTTTGTATGTGACTGTCATTTTCTGTATGATCTTTTTAATGTTCTTATTTGCGGCTTCAACATCACCATTCATCTTCGGTCGGTAAGGAGAAGAATTGTGATGCTGGATCTTGAACTGCTTGCACAGGGCGGTGATCATAGTATTGTTCAGGTTCGTACCATTATTTGTAATGATCCTCTCCGGGATACCGTAGCGGCAGATGAGATTCTTCTTGATGAACCGAGTGACAACATTCTTGGTAACGGAAGCGAAAGAAGCTACCTCCACCCACTTTGTAAAATAGTCAATGTCCACTAAGATGAAGTGATGTCCATTGGAGGCCTTTGGTTTGATTTCCCCAATCATATCAATTCCCCACATAGCAAAGGGCCAAGGAGCTGCCAAGACATTCAGAGGAACCAGAGGTATGTGCACCTTGTCAGCATAGATCAAACACTTATGGCAAGTTCAAGAGTGTTGATAGCAGTCTGCTTCCATGGTAGACCAGTAATAGCCTGCCCGTAGGATTTTCTTTGCCATCGTATGCCCACTGGAATGGGTGCTAAAAGTGCCTTCATGTAATTCAGCCATGATCCTTTCAGCTTCAACCTTGTCTACACATCGAAGTAACACAAAGTCATGATTGCATTTGTACAGAATGCCATTATTAAGGAAGAACTTGGTAGAGAATCTCCTTAAGAACTTCTTATCGTTGATTGAAGCTCCTTCCGGATATTCTTGAGCCTCGAGATACCTCTTGACTTCGTGAAACCAGGGATGGTCCACTACTTCTTCAGTATTAATCTCATGATAGTGTGCTGGTTCATCCATTCGTTCGATGGTGATCTGGGGATGCTCGTTATCCCATTTAAGTTTAAACATGGATGACATTGTGGCTAGTGTGTCTGCTAGCTGATTTTCTTCTCGCGGGAAATGTTCGAAGGTAATCTTCTCAAAATGTGGGAGCAATGTCAAAACATGTTCTTTGTAAGGGATAAGGTTTGGGTGTTTGGTGTCCCATTCCCCTTTGATCTGGATGATAACCAAATCTGAATCTCTAAATACATTTAAGGACTTGATCCTCAAGTCTATGGCATCTTTGAGACCAAAAATGCACGCTTCGTATTCCACCATGTTATTTGTACAATTGAAGTAGAGTCTTGCCGTAAAGGGAGTATGACATCCTTCAGGAGATATGAGTACAACACCAATACCAATGCCGAGTGCATTGGACGCCCCATCAAAAACCAGGGTCCATCGGGATCCTTGTTCAGGTCCGTCATATGGTCTGAATTCTTCACAATTATTCACCATCATGATGTTTTCATCTGGGAATTTGAACTTCATGGACTGGTAGTCTTCCACAGCTTGGTGAGCCATGTGATCAGCTAGTACATTGCCCTTTATAACTTTCTGGGTAGTATACTGTATGTCATATTCTATCAGGATCATCTGCCATCTCGCTATTCTCCCAGAGAGGACAGGTTTCTTGAAGATGTATTTTATTGGATCCATTTTAGATATCAATAAGGTAGTATGGGTCAGCATATACTGTCTTAGCCGGCGAGGAGCCCATGCCAGAGCGCAGCAAGTTTTCTCGAGCAGTGAATATCTGGTTTCACAGTCGGTAAAAGTTTTGCTCAGGTAGTAAATATCAAGCTCTTTTCGGATAGACTCGTCATGCTGCCCCATCACATACCCCGTTGAATTTTATAAAACAGTCAGATACATGATCAATGGTCTTCCCTCGACTGGTGGCATCAAAACAGGAAGTTCTTGCAGGTACTCTTTGATTTTGTCAAAAGCAGCTTGGCACTCGTCATTCCATTTGACTGCCTGATCTTTCTTCAGCAATATAAAGATTGGTTCACAAGTAGCTGTCAGGTGAGAAATGAATCTGGCAATGTAGTTCAAACGTCCCAAGAATCCTCTGACTTCTTTCTAAATACGAGGACATGTATCTCTTGTATCTCTTTAACCTTGGCAGGATCCACTTCGATACCTTTGTTGTTGACGATAAAGCCTAGGAGTTTACCAGACCTTACTCCAAATGTGCACTTATTTGGATTCAACCTCAGCTTGTACTTATTTAGCCTCTCAAACAGTTTCTATAAATGATCAAGATGCTCTTCTTCTGTTTGAGATTTAGCTATCATGTTGTCCACATATACTTCTATTTTGTGATGTATCATGTCGTGAAATAGAGCTACCATGGCATGCTGATAGGTTTCCCCAGCATTCTTCAGTCCGAATGGCATAACCTTGTAGCAGAATATGCCCCATTGTGTGACAAAGGTTGTCTTCTCCATGTCCTCAGGCGCCATTTTGATTTGGTTGTAACCTGAGAAACCGTCCATGAAGGAAAACACTTTGTGTTGTGCAGTATTGTCAACTAGGATGTCAATGTGGGGAAGTGGGAAATCATCCTTAGGGCTTGCCCTATTCAAATCTCTGTAGTCCATGCACATTAGTACCTTTCCGTCTTTTTTGGGAAGGGAACAACATTGGAAACCCATTGCGGATAGGAGGTGACGGCCAAGAATCCAGCATTGAATTGTTTCATGACTTCTGCTTTAATCTTCTCTGACATGTCTGGTCGCATGCGACATACTTTTTGTTTTACTGGTGGCCAATCCTCTTTTGTAGGTAGACGGTGTACCACAATATCTACATCAAGCCCTGGTATGTCTTCATACGACCGGGCAAAGACCTCGACATACTCGTGTAGCAACAAAATCAAATGCTCCTTGATACTGGGTTCCAGATTGGCACCCACCTTGACTTATTTTTTGTATTCCTTGATACCTAGGTTGATTGTATCCACGGGTTCCTCACGGGGCTGAATGGTCCTCTCTTCTTGTTGTAGTAATTTGGCAAGTTCCCCTGGTACTTCACAATCTTCCTCACCTTCGTCTTTGGCTTGGTAGATTAGATTTTCAGAGTCACAGAAGGCCATAGCAGAACCGTTACCCATGGGATCCCGAATGGATGTGGACCTGCATTGTGAGTGTGAGTGTGTGTAAGGGTATAGCTATCTTTGAAAGAAATGAAAAATGTAAAATAGAAAAATAATGAGCACAAAGTTTGTATGCAAAACGTCCATGATTCATTGATGTCATATGGAAATGAGATAATAACCCTTAAAAATGGACCATTGTGCCTCGGGTAAGACACAAGGTTTTGAGAGTCTAAATTTTTTTAATATTACAGATCCAATAAAATGTAAAGATAAATTACTGTGGAATAAAAGTGATCGGGAAAAAATCTCTAGCCTCCCAGTTGCTGAGCCCTCCACTGACAGTTGGAAAGATCTAATCCTCCAGGTTGCAGCCATCTTCATCATCCTCTTCCGTGTTGACTTCACGGTTGCTGATCTTCAGGGGTGGTCCTCCAGCACGAGCGCGACATACAGTCTCCTGAGCACCTTCTTCTATCACTGCTTTGGCGTCCTTTAAAGATGACATCTTGAGTGGAAGCCTTATAATCTTGGGAACAACCTTGGTCACTGCCACATCTTGCAGGACTTCTTCAAAGTGCTAGAATGAAGTTTCATTAAATTCACCATCTAATTCTACATATCTAAAGAAATTGAGATGGTTGATCATATACTCCTCTTCTCCATGAACGGTGATAATCTTCCCTTGAATCGAATACTTCAGCATTTGGTGCAACATAGAAGTGACAAAGCCAACATTGTGAATCCACGGTCTGCCTAGCAAGCAAGAATATGAAGGGCGAATATCCATTGCATAAAAAGTTGAATCAAATGTTTGGGTTCCAACCTTTATGGGGAAATCCACTTCCCCATGCACCATTCTTTTCGAGCCGTCAAAAGCCCTCACTACTATGTTGCTTGGCTTCAATGTCAATCCCTCGCAGTCAAGCCTATCAAGAGCCTTTTTAGGAAATACATTCAGAGATGAGCCAGTGTACACCAAAACATGAGCCAAGGTTGTGCCCCTACATTCCACTGAGACATGCAATGCCTCATTATGCTCCCTTCCTCTTGGCGTTAAATCAGCATCCGAAAAACCTAGACCATTATCTGCAGTCAAGCTGGCTACACAGTCTTGGAACTGGTTGGCATATGTTTCTTGGGGTACATGAGCAGTTTTCAGGAATTTTACCAAGGCTTTTGCATGAGCCTCGGAACATAGTAGTAAAGCCAGCATGGAAATTTTGGATGGAGTTTTCCCCAGTTGTTCAACTACATCATAGTCGCTTATTTTTATGATCTTTAGAATTTCCTCCATCTCTTTCCGGGAGGTCTTAGGGATAGCCAATGATTGCGCCTTCGTCCGGACATGCTCGATCAAAATATTTTTACCTCGAGTCTCGGTGAACTCGGTAGCAGGAATGTCAGTAGGAGTGATAGCAGGGATTGTAACAAATTTGTCAGTTGGAGCATTGGTGGAGATGATTGTGGGACTGGGAATAGCCTTCTGTGATACGGTGGGAGAACTGACTTGAGGTTTTGCGTTTGTGTTTGCAAATGTTTCGGTTTAGCAAGATTCGCCACCGACTTTTTATTTTATCCAAAGGAAAGGTCAAAAAGCACAGGAAAGACCTTTGAGATGTTTTCTTGGGTTTGAGGGGTAGATTATGAAAAGGGAAGGTGCTAGCACCCTTTTCATCCATGGTTTTCCATGGGCTATTAGTTACTTGTTTAGATCACTTGCTTTTGCTTTTCAATTGTTTGAAATGGTGCTTTGTGTGGTTTTGAAAATATTTTGAAAAGAGGCCTTTGTTTAGGCAACCTTTGTAATGATTCTTGTTTGAATATATACAAAGGTGTTTGTCTTTTGAAAAGATGTTTCAATGTTTGAAAGTTTGTTTTGGGAAATGTTTTGAAATTGTATGTGTGTTTGTTTGAAATTAGCAAGGATGTTTGCAAGTTTGTTCAAGTAACTAGGAGTTGTCTACCCTACTCAAAGATCTTTCCTACACATTTTTAACCCTTTTACATTGTTGTTTTACCATTGTATTTGGTAAACAACCTTGTATTTGGATGTTAAACGGGACGGGCGTGGGTCATCGTATGGCCATGATAACAATGTTGCCCAGTATCTTAGCATGTTTTTTTTGAGGGACTAGATCATTTTTGTATAGGCAACCAAGATAGCACCATCAAGGGACTATGATATTTTTGTTTTGTTTTTGTTTTGCCAAGATACCTAGCATGCATACTGTTGTACCCCAAAATTTTCCCTCTCATTTCATCAACATTTTCTCACCACAAGACTCTTGGAACTCAAGATCAAGTTAGGGTTTGCTCTGCTCAAGACCCCTCCTTGCACTGTTGACCCAAATTAGGGTTTGAGTTTGCACAGGGATGTTTTGACCTAAAATTCCCAAAGTGACTTTCATGCTTCATGTTGGACTTACAAGTTTATCCATACCAAGTTTCAAGCCTTGATTCCAATCTTTGCCCAGTCAATTGGACAGTTGACCTAGAAATCAACTATATTGGGGAAAAAGTCAACTGTGGCCAATTGACAGTCAAACCTCATGATTTTTGACCCACATCAACATAATGAACTCATATGAACTATTTGGTCAAGTTTGGATCACAATTCCACAAGAAATTTGATCAGATCACCAAAAGGGCAAAATGGTCATTTTTGGGTTTTGACTGCACAAGGGTAATGTTTGACTGTTTGACCTAACCAATGGAAAACCAAGCTCACATATGGACTCAAGGACTCAATGGCATTGTCTTGACCCATTCAAACAAGTTCAAAAGATCTCAAATGCATAGGATTGACAAATGAATTTTTCAGTCAACTGATCAAAATTTGACTGTACACTGAAAAGTCAAACTTTGACTTTTTGGTCAAAATCAAGTGCCAAGATTCATTTTTCATCAAGACATGTCAAATTATGAAACTTGTTCATCAAGAAACCAAAAATTGCAAATTAGGGTTTAAAATGAAGAAATTTCATAACTTAGAAATTTTCTAAGTTATGAAATTTTCTTATTTTTTCCTAACTTTGCCCCATTTTTTCACCAAGATGAAAATGGATTCAAACAAAACTTGAAACATGAAAGTTGTAGTCCATTTCAAAATCTACAACTTTGATTCACAAAGTTTTCTCAAAGGAAGCTTGTATCTCAAGTTATGATTTTTGGAACAAGGGTGCAAAACATTTTTAACTTAGAGAAATTTTGCCCTTGGAGTTTCAATTTGTATTACAAAGATGGATTATAGTATACATTCCAAGCTTTCCAAATTGTCCAAGAACTTCTCAAACACCCTTGTGGTTAGAGAGAATCGAATTTGCAAAGTTGGCCAAAACACACTTTTGTTCATGGCCAAGGCTTGTTCATAACACTTGCATTTTCAAATCAGTTTGTGCATTGCTAGCTTGCAGGACTCAAGACCAAGTTTACACTCAATAATTTAATGCCTAACCATTGTTTTAAGGCATTATTTCATCCATTTGGGCATTACACATAGAATTAACCCTTATTTGGAAAAAGCAAAATTGCCATTTTTGTAAAGTGATACTTTATGTCAAGTTCCAAATCTTTGAGACAAAGGCAGATCTTTGAGGCCAAACTTTGTACACATATCCCACTTATCAAGGACCAATGCTGCAGCATAGAGGATAGGGTTCACAGGCCTGCATTGTCAAGTTGAACCTTCTTACTTCAAAAAGAAAAAACATTGCAAAACATACACAACTTTCACTTCCTGCAAACCAGAGCCAAAACAAACTTTG
The DNA here is from genome assembly GCA_948472305.1 of Vicia faba. NCBI lineage: Eukaryota > Viridiplantae > Streptophyta > Magnoliopsida > Fabales > Fabaceae > Vicia > Vicia faba. The sequence continues at coordinate 626,353,352 of OX451739.1, forward strand.
TTCTCATCTTCCATACATCCCAACTGACCTAAAACACGACTCAACCACCCCTCATACCTCCTAATACACTAAAACACCACCTTGCTGCAAAAACAGGGCATCTGCTGCAAATTGAGGTCCACAACTCAATCCACTCGTGCGCTTTGGCTAAAACCTGTCCAAACACATTCCATACCATCCACTGAAACTATCCCAAGCCTTGAACTCAAGCTGTAACACCCCTAACCACGTTTTCCATTTTCACTTTCAAGCTGTGCAGGTGGACTTCCATAGCACGACACAGGTGGTTTCAAAGCAAGCTAGGCATTTGGGAAGCATCCTTGGACTTCAGGCAAGCTCAACCAAAGCCCAAACTCCATTGAAGGTTGCTACATTGCTCTATTCAAGTCAAGCTGAAACAGGTAATCTATGGACTTTTATCTCTCTATCTAGACATGATTAAGCTTAGGTTTGTGAATGAAACATGTTCTACTTATAGTCCTGAAGCCATACATGTGTTCACTTTTCATTTATATTAAGCATGCTGTGAGAATTTTAGCCATGAACATTGAAGAAAAACTAGGTCAGAAATTGGGGGTGAAGAAATTCTCCCTGGTTTCTTAGAGTTAGGTCAAGTTTTTTACATGTTTGGAATCGTGGTTTGATGCTCTACATTGTTTATGTTATGAGTTTTTGCTAAAAATCAAGGAATCAGGAGTTTGTATTTTGAAAGGAGAGGCGCGCGTTTGACAATGGTGAAGGTTGAAGATGACTGGCTTGGGCTGGGCCTGAGTCAGTCTTGCTGTTTACACTCTTTTTTTCCATTTGCACCCCCTGGCCCATTATGTGAAATATTTGTTATTTTTGCATTTTTCTTTTTGATTCTGACTTAATATTTTTTGTCCAAACATAAAAAACACCAAAAATATTTTTCCACATTTTTTTACATTTATTTGGCATTTATTTGTTTTATTAAACATATACATGTAAATAAGATAAAAACCTTTTTATTTAAAACCCTAAAAAATAATACAAAAATATTTATTTTTTAGTTATTATTTTTATTTACATTTTGAAAACATTTTCTTAAATAAACATTTTGTAAATAATTAATATTTTATTTAGCATACTTAATATATAATATATAAATACATGTATATTTTATTTTATTAAATAATTAGGACAAAAATATAGAAATAATACATTTTTATTTTTATTTAATATTTGACACTAAAATACTTTTTTCTACAATATACTTCCTTTTTTTATTATTTTTTGTATAAATTAATATATATTGTGCATAGTTAATAAATAATACTATTTATTCAAAAATTAGGGTTTTGCCCTAAACAACAAAAATAACCAAAAAAATGACTTTTTTTTATTTTGTTTATACTTCAAACATGAAAACCTTTTTCACATACATAAAAAATCCTTCTTTGCATAATACATTGCATTTTGATATTTATTTACATTGTATTTATTTAAATGTTAAATATTTGTATATTCGATATGGTTGTAATAATTTAGATTTTATTTCCTTGTCAAATATCCCCCAAATTCAAAGTTGTATCCCCATCCCCATAATCATGTTGTAATAATTTAGGACTTTAAATTCTCGCACATTTAAAAGTTTCCAAATTATGCCATGATAGACTTAGGGTTTGTATGCAAAATCAATTAACAAATAACTTGACCTAATTCAAGATAAACATGCATGAAAAACAAACACAATGCACACTTACACCCCTAGGGTTACATCCACTTGTTGCCTTCAAAAATGGGCCATGTTTGCATGTCAAGTACTTTGGCAAAACAAAAACAAACAAAATGATCATAGTCCCTCGATGACGCTTTCTTGTTGCCTAAACAAAATGATCATAGTCCCTCAAGAAAATTGCCAAAATACTTGACACTGTTGCATTCATGGTCTATACGATGACCCGCGCCCATCCCGTTAACATCCTAACACAAGGTTGTTCACCAAATACAATGGTGAAACAACACTGTTAAAAGGGTTAAAAACATAAGAAAAATCTTTGAGTAAAATAGGGTAGACAACTCTTAGTTACTTGATCAAAAATCTTGCAAAACATCCTTGCCATTTTTCAAACACACATCTCCACACAATTTCAAAACAACTTTCAAGAACATTGAAACATCTTTTCAAAAAGACAAACACCTTTGTATATACTCAAACATGAGTCATTACAAAGGTTGCCTAGACAAGGCATCTTTTTCAAAACATTTTCAAAACCACACACACAAAACACCATTTCAAACAATTGAAAAGCAAAGGCAAGTGATCTAAGCAAGTAACTAAGAGCCTATGGATAACCATGGATAGAAAGGGTGCTAATACCTTCCCTTTCTATAATCTACTCCCCGAACCCAAGAAAACATCTCAAAGGTTTTTCCTGTGCTTTTTAACCTTTCCTTAGGATAAAATAAAAAGTCGGTGGCGACTCTTGCTCAACCGAAACATTTGCGAAAACAAACGCAAAACCTCAAGTCAGTTCTCCCACCGTATCACACATACCATGGTCATTTTTAAGGCAACAAGTGGATGAAACCCTAGGGATGGTTGTGTGCATTGTGTTGTCATTTTTCATGCTTTTTTGTCTTGTGTTTAGTCATGCTATTTGTTTTAATTTTTGTTCTTGCATACAAACCCTAATCTCACTATCATGCATATTTAAAAGCAATAAAGTGCGTAAAAGTAAATCTAATACTATTACAACATTATTATGGGGAGGGGGATACAAGTTTGAATAATGAGGATATTTGCAAGAAAATAAAACCCTAAAACTATTATTACAACCATATTGAATTCATTGTACAAATAATAAATTGACAATTATTTAAATATGCAATATATTAAAAATATGCAAAAAATGTTTTTGTATTTTATTTTTTGTATGTAAAATAAATTTATTTATGTCCTAAAAATATTAAAAATATTAATGATTATTTTTGAAGGGTGAAGAAACCCTAATTTTTTGGTTTTAAAGAAAATATGCTTTATATTAATTATTTATTCATTTATGTACAAGAAAATAAATAAAAAAATATTTACAAAAATGTTAAAAAATAATATTTCTGAGAAAATAATATTTTAAGTATAAAAATAAATTGTATAATATTTTTATATTATTTATAAGTTTATTTAAGAAAATAAATTATATTTAACCTAATAAACTATTCTTTGTCATAAAAAATAATAAAAATAATAAAATAAAAATGTAAAAAATAAGAAAATATTTTTAATGATTTTTAATGTTCAAGAAAAATAAATAAAGTCAGAAAATGAAAATAGAAATGAAAAATATGAAAAAATAAAAACAATGGGCCAAGGGGGTGTATGAAGTAAACATGGGGTGCCAATAGGAGAAACAAGCCAAGCCCAGCCCATTTCCACTTCATCCATGTCCTTTGAATCAGAAAATGTGCGCGCTATGTACAAATCTAGAACTCCTGCATACGTGCTCAAAAACAAAAACTTGCAACATGAAAGTTATAGCTCTTGATCACACGATTCTAACCATGTAAAAAACTTGATCTAACTCTCAAAGACCAGAGAGAATTTCATTGGCCCTAAATCTTGACCTAGATTTTCAGAAAGTTCAACTATCAAATACTCCTAGCTCAGTTAACATAAATGAATTCTATGCATATGTACAACTCAAGGACAATGAGGACTACATTTTTGCTTCACAAACCTAAGCCTAATGATTCCTAAATAAGGAGATAGAAGTTTGAAATTTACCTGTTTCAGTCAAGCTCGAGTATGGCAATGTAGGGGGTTTTGATGAGGCCTGAAGGTCGTGTTAGCTTGCTTGATGTTCACTCAACCTTTCCCAATGCTTGGCTTGCTTTGAAATGACCTGAATATGCTTGTAGAACTCAACCTGCAAAGCTTCAAAGCAAAAATGGTGAAGTGTGAAAACAAGGTTACAATGGCTTGAGAATGGTTGGGATAGTTTAGGTATGTTGTATGGAGTGTGTTGGAACTGGTTTCAAGTAAAACGTACGAGTGGATTTGGTTTTGACTTGTGATTTGTAGAACTCGTCCTGTTTTGGGCAGAAATGAAGTTTTGGTGTATTTGGGTGTTTGAGAACTTGCTAGCTCGTGTTTCTGACCTTAGGCAATGTGTAAAACTTGTTTGAAATGTTACAAAGACTTGCTCTTATCAGATTCCAAAGATGTGGACTTTTTGCATAATGACTTGTTTTTGAAGAAAAGGTGGGAAGTGACAAGGGAAAAGCTTGTACAGGTATGTACTCTAGCTGCACATAGTTGGTACCAAATGCCTTATATTCATGGACTTTGTTTGCATAAAGAAATCAGGTCCATGGCTCAAGACAAACAAAATTGCCAAAAGCATGCTTTATGTAAATGACATTGTTAACTTTTTGCCATTTTTAGATTAATTCCTTGTATAATGCCTTAAAGCTCAGAGTAAAGCCTTGGTCCAATGTGTTTGCATTTAATTTATGAGTGTATGAAGGTTTAAGACCTGTAAACCAAGTACAAGCAAAGTTTGGACAGATTTTGCAACTTGTAGCATGGTGTAAAATGCCTTGGACAAAAGTGATGATTTGCCAATTTCAAACTTTCGATTCTCCCTAACCATGAATGATCTTGGAGAGTTCTTAGACATTTTGGAAAGCTTGTAACATGCTCTACAATCCATATGTGAAATGAATTTTGATATTCCACTTGGAACTAGGTGAAAAATTTCCATGAAGATAGGTCAAAATTCTGCCTAAACTAGGGCAAAATTTCACTAAGTTAAAAGTTTCATGGACCCTTATTCACAAAATCATAACTTGAGATCCAAGCATCTTTTGGGAAAACTTTGTGAATCAAGGTTATAGATTTTGTGGAGGACTACAACTTTCATGTTTTAAGTTTTCTTTGAATCCAATTGCATCATGGTGAAAAAGTTGAGAAAAGTTGGGAAAAATAAGAAATTTTCATAACTTAGAAATTTCTAAGTTATGAAAATTTTCCATTTTAAACCCTAATTTTAAAAATTAGGTTTCTTGGTGAAAAAGTTTCATGTTTTGACCCATCTTGATGAAAAATGACCCTTGGCACTTGATTTTGACCAAAAAGTCAAAGTTTGACTTTTCAGTGTACAGTTGATTTTTGATCAGTTAACTGGAAAATTCATCTGTCAATCTAATGTTTTTGAGATCTTTTGAACCTTGTGAATTGGTCAAGATTATGTCAATGAATCCTTGAAATCATGTTTGAACCCAATTTTCCATTGGCTAGGTAAAAAATCAGAAATTGCCCTTCTGCAGTCAAAACCCTAAAAATGACCATATTGCCCTTTTGATGATCTGATCAAATTTCTTGAGGAGTTGTGGTCCAAACTTGATCAAATGGTTCATATGAGTCTATAATGTTGATGTGGATAAAAAATTATGAGGTTTGACTGTAAATTGGCTACAGTTGACTTTTTTCCCCCCAATACAGTTGATTTATAGGTCAACTATCCAATTGATTGGGCAAAAATTTGATTCAAAGCTTGAAACTTGGTATGAACAATCTTAGGAGTCCAACATGAAGTATGAAAGTCACATTGAGCATTGGAGGTCCAAAAATCCTTGTGCAACCTCAAACCCTAATTTCAGGTCATCAGTGCAAGGAGATGTCTTGAGCTGAGCAAACCCTAGTCCTGTCTGGAGCCCAAAGAGTCTTGTGAAGAAAATCTTGATAAAATGAGAGGGAAAATTTTGGGGTACAACACCTTCAGAGGAGAAACAACAACATGAATGATTACGGGTCCAAAAACTGCTTTTGGGGCAGCAATTTCTGGAGAGAATATCCTTCCGCTTCGAGTAATCTTGCTAGTCCCTGCAATGTTACTGATATTGGAGTCATCTTTCTTAGAACTTGAATCTTCGGCGGCTGACCAATCTTGCTTGATACTGTGGTAGTAGACGTCCCCTCCATAATTCCATGGTACGGTTTTGTCTGACAAATACGGGACTGGTCCAGGCATCGTAATTATCAAAGGAGCTGCTTTTGGAACTGATGTAATTCTAACGGGTCTTTTGGTGGAGACCCTGGAAGAATTGTCGAAAATGGTCACAATGGAAACATCATTATAAGAAACAGGTGGAACAAAAGTCTTTTTGAACAAAATCTCCTTGTTATCTATTAGGCACTGAACGCCTGCTTTCAACAAAGGACAACTGGTTGGTGAGGACAAACAGAAATGACAGCTTACATCACAGCCCCGGAAAATAATGGCATTCAATAAGTTCTTTTTGATAGTCAGGAGTGGAGTCATAAGTTCATCAACTGAAGTAACAAACATATCCTCTTCAATAGCATGAGCATTATGGCCATGTTTAGGCATAGGGGCATAAATGACATTGGGCTTTTCTGGCGCGTCGAATTCAATCTCTTTGGCTTCAAATAAGTATTGTACTTTGATCTTTAAAGCCCAACAATTGTTAGTGTCATGGTCGGGACTCTCAGAGTGGTATGCACAGCGGGCATTAGGATGATAGTGAGGAGAGGTTGTGTTAGGATTCTTTGGAGCCTCTTTTAAAGTCACTAGGTTGGATCTTAACAGATATGGTAATTCTTGAGATAGGGTCATGTTAATTTTGGTGAATTGTCTGACTGGTCTTTCCATTCTTGGTTGGTTATTTCTTTGCTGATCAGGCGCAGGTTTAGGAATCATAACAGCACCCACCATTGGACGGCGTTCGACCCTATCTGGATTTCTCTGAGGATAAACAACAACCACTTCTTTCTTTCCGATAAATGGCTTCCTTACAGCAGCAAATGATGCATCTTTTTGAATATTTCCACTTTTTATCCCGGCTTCTACCCTTTCTCCGGTCAATATTAGTTCAGTAAAACCTGCCGATGAACTCCCAATTAGGTGATTTAAGAAAGGTTCGGACAAGGTTCCCAAGAACATATCAACTAACTCTCTTTCAGATAGGGGAGGTTGAACTCTTCCAGCCAAGTCTCTCCATTTTTACGCATAGTCCTTGAAGCCTTCATTTGAAACCATGGCCATACTCTGGAGTTGAGTACGGGTAGGTGCCAAATCAGCATTGTATTGGTATTGTTTGTAAAAGGCTGCAGCAAGATCTTCCTAGTTATGAACATTGGCTCTTTCTAACTGATAAAACCAATCAAGTTGAGTTCCAGACAGACTGTCTTGGAAGAAGTGTACCCATAAATCTTTGTCAGCGGTATGGGGCTGGATCTTCCTTACATATGACTGAAGATGCATTTTGGGGCATGAGACTCCGTCATATTTGGCGAACACAGGTGCTTTGAATTTTGGCGGAATGACAATCCCCGACACTAAACCCAATTCCTCAAAGTCCAAGCCAGACACTTTTTGGATTTCCATTGCGCTCAACTGCTCTTCTAGATGCTTATACTTGTCATCGGCTGAGGGATATTATTCTTCAGAATAGTCTTCTTCTTCCTCTTCCTCTTCTGATTCTGATGGTACAACTGTTTCTTTGCCTTTCCCATCTTGATTGTCTCTCTCACCATATGTTATTGCAAAGTCTAGGGGCCTTCTTGTTTTCCCGTGAAATCTTCTTCCCATGTTTAGAACTCTGATTATCTTCTTCGTCTTCTTTTTCTTCTCCTCAGCCAACAAGGTCTTCAGCTCTTCTTGTACTTTGGCCAGAGTTAAGAACAACTGTTGAAATTGGGCATTTTGAGCATGGAGGTCCTTCACTGTTTGCTCGAGATCCATCTTACTGAAATAAACAGTAGAGAGATGAGTAGACTTGTTGCAAGAAACCTGCTTATGTTATGATGAATGATAAATGCGTATGCAATGATTTCAAGGATTTTAAAATTCAAATTTGTTTTAGACAAAAAGGAAACACACGTTATATTTATAAATTAAAGCTTTGAGTACATCAATGCCTTCTTGGATTAAACAAATACAAGAAACTCTAAGATAGAAAGGTAGTACGCATCCTCTTTGGTGCAATGTAGGCATTCAAAGTCTGCTCCTCATGAAGTAGCCTAGTGAGTTCCAAAACCTTCTTCTCGCTTGCGTAGAATTGGGCTTCGAAAGTATATCGCTCCCCCTTGAGTTGTATCCAATCTATTTGTAGGTATTCTAGAGAGGTGGGCATGTCAGGATGTAGGATAGTGTATGGAACATCTCCTTTCATGACAGGCTCAATGATTACCGGGAGAATGGAGGGGTAAGGCATCATAAGGCTCTGAGCACGAGTTCGTACCCATTTGAGGTAAGGCTCAAGAGGGATGGAATTCTTGTGCCCTAAAGTCTTGCTATCTACCTTGTTTTAACATCCTCCAAGATCGGATAAATATCTGGCGAAGACCTTGATCGTCGTTGTCGTAGTAAAATACCAAACCTTAAATCAGCATCTCGTGCGGGCCATCCCTTCGGGCGTAACCAAACTGTCTTAAGGCTAAGCAATGGTTGTAGGTGATACCTCCCCTAATTCCAAGTAAAGGGACATTAGGAAATTCTCCACAACAGTCGACAATAGTAACATTCTCTATGGATCGGGAGCACCAATGAATGTCTGAATGTTTGAGCGTCATCAAACTTTGTGACCACCTTGAACCTTGCTCATTCTTCAATACATATTGGGGAAGATGTGAAATAAACCATATTTCCAAGAGAGGAGTGAAACACACAAGGACACCTCTTTTCCTCATTGTGCGAGTGTGACAAGAATGTAGGATGTTTCCTAGCAATGTAGGCACCGGGTTGCGGGATATGAAGATTTTGACGGTGTTTACATCTATGAGTTGGTCAGGATTTGGAAACAAAACCATCCCATAGATGAGGAGAGCCACAATTTCCTCAAAGTCTTGTAGATCCAAGGAATTCCAACAGCTTTGGGCCTTCTCAAACAAGAACTTTTCCAGGAAACCTTTAACACCACTCCTTGTTTCCCAATGAGTTGTGACATCAGATGAGTGCAAGTGTAGAGCTTGAGAAATATCTTCTGGCTTTGGGTCTCTTTCCGTACCAATGAAAGGTAGTTGATTGAGAATTGGAATCCTTAGGAGTTGGGAGAATTCTTCCAAAGTTGGCACAAGTTGATAATCGGGAAACGTGAAGCAATGGTGTAGAGGATCAAAGAACTGAAAGAGCACCTTCATCATGTCCTCATCTGTGTTGGAGGTGACCAAGTTGAGTAGGCGACCACGTCTCTCGGTGAATGGAGAATTTTCAGGAATCCTTGAAGCTAGCTCCTTAAGTTATGGAGGGATCCTTACAAGGTTGACTTGGATAGTTTTCCTGCGAAGAGAATCCATGTCCTACAAAACAAGAACAAAGATAAATCCAAAATCCTTGAAATGGTTAGTGAATGTGTATGAAGTTATAATGTTCATGATGTTATGTACAAGTATGCATATACAAACAAAACAAACAATTCCTTAGGTTTAGGCTTGCATGGAGTCTTATAGGTAAGTACCCTCTTGAAGTTTAGTTGGCTCAAACCTGTCCTAGTAATAGTAACTGGGTTCTAAGGAGCTCAATATCACTGGTTTGTTTCCTTAGTCATTGTTTCAGCACATGCCTCTTTAATGGCGACCGAAATATCCCAAGAAACCAAACCTCAATGAGTGTAGTATCGAGTATCTACCAACTTCGAACTGCACCAAAGCCGGTCATCTCACTATATCCTAAAGGCAAAGTTGGTCAAGTAAAGATTCTAAAAGTTCATTAGTGCTTCATGAAATCACTCAGCGGCCTCGTATTCTCTTTGGTTAACTCAAAGGCTACCGGTACCCACAAATATGTCGCACTAACGTAGCTATTGCTTACACCATGTCGGTATACCCCGCACAGTTTCCATAATGTATTGCTACTTACCTATAATGTATCCTAAATTCGGGTAGTGGATTCAAACCCAAACAAAGAACCATAATGTAAAGCAAACAAGTCAAACAATGTAAGCAAGTAAATGTGATCTAACCCTAAGGTAACCCCACTTTTAGAATTTTCCCCAACAGAGTCGCTAGTTCTGTGATACGGTGGGAGAACTGACTTGGGTGTTTTGCTTTTGATCGCAAGTGTTATGGTTAGCAAGAGTCGCCTCTGACTTTTCTTTTATCCAAAAGGAAAGGTAAAAAAGCACAGGAAAGACCTTTCGAGATTACTTCTCGGGTTCGGGGGGTAGATTATGAAAAGGGAAGGTGTTAGCACCCTTTTCATCCATGGTTTTCCATGGGATCTTAGTTACTTGCTAGGTCACTTGCTTTTGTTTGAATGTGCTTGTGGTGTGGGTTTTTGAAAGTATTTTGAAAATGTCTTTGTAATGGTTCTCGTCTCTATAAGAAAGCGTACAAAGTGTTGTTTCGAAAAATAGTTCAAATAGGTGTTCGTGGAATGTGTTTTTGAAAGTGATTTTGAAAAGATGTTTTTGTAATGGTTCTCGTCTCTATAAGAACGTATACAAAAAGTTCTTGTCTTTTGAAAAAGATTTTAATGTGAAAGTGCTGGTGTAAAATGTTTGGTTGTGAGCAAGCGAGCAACTAAGAGCGAATCTACCTACTCGAAAGGTCTTAAATGTTCTTTTCCTCCTTTAGATGTTGCTATCTTACCATTGATTTGGTAAGAAGCCCCATCGTTGGATGTGAAGGGACAGGTGCGGTACGTTTGTACAGTCATAGAAGGCAACTTATGAGACGCTTTAGCAATTTTTCGTAAGGGACTAGATCGTTTTACCGAAGGCAACATCGAGGGTCATCGAGGGACTACGATCCTTTTTTTATCGGATGGTCTTTGCTAAAGCGTCCCCTATTCGAGGGACATGACTGTTTTCCGAGGCAACAAAGCGAGATTACCCTAGAGGTGTATGTGTGAGTTGTGTGTTTGATTGCATGCGTTTAGCCTTTGATTAGGGTGGTCTACTTGTTGGTTTTATCTTGCCATACACTCTAATTACTAACATTTATGAAAGCAAAAATGCGGAAAATACAAGTCTTACGCTATTACATGCTTTTTGAGTGATGGAGTATACAAGTGTACAAGTGGGGGTCGCAAAAAATAAAATTCCTAATTATTACAACCAAATTGAATGAAAATAAAAGCAAAAGACCAAAAGAAAAATCTAAGTTTATGTTGTCTGGTCTGACACGGGCCGTGTCCTATGACACGGGCACCCGTGTCAGCTTCTGTAATGGTCCATGCACATTTTTTTCCTTTTCTGTACCAGCTAAACTGACACGGGCCGTGTCCAGTGACACGGGCACCCGTGTCAGCTCATGATCTGCATTTTTGTTAGCATAAAGTTCCAGTATGGCTGACACGGCCGTGTCCTGTGACACGGGTACCGTGTCAGCCCCTGACCTGCATTTTTGTGAGATTTTTTAAAACAGAGGAGCTGACGCGGTTGTGTCGTGTGACACGGGCACCCGTGTCAGCCCCTGTCTTGGCTCTTTTTTACTGAGTTTTCCCTTTTTGATTTATCTTTTACATATCTTTTGGACACAAACAGAAAATGATGTATGGAAAAAGATATTACAGTTTGAAAAAATATATACCTCTTGAAGCGAAACTTTAGAATACGTATGGATATCTACGAATACAAAGTGATGAATGACCGAACTCCTATTTAGAGCTACTCCAATCCTTGCTCTGTGTGACCAAGTTCCGGAATCGCTCCAACCCAATCAAAGGTGTAAAGTATTGTTTTTTTTTATGCTTGGAAGGTGATGATAAAGGTGTTACAGAAACTGTTCTTATGTTAGAATAATCTCCATGTGATGTATATGAGGTGTTTGGGTAGTTGGTTTAGGGGAAAGTTTGCAAGGTTGTACAACAATGGATTGGGGATTTTTTCTGTTTTAATGAGTCAAAACAAAGTTGAAGATGAGAAATTTTTTTATGGATGAACTGATTTTTATGAAATGAGCTAGGTTTTATGAATGAGCAGAGTTTAACAAAAGTTCTGCTTTTCTGCTCTCTCTTTTTTCTCCCCAAAAAATCCCCCTATGTCTTATGAAACAGTCTCTTTTGTAGCTTCTTAGCTGAGGTTTAGGAGGGAAACAAAATAAGTTATTTTGAATTGTTTTTGCCTACTGCTTTGATACTTTTTCCACACAATTTTCTTTTGCCATTTTGGTGCAATTTTGTGGCTGTTATGATGCAGGTTGGAGGAGACTGCATAGAGCAGTTTTTGACTGGTTTTGTGGACATATTTTGGATTGTATAGGACAACAATGCAGATTTTGTGACAGGTTTGTGGTGCAGCATGGCACAAGGTTTTGTAGGACAACAAATGAGTAGGGGTTTGGAGTGTTGTGGCAATGTATAGAAGTAGCATATCATTTTTTGTTCAACGATAACTTGGACAACATTGTTTGTAGCATGAAACAAGTTTGGTTTGTGGAGCAATTTATGCATATTGTATCCAAGACAAAGCATTGTGGAAAGGTTTTGAATCAAAGGAAAAAAGTCCAAGCAATACAAAGTTTAGGATTTGTAAACTTGCAAAAATGCCACTTTGTAATAACTTGAATTATTTGTAACATCTTGAACTATTTTGAATTGTAGTGACAAGGTGTCATGAAGCAATGAACTTAACTTAGAAAAATTTCCAAGTCTTGTAAAAATTGGATTTTTGACTTTCTTGATTTTTGATGATCACATTTCACATTTTGGATGTCTTGATGAAAATATGAATTTTAGGACTCAACTTTGGTCAAAAAGTCAAAGTTCGACTTTTTAGTGTACGGTTGACTTTTCTCACCAGTTGACTGAATTTGTCTATCAATCCATTGATCTCAGGAGATGAATTGAAATATGCAATTAGGTCAAACTGACGCGCTCGGATCCTTGAGATCATACTTCCAACCAATAAGCCAGGTATTAGGTCAAAAATCAAAGTTCGATCATTTTTCAGTCAAAACCCTAATTTTGCCCATTTTGCCCCTTTTGGTAATTTGAATGCCTTTTTTTTTGGAAAATTGTGATCCCAAACTTGAAACTTGACAAAAATAATCCTGCGGGTCCATAATGATTCATGAAAGTCATTCGAAACATTATAAATCCAACTGCCTTTGTACAAACCCAAACCCTAATTTGAGGTATCAATATTGGGAAAATTGTTTGACCTAGTCGATACTTGTGCAAACTTGAGGCATTGAAGATCTTTATAGGAAATGTCTTGAGAAATGAGAGGGAAAATTTTGGGGTATAACACACTCCATAATTAATGGTTTACACAGCTGTTAGAGGCCTCACTTCAAGCATTCAATGCATGGACATGCTTTATATCCATTTTTAGAAGAAAGGTTACATTGCCATTTTGATAAAGTGACTTTTTCTACAAAACTTGTTCTTGAGCCTTGTACTTGTTCTCTTCTGATCAAACAAGTCCTATAACTCATGAGAAATGGTTTAGACACTTACAATCATCCATCCCATACTTGTACCTCCTCTTGAAACTTGTTTCCCTCTTTTCTTCAAAATCAAGTAACCTAGCCAAAAGCTAAGAACTTGTACTTCTGATTGTCAAAAGCTCTCAAACACTTTTGTTTATACATACACAAACCATTGGCCACAGAGACACGCATGCTCATTCCTTGAAAACACCTAAAACTCAGAAACACATCTCATACTTCCATTTTCACACAAACTGACCAAAAACTTGAAACTCATAATCTACTCGTGCGTTTCTTGGCCTTTTGATTTCTAAAGCTTCTAAACATCATATAGAAGTGATCCCACACCCTGTTACAGAACTGTAACACCATTAACACCATCCTCAATTTTCAAAAACAGAGCTCTAGACATTGACTTCTCCAGACCATTTCAGCCATCCATTGCTCAAGCTAATCATTGCATTAGCTTCCTGGGACCTCAAGGAAGCTAACCTGATCATTACCATCACTTGAAACAAGCTCAAACTTAAAACACGATTTCCAATTTTGAGGTAAGTTTTCTTAACTTTAAACTCTTCATATAAGCATCATTAATGATTTATTTGTGAACAAAACATGTAGAAATCATTGCCCTAAAGCTAATCATGTCCATAGTTTCCATTAATTTTGATTGAGCTTAGAGAATTTTGAGACTGAAATTTCTGAGATTTTTAGGGTTCAAATTAGGGCCATTAAAATTCATGCTTATCTTTGATCTATAGTTTTAATGCTTTACATTTCTGAAACCGTGAGGAAATTTGCTACAAGTTTCATGTTTACAGTTTTCATTTTTGATGAGAAATGAGCAACTTACAGTTGGTCTGGCTGGAGGTTGAAGATGAAGTAATCAGGGCGCGTTTTGTATCATATATTTATTGATTTGCCTATGTTAACGGATGTATAGCCACCCCAGTGGTAGAAGCGCGCTCCTGTAACCTTTGAGACCTTGATTCGAGCCCCAGTGGTACCCTTTTAATTTTTTTCTTCACATTTTTGCTTTCTGATTTTGTTTTTTTGGCAGGCACTGGGCCTTGTTGGGCTCTTGGTATTTTTGTTTTTGCTTACTAACCCCCTTGCAGGCTGTTTGCACCCCTGATCCAGTTAATTTCTTTTCTTATTTTTATTTTATTTATTTTCTTAATATATTTTCTAATATTAAAAGAATCATAAAAAATACAAAAAAATAGATTTTCATTTTAACTTAGTTTATTTTATTTTTCTCACAAAAAATATTTTATTTAACTATACTTTATTTATTTTTACTAACTAATCTTGTAAATTTAATTTAAAATTAGGTTATTATTTATTTTCTTTTACACCAATTAGAATATATTTATTTTAATATAAAAAAGGCCAAAAATATTTTATAATACTATAAATATTTTCAAGACAAAAATATCAAAAAATACTTTTTTCTAAACTTATTTTCTTTAATCAATTAATGAATTATGATTTTATTAATTTCTTTTCTTAGTGAATTAGGTTTACTTTTAAGTTTAATTAATTACTTTCTTTAGTTAATTATATTAAGACAAAACCCCTTTTCTCATAAAAAAATCCAAAACATATCCATTTACTTTATATTTACATTCTTGTATATTTATTCTTTTTGTACATTATTTATTTCAATTCTTGTACAAATTCAATATGGTTGTAATAGATAATTAGGTTTATTTTCTTGCAATCCCCATTTATAATTTGTATACCCCCCTCCCACAAGTATTGTAATAGCGTAGCAATTTTAAATTTCGCAATTTATTGCTTTATATACAAATGCTAGTAATTAGGGTTTGTATGGAAAGACTAAAAACAATCAATTAGAAAACCCTAATCAAAGACAAAACCAAGCATGAAAAACAACACACTTGCACACAAGCACCCCTAGGATAAATCCACTTGGTTGCCTTACAAAATGGCCATATTACGCATGTGAGGTATCTTAGCAAAAAAATAAGTAAAATACAAGATCATAGTCCCTCGATGACGCTATCCATGCTTCCTTTCAAATGATATTAGTCCCTAAAAGAGAATGCTAAGATACCTTGCAACATTACTAATCATGGTTATACGATGACCCACGCCTGTCCCGTTTACATCCAAAGATAGGGTTACTTACCAAATCAATGGTAAGATAACAATGTCAAAGGAAAATGAAAATGAACAAGAAAGACTTTTGAGTAGGTAGAATGTTCCTAATTACTTGCTCAATTTCAAACAAACATCCTTGCTATTTTCAAAACAAACACCTACACTTTCAAAACATCTTACAAACTTGAAAACATTTTCAAAAGATCAAACATCTTTGTATACATTCTTACAAACAAGGATCATTACAAAGATGGCCTAAACAATGGCCTCTTTACAAAATACTTTCAAAAACCACACCAAGCACAATTTCAAACAAAAGCAAGTGATTTATCAAGTAACTAAGAGCCCATGGAAAAACATGGATGAAAAGGGTGCTAATACCTTCTCTTTTCATAATCTACCCCCCTGAACTCAAGAAATAATCTCAAAGGTCTTTCCTGTGCTTTTTCACCTTTCCTTTTGGATAAAAGAAAAGTCGGTGGCGACTCTTGTTAACCGCAATATTTGCGATCAAACGCAAAACACCCAAGTCAGTTCTCCCACCGTATCATGTTATCCCCTACCAGAGACAACTTACTGAAGAGGTGTATCCTCTTGATCTCTAGGACGATTTCCTGATCTTTTTGTTCTCTGACTATTGAGTGGTCCTCACATTTCTTTGTGATATGTGAGGTTGCCTCCTCAGTGATGTATAAGTTTTATAGGTGGTTGGGTTGGTCTGCTGTTTTGCCTAGGGATGTCGTAACTCTTTTTGAGATGTTTATTCCCATGAGTATAAGGTATAAGACTAGGGGATTTTTGATGATCTGACATGCTATGGTCTATTCAATTTGGAAAACTAGGAAATATATTATTTTTTTCTCGTTCTTTGGTGACAATAAAATATGTGGAAAACATGAGCATCAATTTGACTTGGAAGTGATGTTTTGCCAGGTCTATTGGAAACTCTAGTACCTTCTCAGAATGGCTTGAGAATCTATCCTGTTTCAGAGCCATTAGCGAAGTAGTGAGTGGCTTCGGCCTCCCTTTGGATGTGTGTTTGTGGTATTTTTTGGGCTCTTTTGTTCTCTCGCAGGTGTCCTTTTAGAGAGGTCTAACTTTGCTTGATTTTTTATTTTGGTATTTTCTCTCTCTGATCATTATCCATGCTTGGCGATTGGGTCTTTCTCTTGTCTTTCTTTTTGTTTTTTTGGTGTGTTCCCTTTTTTGAGGTGACACTCCTTCTGCCCTGCATTATTACATGTATACTTTGATCGATAATGCCTTTGCCTTCCTTATTTATATATAACATATTTATTTTTTCTTTCAAAACAAGTTATATCTTTTATCAGAAAGTTTATAACTAACTATCATTATGTGCTTAAAGTTTCTAAATAACTGTAATGAGTTATAGTTTTGGCCTAAAAGTTTGTCAATAACTCCGTGTTGAATTAAGTTTAACTAGATTAAGATTCGCACTATGCGCGACTGTAAATTAACTTGTTTATTTTTTATTGAGTTTTAAATATATTAATAGTTGGTTTTGACAAAATATGATTACTAAATTTATATTACAAACTTTTTCTGTGAATTATAATAGAGACAATAATATAAATTAATCACAAACAAATATACATTTCATTTGGAAAAAAAATACATGCGTGTAAATTGAGAGCGATATCTCTAATTTAAGTTTACAAACTTACATATCTATAAAGTGATTTTTTTATTTGTTTTGATTCTCATATTTTATTTTTTTCACTTATCTTTTATTTAAATATTTTACTTTAATTTGTTATATATATATATATATATATATATATATATATATATATATATATATATATATATATATATATATATATATATATATATATATATATATATATATATATATATATATATATATATATATATATATATATATATATATATATATATATATATATATATATATATATATATATATATTAGTGTTAAATAAAATTAAACATATAATTAATAATTTTACACCTTTAATTCTACTCTTTTAAAATTATTTTTTTCTTAAAAGAAAAACTAAACATACACTTTGCTTAAAGTTAAAGTTAGAATAAATTTTAGAGACAAAATCAGTTCATTTTCAAAGCAATCAAATACATCAAAGTCAATTTTATATTTTCAGAATCAATTATAGAAACATTAAATCAAATAGTTTCGAGGGTAAATGAGAAGTACATAATGTCGAAGAAATGTGTTCTTCTAGGATAATGTTAAGAGATTCAAGTACGACGACGAGAGCTTCAAAGAGAACCTACAAGATTAGCACTTCAACATCAAAGTCAATAAAGTCAGAAAGATATAGTTTGAAAATTAAAGTGAAATCACACGTAAATTGGTGCATCAATGTTTTTGCATAGAGAAGACTGTTAAAACTACTCTCCTCTAACCTAACGTAAGATGCATAAATGATACTTTAGTAGCTAGAATTAAGTACTCGTTTTTTGATGAAATATTACTTATTCCTTTATCCGTTGAATGGATATTACAAATTATACCTCATAGTTGAAACTTCTTCTTCGGACATGTTATTCTTCTGAAATATAAACCTATTCAGTTAATCAAAAGAAATTAATTATAAAATAGTTTCATGAATATGATTGTATTGGTTGTGATTACACATGATTGGTTGGCGTTGGTTAGTGGTGGTATGAGAGTGAAAGTGAGATCATGGTGCGTAGTTGTGTTTATATGAAAGACCGTTAAAACTATTTCTGTCTAAACCGCCATGAGATTTAGAGTATCATCACATCAAATTTGACAGCAAACAATACTCTAATAGTTAGAATTAAATGTTCGACTTTTGATGAAGTCTCACCTATTTCTTTATATGATAAATGGATACTACAAATTGAATTTCACCTTCATGCACGTGGTAGGCACGAAACACAAACATATTTTTAAATTAATTATTCATTTATTAAAAGAAATAAAATAAAATAATATCTTGAATGTGATAGTGTTTGTTATGATTTCATATGATTGCAGTTGGCGTTGGTTAGTGGTAGTATCTATTCATCAAAGTGATAAAAGGAAGATGGGGACACAAGTTTAGGGTATGAATCATGGGAGAATGGAGTTAATGCGTATGTCATGAGCTTCTTGCACTTTGTATTTCCTGAAATGACACTTCATAAATCACGGTAATCACGCGCTCATCTCATGTTTTTCATTTCCTTTTTCTTTTTCCCTTGCAGTATATCTTACCCTCCCCCATAAGCAATTCAACCATATGAATTTTAAGAGAAAATATACAAGCTAACAATAGCATAAAAATATACCTAATTAAGTTTATTTATTGTGATGGTTCATGGTGGTATAAAGCATTTAGAACCAACTGGATTTTTCCAACAAAATCATGAGGTAAAGGAATGTTGGAATTAATAACATGTCAGCCGATATAGTTGCAACTTGCATGCATTCAAAATTGAAGAGGGCAAAAACAGATTGTTAAAAGCTCCACATTGTAAGGGATGGTATGAAATTGAAAGGATTAATCACACCAAAACTTTTTCATCGTAAAATATGATCATATCAAACAAATAAGTAAGATGGTGTGTGGAACAAAAATCAATAATATCCAAACAAACTAAATAATTTGAACAACAAAATAACATATGAAAAAGTGTAAGCAAATCCATAACTAAAAAGAAGAAGATAAAAGAACAAAGAATTTGTTTATCGAATTCAATCAAATTAATTTATAATGGAGGAGAAAACATCTCCCTAATTTACTATACTTCTAAAAATTATTATAAGAGATTACAAAAGACTTATAGAAAAATTATTAAAAACAAACTCGATTTTTTATCGAAGTGACCTCTCAAATTTTATATAAAAATAACAAAAACCTAGTCGCAAAATATATATAAGTCTTTCTTAATTCTCTTAGATATCGCTATAAATTTTCCAAATTTTTAGTATTTTAAAAAATTTCTACACTTACCAATAACAAAAGTGATAAAGATACATATTTATAATTAGTGAAATTCATCATATTCATAACTAACCTAAAATATGACTCATTAATAAATAAATCTACGAACCAAATTAACAAGGTTCAATATCCGCAGATTTTTCAAGTCAGAATGCCACTGTCGTCTGGCTCTTGAATCTCCGCCAAGTGCCATTTTCCCGTCGCCGCCAATACCTTTGCTTTGCCGACAATTACTAAACCGCCACCTCTCTGGTTTCAATACCAATGACTTTTTTGTCGGGCACCACCGTCAAATCTCGAAATATGTTTTCCTACCCTTCATTACTTGAGGTTTTAACGCATCCAAATAGAATTGATTTTATAAAAATAAGTTAAACTCAATTTAAAAATATAATACAAATTTATATATTGGAGACACATTACACAATGTTAATTAACTTCAACACATACATGTTTTACACAACAATTTGGCAAGTCTTTTCTATATACACCAACACATAATGGTGATGATACAAGATAAAGTATAAAGAAGGTTAATAAATTCTTTCCATCATTTGTGGGGTGTATTTTCTTGTAAATAGTGAAAGTAAAGAATAAAGATGACAACAATGAAAACCGATCCTTCAATTCCATCTTTGCTTTACTTTACTTTCACTGTGACATAATAAAGAGTTATGGTCAGTGACATTTACCATGGATTTGAAGGTTCTAGTCTTCAACTATTTAAAACCTAATAAACATGTTTTTTTCTTGGTATAGAAAAATAGAGCCCTAGTCTTTTTGTTTTTATCTTAGAACCCTAATCTTAAAATTAACTTGAAAATCTAATTATTTCTCTCTGTAACTCTAAAAAGCTGGCAGTATTTGGTTAAACACTTTACTCTCAAATTACTATCACTTTTTCAGACACCATACACTGCAAACATAGAAAGTATAGAGGAAAATAAGGATTGAAGCAACGTTCAGTCACTGCTACATTGGTACACTGCTGTGTTTTATGCATTGATCAGTAACTGATACACACAGATATAGAGGGACACGCTATGTTCTTATTGATTCTTGTATTTATAAATAATTGAATAGATTAACAAATTCATGAATAGTGTGTAGTGTCATTGAAGACTAACAGTTTCAAGTTAACAACAGTCCAAAAATTCCATCACAGATCCCAAAGTGGGAAAAAGTAACCTTATCAATCACCTCTTTTTGAGATGTGAGGCTTAAGAATGCTATGTCAAGACAAAAGTCCAGTTCATCATATCATCATCAATACCTGAATTTAATCAATTCATTCCAATATTCATTTATAACACTTTTCATGTCATCACAATTTTCTTCTATTGATGTTTTTATCACATTAATTGAACCAATATTAACATTCTGACACGATACTAACACGCATTCAATATGAAATTTTATCTGACACTACATGTGTAGCTATCAGACACTAACGTGTACTCAATACAAAATTTTGGATGAAGTTTTCGTGTTACATAGATAAAACATCGATACATACACCATTAAAAACACAACACTATATGTTTTGTTGTTGGACACTGACATCTTCGATTTAAAATGTCAAGTTACATTGCTATAACATCTATTATACTTTCCCAATTTCCCTATTAGATTTATACTCATAATTACAAATAATGACTAGCATAAAAAAAATAATTGAGGGCACAAGCATACGAGTATAGGATATTAATTGTAAGAATTAAGACAATTATATTAACTATATTAACTTGCATCAAGCTCAAATTCATCAATACAAAAGAAAATTTGGACAACTATAATAATAAACATGATGAATTTATCAACAAAATGCTAAGTTCTAAAAATTCCCTTTTGCTACATACATAACTTGATTTTGATAAATTCATAAAATATGTTTTAATTTAGATTCTAGACAACTATATAGTACATCATAGCCTTCCAATTAATTCCTCATTCTTCACTTTTCCTTCCTGGAAAAGAAAAAGCTCTACCTCTAATTCTTCACCGCAAATCCAAACATACACTTAATCAATCCATTTTAGGGCAAAGCACTGTATGGTAGCTGCTGCTGCTGCTGCACATCACTCCAAGCATGAACACCACCATTGTTAATCCAGTTGTTGTTGATGTAGTTTCCATTATCATGATCACCATTCATGCAAACACTATCATTAGTTCTTGTCGGAGTCATCACGGACGAATAAGAATTCATCTCGAAGAACCATTCACTTGGACTTGGACCTGCTTTTCTCATATCACCATCATCTCCAACACCTTGAAACATTTCCGCCTTTGAATTCTCGAGATTCTGAAACAAAATAGGTTGAGGCTTTTCAATGCCGCTAACCTGAGAAACCAAATCATTTCCCCTAATACCATCTTTCTTTTCATCATCTCCACCGAACATAGTCGCTAATCGCTGCTGCTGAAGCTTCAAATGCAAATCTTGATTTATACAACTCAATGATTCAATAGCAAGACTAGTACTAGTACTAGTAGTTGGAGTAATAGTACTAGTGTTCACATTCATAAAGTTCATTCCTTGAATTGCATTTTCATTGATGAATCCACTTCCATTTGAAGTAGAAGAAAAAGGATATAAATTTAGACCCATCATTGGATTTGAGGTACTAGATGGATCTAGATGAAAACTTGAAGGACTTGTAGTAGGAACACAAGTGTTTGAATTTGAAGGGAATTGGTTATAGAAATAGGGTTTTGACGTAAAGGGTAATGGTAAAGGTAAGGGTAATAAGCCACCAAGATGAAAATCAAGTGAAGGTGAAGAAGAGTACTTAGAAATGGATGATAATGGTGATGATGATGATGATGATGTTAAAGATGAGTTTTTGAGCTTTTGTTTCTTTCTACAACCTCCGCCGATTGGAACGTTACGCAAGGATCCACCATTAGTCCAATATCTTCTACAAGTTTTGCAGAAATGTCTTGGTTGAGTGAGACTATAGTTGTTGTAGTAACAGAATTTTGTGTTGGAAGAGTCACATCTTGGACATTTTACAACTACTCTTTGTTGTTGTTGTTGATCTGGTTTCTTGGATTCTGAAGAGGAATTCTCTTGTTGTTGGTGGTTTTCATGATTTTGTGTGTTGTTGTTATTTGGTGGAACCATTGGGGTGAGAAAAAGAGAAAAGAAAAAGTGATGAAATAAAGGTTAAGAAAAAGAGAGAAAGATTGTACTACTTTTTTTATAGTTTTGTTATGGAGAAGGAAGATAGAACTTAGAAGTAGTTGAATGATGGTTTCATTTGATGCATGATGGTGGTGAAAGAGAAGGGTGTTTGTTGTTGATATATTGTGCTTGTGATTGTTATTAAAAAGGGTGTATGAGGTGGGTTTAGAGGTCTTTTTCATATGATTTTATGCAATAAAGCTAAACATATAGTATATAGATACATGTATTTGTATGTATATATAAGGAGGAGAGAGAGAGAGAGGCATGAAAAGACAAAGAGTGACAGAAGGAGAGAGAACATAAACGAGAAAAATGAATAATAGAAAAGTGCTAGAGAAGTAAAGGATATGTATTATGTATGGTGCAATGTAACAGTTTAATGTAACAATATAGGATTAGCTAGGGCGAGAGCTAGCATCATTTATAGAGTTAAAATTAATGTTAGAATTAGTAAATCTCTAGTTTGATATATTAAAGAGTATAGTATAAGACACTAGCACTTTTACATTGTCATGGTGCAAAAACTAGTAACGTATCTTCTTCTTCTTCCGAGTCTAGAACATGTCTAACAAACTTCTCCAAAACTTCTCCAAACAGTACGCAAGCCCTTTTTTACTCTTTTAAGTTACATATACGTGGATTTGGATACTTTTGTTTGTATATTTTTGGAAAAATTTTAAATTCTCACGGAAAATTATAAGTATTAGAATTTGAGTCTTAAGACTGACGTCAAATCAGATAATATTAATTTCTTGAAGTTTGTAGATATTATATATTCGTTAACTTTGAAAAAACGTGTTTGATTTTATGATAATAAATTAATTTTTATTAAATTACATTTAAATTCTTTTTTGAATATTTCAGATAAAAATAAGTTAAATAATAAATTTAAATATAAAAAAATTATGATTATAATTGATATTAAAAATTTATTTCATCTATTTTTATTTATAAGTAAATTTTAATTTTTTACATTCATTAAATAAACGATGTATCTAGTCTTTATATCATTCAAATACTATACAATGAATCTGAAAAGTCAAAATTTACTGATAAATAAGAATGGATGGTGTGGTAGAAAACATGTTAAACCACAATTTATTATGTTGGACAATGTATTATTTGACAAACACACTTCCCAAGTAAAATAATATTATTCCCTCCATCTCAAAATAGTTGTCACATTTAAAAAATTATTTGTTCTAAAATAGTTGTCACTTTATATTATCAATGCAATTTTATTTTTAATCTTTCAATTGTACTCTTTAATAAATATTCTTACTTAACTGTATTTCCCAATTAACATTAATGCTAATTTGAATATATCAATAATCGATAAGAATACTTTGGTAAAGTCACTATTCTCTCTATTTCATTTATTATAATTTCTTAATCGATGTGAAAATATTAATTATGACATTTATTTTGGGATAGATGGAGTAATATTTATAAAAGTATTGTAATGGTATGGGTTTAAGTACATCAACTCAAATCTTGATTAGGTCATAAAAGACTAATATCATACAAATAAAATGAGTTCAATCTAGTCAAATTAAAGAAACACTTCATGGATAGATAAGTTTTTTTTATAAGCAAGAGAGTTTTGTTGAATAGAGTATAAGGGATACTCAACCTAATACAAGAAAGAAAGAAGAGACAAACTAACAAACACTACCCCAACTCAATTGAGTAGTACACGATAATGGATTGTCAAACCTAACCAATAAACTAGATTGAAATGGGCCTTTGCATCTAGCCCCAAATCAGTCGCACAATAAAACATTAACAGGGTTTACAATATCCTTCTCAACTAATGATCCTCTTTAAATAAGATAGGATTTCTAGCTAATCAAATACAACAAGTTACCGAAAACTAAAACAACATTCTAAATTCTTGTTAATCCCTCCTTTCAATAGAATTTCAAAATTCAAAAAGTGGTCTATAGTCAAAATTGATGGAAAAAAACCCAACGAGGTCGATCTAGGCTAGAACCATATGCCAAATACAAGAAGAGATAAAGCATGGGAGAAAGAGATGAAGATTATTTTCTTCATGACCAAATCATATGAGGAAAACTAGGTTGTGAGAACTGCTAATAACCACCCGCTAACCAAGCTCAACTTGAGTTGGGAGCCTATTCAAGAGGAGCCTCCAAGCAAAGACTTGAATGTTACTAGGGACGCTTGTTTTCCAAATAAGTTACAAATCATGAGATGGAGATGAACTCTATTGAGAGCTTACTAAAAATATGAGAAGCAACCCATAGTAGGCAGCTTTGAGAGAAAAACCCGTGGAGTTGCGCCACCAAATGAAAGAATCTGAAGAAACAAGAATTGAATGAACATTTAGGAGAATGTTGTGAATCACTTCCCATTTAAGACTAGATGCCACTGATAGATAAGCCGAGTTAAAATCCAAATTCCAAATCCAAGTGTCATCATGCCAAGCCCCTAAAGAACCAATCTTAGGTGTATGATAGGGAAAAATAACAAGTGTACTATTTTTTCCTTGCAGTAATAATAGGGATTTTTTTTCCCGGATATCGATCTCGAGGACTGCGTGTAGTACTGAGGATAATGCATAGTTCAATTAAAAATGATTTACTTTGGGATAAGGTTTTGAAATTGTCACTTAATCAACAGAAAGATAAAATGACTTTTTAACAAATATGAGGAGTATGCTAAGGTAAGTGTGTGATTTGACCTTGTACTAACCTTCATTCTTGATCTCTTCAACAATTTCATTACTTTCAATTACCGAATCTTTAATTTGTTTTCCCCTAAGTCCTTAGTGAGAAAACCTTTGGTCCTTCATCCTAATACCTAAGTCCTTAGTGAATTATGATGGAACCAAGCAGTTATCTTATCAAGATTTTACCGGTGACCTATAGGGTATCCCTAGTCCTAGATGATATCTACTATAGTCTAATTGTTCAAAAACCTTAACAATGGCGGTCCAACCTTAATTGTTAATCATGGATCAATCCCTATTTGGCCGATAGGAAAGGCATAAGAACATTGAACTATTAAATTGAAAAGCAAATATTATATCAATACCAAGAATTCAAAATCAATACATTTGAAAATCAGGGCCACCCCCTAGAATTGGGGAGTATAGCCTCTCATAGTATTTAAAATAAAAGCAACAATAAAATTAGACATTACAAAAGATAAGGATTCTTCAATCTTCAATTGCTATCACTCATGAAGGAATATCTGTCTCCAAATCTCTTCAAAGCCCCAATCTTTATCGTTCCTAATCTTTTTCTGTCAAAATTCCATGGCTTCATCGTGAAAACTCCTCTAAATAGCAAACACTCACTTAGGTCGGTTCAAAATACCAAAAATGCCCCTCTGGGTCACAAATAGTGAAAAATAAGGAAAACATGAAAAATCAGCGTAACTGGCCAACACGGCCACCCGTGTTGGCCCTCTGGTACTTAATTTCTTTAATCAACTCCAGACAAACTGACACGGCCTGTGTAAGCCCCGTGACATCCAACTTTGCACGCACTCATATCCTGACACGGCCCGTGTCAGGTGACAGGACCCCCCGTGTCAGGCCCCATATAGGTGGATTTTTAACTTTCTCTTAAACTCCAAGTTTTTGCACTTTTTCACCCTGAATTGTTCTGTTTGATTCCTTTGATGCTGAAAACACTAAAACACACAACCAAAGCATAAAATGTGGTAAAATGAAATAAAACACTCGACAATAAAAGAAAAGATAACTGTAATTAATGATAAATAACTGTGTAAATATTACTGATCAAACTCCCCTAAACTTAAACCGTTGCTTGACCTCAAGCGACCATTACAAGAACTCATGAAAATCACAGCAGCCCGATACTCGTACGTGAGACATTCATTCATGGTTGACCAAAAAACAGTTTGTCCGATGTTCACATGACGTGAAGAGTTTGTTTAAGAATCTTTAAATCTAGAGCTTCCTCTTCAGATACCTCTCTAACTATGCTTTGTACTTAATAAGAATATCAATCTTCTGATGAATCAGTAAGACAATTGAGATGTCTTGAGGTATGAGAAACCCTTGTAGCTTGAGTGACTAAAAAATTGAGGGCATGAGACCCTTCTTGCACTCATTGTCAACACAACCACCTTCCATAGCTTATAAAAGAACTTGAGAACCAAAATACCCTGATCATATCACAAGGCATGAATGTATATGATGAAACATAAGCCTTTAAAGTTCTAAAAACAAGAGGGTAAATTTTGGGGTGCAACAGCTACCCATATTCAATCATCTTAAACCTGATAAGTGAGAAAAAAAGTGACAACTTTCGGATGTTCAAGGTGGAAGAGGATTGAATACTAAAGGAACCCGAAAATTTATGCTCTTGAACGAGAGAGTAAAGCAACAAGGGTAATTGTATCTTTTTAAGGATGATACCAAGCAAACTGGGTGAACGAGAGGAAGACTGGTGAATATTAAATATTACCAAAGAGTATCAGATAATAATGGACTCAAGAAATATACCAAGTAGAAATTGGATTTGAATGATGAGCCAAGAAGAGGTTAGACTCAAAAAGTAAGTCAAGTAGAGATTGGACTTACACCAAGAGGACTAGTGGATGCTAGACTCTAGAAGAATGTTCCAGGTAAAATTGGATCACAATCTGCAATAATGAGATAAAACTCATCCCAAGAATACTAGATAAAACTAGACTCTGAAAGGTTGTGCCAGGACATAACTGGAACACATATTATAATAATGCGATAAAACTCAACCCTAGAAGACTAGATAATACTAGACTCTAAAGATACGAATAAATATCAGATCCAATGGGTATACCAGAAATAAATTGGTCTCGATCAACAAAGGATAGATAAAACTGAACTTATACCATTAACATGCTAGCTGAATGCTGATGGGATCGAGTAGAGATTATTGAGATAAAACTCGACCTTCGAGAGTACTATAAAGAATGCATCAGGTAGAAACTGGTGTGCAGACAAGGTAATGAGATAAAAACTCGACCTAAGAGGAACTAGATAAGACTAGACTCTGAAAAAGTACTCGATAGGACAACAATAAAAATTGGGTCCTATAACAAGGTGACTAAAAGTGCCTGTATTTCAAAAGGACACCTACTTATCTTAACCGAGGGTAGACAATGGACAATGTTGAATGAACCCAAGAAATAAAAGAGACAAATAACAAGTAAAGACTCGGCTCAAGAAGACTAGATAATACTTGTCCAAAGATGAGACTTAAAAATGAGTAGCAAACTCGACACAAGAAGACTAGGGTAGAAGCTAGTACAAAGATGAGGCATTTTACATTCTAACATGCCCCAATCTTCTGTGTCTTACCGATTGCTTGCTGTTAACAGACACAAGGAATTTTACATTCTGACTCTTTAGTTCAGAAAGTTTAATCTTATAAATGTTGTTATTTCTCTTACCATTAAAGAGGATAGTTCCATTTTTCTGACTAATAACTTTACAAGACTTTTGATAAAGATTATATCATAACCGTTATCACTGAACTGACTTATGGATAACAGGTTATGCATTAATCCATCTACTAACAGAAAATTATTATAGAGGTAAGTGTAACGTTACCAATGGTTCCAGAGCCAATAATCTTTCCTTTCATATGGCCTCCGAAACCTACATAGCCTCCAGATTTAAGTTCCAGACTTTGGAACATATGCTTTATTCCTGTCATGTGTCGAGAGCATCCAGAGTCCAGGTACTAAGATTGGTGTTTCAACTTTGTTGTTAAAAACATCTGCAACATAGATGATTTTACCCTTAGGTATCCATATCTTTTTGGTTCCTTGTTTGTTAGAGTTTCCAAAATTTTGTTTGAATTTTGGTTTCGTAGAGTAATAATTACTAGTATATTTTATATCATGTGAATGTCTATATGCAAATTATGAATATAAAGGTGTGTGTTTTATAACTATTATCATCAACTTTCTTTGGTTGATATGTTTTTTCTCCTCTTGGTTTCACATATCCTACGTCTTTCTGCCGTTTCTGCTAACTCCAAAGATAATTGAAGTCATCTTGCTTCTATCTATGTTTTTAGCTAGAAATTTTTGAAAGCTGTGATCATATTCTTTTATTATGTTATTAGAACTATTCGAAACTTCTGAAACAGTCTCTTTCTGAGCTTTTTGTAATTCATTTTTAATAACATAATTTTAATTTTTAAGTTTAGAGATGGTTTCTTTTAGCTCAAAAATTTCTGTTTTTAGTTTCCTAGTTTCTTCAGAGTTAGATACTAGATTGTGTTTCAGGTTCTTGTTTTTGACTCGAAGTTGTTGATATCTTTCAAGAATTTCCAACAGATTATATTCTAATTGAGATCTAGAAAAGTTAGAGAATACCTCTTCTACTTCTGAGTCTGATTCTGATTCAGATGAAATAGTGTCATATGATATGTTGGCTATTAAGGCTATATTGGCTCATTCATCTTCTGATTTTATTTCAGCTTCAGAAGATTCTGAGTCATCCCACATTTCCATAAGACTTTTCTTATTTTATTTGTAGAACTTCTTCTTAGGCTTTTATTTCTGAAAATTTGGGCATTCTCTTTTGTAGTGACCTGGCTCTTTACATTCGTAGCATACAACATCTTTGCAGCAAGATTTTCTGTATCTAGAAGATGATTTACAGTGATTTCATGTTCTTTTGGGGTTTCTAAATTTCCTCTGTATGTGCTTCCATAGTTGATTGACTCTTCTGGAGAGAAGAGATAGTTCATCTTCTTCTGACTAGGATCCATCAGAGTTTTCTTCTTTTGCCTGAAAAACTTTAGGTTCATATTTTTTATTAGATTTAAGAGAAAGAGACTTACTTTGCTTTTGCGGCTCATCTTCTTCTAGTTCTATCTCATGACTTCTCAAAGAGCTGATAAGTTCTTCAAGAGATATTTTGTTCAGATATTTGGCTAGTTTTAAGGTTGTGACCATGGGTCTCCATTTCTTGGGTAAGCTTCTGATGATTTTATTTAAATGATATGCTGTTGAGTACCCTTTGTCCAGAACTTTTAGCCCGACAACCAGAATTTGAAACCTTGAAAAACTTGTCTCAATTGTTTCATCTTCTTCCATTTTGAAGGCCTCATACTTCTGAATGAGTGCAAGAGCTTTGGTCTCTTTGACTTGTATGTTGCCTTCATGCGTCATTCTCAGAGAGTCAAATATGTTCTTAGCTGATTCTCTGTTCGTGATTTTGTCATACTTGATGTACGAGATAACACTCAAGAGGATAGTTCTGGCCTTGTGATTATTTTTGAAATCTTTCTTTTGTTGATCTGTCATTCTCTTTTTGTCAATCTTCTGTCTGCTTTCGTCAGCTGGATGAATGTAGCCATCAATTACCATATCCCAGAGATCAGTGTCATGATCTAGAAAGAAACTTTTGGTTATGTATTTCTAGTAATAGAAGTTCTCACCATCAAATATTGAAGGTTTGTCGTTGATTCTGTCTTTCTCGTCATAGTTATCATTACTGATGATCTGAATTGGTCCCACCATAGTGTTGTTCTTGCTAGGATCTTTTTCTGACACGGTTAAGTATTTGCAGCCAGAACAAGAAGCTCTGATGCCAATTAAAGGATAGAAAAACACAAGAAAGGGGGGGTTTGAATTGGGGTTTTAAAAATAAATAGTATGACACGTTTGGTTATCCTAGTTCGTTTGAACTCAAACTACTCCAGTCCATCCGCCAAGGTGATTTCGCCTCTCTCAAACGAGATCTTAATCCACTAATCAAAACTTTGATTACACAAACACAATGGCTACCATCAATGTCTTCTTGATTCTAAACCACAACTTGGTTTCTCAAGGTATTACAAAATATAAATCAATAAAAATGTGTACAAATGGTGTTTCTAAAAAACTATATCACAACAGTGATGTACACACAAGATTAAATCACAAGAGAGAGCTAGTAAATATATTTATTTTTGTATGCATAGTAGTGTACTATTTTTTATTCATCTTCAGTCTTCTTCATATAGAGGAAGTGGATTGGATTGTTGGAGACATAAGAAACTATCTTTGGAAGTTTGATAAAGTGTTGTTAATGTACTTTCCAAAAATACAGATCTTGTCTTATTCCAGCTATTACTCTTTGATTTGTAATGAATGAATTGTAACGCATCAAAACTTGTTTCTTTGGAATATGTTGAAGCTTCCTTGAGATCTTATCATAATGAGAATATCACCGTTGAGACTGTGGATCCTTAGAGTTTCCATATGATTATAACTTTGGAGAGACAGACACGTTGAAGCTTCTTTGCAATTTTAGAACATTTACTTTATCAGAGTATAGCTTGAGCTTAAGTGTTGAGTCTTTAAAACTTTAGTATAGATGAGTGCATTTAGACTTCTTTTGTTCTTCCAAAACTTGACTTATCAGAGTATCAGAATTTTACTTGCAGTGTTGGTGCTTCAGAAGTTATAACATCAGAACTTTTTCTATTGAGCGTGTTACACAGATTTGCTTCTAAGTATTTACGCTTCGTCTAATCATAGCTTTAAGACACAATTCTCTAATCATCTTCTATGCTCTTTTAACAGAACTTCTCTTCATATTTTAATACTTTATTAGATAACATATTTGTTATCATCAAAACTATTACTAAGATGTAGAACCAAACTATGTTCTAACATAATGTTCCAAAAAGGAATGGAAACAATACACTTTTGAGGATGTAATACGATGATGTATGATTTTGCTGGAGAAGCGGAGAAGATATAAGGAACTCCTGGAGAGAAGCCCTTGAACATCTAAAACTCTGGGGAGTAGAAAACTAAATAACCGGTGAATACGGGCCACAAACTCTGAGGGGAGTTGCAAAAATAAATTGCAAACTCTGCTGGAGAAGATCAAATAGAAACTGTAAACTCTGAGAAGGGACGCCAAATAGAGATTGGACGTTGTTATACACCAAAATTTTCCCTCTTCATTTTAACCTACTTGCCTTATATTTCATGACCATATGCATGCATGCATATCATTGGTTCTATGGTTACCGGATCAAGATATTTTTCTCAAGCTTCGTCAGATTACCGAAGACAAATATTTCGTCATTCGATGCATTTAGAGCTTTCTCCAGGCTACTTAATTAGTGTATAATCAAGTTATCATCATGTCAAGTTCCTGTGTGTTTCAACACGCCTTGAACGGCAAAGAAAACCAAGTGTTTTGCTGAGTCTGGAACAATTCGAATTAAAAGTTTATTTGTTACAGCGAGTCTCATAAATTTATAACTTCTGGTAAGAAGAAGATTTTTCAGTGGTTCTTTGGACATTAGAATCATCTCTACGTTCTTTATTTGTTGTCTGTTCAGACCGAAGGCCAATTTTTTTAGGATGACCGCCAAATATTTAAATAACCAGAGTTTTGGTTTTTTGCTGGTCAACTGTTGCTCAGATGTTTGAAAATTCACAACTCTCATGTGGCTCAACAGTTCTGAATGGTTCTTCAACCAAAAAATTCATCTTGATATCTTCTCCAATTCACGTGTTCAGGCCGAGAGCTAATTCTTTGATGAAGGCCTCTGAATGCGTGAATACGTTGAAGATGCAAGTTGGAAAATACAGTGAAAAAGTGTGTTGAACCGTTAATTTCGCAAAAGAATCTCTTATGCAACTGATATCTTTTCTAGATGGTATCTTTAAGCCCATCTCTGACAATCTTTCATCATCTTATTCCAAATGGCATATGTAAGCCCATTCCCGATATTACCTACACTACCAGTATCATTTCAGACGAGTGCAAATTTCATGGCACTCTAGTGTTCTATCATCTTCCACCTTCAGATCACGAAAGGCATACCAGCCAATCTACATCCTCAGGTTTAAGAAGATTGAACAGGGGCAGCTGTTGTACCCCAAAATTTTCCCTCTCATATTACTCAACACATGCTCATTGAGATCCTTAACTTTCTCAAGGATGCCCAAGAGTTGACCAGACAAACTCTCTCCTAAAGCAATGAACCTCCAACTAGGGTTTCCATTTTAATCAAGATGGGTGAGCTCCAAAGGCCTAATATGCTCTCCATAGTCCTAATATGTTCTCAAGACCATCCATGTCAAGTTTCATGCCTTTCACAAAAAGTTTACTCAGTCAACTGCTCAGATGCTTGAAAATAAACTATATTAGGTCAAAAGTCAACTGTGGCCCACATACAGTCAAACTTCAAGATTTTTGGTCAACATCAACATTTTGAAGTTATATCCATCATTTGATCAAGGTTTGATCATGATTCCCCAAGGAATGCTCCTAATTCATCAAAACTCAAAAGTTGCTAAATTAGGGCTTCTCAATAAAAGTCAACCAAACTTTAACCAAGCATAACTTTTTCATACTTTATCATAAATTTCTCATCCAAGGCTCATTTTGAATATTATCCAATTCCCTACAACTCACATTCATCCCTCAAGTTCAATAAATGCACTCATGAAAAGATATAAATTCATACATTATAGGTCCTTTTCAAAAGTCAACAAAAACACCTTTTGGGTAAGAGCTTCTTACATGAACATGGAGGATAAAATTGAGATGATTCTAAAAGGGTTGTTTAGGGGACATCCTATGTTTTCTAAAAAGTCCAAGAACACCCCCCTTAGGGTCAAAATCGAAGGAGATATGCATTGTCAAAGTTGGCCATTTTTGGAAAATTGTCAAAAGTCAACAATACCCAAAATTGAAAATTTTGTCAAATGGGCCTAACTTTTTATACTTGCATCTTACTTCTAACATGGTTCACAACCCAAACACTCTCCCACATATTATTGGCTTTATTTATTTAATTTATTTTGATTTTAATCATTTAAAAATCAAACTAAATCAAATAAATGATATAAATTAGTAAAGATTTGTTTTTGATCTGATTTTGAATAGAATCACAATCCAATTATGCTGTCAAACAAAATCAAATCATGCAAAGGGTGATTGGGATGAGAATGGCATGATTTGTCTTGATTTAGGAAGAAATAATGCAAAGAGGAAATCAAATCCAACCTTCATAATTTGCCAAGATTTGAATACTTTTTGTTGACCTAATTCAGTGCACTACATATATAGAACAATTTCCAAGCACAAAAAAGAGGATGGCACGCGTGAAACCGCCAAGAGAACTTGCCACTTTTTGCCAAAAAAGTCTCAAGTAGAATTCCATCTTAGAGCCATCTTCAAGGAGATTTAAGATTTTCAATTCATTCTTGGACATTTACAGAAGCTTTTCCAACCAGTTGCATGCATTGTGACATCCGAAATTGACCTGCACGCACATCACGGTTTTCCATTGTTCTTGATTTTGATTCTGATTATTTGCGCATGGTTAACAGTTTTTAAGCATACCTTCATGTTTGTATTGTCATTTAGAACGTATTGGCATGATTAATTATGAGTTTTTATGCACGTATGGACAATTGCCATTATTAGGGTTTATGCTTGCATTTTAGGGATTTGTGATGCAGGTAAAATCATGGCCAAATATGGGCACCATCATGCTCACGAGGTCAAACTGAGTGGATTTGTATGCTTAGATTTCATTTATCTTTTTTATTTGAGATTTTTTGAGATGTGCAAGTTATAGTTACAGTCAATAAATCGTAGGTAAAAGCATTTACCTAATACGACAGTACTGGGGAAGAAGACGACTGCATGGCAACATCTCATTAGACCAGTTGAATATTAGCGCGTTTTTCTGGACATCACGTGTTTTTCCCTTATATATTATTTTGTTCAGTTATATTAACAAAAGGCCAACTGGCCCAGTGGCGTGAAGGAGAGTTGTTCAAGCGTTGTGAGTGAGAGGTCAGAGGTTCGACCCATGCCTCTAACATTTGTTACTTTTCCTTCAAATCCATTGTAGGTTCCATGCGCTTCATGATCAAGTGTCCACCATGCACCTCAACATCTCAGCCATTGGATCCATCATCAGTCCAGATCTAGCACACCACAGGTGTAGCACATGGTGTACCATCCCAGGCGTTGCTACACTGGATCAGGTGCAGGACAACTGGGCCACCATCATCCTGGGCCTTTGCAATTTTCAGCAATGCACCCTCAATTTGCTTAGCTATATCAGGCCCACTCTTATTCCTTTTTTTAATTTCTTTATTTGTTTTCTCTTCAATTACTTGTTTTAATTATTTTTACAAAATCATTTTTTAAATCAAAAATCAGAAAATCACAAAAAATTAGGTTTAGTTTTTTTTCATAAAATATTTATTTTCATTAATTAATTAGTTTAATTAGGTTAACTTAAATACTTTTTTTTTCATAATTAAAATTTAATAGAAGTTAGGTTAATTTGCAAGATTAATTACTTTTCTCAACAAAAAAAATCCAAAAAAATCTTTTCTTTATTCACTAATTAATTGTTTCTAAACTTGACGTTAATTTTCCGTTTGACTTACTTTTGCGCGCATCTTTTTTCCCATTACTTTTCCTATTAATGTAATTGCTCCGAGTTTGTAATAGTTAATTAGGTTTACTATTTTACATATATTATTTTCCCGATTTTTGATTATGTAATCCCCCTCCCCATGGCCTTGTAATAGCTAGGGTTTTAATTTCTCGCACTTTAATTTCTGCAATTATAAGCTGCCTAGATGTATGAATAATAGGCTTGTATGGAAAGAAATAATGTTTAAAACAGTAGATAACCCTAATTGTGCAAAGATAACATTAATTGAAATCAAAAACCTGCACATGCTCACTCCTAGGGTTTTGCCTCACTTGGTTGCCTCTGAAATAATGGTTGTGTCCCTCGAATGTAGGGATATCTTAGCAATGACCCATAGCTCAAAGTCGTCATAAAGATCATAGTCCCTCATTGTCTCTCGAGTTGCCTACGAGAAATAATCTTATGATGATAGTCCCTTCGAAATGCTAAGGTATCCTTACTTGTTGCCTTCAGTGACCATTTCGTCCCTTCGAATGTCCCTTAAAACTCCAACGATAGATCTACCTATTCCTTAATAGTAGGATAACATTGTCTAAAGGAAACGAGAATGGACAATCTTTTTTCGAGTAGGTAGAACATCTTAAGTACTTGCTCAAATAAACTCTTCCCCACACAAACACTTTCAAAACAATTTCAAAAACCACTCTGTCACGCTCTTGAGGACCGATACAATAGTTATCATGAAGTTAAACAAAACTTTTTGCAAAACACACACAAGCAATTTCAAAAATAAGCAATAAACTAAGAGCGCATGGAAAACCATGGATAGGAAGGGTGCTAACACCTTCCCTTTCTATAATCTACCCCCCATACTCAAAAACTCTCGAAAAAAGGTTTTTTCTGTTCTTTTCCCTTTCCTTTGTTGGATGAAATAAAAGTCGATGACGACTCTTGCTTACCGCACATTTGCGAATACAAAACACAAACCAGTATTAAACTATCGGTTCTGCCACCGTATCACACCTGGAAATGGTAAAACATATCATGCATCGCATACACTCATGCATTCACATATCTTGTATAACAGGTTCTCTGGTTGGTTTTCTTATTGTGGTTCTGCTTTTATTTAGTAGAAGATTGCAAATCCAACATTTCACCGCTACTGCACAAGGAGTAAATAGCGCCTACAGATGGAGCAAATGCAAGCTGATATAGCCGCTTTGAAAGCTCGGATGGAAACAAAAATGGCTTAGTTTATGGAGGTGATTACCAACATGAATCGCGGTCAGTAAGAACTCAGAGCTCTTATTGAAGGGCCTTGTAATAAGGAAGAACATCAGGGGAATGCTCAAATATATCTCTGTGGGTTAGCCACGCGTCAATGCTGCTTTAAATGCCAATGTTGCTTTGAATGCTAATAGTTACTGTGATACGGTGGCAGAACCGAGTGTTAATACTGGTTTGCATTTTTTGTTTGCAAAATGTCGCGGTAAGCAAGAGTCGCCACCAACTTTTATTTTATCCAATCAGGAAAAGGAAAAAGAACAGAAAAAACCTTTTTTTGAGAATATTCTGAGTACGGGGGGTAGATTATAGAAAAGGAAGGTGTTAGCACCCCTTCTATCCGTGGTTTTCCACGGG
The DNA here is from genome assembly GCA_948472305.1 of Vicia faba. Taxonomy (NCBI): domain Eukaryota; kingdom Viridiplantae; phylum Streptophyta; class Magnoliopsida; order Fabales; family Fabaceae; genus Vicia; species Vicia faba. The sequence goes on from OX451739.1 coordinate 626,390,023, forward strand.
CTCTTAGGTACTTGCTCATTTTGAAATTGCTTGTGTGTGCTTGCTTTGAAAAGTTTTGTTTTACTTTGTTTTAACACTTGTTTCTATCCTCAAGAGTGTTACGAAGTTGTTTTTGAAAACTTTGTTTAGAAAGTGTTGGTGTGAAAAAGTTTGTTTGTTTGAGCAAGTACTTAACAGTTATATACCTACTTGAAAAAAGGCATTATTTTCCTCCTATCCTTTAGACCGTGTTATCCTACTATTAGTGAGTAGGTAACCCTAGTCGTTGGATGTTTGAGGGACTATCGAACGAGACGTTTATGGTCATTGAAGGTAACATGTAACGATACCTTAACATTTCGAAGGGACTGTCATCATATAGGCAACATCGAGGGACAAAATCATTTCTCGTAGGCAACTCGAGGGACATTAAGGGACTATGATCTTTATGATGATTTTTAGATTGAAGGTCTTTTGCTAAGATATCCCTACGTTCGAGGGACATGACCATTGTTTTCTGAGGCAACCAAGTGGGGAGTACCCTAGGGGTGCAAGTGTGAAGCAGTGTTTGATTTCAGTTATTTAATATTTGCATAATTAAGGTGATCTACTGTTTTAATTTTATTTGTCTTTTGCATGCTGTTGTACCCCAAAATTTGCCCTCTCATTCTTCAAGGCCTTTCTCACAAGGATTCTAAAGGTTCAAGCTTGCACAAGTACTTTGGAATTTTCCAGTACAAAAATTAAAAGGAAACTATGAAAAAGGAAGAAAACAGATAAAAATATGATTTTGACAAAATTTGGAGAAATACAAGTGTTCTTCGTTTCAGCTCCTTCGATTGGCCTTTTGGCCTCTTTTGATACAGGCTTTGGTTGCATCCTTCGACTGGGCGTTGGCCTCTGGCACGCTGGCTTTGATTTACAAGGCAGGAGTTTCCTACATGCCACCTTCGATTGCATCTCTGGCCCTACTGGGTTCATAATGCCATGACTGCCTATTGCATGTTTCGTTTGGATGTCTGATGCTTGCATGCCTATACAAACTTTCCCTCCATGCTTTCCTTGACTCATAAAGTAATGACTAGTTACATACAAACTTTCATTTGAGCCACAACTTGCACGCAAAAGGCATCCCCCTTGCTAGCATGCACAAGGTACAAAGCCTCCTATAACTTCCTTCGATTCCAAGGCAAAAAGCTCCCTTTTGGTGTCCTTCGATTTGCACTTTTTTGCCTCATGTATGCCTCTTTTGAATCTGGACATTTTTCCTCCTGCATGTGTGATACGGTGGGAGAACTGACTTGAGGCTTTGCGTTTGTTTTCGCAAATGTTTCGGTTGAGCAAGAGTCGCCACCGACTTTTTATTTTATCCTAAGGAAAGGTTAAAAAGCACAGCAAAAACCTTTGAGATGTTTTCTTGGGTTCGGGGAGTAGATTATAGAAAGGGAAGGTATTAGCACCCTTTCTATCCATGGTTATCCATGGGCTCTTAGTTACTTGCTTAGATCAACTTGCCTTGATTTTCAATTGTTTGAAATGGTGCTTTGTGTGTGTGTTTTAAATTGTTATGAAAAGAGGGCAATGTGGTGGCAACCTTTGTAATGATCCATGTTGGGATGTATACAAAGGTGTATGTCTTTTGAAAAGTTTTCAATGTTTTTTGAAAGTTGTTTTGAAAATGTGTTATGATGTGTGGTTTTGAAAAAAATAGGCAAGTGTTTTTGTTTTGCAAGTTGGCAAGTAACCAAGAGCTATCTACCCTAAATTTCTCAAAGATCTTTGCTATGTTTTAACCCTTTTAACAATTTTGTTCCACCATTGTATTTGGTGGACAATCTTGTGTTAGGATGTGAACGGGACGGGCGCGGGTCATCGTTTAGACCATGATTGCAATGGTGCCAAGTATCTTTGGGCAATTTTTCCTTTAAGGGACTTGATCATGTTTTAGGCAACTTTTGAAAGCGTCATCAAGGGACTATGATCATTTGAATTTGTTTTGTTTTGCCAAAGATACCTAACATGCAACATGGCCCATTATTGAAGGCAACAAGTGGAGTACCCTAGGGGTGCAAGTGTGATTAGTGTTGTCCATTTTCATGCTTGTTTATCTTGAATTTAGGTCAAACTATTTTTGGTTAATTTTTGCATACAAACCCTAATTCTATCATGGTATAATTAGAAAGCTTTTAAAGTGCGAAATTTAAAGATCCTAAGTTATTACAACACAAATATGGGATGGGGGGTACAAATATTCAAATGGGGATATTTTAGCAAGAAATTAAACCTAAACTATTACATCCAAATTGAGTTTTTACAAGGTATTTAATTGCACAATAATTAAATAAAATAAAATAAATATGCAAGATGCAAAAATGATTTTTATATGTATGTAAAAAGTATTTTTTTTATGTGTCAAATAAACAAAAATAAAATGAATTAATTTTTGGTATTTTTATGTATTTAGGGCAAAACCCTAATTTTATAAATAAAAGGTATTTATTATATAATATATGCAATATTTATTAATTATGTACAAAAAATAAATAAAAAGGAAGTATATTGTAAAAAAAGTGATTTTTTAAGTTAAATATTAATAAAAATGAAAATGTATTATTTTTATGTTTTTAACCTAAATATACTAATAAATATATAAGTATTTATAATATTTACTAAATATATTAAATATGTATAAAAATAAAATATTTAATATTTACAAAAAAAAGTATATTTTTTATAAAATGTTTTCAAAAAGATAAAATAAAATGAAATCAGAAAATAAATATATTTGTATTATTTTTAGTTATTTTAAATAAAAGTATATTTGTGTTTATTTATGTACAAAACTAAATGAACCCAAATAAATGTCAAAAAATACAAAAAAATGTGAGAAAAATATTTTTAATATTTTTTATGCTTTGACAAAAATAAATAAGTCAGAAACAAAAATCAAAAGTCAAAAATAATGAAAATAAAATGTAATGGGCCAAGGGGGTGCATGTGAAATGCAGTGGTGCAAAAAGGAAGAATAATACAGGCCCAGCCCAAGAAGACTTTGTCTTCAACCTCTGAACAAAAAAAATAGAGCAACGCGTGCTTCCTGCTATCTCATGATTCATGGACTTTCAAGCAAAACTCATAACACAAGAAATGTAGAGCATCAAGAGACGAATCCAGACATATAAAAAACTTAACTCTCAGAAATGAGAGAGAATTTCTCCATCCCTAATTCTTGACCTAAGTTTTTGTCAATGTTCAGGTCTTAAATTCTCTCAGCATGTGCAATATAAATGGAAAGTGAGGATATGTGTAGCTTCAGGGCCATGAGTAGAGCATTTTTCATTCATAAACTTAAAGCTAACTCTTCCTAGATTGAGAGATAGAAGTCCATGAACTTACCTGTTCAGCTTGGATCGTGTCTGGAAATGGAGGTACTTTCAGTGCAATGTGAGGCCTTGTACAGCTTGCTTGAAGGTCAGGGATGCTTCTCCAACCTTTAGCTTGCTTTGAAACCAAGTGAATCAAGCTATGGCAATCAACCTGCAAAACAGAAAAAGTGAAAATGGTGAAGTTGGTTAGAGGTGTTACAGGTCGTGTCCAATGCTTGGGATAGTTTGTGTAGGTGGTATGGAGTGTGTATGAACTGGTTTTGGCCAAGGCGCACGAATGAATTGAGTTATGGAAGTCCAACTGCAGAGGTGACTCTGTTTTTTGCAGTAGGATGGTGTTTTGATGAATGATGAGGTTTGGAAGGTGTTTTGGTCGTGCCTTAGCTCAGTTATGTTGTTTGGGATCTGTCTAACAAGTTTGTCTTAGCTTCTCTTGTCAGAAATGAGAGTTGGATATCAATATGCCAAGTTTCTTCTAACTTAAGCAAAAAATGACAAGTTGGTTTACAAGCTCTCCTAGGCCCCTCAAGTATGCTGCACACTTGAGTCTTGATCAGTGTGTTATGTCCCTGAACTTGTGCCAAAAGGATTTGCCTTGTACTTCAAAGATTGCAATCTTGACATAAAGTTCAACTTTTCAAAAATGGATAAATTGCTTTTTCCATTTATGGCTCAATCTTGTATGCAATGGTTAAACACACAAGATAAGGCTTAAACACAAAGGATTGGCATTAAATTTATGAGTGTAAATGAGATTAGAGGCCTGTAATGTAGCTTGCATATGCTGAGTTTGAAAATGCATAAGTTATGAACATGCCTTTGGCCATGAATCAAAGTGACTTTTGCTCATATTGCCAAATTCGATTCTTCCTAACCACAAGGTTGTTTGATGAGTTCTTGGACATTTTGGAAAGCTTGGAATGTTTACTACAATCCATCTTTGTAATGCAATTTGAAATTCCAAGTGGAAGCATGTGAAAAGTGGCCATGAAGTTAGGTAAAAATCCTGCCTAAAATAGGTCAAATTTTTTCTAAGTTAAGAATGTTTTGCACCCTTGTTCCAAAAATCATAACGTGAGCTACAAGCTTCTTTTGAGGAAACTTTGTGAATCAAAGTTGTAGATTTTTCAATGGACTACAACTTTTATGTTTTGAGTTTTGTTTGAATCCAAATGCATCTTGGTAAAAAAATGGGACAAAGTTAGGAAAAAATTAGGGATTTTCATAACTTAGAAAAATTCTAAGTTATGAAAATTCTTCATTTCAAACCCTAATTTGTGATTTTTGATTTCTTGATGAACAAGCTTCATATTTTGACATGTCTTGATGAAAAATGAATCTTGACACTTGATTTTGACCAAAAAGTCAAAGTTTGACTTTTCAGTATACAGTCAAATTTGGCTCAGTTGACTGGAAAATTCATCTGTCAATATTGTGCATTTGGGATCTTTTGAACTTGTTGAATATGTCAAGACAATTCCATGGGTTCCTTGAGTCCATATGTGAGCTTGGTTTGCCATTGGCTAGGTCAAACAGTCAAAAATTGCCTTTGTGCAGTCAAAACCCTAAAAATGATCATTTTGCCCTTTTGGTGATCTGATCAAATTTCTTGTGGAATTGTGATCCAAAATTGATCAAATGGTCCATATGAGTTCATAATGTTGATGTGGGTCAAATATCATGAGGTTTGACTGTCAATTGACCACAATTGACTTTTTCCCCAATACAGCTGATTTCTAGGTCAACTGTCCAATTGACTGGGCAAAGATTGGAATCAAGGCTTGAAATTTGGTATGGATAAACTTGTGGGTCCAATATGAAGCATGGAAGTAACTTTGGGCCTTTTGGGTCAAAACATCTTTGTGCAAACTCAAACCCTAATTTGGGTCAACAGTGCAAAGGAGGAGTCTTGAGCAGAGCAAACCCTAACCGGATCTTGAGCTCCAAGGGTCTTGTGGTGAGAAAATAGTGATGAAATGGGAGGGCAAATTTTGGGGTACAACAGTTGCCCCTGTTCAATCTTCTTGAACCTGAAGAGTTAGATTGGCAAGTTTGCCTTTCGCGACTCGAAGGTAAAAGGAGATTGGACACTAGAGTGCCCGGAAATTTGCACTCGCATGCTGGAGTATCAGCAATGTGACGGCGGGAATGGGCTTATAGATGCCATTTGGAAGTGTTGATCGCGTAAGAGATTCCTTAGCGAGAACTTGCGTACTTGAGGAAGAAAGATGTTTTCCTGGCTTGTTACAGGCGTTGATCTTCAGTCTCTTCATGCAGATATGCTCTGGCTAGATACAGGTATCGAATCTATAATCGGTTGCTCACAGATGTGCCCTGGCTAGATACAGGAATCGAATCTGGAACTGTTGTCTACAGATATGCCCTGGCTGGATACATGTATCGAATCTGGAATTGTCATCTACAGATATGCCCTGGCTGGATACAGGAATCGAATCTGGAATTAGTTGCTCACAGATGTGCCCTGGATGGATACAGGTATCGAATCTGGAACTGCAAAGGTTGGTAGAGGTAGCTTTTCTGGCTGGATACAGGTGTAGACCTCTGACCTGAGAATGAAAGATAATTTCCTGGCCTGTTACAGGGGTTGATCTTCAAACTCTTCATGCAGATATGCCCTGGCTAGATACAGGTATTGAATCTACAATCAATCGCTCACAGATATGCCCTGGCTAGATACAGGTATCGAATCTGGAATTGCGATAGTTGATAGTAATCATCTTTTGGATTGATCTTTTCCTGAAAAGGCAAAACAACAGTTGTATGCGAAGTTATGATGTGCATGATGCTTGAAATGAGATAGTGTTGTATGCACTTTATCATGTATGTAAGCAGGATGTATGAAATGTGAAATGTTTATGAATGTATTTTTGTCTAGGAAAATAAATCCTTGACGACTGGCCGGGGAATCAAATCCTGGGCTGATGTTGAAGAGTAGAGTTCTTCGCTTCCGCTGGGGATGATGGTTGTGAGAATAAACCGGTAGGAGAAGATGACTCCGTTGGGGAATAAACTTGTTGGAGGGATTACTCTGAGGGGAATTACTCTGTGGGAAGAGATACTTCGCTGAGGTTTTGATGAAGAGCTCCGCTGGGGATTTCAATGATAGACTCCGCCGGGGATTTCAACGATAAACTCCGCTGGGGATTTCAACGATAAACTCCGTTGGGGATTTCAACGATAAACTCCGCTGGGGATTACGCTGATAAGTTATGTTGGTGAATTTGATGGACTCCGCTGGGGGATAAGAAGAACTTCGCCGAGGACGATCTTTCCGTGGTAATTAGCTGAGGATAACCCAGTTATACCCTGGTGGGAAAATAACCTTTGAATAAAGTCGGGGAGAGACATACATACTTTGCAGGTGATAAGCTTCCAGAATCTACTGGGGATAAGCTTCAAGACCTGCTGGGGAAAATGATTCAACTCTCATGGGGAAACTTTTCAGACTATACTGGGGAATGGCTACACTGGATGTCTGTATTCCGCCGGGGAACAATCTTATATTTAAGACTGCCGGGGATGCTTGCTGGGGAATGTCCATACTCCACTGGGGAACGTTGAGATCTTCTGGGGATACCCAACTTCCTTAAGGCTGACAATAGACTAACTCGGCTTGAGGAGAGTATTGCTGACTTACTAGGGGAATATTGTGCCTTTTCAGGGCTGATAGGAAACCAACTCTACTTGAGGAGAGTATTGCTGAATCTTGCCTTACTCTGTGGGGAGTTGAGGTAGCTTGGTCACGTTCTTCAGCCGAACCTACCTTGGTACCTTGGTACCTTGGTGGACAGAGCAACTAAACTGCTTGGACAATTCTACATTGCCCCTGTTTCTGATGTCACCTGTAATTAGTCTTTTGTTTCACATGCAACTATTCATGATTAGCAATTAATGTCAAATGCATATATCAAAAATGAACATTGGACGTTCTTCGCAAAACAAAAACAGAAAAAGGAAAAACAATGGATAATTTGTTTGAACTTGTATTGATTTTGAAATTTGCCTGAAAATAGGCGTTTTTGTACAAGAGGCTGACGTCCTAGTAAGAGAACGCCGCCGAGCAACATAGAGTTTATACAATTTTGTGAAAGGAAACAAAATAACTATGTGAAAAATAAATCCCACTGGGTTCCAACTCTACTATCGCCTTTCTGTCTTCAAGCGTCTCATCACTTTGCTACTTAGTTGAAGATAAAGTTGATTGATCGATGCCGTATGAGCCCGATAATTGATGTCGAATTCTGGATGCAAGGTGATCTGATGAGACATAGTATTACGCTTTATCCCTAACTTTTTCCTGGACCGCCCTTTCGGGTTTTCAGTCCACCGGGATACCCATTTTTGCCCAAGCCGCCTTTTCAGGTTTTCGACTTGCCGGGTGTACAGATTTTTTCATTTCGTCCCTTATTTTTGCCCGAACCCTTTTGGTTCGCCGGGAAGCCCTTATTTTTGCCTAGGTGTGTCAACCTAGAGGGTCTTTGATTCACGCGTAGTATCTTTTTACTATGTCTGCATTGGCAGGGTGAGGAAGGTCGTCACCGTCCATGGTGGTTAGAATCATAGCTCCTCCTGAGAAGATATGTTTAACCACAAATAGCCCTTCGTACGTAGGGGTCCATTTGCCCCTGGGATCACTTTGAGGAAGAATGATGCACTTGATTACCAGGTCTCCGACTTGATACTCTTGTCGTCTGACTTTCTTGTTAAATGCCCTGATCATTCGTTTTTGGTACGTCTGACCATGACAAATAGCAGTGAGTCTCTTTTCGTCAATTAGGTTTAATTGATCAAGCCGAGTCTGGATCCAGTCATCTTCGCTCAAACCTGCATCCTTCATTATCCGGAGAGAGGGTATCTGGACTTCAATAGGCAAGACTGCCTCCATGCCATAAACCAAGGAAAAGGGAGTTGCCCCTGTTGACGTCCGTGCTGAGGTACGGTACCCATGAAGAGCAAACGGTAACATTTCGTGCCAATCTTTGTAGGTCACTGTCATCTTCTGCACAATCTTCTTGATATTCTTATTTGCCGCTTCGACAGCCCCATTCATCTTCGGCCGGTAGGGAGAAGAATTATGGTGCTGTATCTTGAATTGCTCGCAGAGCTCAGTGATCATCTTGTTGTTAAGATTGGTACCATTATCCGTAATGATCCTCTCAGGTATACCGTATCGACAGATTAGGTTGTGCCGAATGAACCGTGCCACGACGCTGATGGTTACGGTAGCATAGGAAGCTGCTTCAACCCATTTTGTGAAGTAATCAATTGCTACCAGGATGAAGCGATGCCCGTTGGATGCCGTCGGTCTGATTTCGCCGATCATATCAATGCCCCACATTGAAAAAGGCCAAGGTGCTGTCAAGACGTTCAGAGGGACCGGAGGAATGTGCACCTTATCAGCATAGATCTGGCATTTATGACAAGTTCGCGAGTGCTGATAACAGTCAGCTTCCATTGTGGACCAGAAATATCCTGCCCGAAGGATTTTCTTTGCCATGGTATGTCCACTGGAATGTGTTCCGAATGTACCTTCATGTAGTTCTGCCATGATCTTCTCTGCTTCAGTCTTATCCACACAACGCAGTAAGGTTGAATCATGGTTTCGCTTGTACAGAATGCCGTTGCTGAGGAAGAACTTTGCCGTGAACCTTCTCAGGAACTTCTTGTCATTAACAGATGCACCTTCGGGGTATTCTTGAGCTTCCAAGTACCTCTTCACTTCATGATACCAGGGTTTCTCTGTTACCTCTTCGGCCTCAAGATCACAGCAATATGCAAGTTCGTCCAATTTCCCGATAATGATCCGGGGTGCCTCGTTGTCCCATTTGACTTTGAACATAGAAGACATTGTAGCTAGCGCGTCCGCTAACTGATTCTCCTCTCTTGGGAAGTGTTCAAAAGTTATCTCTTCGAAGTGGAGAAGCAATGTCAGTACATACTCCTTGTAAGGAATAAGATTTGGGTGTTTCGTATCCCACTCGCCTTTGATCTGATTGATCACGAGAGCGGAATCTCCGAAGACACTCAAAAACTTGATCCTTAAGTCGATTGCAGCTTGAAGACCCATGATGCATGCCTCATACTCCGCCATGTTGTTGGTGCAGTTGAAACATAGCCGAGCGGTGAGTGGAGTATGAGTGCCTTTGGGGGATATGATCACAGCGCCGATACCATTACCCAAAGCGTTTGAGGCTCCGTCAAAGTGCATAGACCATCGGGATCCTTCCTCAGGTCCTTCATCCGGTCCAGGTACTTCACAATCAGTCACTACCATGATATCTTCGTCTGGAAATTCAAAGTTCAACGACTGGTAATCGTCCAAAGGTTGGTGTTCCAAATGGTCTGCCAATACAATTCCCTTGATTGCTTTTTGAGTCGTGTACTGGATGTCATATTCTGTCAAGATCATTTGCCACCTTGCTGTTCTTCCAGATAGAGCAGGCTTTTCGAATATGTACTTTATTGGATCCATTTTTGAAATCAACAGAGTAGTGTGAGTCAACATATACTGTCTCAGCCGACGAGCAGCCCATACCAGAGCGCAGCAAGTTTTCTCGAGCAGTGAGTACCGAGTCTCACAGTCGGTAAACTTTTTGCTCAGGTAATAAATAGCGTGCTCTTTTCGGCCAGACTCGTCATGCTGCCCCAGCACACACCCCATTGAGTTGTCAAGTACCGTCAAGTATAAGATTAGAGGTCTCCCTTCAACCGGCGGCATAAGAATGGGTGGTTCTTGGAGATACTCTTTGATCTTTTCGAAAGCAGCCTGACATTCATCGTTCCAACGTACTACTTGATCTTTCTTCAGCAGTTTGAAGATTGGTTCACAGGTAGCAGTTATATGTGAGATGAATCGGGCAATGTAGTTCAACCGTCCTAGAAAGCCTCTGACTTCTTTCTCTGTCTTGGGAGTTGGCATCTCTTGTATGGCTTTCACCTTGGCAGGATCCACTTGAATACCTTTGTCGCTTACAATTAAGCCTAGCAATTTTCCAGATCTCACCCCAAAGGTGCACTTGTTTGGGTTCAACCTCAGCTTATACAACTTCAGACGGTCAAACAGCTTCCGCAGATGGTCAAGGTGCTCCTCCTCAGTTTGGGACCTTGCAATCATATCGTCGACATACACTTCGATCTCATGGTGGATCATATCATGAAATAAAGCAACCATAGCACGTTGGTATGTTGCCCCAGCATTTTTCAACCCAAAAGGCATGACCTTGTAGCAAAAGGTGCCCCACTGAGTAACAAAAGTGGTCTTCTCCATGTCTTCAGGAGCCATCTTGATTTGATTATAACCAGAGAAGCCGTCCATGAAGGAGAATACTTTATGCTGAGCAGTGTTATCAACCAGAACGTCGATGTGAGGCAGAGGGAAGTCATCCTTAGGGCTTGCCCTGTTCAAATCCCTGTAGTCAACACACATTCGGACCTTACCATCCTTTTTCGGCACTGGAACCACATTGGCAATCCACTGAGGGTAAGAAGTTACAGCTAGAAACCCGGCATCAAATTGTTTCATAACCTCAGCTTTGATTTTCTCGGACATTTCTGGATGCATACGGCAGACCTTCTGTTTTACCGGAGGGCAATCTTCCTTGGTAGGCAGGTGATGAACCACAATGTCAGTATCCAACCCAGGCATGTCTTCGTAAGACCAGGCAAAGATTTCCACATAGTCATGCAGCATCTGAATCAACCGTTGTTTCACACTGAGCTCTAGATTGGCACCAATCTTGACTTCCTTTCTGTCTGTCTCAGTACCCAGATTTACCGTTTCCACTGGCTCTTCATGTGGCTGAATGGCCCTCTCTTCCTGGAGTAGCAGTCTTGCAAGTTCACCAGGCACTTCGCAATCATCTTCACCTTCGTCTCCGGCTAAGTTGATCGGATTTTCGAAGTCATAACTGGCAGTAGCAGAGTCGTTACTAGTGAGATCCAGAATGGATTGGAACCTGTATAAGTGAGTGTGTGTAAATATAGCTGTTTTGCAATATATAATAAGGAAAGAAAAGGAGCGCAAGATTTTGAAATGCATCAAACGTCTAATGTTTTGATTAATGATATATGAAAATGACATACAACAGCCCTCACAAATGAAGCCGCGGTGCCCCGGGTAGGAAACCGAGCCATAAGAGTTTCAACATATTGTTTGTTACAAATTGAAAACAAAAGAGTTCATTACTCAGTGACAAAAGTAATAGGTGTGAAGTCTTTGGCAGTCCAGTTGCTTGGTCCACTGTCGGTTGTTGGGTAGATCCAGCTGTCGAAATCAGATTCCTCCATGCCGTCTTCAATAGAATTCACTCCCGGGTTGGTGATGAACACAGGAGGTCTTCCAATCCTTGCCTTACGAATAGCCTTCTGAGCCTCTGCAGTGAAGCCCAAACCAAACTTGTCGGTCTTCGGAGTGAAGTCAGGAAGTCGGCCCCAGTTTGCGCACTCACCCTTCTTAATCACAGCCCGGGCATCCTTTAAGGAAGCCATCTTCAAAGGAGGATCTTTACTCACAGTTTCAGCTGACGCCAGTGTCTGAGGCACCTCTTCAAAGTGCTGGAATGGAGTCTCAATGAATTCCCCATCCATTTCTATGTACCGGAACGAGTTAAGGTGGCTGACCATATACTCTTCCTCCCCTTGAATTGTAACAATCTTTCCTCTGACTGGGTACTTAAGCTTTTGATGCAGTGTGGAGGTCACAGCTCCAGCCTTGTGGATCCATGGACGGCCCAGCAAACAAGAGTAGGATGGACGGATGTCCATCACATAGAAAGTTGAATCAAAAACTTGAGAACCAACCCTGATTGGAATATCAACTTCACCATGTACCATCCTTTTCGAACCGTCAAAGGCTCGGACAACAATGCTACTGGGCTTGAGCTCCAGACCCTCACAATCCAATCTGTCTAGGGCCTTCTTGGGCAATACGTTCAATGAAGAACCGGTGTCTACCAACACATGGGCAAGAGTAGTGTCCCTGCATTCAATAGAGACATGCAGGGCATCATTATGGTTTTTTCCTTTGGCGGTCAGATCGGCGTCAGAGAAGCCCAAACCATTATCGGCAGTCAAGTTGGCCACACAATCAGTAAATTGATCAGCAGATGTTTCTTGCGGCACATGAGCCGTCTTCAGGAAGGAGATCAGGGCCTTGGCATGGGCCTCTGAACACAATAACAGTGATAGCATAGAAATCTTTGATGGGGTGTGCCCCAACTGCTCAACTACATTGAAATCACTTTTCTTGATAATCTTGAGGATCTCCTCCATCTCTTGCTGGGAGGCTTCAACAGTGGTTGTCTTTGGTGCCTCCGTCAGGGCAGGCAAATCAGTAGCAATCCCTTTGCCCCGAGCATCAGAGGACTCGGCAGCAGGGGTAGAAACAGGAACTTGATTAAGAAGTGGAACATGCACACTTGCAGGTGTGATGATAAGGGGTTTCTGAATAGCTGGTGGCGCAATATCTGGTGAGAACAGCCTACCACTGCGAGTAATTTTGGCAGGCCCGATGATGTTACTGACGCCGGTACTTGTATCAAACTCTTGCTTTACTCCAAGAACATAAACATCTGCCCCATAGTGCCATGGGACAGCTTTGTCGGATGTGTAAGGGAGGGGCCCCGGAACAGTAATGATGATAGGAGAAATCTTCTGAGTGGACATGATTTTGACAGGCTTCTTTGAGGGAGCCTTAGGAGGGTTGTTGAAAATAGTGACAATAGAAACTTCTTCGGCAGGGACAACAGGAACAACAATCTTCTCGAACAAGATTTCCTTGCTATCCATCAGGCTTTGGATACCTAATTTCAGCAAAGGACAACCAAAAGGCGAAACAGCACATAGAAGGCAATCTTCACCATATCCTGGAAATAAACCGGCTAGCAACAGATTCCTTTTAACAGTCGATAACGGAGTAACAATCTCTTCCATGGAGGCTACATACTGGTCTTCTTCCACAGCACTCACTCCATGCTGGGGCATGGGAGCAGTCACAACATTGGGTCTTTCGGGCGCCTCAAACTGTATTTCCTTAGCATCAATAAGGTCTTGAACCTTATTCCTCAGAGCCCAGCAATCGTCCGTAGTATGCCCGGGGCTATCAGAGTGATAAGCGCAACGGGCGTTGGGGTTGTACTTTGGAGAAGCTGTGTTCACTACTTTCGGAGCTTCTTTGACAGTTACCAGGTTGGTTGACAATAGTTGCGGCAATATCTGGGACAAGGTCATACTTAGCCGAGTGTACTGCCTTTTGGGTCTCTCACCTCTTTGTTGATTATACTGCTGAGGAGCAGCAGCAGGCTTTGAAATTACCAATGCATTAACAGCTTGGCGGGGTTCCGGCATAATCTGCCTTCTGGGACCATAAATAGCACTAGCTTCCTTCTTGAAAGGCTTCTTCTCAGTACTCGCGGAGGCACCTTTCTGTATCTTCCCTGACTTGATACCAGCTTCTATCCTCTCACCAGTCAAGATCAGATCTGTAAACCCAGCAGAAGAATTACCAATCAGATGGTTAAAGAACGGACCAAATAAGGTCCCTAGGAACATGTCAACAAGTTCACGGTCAGTCAGTGGTGGCTGCACCCTGCCAGCCAGGTCTCTCCACTTTTGCGCATACTCCTTAAATCCTTCGCCCATCCCCAGTGACATACCCTGAAGTTGGGTACATGTGGGAGCGAGGTCAGAATTGTACTGATATTGTTTATAAAATGCGGTGGCCAAGTCTTCCCAGTTTCGGATACTGGCTCCATCCAGCTGATAGAACCACTCGAGTTGAGCCCCAGAAAGGCTATCCTGAAAGAAATGGATCCAAAGATTCTTGTCTGCAGTGTAAGGTTGGATCTTCCTTACATATGATCCGAGATGCATCTTCGGGCAGGATAGCCCATCATACCTTGCAAAAACTGGCACTTTGAACTTCGGGGGGATCACAATTCCAGCAACTAATCCCAAATCTTCGAAATCTAAGTCGGGAACTCTCTGCAGCTCCATAGCTGCCAACCTGTCTTCCAAGCCTTTGTACTTATCATCGGCGGACGGGTATTGTTGATCAGAGTAGTCTTCGTCCTCTTCAGCCTCCTCTTCTTCAACTTCGGATTCGGAAGGTACCGCAACCGCTTTCCCTTTACTGGTTCCCTCTTCAGATGTAGGGGGAAATTCAAGGACTCTTCTGGCTTCACCCTCAAACCTTCTTCCTAGGGTAGCCACCCCGATTCTCTTCTTCTTCTTTTTCACTTGGTCTTTGTTCCCCAGCAGGGCCTTTAGATCCTCCTAACCCTTAGCCAAGGTCATCAGGAGTTATTGAAACTGTGAGTTCTGAGACTGCAAGTCCTTGACCGTCTGTTCGAGATCCATCTTACTGAAATAAACAGCAGAAAGATAAGGAAACCTGGTGTGGAGACCTGCTTATGCACATGATGAATGGTATGCTTATGTATGCAATGCATTCAAGGATTTAGAAAGTTCAAAATTGTTGCAAACAAAAAGAACGCACATCATATTAATAAGAAGAAATTTGTCAGTACATAAATGCCCCATGGGCCAAATATTACAAAAAACTTCTCAAGGTAAAAAGACGTTGTGCATCCTCTTTGGTGCGATGTAGGTGTTGAGGGTCTCTTCCTCATGGAGTCGGCGGGTAAGCTCCAAAACCTTCCTCTCACTGGCGTAGAAGCTGGCTTCAAAAGTGTTCCGTTCCTCCTTGAGTTGGATCCAACTCTTCTGCATCTCCTCCCACGATGTAGGCATGTCAGGATACAGGATGATGTAGGGAACCTCTCCTTCCATAACGGGCTCTTTAATCACAGGGAGAACATGAGGATAAGGCATCAATAGACTCTGGGCTCGGGTTCGTACCCACTTGAGATAAGGCTCAAGAGGGATGGAATTCTTGTGCCCCAGTGTCTTGCTGTCTACCTTGTTAGGCATCCTCCAAGCTCTGATGAACCTTTGGCGAAGTCCTTGCACATCGTTGTCGAAATCAAAAACTAGGTCAGGAATCAACATGTCGTGAGGGCCATCCCTCCGTGCATATCCAAATTGTCTCAAGGCTAGACAGGGGTTGTAGGTAATGCCTCCTCTAATGCCAAGTAATGGAACATTAGGGAACTCTCCACAACGATCGACGATGATGACATTTTCTCTGGTCTGAGAACACCAATGTACATCAGAGTGAGTAAGGGTCATCAACCGTTGTGACCACCTTAAACCTTGGTCATTCTTCAAGATAGATTGTGGAAGGTGCGAAATAAACCACCTTGCAAGGAGAGGAGTACAGCACATGAGAACACCCCTCTTTCTCATTGTTCGAGTGTAAAATGAGTGAAGAATGTCCCCAAGCAATGTTGGTATTGGATTTCTGGATAAGAAGATTTTGACGGCGTTGACATCTACAAGCTGGTCAGGATTTAGGAACAAGACCAAACCATAGATGAGGAGTGCCACAATTTCTTCAAAGGCTTGTAGATCCAATGAGTTCCAACACTCTTGTGCCTTCTCAAACAAGAATTTTGCCAAGAAGCCTTTGACACCGCTTCTAGTTTCCCAATGCCCCTTGATGTCAGATGGCTGTAGGTGTAGTGCTTGAGTAACATCTTCAGGCTATGGTTCCTTTTCCGTACCGTTGTAGGGTAGTTGATTAAGGATAGGAATTCTCAGGAGTTGAGAAAATTCCTCCAAAGTGGGCACCAACTGGTAGTCGGGGAAAGTGAAACAGTGGTGAAGGGGGTCAAAGAACTGGAACAACACCTTTACCATGTCCTCTTCAATGCTTGTGTTGACTAGACTAAGCAGTCTACCATGTCTTTCACTGAAGGGAGAGCTTTTCGAAATTCTTGATGTGAGCTCCTTGAGTTGAGGAGGGATTCTCACAAGGTTGACTTGGATAGTTTTCCTTCGAGGAATTTCCATGACCTACAAAACAAGAACAAAGATGAAGATCTAAACCCTTGAAGTGGTTAGCGTATGCATATGATGCTTTATGATGTTCATGATGTATGCACAAAACATATGTACAAGCAATTCACACCAAACCCTAGTTTCAGGCTTGCATGGGGTTTCATAGGTAAGTACCCTCTTGAGTGTAGTTGGCTTAAAAACCCGTCCTAAAAATAGTAACCGGGTTCTAAGGAGCTCAATATCATTGGATTGTTTTCCATGTTCATTGTTTTGGTTTAGCCACTTAACTAGCGACCAAAATATTCCAAGAAAACAACCCTCAATGAGTGTAGTATCGAGTATCTACCAACTTCGGACTGCACCAAAGCCGGCCATCTCACTACCCCTAATGAAAGGCCAAGATGGTCAAGTAAGGTTCTAGGTCATTAGTGCTTAGTGACATCACTCAGCGGCCCCGTACTCTCCTTGATTGAACTCAAGGGTTACCGGTACTCACAAATATGTCGCACTAATATAGCTATTGCTTCAACCGTGTCGGTATACCCCGCACAGTTTCCACAACGTATTGCTATCTATGAATGTTTCCCCAAATCCGGGTGTAGGATTGCAAACCCAAACAAGAGAGCCAAGATATAAAGCAATCAAAACAAACAATTAGTCATGCAAGAGGGTGATCTAAGCCCTAAGGTTACTCCACTTTAAAAGTA
Source organism: Vicia faba (assembly GCA_948472305.1). Classification (NCBI taxonomy): domain Eukaryota; kingdom Viridiplantae; phylum Streptophyta; class Magnoliopsida; order Fabales; family Fabaceae; genus Vicia; species Vicia faba. The sequence continues at coordinate 626,407,013 of OX451739.1, forward strand.
ATCCCCAGCAGAGTCGCCAGTTCTGTGATACGGTGGGAGAACTGACTTGAGGCTTTGCGTTTGTTTTCGCAAATGTTTCGGTTGAGCAAGAGTCACCACCGACTTTTTATTTTATCCTAAGGAAAGGTTAAAAAGCACAGCAAAAACCTTTGAGATGTTTTCTTGGGTTCGGGGAGTAGATTATAGAAAGGGAAGGTATTAGCACCCTTTCTATCCATGGTTATCCATGGGCTCTTAGTTACTTGCTTAGATCAACTTGCCTTGATTTTCAATTGTTTGAAATGGTGCTTTGTGTGTGTGTTTGAAATTGTTTTGAAAAGAGGGCAATGTGGTGGCAACCTTTGTAATGATCCATGTTGGGATGTATACAAAGGTGTATGTCTTTTGAAAAGTTTTCAATGTTTTTTGAAAGTTGTTTTGAAAATGTGTTGTGATGTGTGGTTTTGAAAAAAATAGGCAAGTGTTTTTGTTTTGCAAGTTGGCAAGTAACCAAGAGCTATCTACCCTAAATTTCTCAAAGATCTTTGCTATGTTTTAACCCTTTTAACAATTTTGTTCCACCATTGTATTTGGTGGACAATCTTGTGTTAGGATGTGAACGGGACGGGCGCGGGTCATCGTTTAGACCATGATTGCAATGGTGCCAAGTATCTTTGGGCAATTTTTCATTTAAGGGACTTGATCATGTTTTAGGCAACTTTTGAAAGCGTCATCAAGGGACTATGATCATTTGAATTTGTTTTGTTTTGCCAAAGATACCTAACATGCAACATGGCCCATTATTGAAGGCAACAAGTGGACTACCCTAGGGGTGCAAGTGTGATTAGTGTTGTCCATTTTCATGCTTGTTTATCTTGAATTTAGGTCAAACTATTTTTGGTTAATTTTTGCTTACAAACCCTAATTCTATCATGGTATAATTAGAAAGCTTTTAAAGTGCGAAATTTAAAGATCCTAAGTTATTACAACACAAATATGGGATGGGGGGTACAAATATTCAAATGGGGATATTTTAGCAAGAAATTAAACCTAAACTATTACATCCAAATTGAATTTTTACAAGGTATTTAATTGCACAATAATTAAATAAAATAAAATAAATATGCAAGATGCAAAAATGATTTTTATATGTATGTAAAAAGTATTTTTTTTATGTGTCAAATAAACAAAAATAAAATGAATTAATTTTTGGTATTTTTATGTATTTAGGGCAAAACCCTAATTTTATAAATAAAAGGTATTTATTATATAATATATGCAATATTTATTAATTATGTACAAAAAATAAATAAAAAGGAAGTATATTGTAAAAAAAAGTGATTTTTTAAGTTAAATATTAATAAAAATGAAAATGTATTATTTTTATGTTTTTAACCTAAATATACTAATAAATATATAAGTATTTATAATATTTACTAAATATATTAAATATGTATAAAAATAAAATATTTAATATTTACAAAAAAAAGTATATTTTTTATAAAATGTTTTCAAAAAGATAAAATAAAATGAAATCAGAAAATAAATATATTTGTATTATTTTTAGTTATTTTAAATAAAAGTATATTTGTGTTTATTTATGTACAAAACTAAATGAACCCAAATAAATGTCAAAAAATACAAAATAAAATGTGAGAAAAATATTTTTAATATTTTTTATGCTTTGACAAAAATAAATAAGTCAGAAACAAAAATCAAAAGTAAAAAATAATGAAAATAAAATGTAATGGGCCAAGGGGGTGCATGTGAAATGCAGTGGTGCAAAAAGGAAGAATAATACAGGCCCAGCCCAAGAAGACTTTGTCTTCAACCTCTGAACAAAAAAAACAGAGCAACGCGTGCTTCCTGCTATATAATAATTCCTGGACTTTCAAGCAAAACTCATAACACAAGAAATGTAGAGCATCAAGAGACGAATCCAGACATATAAAAAACTTAACTTAACTCTCAGAAATGAGAGAGAATTTCTCCATCCCTAATTCTTGACCTAAGTTTTTGTCAATGTTCAGGTCTTAAATTCTCTCAGCATGTGCAATATAAATGGAAAGTGAGGATATGTGTAGCTTCAGGGCCATGAGTAGAGCATTTTTCATTCATAAACTTAAAGCTAACTCTTCCTAGATTGAGAGATAGAAGTTCATGAACTTACCTGTTCAGCTTGGATCGTGTCTGGCAATGGAGGTACTTTCAGTGCAATGTGAGGCCTTGTACAGCTTGCTTGAAGGTCAGGGATGCTTCTCCAACCTTTAGCTTGCTTTGAAACCAAGTGAATCAAGCTATGGCAATCAACCTGCAAAACAGAAAAAGTGAAAATGGTGAAGTTGGTTAGAGGTGTTACAGGTCGTGTCCAATGCTTGGGATAGTTTGTGTAGGTGGTATGGAGTGTGTATGAACTGGTTTTGGCCAAGGCGCACGAATGGATTGAGTTATGGAAGTCCAACTGCAGAGGTGACTCTGTTTTTTGCAGTAGGATGGTGTTTTGATGAATGATGAGGTTTGGAAGGTGTTTTGGTCGTGCCTTAGCTCAGTTATGTTGTTTGGGATCTGTCTAACAAGTTTGTCTTAGCTTCTCTTGGCAGAAATGAGAGTTGGATATCAATATGCCAAGTTTCTTCTAACTTAAGCAAAAAATGACAAGTTGGTTTACAAGCTCTCCTAGGCCCCTCAAGTATGCTGCACACTTGAGTCTTGATCAGTGTGTTATGTCCCTGAACTTGTGCCAAAAGGATTTGCCTTGTACTTCAAAGATTGCAATCTTGACATAAAGTTCAACTTTTCAAAAATGGATAAATTGCTTTTTCCATTTATGGCTCAATCTTGTATGCAATGGTTAAACACACAAGATAAGGCTTAAACACAAAGGATTGGCATTAAATTTATAAGTGTAAATGAGATTAGAGGCCTGTAATGTAGCTTGCATATGCTGAGTTTGAAAATCCATAAGTTATGAACATGCCTTTGGCCATGAATCAAAGTGACTTTTGCTCATATTTCCAAATTCGATTCTCCCTAACCACAAGGTTGTTTGATGAGTTCTTTGATATTTTGGAAAGCTTGGAATGTGTACTAAAATCCATCTTTGTAATGCAATTTGAAATTCCAAGTGGAAGCATGTGAAAAGTGGCCATGAAGTTAGGTAAAAATCCTGCCTAAAATAGGTCAAAATTTTTCTAAGTTAAGAATGTTTTGCACCCTTGTTCCAAAAATCATAACTTGAGCTACAAGCTTCTTTTGAGGAAACTTTGTGAATCAAAGTTGTAGATTTTGCAATGGACTACAACTTTTATGTTTTGAGTTTTGTTTGAATCCAAATGCATCTTGGTAAAAAATGGGACAAAGTTAGGAAAAAATTAGGGATTTTCATAACTTAGAAAAATTCTAAGTTATGAAAATTCTTCATTTCAAACCCTAATTTGTGATTTTTGATTTCTTGATGAACAAGCTTCATATTTTGACATGTCTTGATGAAAAATGAATCTTGACACTTGATTTTGACCAAAAAGTCAAAGTTTGACTTTTCAGTATACAGTCAAATTTGGCTCAGTTGACTGGAAAATTCATCTGTCAATCTTGTGCATTTGGGATCTTTTGAACTTGTTGAACATGTCAAGACAATTCCATGGTGTCCTTGAGTCCATATGTGATCTTGGTTTGCCATTGGCTAGGTCAAACAGTCAAAAATTGCCTTTGTGCAGTCAAAACCCTAAAAATGACCATTTTGCCCTTTTGGTGATCTGATCAAATTTCTTGTGGAATTGTGATCCAAACTTGATCAAATGGTCCATATGAGTTCATAATGTTGATGTGGGTCAAATATCATGAGGTTTGACTGTCAATTGACCACAGTTGACTTTTTCCCCAATACAGTTGATTTCTAGGTCAAATGTCCAATTGATTGGGCAAAGATTGGAATCAAGGCTTGAAATTTGGTATGGATAAACTTGTGGGTCCAATATGAAGCATGAAAGTCACTTTGGGCCTTTTGGGTCAAAAAATCTTTGTGCAAACTCAAACCCTAATTTGGGTCAACAGTGCAAAGGAGGAGTCTTGAGCAGAGCAAACCCTAACTGGATCTTGAGCTCCAAGGGTCTTGTGGTGAGAAAATAGTGATGAAATGGGAGGGCAAATTTTGGGGTACAACAGCATGCCTCTTTCGTTTGGGCATGTGGCTCCCTTCGTGTAAGTCTTTGTTTGAGCATTGATCTTTTGTGTGCTTGCTTGGAGTCACAAAGTTTAGACCTCCTCCATGCAGGCTTCGACAAGACATTGACTATGTTTGTACTAGCTTCGACTGGACAACATTTCTCTTTAGTATGCTGCATTTCCATCCTTGACAAACTTCAGCACATGGTTGATGGCCCATTCAAAAGACATATAGTGGTGGACTTGAGGGGCATACATATGAGTCCCTGTCGAAGGATACACCTTACTAGTCCATTCGAAGGACACATTTGGCCCCTTCAAACGATGCACAAAGGTGATTCGTTCGAAAGACACTTGTTGGAGGAAAGTCAAACAATATGTTTGGAAGAAGAATCTGGTCGAAGGAGGGTCAAAATGAAAGGATGAAATATTCAAAGATGCTTGCTGCCAAGTTCAGGCATGGTACACTGGCCAAAACTGCTGCACAACAGTCTTGAAACACTGCCCCATTCTTGCACCGAAATAGCATACAAGAACTGTCCCTCGAAGGCTACAAAGAGCAGTTTACTCAAATTGTTCAAATTATTTTGTTTTCCCTCCAAAAGCTTCAGCCAACTTTTCCTATAAATAAGAGGCTCCAACACATGTTTAGGAGGACTTTTTGGCCAGGGGAACGAATCTTCAAAAAATTCTCAAACACTATAAAGCTCTCAAACACTTAAACACTCATCAAACACATACCCAGAATCCAAACACGTATCCCCTTAGAATATGAAACATCCCTATACCTTGTTACCCTTCGAATCTAGTAGGAAGAACCTCACACTTGTTCTTCTCTTTCGAATCCAGTATCAAAGACATAACCCCTGGTTTCTCCCTTCGAATCCAGAAGCATTCAAGGAAACCACTTAAAGGCCCAGCACACGTTCCAGCCTCAAGCAAGGTAAGTCATTCTTAACCTTGAACCCTTCATTTCTAGCATAACATGTAAATAAGCTTCCTTTTCGTTTCAAACATGTACGTAGTGTTTGTTACCTTTTCGTTTCCACCCTTTTAGTTTGTTTTTATTGCCTCTCCTTTTGGTTTTGCTCTTTGGTTTATTACAAATGCTTTAAGAACTAACCTGGCCCTGAGGTAATGATAGCATGGCCTTAGGCCATGTTGCTATTTAATATCTCAAACGAAATAAACAGGAGACAAGAGTATGAAACGAAGCCTCAGGCTTCCTCACTGACTCCAGGCCCAATCGAAGGAGGCAGAAAGGCAGATTACATCTTATACTGGTTCCACTGGTCCCAATCGAAAGGCACAACATGCTGACCGTGAGGCCTCAGTCGAAAGTCATGCCTTCACCCTTTTAAGGCCAAATCGAAGAGAGCCAGAAAGTGCAGAATCGAAGGGTTTTCTGCCTCAATCGAAAGACCCTCATTTTTCTTGATTTTATTTTATTTTTGCCTTTATATTTTCATGCAATTCAATATGGTTGCAATAGTGTAGGATTTTATCTTTCTGTGCTTTATTACTTTTATATGCTTGCTAGTAAATAGGATATGTATGGCCAGATAAAATCAACAAGTAGACAATCACTAATAAAAAAAACAAAGCATGAAAATAACACACATGCACACTTGCACCCCTAGGGTTTCAATCCACTTGTTGCCTTCAAAAATGGGCCATGATATGCATGTCAAGTACTTTGGCAAAACAAAAACAAAACAAAAGATCATAGTGCCTCAATGACGCTATCTGAGTTGCCTAAACAAAATGATCAAGTCCCTCAAGAAAATTGCCAAAAATACTTGACACTATTGCTATCATGGTCTATACGATAACCCGCGCCTGTCCCGTAAAAAATCCTAACACAAGGTTGTTCACCAAATACAATGGTGAAACAACACTGTTAAAAGGGTTAAAAACATAAGAAAGATCTTTGAGTAAAATAGGGTAGATAACTCTTAGTTACTTGATCAAAAACTTGCAAAAACATCCTTTCTATCTTCAAAACACACTTCTCCACACAATTTCAAAACCCTACTTTCAAACATTGAAAACTTTTCAAAAGATAAAAACACCTTTGTATACATTCAAACAAGAATCATTACAAAGGTTGCCACAACGATGGCTTCTTTTCAAAACATCTTTCAAAACCACACACAAAGCACCATTTCAAACAATTTAAAAGCAAAGCAAAGTGATATAAGCAAGTAACTAAGAGCCCATGGATGACCATGGATAGAAAGGGTGCTAATACCTTCCCTTTCTATAATCTACTCCCCGAACCCAAGAAAACATCTCAAAGGTCTTTCCTGTGCTTTTTGGCCTTTCCTTAGGATAAAATAAAAAGTCGGTGGCGACTCTTGCTAAACTGAAACATTTGCGAACACAAACGCAAAATCCCAAGTCAGTTCTCCCACCGTATCACAGAACTGGCGAATCTGCTGGGGAAATATTCTAAAAGTGGAGTAACCTTAGGGCTTAGATCACCCTTTTGCATGATTATTATTTGCCTTGATTGCTTTACATTTTGGTTCTCTTGTTTGGGCTTGAAATCCTCCACCCGGATTTGGGAAACATTCATAGATAGCAATACGTTGTGGAAACTGTGCGGGGTATACCGACATGGTTGAAGCAATAGCTATATTAGTGCGACATATTTGTGAGTACCGGTAGCCTTTGAGTCAATCAAAGAGAATACGGGGCCGCTGAGTGATGTCATTAAGCACTAATGAACTAGAACCTTACTTGACCATCTTGGCCTTTCATTAGGGGTAGTGAGATGACCGACTTTGGTGCAGTCTGAAGTTGGTAGATACTCGATACTAAACTCATTGAGGGTTGTTTTCTTGGAATATTTTGGTCGCTAGTTAAGTGGTTAAACCAAAACAATGAACATAGAAAACAATCCAATGATATTGAGCTCCTTAGAACCCGGTTACTATTTATAGGACAGGTATTGAGCCAACTAAACTCAAGAGGGTACTTACCTATGAAACCTCATGCAAGCCTGAAACTAGGGTTTTGTGTGACTTGCTTGTACATGTGTTTGTGCATACATCATGAACATCATAAATCATTATATGCATCCACTAACCATTTCAAGGGTTTGGATCTTCATCTTTGTTCTTGTTTTGTAGGTCATGGAATCTCTTCGCAGGAAAACAATTCAAGTCAACCTTGTGAGAATCCCTCCTCAACTCAAGGAGCTTACTTCCAGGATTCCATAGAATTCTCTCTTCAGTGAAAGACACGGTAGACTCCTCAACTTAGTCAACACCAGCATTAAAGAAGACATGGTGAAAGTTCTCTTCCAGTTCTTTGACCCCCTACACCACTGTTTCACATTCCCTGACTACCAATTGGTGCCTACTTTGGAGGAATTTTCTCAACTCCTGAGAATTCCTATTCTTAATTAACTACCCTACAACGGTACGGAAAAAGAGCCAAATCCTGAAGATGTTGCTCAAGCATTACACTTGCAACCATCTGATATCAAGGGGCATTGGGAAACCAGAAGTGGTGTCAAGGGTTTCTTGTCAAAGTTTGTGTTTGAGAAGGCACAAGACTGCTGGAATTCTCTTGATCGACAAGCCTTTGAAGAAATTGTGGCACTCCTTATTTATGGGTTGGTCTTGTTCCCAAACCCTGACCAACTTATAGATGTGAATGTTGTTAAGATTTTCATGTCCAAGAATCCCATACCTACATTACTTGGGGACATCCTACACTCATTTTACACACGAACAATGAGGAAAAGAGGTGTTCTCATGTGCTGTACTCCTCTCCTGGCAAGGTGGTTTATTTCTCACCTTCCACAATCAGTTTTGAAGAATGAGCAGGGTTTAAGGTGGTCACAACGGTTAATGACCCTCACACATTCTGATGTATATTGGTGTTCTCGGTCCAGAGAAAATGTCATCATCATTGATCATTGTGGTGAATTCCCTAATGTCCCATTGCTTGGCATTAGGGGAGGCATTACCTACAACCCCTGTCTAGCCTTGAGACAATTTGGATATGCTCGAAAGGATGGCCCTCATGACATGCTGATTTCGGACCTAGTTTTTGACTTCGACAACGATGCGCAAGGACTTCGACAAAGGTTAGTTCTTACTCAGCCCAGTCAACACGCTAGATCCAGTGTGATGCTGTTTCTGACGGTCCATGGTATGACTTGAGCGTTGGATCTGTATTGATGATGAATCCAATGGATGGATGGTTAGTTGTAAATATAATAACATAAATAAAATATAAAGGAAATAAAGTGGTATTTCCCAAACGCGCGCGTGATTCAAATCACCCAATGGGATTCTGCCACCTAATTGTCTTCTTCCCCATAAATGTTGTTTTTGGCCACACTTTTACCTACAGTCGTTTCCGTCACTAAAATCTATAGTGACGGATTTTGTTCGTAGCCATAAACCTGTAAAATTCAAAAACACAGCACAAGCAGAATAAATTCAAACCAAAGACATGGATCAATTGCAAATCATCTTCTAAGCATGATAGTACCCCTGATTTTGTCCAATTTTGCCTCTATATGGAATTCCCAATTTGGGACCTCAAAATCCTAACAATGGCATTGTTCCATTCCTGCACTTAAACTTTAATCAAACCAATCAAAAACATTGCAAATATGATAGCAAGCATGGATATATGATCAAAACATGTTTATGATGGATAAATTATTGAAAATGAATCTTGAAAAAAGATGCAAACTGTGGCACTGTGAGGCGTGATTTCTGAAGGTTTTAAGGCTGGAGGATGATTGGAATAGCTTCAAGAAATGTCCAGGAACGGATTGCTGGCCTTGGAATTGCTTGAATCAGTCTATGGAGGAATATGTGATCAGCATTTTTTTTGACAAAAATTTAAAGTTGACTCCTTTGTTTTCATGACCAAGAACCCTTTTTTATGCTTTGGAAATGTTATGTATATATCATAGAATGATTTAGGTCAACAAAAACTGATCATATCTTTGAAAATTATGGAGATTTGATTTCATTCTTTGTCTTGTATGATTTGTTTCCAAAATAGACCAAATTAAGATCTTTCCCAATCAATTAGCTCTTGCACAATTTTTTTGATTTTCTAGATGTTCATGGACTCATAATATGCTCATAAAATCAAATCTTTGATTTTATTTGATTATTCTACTATTTAAATTGATTTATTTTGATTTAAATGGATAAAAAATCAAAATAAATGATAAAAATAATAAAATAATAGGTGGATAAGCTCAGGAGTCGTGGGTCCTCTTAGAAACAAGTTTCAAACAAGAAAACATGGGCCCATTTGGAAAAAAAGTCATTTTGATCAATGTTAACTTCATGCATATTTCCAAAAATTGGTCAATTTTGACAACACACATCTCTCTCATTTTTAACCCTAGAGATGTGTTCTTGGAATATTAGGAAATCTTAGGATGTCCCCTAAACAACCCTTTTGGTTTCATCTCAATTGGGTCTTCCATGTTCATGTAAGAAGCTTTGACCCAAAAGGTGTTTTCGTTGACTTTTCAAAAGGACCTATAATGTAGAAATTCATATCTTTTGATGAGTGCATATTTTGAACTTGTGGGATGAAGATGAGTTGTAGGGAATTTCATCCTCTTAAAAATGAGCCTTGGATGGAAAAGATCTGATAAAGTATGAAGAAGTTATGTTTGGTCAAAGTTTTATTGACTTTTCCTAAGAAACCCTAATTTAGCAACTTTTGGGTTTTTATGAATTTAGGGCATTCCTTGAGGAATCATGATCAAACCTTGATAAAATGATTGGATATCACTTCAAAAATTTTATGTGGACCAAAAATATTGAAGTTTTACTGTATGTGGGCCACAATTGACTTTTGACCTAGTATAGTTGATTTTCGGGCATCTGAGCAATTGACTGAGCACACTTCTTGTGCAAGGCATGAAACTTGACATAGATGATCTTGAGAACATATTTGGACCATGGAAGGAATTTGTGACCTTTTGAGTTCCCACACCCTGATGAAAATGGAAACCTTAGTTTGAGATATATTGCCTTAGGAGAGTGTTTGTCTGGTCAACTCTTGGGCATCCTTGAGCAAGTTGAGGACCTCAATGGGCATGTGTTGAGTAAAATGAGAGGGAAAATTTTAGGGTAAAATAGTTACGATCGTAACCAGAGTCTTCATTTTAATCATAGATTTCCACCTCCACCATCACACCTTATAGCTGGAAGAATGTAGGGGCATCCACCTGTCACGGGTAACCCTCCGTATCCAGATCTTGAATTGGACCAGAATGAGGATGTGTATTCTATAATAGGTAGTGAAGCGAGTTTACCTGCAGAAGACCCGAATTACTGTATGTTAGAGGAAAGGCTGAAAGTTGTTGAAGGGCTGAGAATGTCAGGGTTTAATGTTACAAATTTGGGGCTGATGCCAGGGGTGAGAATCCCTCCAAAGTTCAAGGTTCCTATCTTTGACAAGTACACTGATGCTACTTGTCCTAAAACTCATGTGAAGGCTTATTACTGAAAGATATCGGTATATTCTGAAGATGAAAGATTATTGATGCACTTTTCCAAGATAGCTTATCTGGGGCATCATTGGAATATTATATGCAACTTGAGAGAACCTATATCAGAAACTGGAGGAATCTAGTCGAAGCTTTCTTGAAGCATTATCAGTATAACATTGACATGGATCCAAACATGACCTAGTTGATGAATTTGACTCAGAAATCCAATGAAACCTTCAAGGAATACGCCTAGAAGTGGCGTGAACTTGCTGCAAGGGTGCAACCGCCCATGGTGGAGCATGAAATGATTGATATGTTCCCGAACACCCTTCAAGGACATTATTATGTGGCATGTAGTACTTATGCTAGTTTTTCTAAAATGGTCATGTATGGTGAACATATTTAAAGCATGTTGAAGTCAGGTAAGATTCAGGCTGCTGATGTCGGCAGTTCTTCCAGTGGGAGTGGAAAGAAAGAATTTGGTGGATATCCCAGAAATAAGGAGGGAGAAACTAGTGATGCGTATGATAAAAAAGGTTGAAGAAGAGCCCAACCATAGGTTAATGCTATAACAATATATGCGGCCCAACCATAGCAGCAAACTCAGCAACAACAACAACATCAACATCCACAGCAGTAGAGGTAGAAAAATGCTCCTCGACAACCGAGAAAGTTTAATCCAGTGCATATGTCATATTTTGTATTACCTTAGGGTTTGCTTCATCTCAAGTTACTTACTCAAAGAAATATGTTTCCTCTACCCGAGAAGCTTACTGAGAATTACGATGCAAATGCCAAGTGCGAGTTCCATACCGGTGGCGTAGGCCACACCGTGGAAAATTGTGTGGCATTGAAGTATAAAGTGCAAGATTTGTTGGATGCCAAGGTTATTCAGTTTGATCCCATTCCAGATCCTAATGTCCTCCAAAATACAATGCCTCTCCATGCAAGGGCAGTTGTTGATACTATTAGCGAAGATGGGGAAGAGTAGAATTTGATCATGGATGTAAATTTGGTGACAACTCCATTGCCATTTATGAAGAAATATCTGATTAAGAGAAGTGTTTACCTGAGTTGTATGTCAGATTGTTGCAATTATGAAGTTTGACCTGAAGGTTGTGATAATCTGAAGCCGAGAATTCAGAACCTAATTAGTGAAGTTGAATTCCAGTTTGATAAGATTGTGAAAGATAAGAAAAGTGAAGAGAAGGATATTGATGTAATTTTCATCTCATATACTCCAGTCAGTATTTCTGCGCCAACTAAGCTTGTTCCTTTATTGATCACTTTGCGTGGTATCATTCCCTTTTCTAGTGATATAGATGTATCTTGGCATCACGGTGGGGATGCTTACTATCATGGAGTTAAACAGGAAGACATTTCGTTTGAAGAAAAGCCGTCAGTTCAAGATAGTTTGAATGTAGACAACTTTGCGGGTACTGGAAGAATGACGAGAAGTAGAAGGGTCTTCTCTCCACCAGATAAGCAAGACAATGCAAATGCCTCAGTGAAAGCCAAAGGTAATCAGGTGGTAGTAGATGCCTTGATTCAGACTCCAAGTCCTAACATGACCAAGGACGTGGAGTAAATCATGAGATACATCAGAAAATCTATTATCGTGTCATTGATCATCTCGGTCAAACTCCGACAAAAATCTCTTTTCTATCACTACTCAGAGACTCTGAGGCGCATCGTAATGCTTTGATGAAATTTTTTAATACCGCATTCGTTCCTCAAGATATTTATGTCAATTAGTTTGAAAGTGTGTTGGCTAGGATTTTTACAAGGGGGTCAAAATCCAACCAAAAGTAAAAAAGGTTCTTTGAATATGTTTTAATTATAGGAAATCGATCGTAGAAGCTGTCGACCGAAGGAGATTTAATAAAAGGGAAATTTGGGCTTGTAGACGTGGTCGACCAGAAGAGAGGCCTCATAAGTAATGAATTAGGCCTAAGAGTGTTAAAAAGCCCAAAGGAGGGAATAACTAACGAAGCAAAGTCTTATGAATAGAGAACATGGGTTTGATAACAAGAATGGAGAATATGGGTTTATGAAGAGAAGTTATAATAGAGAACATGGTTTGATAGATAGAATGGAGAATGTGGGTTCGTGGAGGGAAGTTACAAGGGACACATGGCTCTTAAGGAAGCGAAGACCACTAAGAAAGTAGTTATTTTCATGTATTATAAATAAAGCATTTAGTGCGTAGTGTAAGAGGTTCAAACTTTCACATTTCTACACGCTAGTCACTCAGAGTATCCAAGAGAACGAGCGAAATGAGTCAAGCATGAGTGATGTATGTTTGAATCAACCTATTTTAAATTGTTTTGATGTTATGTCATCTATTTTTATAGTTTAATCGTCTTTATTTTATTTTGCGTTTCCTATTTTATTGCTTTTAGGCCCGCTTTTCCTTAGTTGAACGGGCCCTTTAGAAAAATTCTTGTGGAAACACTCGAGAACTGAGGCATTATACTGAGATTCCATGGTCGATCTCGCCATTAAACTTTCTATTAAGAGACCAGTGTTGTTTACCAAAACAAGAGGTAAACAAATTGGCACACACGATGGGACATTGCTAATAATTTCGTATTTTTGTGTGTATTTTTGCAGAGTATCTTATAGTTAGTGTCTATATGAATTTGAGGAGTGGTAAACTTGTGTCCAAGTCTGAAATGACACGCTCTGACACAAACACCGCACACACACATGTTTCTACACAAAATGTGGATGTCATACCAGTAAATACCCCAACTCAAAGCGCGACAGTTTTATCTCCCAGAGATCGACCATTATTCATGGTTCGTGGACCACAGTCACAATGAAAAAACCGAGGCATGGGATTTCACCATTTGACCCAAATCGACCACTCTTTCCAGGGGGTCCAGGGTTATCATTTGTCTCTTACCAGTATGGTATGCCTTATTCCATGATGGTTGGGTTACATTTGAACCCGGCCACATATACGAAAAACACAATGGCCATTGGAAATCAAGGAAATTATGTTCCGAGTAGTCGACCGGGTGGTGTTAGTTACGTCCCGCAGTCTACACCATCCTTGAATACTATGTCTGTCATGGATTTAAGGAAACAGATGTATGAGAGTAATTTAGAGTTAGTGAATGTTTTAACTCAATAAATGAGGGTTGCCCCCAATCACGTAGTTGATCAAATAGGTAAATTGATTGACTCATTAGGTGTCCAACCGACTCAGGCGCGACATAGGCTGTTAAGAGTTTTTGAAGAATTGGAGGGGGGTAATAATGAGCATCCTTTTAGACCTTAATGATTGGAAGCGCCCACTTATTAAGAGGAAGAATTCGTTGAACAATACGAACCTAGGCCATTCATAGTTAGGAGAAATCAAGATGCTGATCGAGTGCTAAGAAATGCCACCGTCGAGCATAACAACATAGTGAATATGGTAGAAGAAGTATTGACTCGATCAGGAGTAAATGTTAGCCTCCAGAGGCCTAATTACTCTTCACCCTTCCCTGATTACATTCGACAGAAAGAATTACCTAGGGGATGTAAGGTACCTAAATTTACCAAGTTTGCTGGTGATGCCAATGAGTCGACTATAGAACACATTGCTAGGTAAGAAATAGAAGCTAGAGATATCGCCAACGATGAGGCTTTAAAATTGAGATATTTCCCGTTGACTAAAAATGCTTTTACTTGGTTTACGATGTTGACTCCAAACTCCATACGTACTTGGGAACAACATGAGGGTATATTTCATGAGCAATTTTATATTGGTAATCCCAAGATAAGTTTGAAAGAGTTATCCTCAATAAAGAGGAGGTCGTCTGATTCAATGGAAGATTATCTAAATAGGTTCAGGAATCACGTTGGAAGGGTCGAGATGGTGCCAAAAGAGGTTGGTTCCTGAAGAGTCACTTTTTCCATTTGGAAAAGACTTTGGCTAGCAGTTGTGGTGACATCAACATCGACATCATGTTCTAGATCCTCTAAGCCATCACCTCCAATACCCTCCCCCAGGATGTCATTGTTGGCGTTGTCCTCCTATCCCTTACTGATAGAGGAATACTCAAAAGTATTGTGGGTGATAGGAGAGTTGAGGTCACTCCCAGAAGGCTCACTATCAGTCAAGACCATGACTGGTTTCTTTTTGATCTTAGGAGATTTCAAGATAATCTTAGTGGGGCATTTTTTAGTTTTAACTTTCGGTTGCTGAAACAAAAAAGGAAAGTGATAACATAATCATCAAAAGGACACAATATTTCTAAGATAAAGAGTCTTTAAAGAAGAAGGTACCTGATAGTCTCCTTCAGGACTAGAGTTAATGCTCTCTGGTCGAGTTGGCACATGCTGCAAACCTCGTTCTCTTTCCACCACCAGAGTAGGAACAGTGGCGGAAGTGGCCTTTTTGAAGCGACCTCAGATTGGGTCGACTGGGGATTTTTGGATTTTTTGGAGATGGCAGGAGAAGAGGCATCGTCAACTCGTTTCTCTTTATTAGAATATTGGTTTTGTCTCTTTGGGGACGACTCAAGAGGGACGACGACGTTAGCTTCAAGAGCCTACAAACATGTCAACACAATTAATAGGCTAGAAAATAACGCCAACAACTAGTAAACTATCAAGGAAGTAAATTACCCGAGAAGAAGTTCCAAAGGCCTCATCAGTTGAGGGAGAAACAGTCGTACCACTGACAGCTTCCCTGGCGCGTTTCTTGTGCTCGACAGTTGAATAAGGAAATAACATAAGACAGCGTGTTAGAAGTCAAAACATAAGAAAGAAGGCGACTGAAGGTTACAATATTAAGCCATACCTTTCTTAAACTTTTGCTGCATGGCTTCAAAAGCATGGTTTAGTCAAGATTTGAAGGACTAGAGAGTCCCATTACTTTGCACAAAGTGTACAGTCCACCAGTCATAGAACTCCTTATTGGTGTAGAAGAGGGGATCGAAAGAGATATGAGTTAACTTGGGGACATCAACAACAAAGTGTTGAATTCGTTGAGCATATTCTCCCTCACCATAACATGGTGGATGAATAAAATAGTTCGTCTGATGGCTTATAAAATCTGTGAGGCAAGGGATGGCACAAGCCAAGCTGTCTAGCCACCATATTAGGTTGATAGCACAAGAGTGTCACGCCATCATTAGCTCTTACCCTAGATGCTATGAGCCTAGGGGTTAAAAAATCTTGCCGGATGGCTTTGGATTCAGGGACCTGCGCAAGATCGACAGGAGGAAAGGGTCGAGTAAACCACTCAAGACCAAGTGGTCTACAGGCAAAGGGTGCCATGCTTGGATGAAAAGAAGTGCACCTGAATAAAAAATTCAAGTATTTCTCAATTGACTCCTCTCGAGTCATGTCATTTTTGGAATGCATCATTGTAGCAAGACGAAGGCTTTCGTTGGCACGATTGGCGAATGCTGTCTCCTATGCTTCAGAGAGGCACAATTTGAGCTAGCTCACAAAAGTGGCATTTAACCACAATTTAAGTAGCCAGAAAGGCCCAGCAAGAAGATAGCTTGCTGTAGATGAAAATGAGGTCATATGATTGACCCCCACGCTGAGTGATTCATAGAGTGATACCAAAATAAGTTGGCTCAGGCATATGTGTCAATCCAGATGGAGGTGATGAGCTAATGCAATGAATCGTTTGGCTATCTTCAAAGATCGACTGCAGAAAACATAATTAGAGACCCACAAGGCCAAGAAGGAAATATGTTCGTTATTAGAAACATTGTCGACACCTTTGGCGTGAAAATGCTCCACATATTTGGTGAAGGAAACAATGCCCTTTTCGAA
The DNA here is from genome assembly GCA_948472305.1 of Vicia faba. Taxonomy (NCBI): domain Eukaryota; kingdom Viridiplantae; phylum Streptophyta; class Magnoliopsida; order Fabales; family Fabaceae; genus Vicia; species Vicia faba. Next base: position 626,423,427 of record OX451739.1, read on the forward strand.
AGGAACAATGTTTTCGTCTGCTTCAGTGGGGAGAAATGCTTCACCTGTAGGGCGGAGACCAGTGATGGCCACAACGTCAAACAGGGTGGGAGTGAGCATACCAGCTGTAAAATGGGAGGTGTTTGTATAGCCTCCCCATAAGTAGAGTGTGGAAATCAACATGTAATTGCAATAATTAGGGCCAATCCTAGAAAGTTTAATAAAGTCAAAAAAGCCTTGAGCCTTCCAAATGTCACCCTTCACTTTTTCTACTTTATTTAACCATGCAATATAATCTTGGTTGACAATGGGGGCGGAATGTAAGACTTCAGACTTATGGTAGATGTGCGAAAAATATATGGGGCAATCTCTACTAACAGGGGGTTTGATGGTTCTGTGAGTAGGGAAGCAGCCTTCCAAGTGTTTAGGTAACCGAACCTCATCAAGAATAGGCTCCAATAGAGTGTGAGAAGTGTCGTTGCACATGAAGGGAAGCAACAGTTGGGAGTGAAATGTTTAGAGATTGCGTGTTGGCGTTGGTTCTAAGACAAAAGTGTTTTGATCATGAAGCAGCCATGGAGATGATGGAAGGTTTTTTCAAGGTAAAAGAAATAAAATTAAGATGAAAAGTTATGTGGCGTACAAAGACAAAGAACTTGAATATGCAAGGAAATGTAAAGAGGAAATCAGAGAGATAAAATGGGTATTTATATGACCAAGGAGACCAAACATTAGGGAGAAAGTGGTTGCACGATTGACATGTGTCAAACAGGTGGCAACGAAGTTGATGAAGTTGGTGATTCGGGGGCCATAATCATCATAGGAAGTTGAAGCTAGAAAATAGGGAAGTGGCTGTATGATCGTTGATGTAACGTTTGAGGGAAAATGTCATGATTACGATGACTTCATTTAACACTAAGAGAAAAGGATTAAAATGTCTATTTCTATTCTTTCAGTCGAAAAGGACATTTTAGTGGGCAATTTGTTGGCTAGGGTTTTTACAAAGGGGTTAAAATCCAACCAAGAGTAAAAAAGGTTCTTTGAGATGTTTTGATTATAGGAAGTCGACCACAGAAGCTGTCGACTTGAGGAGATATCATAATAGGGTAATTTGGGCTTGTAGACGCGGTCGACCAGAAGGGAGGCCTCATGAAGAATGGATTGGGCCTAAGAGTGTTAAAAATTCCAAAAGAGGGAATAACTAATGAAGAAAAGTCTTATGAATAGAGAACATGGGTTCGATAGCAAGAATGGAGAATATGGGTTTATGAAGAGAAGTTACAATAGAGAATGTGGGTTCGATAGCAAGAATGAAGAACGTGGGTTCGTGAAAGGAAATTACAAGGGACACATGGCTCTTAAGGAAGCGAAGCCCACCAAGAAAGTAACTATTTTCATGTATTATAAATAAAGCATTTAGTGCATAGTGTAAGAGGTTCAAACTTTCACATTCCCACACGCTAGTCACTCAGAGTACCCAAGCGAACGAGCGAAATGAATCAAGCATGGGCGATGTATGTTTGAATTAACCTATTTTCAATTGTTTTGATGTTATGTCATCTATTTTTATAGTTTAAATGTATTTGTTTTATTTTGCATTTCCTGTTTTATTGGTTTTAGGTCCGCTTCGCCTTAGTCGAACGAACCCTTTTGAAAACACTTTGTGAAAACACTCGAGAACTGAGGCATTGTACTGAGATTCCCTGGTCGATCTCGCTAGTAAACTTTATATTAAGAGACTAGCATTGTTTACCAAAACCAGAGGTAAACAAAGTGTTTGTGCCAGTATCACCGCCAACAATGGTTTGGGCTTCACATATTTTGATCTTCCTCATGAGGGAAGGAATCATAATAAAGAACAACACATCTCAATATAAAGTGTAAGGGGATAATGTTATCTCATGTGCTGATGACATGAGCTCATATTTGAATGTAATTCATAAGTCAGCATTAATGAAAATTGACTACGCATGCCTTGAGTTGCGACCTAGAGACTTAATGGTTAAAGCCTTTGATGGATCTCGACGGTCAGTGTTTGGTGAGGTAGATCCTCCTATCAAGATTGGACCTCAAATATTCACTACAACATTTTTCATAGTGGATATTCAGCCTGCATACTGCTGCTTGTTAGGACGCCAATGGATTCACAAGGGTGGGGAAATGACTTCCACCCTGCATCATAAGATCAAATATCGTGTGAGCGATAAGACTGTAATAGTTTATGGTGAAGAGGAGTACATGGTGGGTTAACCACCTTCTTTTTGTTATGTTGAGGTGGATGGAGAAGTACATGAGACGCCTTTTCAAGTTTTTGAAACTGTGCACATGGTGAAGACTCCTCGCTCTGAGTAGAAGAAGAAACCTGCAACGTCCATGTCCTCCTTGAGAGACGCTCATGCATTGGTTAAAAATGGTCGCCCTAAAGGTTGGGGCAGTATGGTGGAGGTTGTTCCAAAATTCACCAAGTTTGGTTTGGGTTTTAGCCCTGGTGAACATAGCATGGCTCCCAGAGCCCCAAGTCTATCTACTCCTGTAGAGTTTACAAGTGCTGGTGTTTGTAATAGTGGCCAAGTCCATGTTATCGGTGATGATGGCAGTTATTATGAAATTGATGATTGGATTCACCCGAGTGTTCCAGGTGTCGAGCACAACAACTGGACTTCCGAAGATGTCATTCTGGTCACGCTTGTTCACGAGTAATATTTTTGTTTGTTTTTCTTTATCATGCAATGATTCATGTGCTCTGCCCAAGGTGCAGTGAATCATTTGTAGGGCCTCCATGTTTTTCATTTCAATGTTTATCATCAACCAAAAGGATGTCCTTTGCATTCAAATATTGTGATCCTTGTCTTTCTACTTTTTATGTTGTTCAAAATTTTAATAAAAATGGAATATTTTTATTTTCTTTTTCATCATCCACTTTCAAAAAGAAACATAAAACCATTAATCGTGCAAATTAAATCCCACTGTTCTAACAGACCCCTTTGATAACGATGATGTTATCACCTATTATGACTTTGATAATCCCATCAACCAAGCCAAAGAAGAGGCCGAGGAAGATTGTGAACTCTCTGAGGAGTTAGTCAGGTTACTGAGGCAAGAAGAGAGGGCCATCCAGCCGCACCAGGAGTCGATTGAGGTCGTGAATTTGGGAACATAGTATGTTATTAAATATGTCAAGATTGGGGCTTCTTTAGAGGATAGTTTCAAGCAGAGATTGATTGAAATGCTCCAATAGTATATTGATATCCTCATTTGGTCTTACAAAGACATGCTCGGGTTGGACACTGATATTATGGTGCACAAGCTAACTTTGAAAGAAGAATGCCCTCCAGTTAAACAAAAGCTTCGAAGAACTCATTCCAAGATATCTAAGAAGATAAAAGAGGAAGTAGATAAGCAGCTTGATGCAGGATTTCTAAGTGCGATTTCTTATCCCTCGTGGATTTCCAACATTGTGTCATTGCCTAAAAAGGACGGAAAAGTAAGAATGTGTGTTGATTACAGGGACTTAAACAGATCAAGCCCTAAGGATTACTTTCCTCTTCCACATATTGATGTGTTGGTCAATAATACAACTCATGCAAAAGTTTTCTCGTTCATGGATGGTTTCTCCGGGTACAACCAGATTAAGATGGCACCAAAAGACATGGCGAAGACTACTTTCATTACCTCATGGGGGACCTTCTTCTATAAAGTGATTCCCTTTGTTTTGAAAAATGCAGGGGAATCTTATCAATGTGCAATGGTTACTCTCTTCCATGATATGATTCATAAAGAGATCAAAAGTGCACCTTCGGGGTGAGGTCTGGAAAGTTTCTAGGCTTTATTTTAAGTGAAAGAGGTATCTGTTAGAACATATTTGGGTTCTACATCCTTGTAAGAGTTTTGATGATAACAAACACATGATATATATAAAGAACAAATATGCTCTCCAATAATGTATTTTAATATGCAGGGAAATTCTTATGTAAGAAGCATAGAAGATGAGAGAATTAAGTTTTTGAAGCTCTGCTGTGACACATCATACTTAGAAGCAAATCAGTGTAACACGCTTAAATGAAGAAGTTTTAATGTTACAACTTCTGATTGCACCAACGCTGCAAACAAAACTCAGTTATTATGATAAAGTAAAGTTCTAGAAGAACAAAAACAAGTCTCAACGGTAATATTCATCTTCTGATATGATCCAAAGAAAGCAATGTTCTAATGTGTTATAACTCATTCATTACAAATCTAAAAGTAACGGCTGAACCAAGACAAGATCTATATTTTTTGAAAGTACATTAACTACACTTTATCAACCTTCGAAAATCATCTTCTCATGTCTCTCATGCATCGCCTATATAAAGAAAACTTGAAGAAGAAATCGAACACAACTCTACTGCGCACTGACAAAGAAACATATTATTACCCTTCATATCTTGTGTTTTTCAATTGTGTATACATCACTGTTGTGATATAGTTTTGTTTAGAAAACATCTTTGTACACACTATTAATTCTTTTATCTTGTAATACCTTGATAAAACCGAGTTATGGTTTAAACTCAAGAAGACGTTGATAGTAGTCATTGTGTCTGTGTAATCAAGATTTGATTAGTTGATTAAGACCTCATTTGAGAGAGGCGAAATCACCTTGGTGGGTAGACTGGAGTAGTTTGAGTTCAAACGAACCAGAATAACGAACATGTCTACTATTTTAATTTTAAAAAACCCCAATTCAAACCCCCATTCTTGTGTTTTTCTATTCTTCAAAACCCCAATTCAAACCCCCTCTTTATGGTAAGTGAAAAAGGTATCGAGGTTGATCCTGCCAAAATAAAAGCAATACAAGAAATGCCTAAACCAAGAACAAAAAAAGAAGTCGGTGGTTTCTTGGGGAGATTAAACTACATTTCTAGATATATCTCTCATCTTATAGCCACATGTGAACCGATTTTCAAATTGTTGAGAAAAGATCAAATGGTCAGGTGGAAGGACAATTGCCAAGAGGATTTTAACAAAATAAAAGAATATCTACAGGAACCCCTAATTCTCATGCCTCCGATGGAGGGCATGTTTCTAATCATGTATTTGACAATACTTGAAAATTCCATGGGTTGCGTACTCGATCAACATGACGAGACAGGAAAGAAAGAGCAAGTGATTTATTACCTGAGCAAGAAGTTCACAAACTGTGAGTTGAGGTACACTCTACTTGAGAAAAATTGTTGTGCATTAGGCTGGGCGGCGAGGCGCTTGAGGTAGTATATACTGACGCATACAACTTACTTGATATCCAAAATGGATCCTATCAAATATGTCTTTGAAAAACCGACTGTTACAGGAAGAGTGGCCAGATGGTAAATGATTTTAATTAAATATGATATCCAGTACACTACTCAGAAAGTCATCAAGGGTAGTGTAGTGGCAGATTATCTTGCTCACCAACCCGTGGAAGACTATCAACCAATGAAATTTGAATTCCAGATGAGGATATTTTATATATCAGGGATTGTAACATTCCTAGCTCAGAGGAAGGACCTGAACCAAGATCTCAATGGACAATGGCGTGGGAGATGTTATCACTTCCCCTACAGGTTTTCATATTCCGTTCACTGCCCGAATTTGTTTTGATTGTACCAACAACATGACAGAATATGAAGCTTGTATCTACGACACTGAAGCTACAATCGATCTGAGAATCAAGTTCTTAAAGGTTTATGGAGATTCCACTCTTGTGATAAGCTAGATTAATAGAGATTAGGAGACTCGTCATCTAAATCTGATTCTGTATAGAGAGCATGTTATGAAGCTGATTCCTTACTTTGAGGAGATCACATTCAAGCATATCTCAAGGGAAGAAAATAATCTTGCTGATGCTTTGGCTACTTTGTCATCCATGTTGAAAGTAAAGTGGGCTAATGAAGCACCTTCGATTACTATTATAAAGCTGGATGAGCCAACATTTTGTTTTGAAGTTGAAGTGGATGTGGATGGTAACCTATGGTATCACGATATCAAAAGGTACTTTGATGCTTAAGAGTATCCTGAAGATGCGTCTGTTACAGACAAGAAGTTTTTGAGAAAGTGGTCAACCAACTTTTTCCTGAACAATGGTACATTGTATAAAAGAAATTATGATGGTATGTTTCTCATATATGTAGACAAGAATGAAGCAACAAAGGTCATTGAGGAAATGCATGAAGATGCCTTTGGAACTCATTCCAATAGACACACTATGGCTAAGAAGATCTTGAGAGCTGGTTATTAATGGTCCATTAAGGAAAATAATTGCTACAACCACACTCGAATCTGCTACAAGTGCCAAGTATATGCTGGCAAGGTGCACATCCCTCCCGTTTCGTCGAATGTCCTGACTGCTCCATGGCCCTTTGCAACGCGGGGAATTGATATGATCGAAAATATTGAGCCAACCGCTTCCAACAGTCATCGCTTCATTTCGGTTGCCATTGATTACTTCACCCAGTGGGTTGAAGTTGCATCCTATGCAAATGTTACCAAGCAAGTGGTTACCCAGTTTATAAAGCACAAGATTATATGTCGTCATGGGATTCCTAAAAATATCATTACTGATAATGGATCTAATCTCAATAACAAGATGATGAAAGAGCTCTATGAAAGCTTCAAGATCAAACATCACAATTATTCTACTTATCGCCCAAAGATGAATGGAGTTGTTGAAGCGGCCAATGAAAACATTAAGAAGATTTTGCAGAAGGTGGTGGTAACCTACAAAGATTGGCATGAGATGCTGCCTTTCTCTTTACATGGCTATCGTACTTCGCTGCATACTTCAACTGGGGCAACCCCGTTCTCACTTGTTTATGGAACGAAAGCGGTCTTACATGTGGAAGTTGAGATTCCTTCTCTCAGGAATATGAAAGACATTGAGCATGATGAAGCGAAATGGGTGCAAAATCGCTAGGATCAGTTGAACCTCATCGACGACAAAAGACTAGCGGTTGTGTGTCATGGTAAAGTATATCAACAAAGAATGATAAAGGCAAATTACAAAAGGGTGCGCCCTCAGAGGTATACGGCTTGTGACCTCGTGTTGAAGAGGATAATTCTTCCTCAGGGTGATCCCAAGGGAAAGTGGAACTCCAATTATGAAGGCCATTCGTTGTAAAGAAAGTTTTCTCTGGCGGTGCCATGATGCTTACAACAGTGGATGATGAATACTTCCCACTCCCTATTGTGATCGGTGGATCTGGAACTGACTGTTTAATGCTGGTTCGCGAAATGTCGCGGAAGCAAGAGTCGCCACCGTCTTTTATTTTCTCCAAATGGAAAGGACAAAAGCACAGAAAAATTCCTTATAGAGATTGCTCTCGGTTCGGGAGGTAGATTATAGAAAGGGAAGGTGTTAGCACCCTTTCTATCCATGGTTATCCATGGGCTCTTAGATACTTGCTCATTGTGTTTTCAAAATTGTTTGTTTGCTTTTCAACTGTGGGTTTTAAAAGTTTCTTTGAAAATTTCAGTTCGACTCTTGTATCGGTCCTCAAGAGTGTTTGAAAAGTTGCTTTCGAAAGCTTTTTGAAAAGGTGTCGGTGTGAAAAGTATTTTTGAATTTGTTTTGAAATTTAGAGCAAGTATCAAGAGTTGTCTACCTACCCTAAGGAATTCGTCTGTGTAAATGTCCTTTAAAGTAGTGCCATCCCACCATTGAGAGGTAGGTAGCACCACCGTTGGAGGTGTTCGGGTCAATTCGAGGTTCGGGACATGGTGATCACCAGAGCAATGGGAAGACACCTTAGAAGCTACCCTCATGCCAGGTTCCCGGATCATGAGGACTTACTAAGACATCCTCTACTCGACGATCACCTTTCGAGGCAAGGCAACAGTGAGGCGTACCCTAGGGGTGGTGTGCGCGATTTGTGTGTCATGTTCATTTGCATTTATCTTGTCATGTTATTGGTGATCTAACGTTTGCTTTTATTTTTGTCCATACATTCTTTCATGCCTTGATTTAACAGTTAAAAATATTGCGGGAAAGTAAAAATTCTAAGCTATTACAAAAGGCACGGGTCCACATCGCCAAAATTTCTCGAACCCGATTTGACAGAAAAATAAAGAAAGTAAAAGAAAATAAGGAATTAAAAATGCGAGAAATTAATTACAAGGCCTCGGGAGAGATACATAAATATTATAAGAAAAAGAAATAAGTATGCGTGAATTAAATCGAAACGAGGGCGTTGGACCCTTTTTGCAAAATTAGATTAAACGATGAATTAATTAAAATTAAAGGGAAAAGAAATTGTCTTTTTGGTATTTTTTTGGTATTTTGTAATTTTAATGAAAAAAGAATAAAATAAAATAAATGCTAACCCTAATTCTACAATTTTGTTTTATTATGAAAAATGTTGAAGTTTTTAACCTAAAATTAACCCTAATTCTTATATACAATTTAATTATAAAAATAAATATCTAGTATTTAATTATTATGGAATAAAAGAAAAAAAGATGAAAACTAATTAAACCCTAGTTCTATGTTTTTTAGATTTTTATTAAAAGAATTAAAATTAAAACCTAATTTAAAACTAATTTAATTATATGCAATTTAATTACAAAAATACTTAAAATAAAATATTTATCATTTTTCTAATTTTTATGTGTTTTTTATATTTATGAAAATAATAAGTTAATTAAAGACAATAATCAAAAAGAAAATAGAAATAATGCAAAATAAAGAAAGTAAAAAAAACAATTAGCAAACCTAGGGGGTCTGCCCCAAATTGTGAGGTTTTTTAGCAATCTGGCCCAAGATTCTGAGGCCCTTTTGACTTTCGTGGCTAGCGTGCATCAGTGTTGACTGGAGTTCACCGTGCTCTCCAGATTATGGCCTTTGATTTGATGCAACTGAACTCGTGGACGGTTAGATTTGGGGGGCGCATGGTACGCTTTTACATTGAGCCTGCATGGAATCATTGAATACAAAATAATATGAAGGGGGTGAGGACCTGGGGCTCGAACCCAGGTCCTGAACGTCACCAGTAGTAAGCCTTGCCAATTGATCCACACGCGTTTGCTGTACATCATATAATAAACAAACATTATAATATGAGACAACTCGTTAATGCCCTCTGCGCGCGAATTTTTAAATACTCCAATCATCGCTCCGCACGTCATCATCTTCCTCGCCTTGTTTTGCTTTTCCTGAAACATAAAAATATAGGCCACGGTTTTTATACCATTCCCTAAGACACCATTACAGAAAATAACGATTAGGCCAGGAATCATCATAAATTAGGCGCGAGGGTGGATTCTTCTTCGTCCAAGTGTACTGGTTGCAACCATGGCATCATGATTCTCCAATTTTTCCTTATTTTAAAACCCCTAATTTGAAATCCTGTAAACCCTAAAACACGACTATGGCATCTTTGCATACAGTTCATAATAATTCAATCAAAGCATATGATTAGCTTGCAAACATTATTCTAAACACAAAAATAACAATGAAACATGTTAACAATGCATGAATGATAGAAACCGATTCTGAAATTTTCTTTACCAACTTCAATGGTGATCTCGCGTTTTCTTGAGTATGGGGCTTAGGGAATGATTGGAATACGTCCTATAATCCTCAAAGAAGCTAATGGAATCACTATTTTGTCTTGAATCGCCCTGCAAAGGTGTTTTCAGAATTGAGATTTTCAAAGAAAATTTCAAGTTTGGTTTTCTATGTTCTTGCGCAGCTTAGTGATCTTTTGCATTAGGTTTGTGTTCAGGCTTAAGTATAGAGTGAATTAGGTCAAATAAAACAATCCAAATCCTTGGCATTCATGGTTTGAGAGATTTGATTTTCAAAGATCTTTTTTTCAATTTTTTCCATGCTATTTTGTACCAATCATGATCAATTCACTTCAAATCTTTCCATATTTGATTATGCACGAATTATTGAGTATATTTCATGCACAAAAAGATTGAAAAACTAAGGTTAAATATTTTTCATGTATTTAATTGATTTAAATGAATTATTATTAATAAAAATTCAAATAAATAAATAAAAAATGAAGAAATACTTCCCTTTGGGCCAAGTGGTCGTGCACATGCCTGGGATGATGAATTGTGGAAGAAAAATAGGCCCATTAGCAAATTTAGGTCATTTGAATCAATGTTGACTTTTCAAAATATCCAAAAATTTCCCAACTTCCACAAGGCATAACTTGCTCAATTTTTAAGCTTTGCTCATGTTCTTGGACATTTTGGAAAGGTCTTTGAGTCCTATAACCAATGACTTTGGTCCCATGTCATTTTGATTTACCAATCTCAAGTTATGGCCTTTGACTTAAAGTCCCTTTTTGTTGACTTTTGAAAATGACCTATAATGTTGAAATTGATAACTTTTTGTGAGAGCATTTCTTGGACTTGAAGTATGAAGATGAGTTGTAGGAAATGTCTTTCTATTCAAAATGAGCTTTGGATGGAATTTTTCTGATAATCCATGTGAAAGTTATGCCCTGGTCAATTTACAGTTGACTTTTTCAACTGTCCAAATAAGGAAACTTTTGCATCTTGATGATTTTTGAGCCAAGCTTTGAGAATCATGATCAAGCATTGATCAAATGATGTTTGTGGCTTCAAAATGAGATGTTGACCAAAAATTTGAACTTTTGACTGTCAAATGACCATTTTGCCCCTACAGTTGACTGTAGTGCAATTAGGGTTTTGACTGTGCAATTTTGTGCTGAAAGTCTTGAAACTTGGTATGAGGATGCTTGACCATATTGGTAGGCATGTGAGGCTTGATTGGACCTTTGGAAACTTCATTTTCTTGATCAGAATAAAAACCCTAATTTTGACTGTTTAGGATACCCTTGAACTGTGCAACCCTTGGGGAATTTTGAAGCTTGACTTGGCAATTTCTTGAAGAATATGGGAGGGCAAATTTTGGGGTACAACACCTATGAATGCAGACGTAGTCAAAAAATACTTCCCATAAAAAAGAGACTCGCTGAGTCGACGACTAAGGAAAAAAAGGGCATCCCAATGAACAAAATAATGAATAAAAGGTTCAGGCAAAAATTAGGGTAAAGAATAAGTACATCTACTAAGTTGAAAACCCGAAAGGACGACTTAGGCAAAAATGGGTATCCTAGTGGATGAAAACCCGAAAAGGTGATCTAGGAAAAAGTTAGGTATTTGAAAGCGAATGACTACGTCTGGCATCAGATCTTTGATTTTGTGATACTACTATAAGTTGACAGCCCTGAAGGGTAGGAATCAGTCCAATCATCTTCTTTAGAGAGCAAGGTGATGAGATAGTCGAGGTTATAAGGGCTATAGTAGGATCGGAACCCAGAGGGACCCATTTATATTGCAATTAATGATGTACTCGCCTATTTACAGCCTACTTTTTCAATTAATGAAAGAAGTTTATTTTCATTAAAAAAAGCTCCCACCGTTATATATATATATATTTTTTTGTTTTTATTTTTTTGTTTGCAAAAAGACGTCCATTTTTGATAAAAACATTGCATGTGAAAAATTAGGAGGTCTTACGCATGATAAATAGAAACATTTGAAAATGTCTTAAGAACTTGCGTTGCCTTGTTGGAAGACAAGGTTTTTGTACTATACTTGGGGCATTTTGTTGGTTTCAGAGGAGTAAGAAGCATACCCCAGTAAAGTGAGTTTGGTTGGAGGTTCATAAGGTGATTCCCTAGTACGGTCATTACTTGACAAGGAGTTTTGATGGATGGTAATCCGAGGGTAGAAGATGATTGAACACTAGAGTGCCCAGAAATTTGCGCTCACATAGTAGCAGTGACGATGGAATGGGCTTATAGATGCCATTTGGAGATTGATGAATAGGATGATGGGCTTATAGATGCCATCTGGACGTTGATCGCATAAGAGATTCCTTAGCGAGAACCTGCATACCTGCAAAAGAAAAAATGAGTACCTGACATGTTGCAGGAGCTGGTTTTCAGATGCTTGGTATAGATATGTCCTGACTGGTTACAGGAGATGAGTCTGGAGCTTCAAAAGATGATGAATGAACCAGGGATGGTTACTACCTAAGCATGAATGGTGAGAGAACCTTGGGTGACCTTAACTTCAACAGCAATAGTTGAGAAAATCTTGGGATTACCACCTCCGCAGGATCGGGAAGAGAACCATAGGCAATTATAATCTCAAAAGCGGACGTTTGAGAAAAACCTGAGTTGGAATTATCATCTCCGCAACATTGGGGAGAGAACCATAGGAAATTATAATCTCAAAAGCGGACGTTTGAGAAAAACCTGGGTTGGAATTATCATCTCCGCACCGCTGGGGAGAGAACCATAGGAAATTATAATCTCAAAAGCGGACGTTTGAGAAAAACCTGGGATGGAATTATCATCTCCGCACCGCTGGGGAGAGAACCATAGGAAATTATAATCTCAAAAGCGGACGTTTGAGAAAAACCTGAAATGGAATTATCATCTCCGCACCGCTGGGGAGAGAACCATAGGAAATTATAATCTCAAAAGCGGACGTTTGAGAAAAACCTGGGATGGAATTATCATCTCCGCACCGCTGGGGAGAGAACCATAGGAAATTATAATCTCAAAAGCGGACGTTTGAGAAAAACCTGATAACTTCTACTGAGTCTTCATCAGAAAAATCTGTTTGGGGTCGATTTAGCTGGACTAGAGAAGGCCTTGGACTGGACAAGACATCTTTGGAGTTGATTAACTGAATCAGTCTAGGTCTTGAACTATGATTGAGAATTTAACTGAATCTTTCCTGAAAGGTAAAGGTCAGTCATATGCAATGCATGATATAGATCAAGCGATGATGTTCTCAACATAAATGAGATTTGTAAGATATGATGCGTCTATGCATGCTATAATGATGTATGAGAATGTTTAGGAGTGTATGTTTTCGTCTAGGAAAATAAATCCTTGACGGGTGCCGGGAAGTCACTCCTGGGCTGATGTTGAAGAATAAGCTTGCTTCCGCTGGGGGTGATAGTTTGCAAGAATACTGGTAGGAGAAGATAACTCCGTTGGGGAATAAACTTGGCGAATGGAATAACTCTGCAGGGAGGAAAGTACTCTAACGATCTTGTTGGGAAGCAATACTCTGTTGGGAGAGAGATGCTTTGCTGAGTTGTTGATAATTTGCTGGGGATACCCTTATTGTGTTGGAAGTAATAATAGACTTCACTGGGGATAAGAAGACTCCGTCGAGGACGCTCTTTCCGTGGCTTTTGGCTGAGGATAACCCAGTTATATCCTGTTAAGGAAATAACTCTTTGAATAAAGCCGGACGACGTGTTCGTGCTCTGCGTGGATAAGCTTCCAGAATCTACTGGGGATAAGCTTACTGCTTGGAGAGATGGATTCCAACTTTCCTGGGGAACTAGATTGGACTCTCCTGGGGGAGTTTTGAACTGCGGGGGAAGTGATTCCTTTGAATGTTGATATGCCGCCGGGGAACAATCTTTAGACCAAGACTGCCGGGGATGCTTGTCAAGAATATGTATCTTGCTACTGGGGAATGTTGAGATCTGCTGGAGGATACTCGACTTCCTTAAGGCCTGATAATATAACTTGGAGAAGAGTGCACTGACTTGCTGGCTCACTCTCTGGGGAATTGGGATATCTGGTTATGTTCTTTAGCTGAATCTACTTTGATACCTTGGAGGATAAAACAATTAGATTGCTTAGACAACTCTTTTATTGCCCCTGTCTCTAATGTCACCTGTAATTAATTCTTTATTTCGCATGCAAATATTTATGAGTTAGCAAATTATTGTCAATGCATATATCACAAATTGAACCTTGGACGTTCTTCACAAAACAAAACAGAAAAGGAAAAACAATTGGCAATTTTTAACTGAAAAATATATTTGTATTGATTTTTGAATGGCCTGAAAATAGGCGTTTATATACAAGAGGCTGACGTCCTAGTAAGAGAACGCCGCCGAACAAAAGGGTTTATACAGATTTGTACAAGAGAAAATAAAACAGCTGTGTGAAATGAATGATCCCACTGGGTTTCAACTCTGCTATTGCCTTTATATCCCCGAGCGTCTCATCACTTGATGACCTTGGTTGAAGGTGAAGTTGACTGATCGATGCCGTCTGAGCTTGGTGTAGATACCGGATTCTGGATGCAAAGTGATCAATGAGACATAGTATTACGCTTTATCCCTAACTTTTGCCTGGACCGCCTTTTCGGGTTTTCAGTCCACCGGGATACCCATTTTTGCCCAAGCCGCCTTTTCAGGTTTTCGACTTGCCGGGTGTACATATTTTTTCATTTTCATCCCTTCATTTTGCCCGAACCCTTTTGGTTCGCCGGGAAGCCCTAATTTTTGCCTAGGCATGTCAGCCTAGCGGGTCTTTTTTCATGTGTAGTATCTTTTTACTATGTCTGCATTGGCGGGGTGAGGAAGGTCGTCACCATCCATGTTGGTCAATATCATTGCTCCTCCTGAGAACACATGTTTGACCACAAATGGCCCTTCGTACGTAGGGGTCCATTTGCCCCTTGGATCACTCTGAGGAAGGATGATTCGCTTGATTACCAGATCCCCAACTTGATATTCCTGTGGTCTGACCTTTTTGTTAAATGCCCTGATCATCCGTTTCTGATACGTCTGACCATGGCAGATAGCAGCAAGTCTTTTTTCATCAATAAGGTTGAGCTGATCAAGTCGTGTCTGGATCCAATCATCTTCGTTCAGATTTGCATCCTTCATTATCCGGAGAGAGGGTATTTGCACTTCGATCGGTAGGACTGCCTCCATACCATAAACCAAAGAGAAAGGAGTTGCCCCGGTTGACGTCCTAGCTGAGGTACGGTACCCATGTAGAGCGAACGGTAACATCTCATGCCAATCTTTATAAGTCACTGTCATCTTTTGCACGATTTTCTTAATGTTCTTATTTGCTGCTTCTACAGCCCCATTCATCTTCGGTCTGTAAGGAGAAGAATTGTGGTGCTGTATTTTGAACTGCTCGCAGAGCTCAGTGATCATCTTGTTATTCAGATTGGCACCATTGTCTGTAATGATTCTCTCAGGGACGCCGTATCGACAGATCAGGTTATGCCGAATGAACCGTGCCACAACAATCTTGGTTACCGTAGCATAGGATGCTGCCTCGACCCACTTCGTAAAATAATCAATCGCCACTAGGATGAAGCGATGCCCATTAGATGCCGTAGGTTTAATCTCGCCGATCATGTCTATGCCCCACATTGCAAACGGCCAAGGTGCAGTCAGAACATTCAGGGGAACTGGAGGAACATGCACCTTGTCTGCGTAAATCTGGCATTTATGGCATGTCCTAGAATGTTCGTAGCAGTCAGCTTCCATTGTGGACCAGTAATATCCTGCCCGGAGGATCTTCTTTGCCATAGTATGCCCACTGGAATGCGTACCAAAGGTCCCTTCGTGTAGCTCTTCCATGATCCTTTCTGCTTCAGTCTTATCCACACAACGCAGTAAGGTTGAATCATGGTTTCGCTTGTACAAGATGCCGTTGCTAAGGAAGAACTTTGCTGCGAACCTTCTCAAGAACTTCTTATCATTGATAGAGGCACCTTCAGGGTATTCCTGAGTTTCCAGATATCTCTTCACCTCATGGTACCAAGGCTTCTCAGTCACCAATTCAGTCTCGAGATCACAACAGTATGCCGGTTCATCCAGTTTCCAGATGATGATTCGGGGAGCCTCATTATCCCATTTGACCTTGAACATAGAAGACAATGTAGCTAACGCGTCCGCCAGCTGATTCTCTTCTCTTGGAAAGTGTTCAAAGGTTATCTCTGTAAAGTGGGGGATCAAAGTCAACACACATTCTCTGTAAGGAATCAGGTTTGGATGTTTCGTATCCCACTCTCCTTTGATCTGATTGATCACAAGAGCGGAATATCCGAAGACACTCAGAAACTTAATCCTTAGGTCGATCGCAGCTTGAAGACCCATGATGCACGCCTCATACTCCGCCATGTTGTTGGTACAATTGAAACACAGCCGGGCAGTGAGTGGAGTATGAGTACCTTGAGGTGATATGATTATGGCGCCGATACCGTTACCCAAAGCATTGGAGGCTCCGTCAAAGTGCATAGACCATCGGGATCCTGGTTCAGGTCCTTCATCCGGTCCAGGTATTTCACAATCAGTTACTATCATGATGCTTTCATCCGGAAACTCGAAGTTCATTGACTGATAATCGTCGACGGCCTGATGTGCCAAGTGGTCTGCCAATACACTTCCCTTGATGGCTTTTTGGGTTGTGTACTGAATGTCGTATTCCGTCAAGATCATTTGCCATCTTGCTATTCTCCCAGACAGAGCAGGCTTTTCGAATATGTACTTTATAGGATCCATTTTTGAGATCAACAAGGTAGTGTGAGTCAGCATATACTGTCTCAGCCGGCGAGCAGCCCATACCAAAGCGCAACAAGTTTTCTCAAGCAGTGAGTATCGGGTCTCACAGTCGGTAAACTTTTTGCTAAGGTAATAAATGGCATGCTCTTTTCGGCCAGACTCGTCATGCTGCCCCAGCACACACCCCATTGAGTTGTCGAGCACTGTCAGGTATAATATCAGAGGTCTCCCTTCAACCGGTGGCATCAGGATGGGTGGTTCTTGGAGATACTCTTTGATTCTGTCGAAAGCAGCCTAACATTCATCGTTCCAACGTACTACCTGATCTTTCTTCAGCAGCTTGAAGATTGGCTCACATGTAGTAGTTAGGTGTGAGATGAACCGAGCAATGTAATTCAGGCGTCCTAGAAAGCCTCTGACCTCTTTCTCTGTCCGGGGAACTGGCATCTCTTGAATAGCTTTAACCTTGGCAGGGTCCACTTGAATGCCCTTGTCGCTTACCACGAAGCCTAACAACTTTCCCGATCTTACCCCGAAGGTGCACTTTTTCGGGTTCAACCTCAGCTTGTATAGTTTCAATCGGTCAAACAACTTCTGCAGATGATCTAGGTGCTCTTCCTCAGTCTGGGACCTTGCGATCATGTCGTCAACATACACCTCTATCTCATGATGGATCATATCATGAAATAAAGCAACCATGGCACGTTGGTAGGTTACCCCAGCGTTCTTTAGTCCAAAAGGCATGACCTTGTAGCAGAAGGTGCCCCACTGAGTAACAAATGTAGTCTTTTCCATGTCCTCAGGTGCCATCTTGATCTTATTGTAACCTGAAAAGCCATCCATGAAAGAGAACACCTTGTGCTGAGCTGTATTATCAACAAGGACATCAATGTGAGGTAAAGGGAAGTCATCCTTGGGGCTGGCCCTGTTCAGATCCCTGTAGTCGACACACATTCTGACCTTACCGTCCTTCTTAGGTACCGGCACCACATTAGCAACCCACTGAGGGTAAGAAGTCACTGCGAGGAACCCGACATCAAACTGCTTCATAACCTCGGCTTTAATCTTCTCAGACATCTCTGGACGCATACGGCGGACCTTTTGCTTAACTGGAGGGCAGTCTTCCTTAGTTGGCAAGTGATGGACCACAATATTGGTATCCAACCCGGGAATGTCTTCGTAGGACCAAGCAAAGATCTCCACATAATCATGCAGCATTTGAGTCAACCGTTGCTTCACGCTGAGCTCTAGGTTGGCACCAATCTTTACCTCTTTCCTGTCTGCCTCAATACCCAAGTTTATTGTTTCCACTGGCTCTTCATGGGGTTGAATTGCCCTCTCTTCCTGAAGCAACAGCCTTGCAAGCTCGCCAGGCACTTCGCAATCATCTTCACCTTCGTCTTCGGCTAAGTTGATCGGATTTTCGAAGTCATAACTGGCAGTAGCAGGGTCGTTATCAGTGAGATCCAGAGTGGATTGAAACCTGTATGAGTGAGTGTGTGTGTGTAAATACAGCTGTTTTGAAATATATGTAAAGGAAAGAAAGACAGAAAAGGAGCATAAGATTTGTAATGCGAAAAAACGTCCAAGATTTTCATTCATGATATATGAAATGACAATTTATATGCCCTCACAAATGAAACCACGGTGCCTCGGGTAAGACACCGGGCCATAGAGTTTATTTATTGTCTATTACAAATAGCGAAACAAAGAAATTTATTACTGCGTCACAAAGGTAACAGGAGTATGGTCTTTGGCAATCCAATTGGTCAATCCGCCTTCGGTTGTCGGGTAGATCCAGCTATTGAACTCTGCTTCATCCACTTCAATGTCTTCCCCAACAGCATTCACTCCTGGATTTGTAATGAACACATGAGGTCTTCCGATCTTCGCTTTCCGCATAGCTTTCTGACCCTCTGCGGTAAAACCCAGCCCGAATTTGTCAGTCTTCTGTGTAAAGTCTGGAAGCCTGCCCCAGTTAGCACGTTCGCCTTTCTGAACCACAGCCCGAGCATCCTTCAGGGAAGCCATCTTCAAAGGAACAATTTCTTCTGCTGCTGTTTCTGCTGCTGCTGCAATTGGAAGCACCTCCTCGAAATGCTGAAAGGGGGTTTCAATAAACTCCCCATCCATCTCAATGTATCTGAAGGAATTCAGGTGGCTTACCATATACTCCTCCTCTCCTTGCACAGTGACGATCTTCCCTCTGACGGGGTACTTCAGCTTATGGTGCAAGGTAGAGGTCACTGCCCCAGCCTTATGTATCCAAGGTCGACCCAGTAGACAAGAGTACGATGGACGGATATCCATCACATAAAATGTAGAGTCAAACCCCTGAGAACCCACACGAATCGGAATGTCGACCTCTCCATGAACCATCCTTTTTGAACCGTCAAAGGCCCTGACGATGATATTGCTGGGTTTCAATTTCAGGCCTTCACAATCCAGACGGTCTAAAGCCTTCTTTGGTAGAACATTCAAGGACGAACCAGTATCCACCAACACATGTGCCAAGGTAGTGCCCCTGCATTCGATAGAGACATGCAGAGCATCATTGTGGTCTCTTCCCTTCGCAGTCAGGTCAGCATCTAAGAAACCCAAGCCATTATCCGCTGTCAGATTTGCTACGCAGTCAGTGAATTGGACAGCAGATGTCTCCTGTGGCACATGGGCCGTCTTGAGGAATGAGATTAAGGCCTTAGCATGGGCCTCGGAGCACAGCAATAAAGAGAGCATGGAGATTTTGGAGGGCGTGTGCCCCAGCTGTTCCACAACATTAAAGTCACTCTTCTTTATAATTTTCAAGATTTCCTCCATCTCTTGTTGGGAGGCCTCAGTAGTTATGGGTATAGGTGTTTCCATCTGGGCAGGCTCAACTTCAATTCCTTTGCCCCGAGCATTGGATGACTCGGCGGCAGGGGAAACAACTTGGTCAGCAACAGGAGCAGGTACACTTGTAGGTGTTATGAGGAGGGGTCTTCGAGCAGCAGGCGGTGCAATGTCAGGCGAGAAGAGCCTGCCACTACAGGTAACCTTGGCTGGACCAGTGATATCGCAGATACTGGCGCCAGCGTTGAACTCTTGTTTAATCCCATTTACATACACATCGGCCCCGTAATGCCAAGGGACAGCTTTATCAGATACATAGGGAAGAGGCCCCGGAACAGTGATAACCACAGGTGCAACAGTCATGATTTGAACAGGTTTCTTCGGAAAAACCTGGATTGGATTATTGAAGATGGTAACCACAGAAACTTCTTCCACCGGGACCAACTGGACAGCAGACTTCTTAAACAAAATCTCCTTGCTATCCATTAGGCTTTGGATGCCTAACTTCAGCAAGGGGCAACCAGATAGGGAAACAACACAGAACAGGCAACCCTCACTGCAACCCGGAAATAAACCGGCCAGCAGTAGGTTCCTCTTAACAGTCTTTAGAGGAGTGGCTAGATCATCCACAGAAACAGCGTAAACATCTTCGTCAACAACATTTACCCCATGCTGAGGCATAGGAGCAGTAACTACATTCGGACTCTCAGGCGCTTCGAACTGTATCTCCTTCGCGTCGATAAGGTCTTGCACCTTACTCCTTAATGCCCAACAGTCATCAGTAGAATGCCCCGAGCTATCTGAACGGTAAGCACAACGAGCATTTGGGTTGTACTTAGGAGATGTAGTATTCGGAAACTTCGGCGCCTCTCTGATAGTCACTAAATTGGTTGAGCAACTGTGGTAAGATTTGGGATAGGGTCATGCTCAAACGGGTGAATTCTCTTCGGGGTCTTTCAGCCCGTTGAGGATTGGTCGGCCGAGGAGCGGCAGCAGGCTTGGCAATCGTTACGGCACTGACAGATTGGCGGCGCTCAAATCTTTCTGATCTCCGGGAGCCATATACAGCACTAGCCTCCTTTTTGAAGGGTTTCTTCTCAGAACTAGATGATGCACCCTTCAGAATTTTTCCAGACTTTAACCCAGCCTCAATTCTCTCTCCAGTCAGAATCAGATCAGTGAACCCTGCAGACGAATTCCCGATAAGATGGTTGAAAAACGGCCCAGATAGGGTCCCCAAGAACATGTCTACCAACTCCCGATCAGTCAACGGTGGCTGCACCCTGCCAGCCAGGTCTCTCCACTTCTGAGCGTACTCCTTAAAACCTTCGCTTGAACCTAACGACATACCCTGGAGTTGGGTACGTGTAGGGGCAAGGTCGGCATTATATTGATACTGCTTATAGAAAGCAGTAGCCAACTCCTCCCAGTTACGAACCTTGGTCCCATCCAGCTGATAGAACCATTCGAGATGAGTCCCTGAAAGACTCTCTTGGAAGAAGTGGATCCACAAATTCTTATCCGCATAGTACGGTTGAATTTTCCGAACATAGGACCTGAGATGTAGCTTGGGACAAGACGCCCCGTCGTACTTAGCAAAAGATGGTGCTTTGAACTTATGAGGAATAATCACACCAGTTGACAAACCCAGATCTCCAAAATCCAGCCCAGGTACCTGTTGTATCTCCATAGCGTTCAACCTATCCTCCAGCTGCTTGTAACGGTCTTCTGCCGGAGGATATTGCTCTTCATCAAAATCAGTCTCGTTGTCGGAGACTACCGGACTAGGAACCCTTGCTTCTTGAGGAGTACCCTTGCCAACAGAAGATCCAGCCTCTTCATTTTGCAAAGTGTTGCCAAACCTTCGGCCCGAATTAAACAGAACAGTTCTTCTCTTCTTCTTCTTCTCCTTCTTCAGGAGCAGAGCCTTCAACTCTTCTTGGCCTTGAGCCAAACCCTTGATTAATTCCTGAAATTGCGCATTCTGCGCCTGAAGAGCTTTGATGGATGTCTCAGTTGATGACGAATCGGGATTCATGATGCTGAAATAAACAGCGAAGAACGGTAAGCAACCTGAAAAGAAGAAAACCTGCTATGCAAATGATGAATGAGATGTGTATGAATTATGTTTTCAAAGACAATCGGGCACCAACTTTGTAAACAAAAAGGAACACACTTCATTAGATTCAACTTTGAAACTGAAATTATTCAACAGGTTGCCCTTAGGCGTTACATGAAAGGAAATACTGAAAAGGAAAATAAAACTGTAAAAGAACATCAGAAGCTCCTTATTGATCCCATGGTCTCCTCTTCTCAGTACAGATGTAGGCATTCAGAGTTCGCTCATTCTCCAACTGCTTTGTCAGCTTCTGGATCTTTAATTCCTGCTCGTTGAACTTTTCCCGGTAAGAATCCCGCTCTTCTCGCAGTTGCGACCAAGATCTCTTCAATGTCTCATAATCAGTAGGTATCTGAGGAGGAAGGACAGTTGGAGGAACACCATCTTTGTCAGGACACTCAAGAATGACGGGTCTGACAGCTTCATACGGCATACCTAACTTCTGAGCACGGATGCGAACCCATTTGTAGTAGGCTTCCATAGGTAAAGAGGTCTTTGGCCCCAACTCTTGTGGGTCAGCTTTATGAACTTTGTCCCAAGCCTTGATGAACCTACGACGCAGCTCGTCACTATCCACCTGAAACTCAAAACTGATGTGAGGCACCAACATCTCATGGGGGCCTGCTCTTCTTGCTCTTCCAAACTGACGGAGTGCTAGACATGGGTTGTAAGAGATCCCTCCTTGGGTACCAATCAGAGGAACATTAGGGTATTCCCCGCATCGATCAATAATAGCTATCTCATCCAAACCTCTGCAAGTCCAAATGATGTCTTTGTCGGTGAGAGACATTAACCTATGAGCCCAACCTCTTCCTTCTTGATTCTTTAGTGCGAAATTGGGGAGGTGCGAAATAAACCACCTCACCAACAAAGGGATACAACACCATAGGGTTCCTCGTCTTCGGGTAGTACGAGCGTGAAGTTGTTGCAAGATGTCACCCAAGAGAGTGGGCACAGGATTCTGAGACATAAAGATCCTTATGGCAGTGACACTGATGAAGTTGTCAGGATTAGGAAACAAGATTAACCCATAGATTAGGAGAGCCAAGATGTCTTCATATGCCCTAAAGTCCAGGTCATTCCAGAAACTGTTAACTTTACCAATCAGAAACTTGGCCAAGAAACCCTTAACTCCACTTCTAGTCACCCAGTTGTCTGTTACCTCTTGATGGGTCAAAGGAAGAGTTGCAGCAACATCCTCAAGCCTGAGGGTCTTTTCCCAACCAGTAAAGGGAGTCTGATCCAAGATAGAGATACCAAGCAAATCAGAGAACTCTTCCAGGGTAAGGACCAGCTGGAAGTCTTGAAAGGTGAAGCACTGGTACAGAGGGTCATAGAACTGGGTCAGAACACTCATCAACTGTTGATCCCGCTTTGCAGTGACTAAACTGAGAAGAGAACCATGCCTCTGAATGAAGGAAGTGGTATTTGGAATTCTGCTAACCAACTCATCAAGCAACTCAGGTGAACGAACAAAGTTGAACCAGATAGTATTCCTTCGCACAGGCATCATGATATCCTACAAAACAGAGCAAAGGTGAAACCCTCTTGTCTTTGAAATGGTCAGTCCTTATGCAGGATGCATGCAATGCTCATGATGTTATGATGTTATGATAAAGCACACCACAGATAGATACAAAGGCAAACATGGTAAGGCACACAAGTCACACAAGGCAAGCCCCTAAAGTTTAGGCCAGCATGAGGTCTAGGTACTACCCTCTTTCAGTTTGTTGGTTCATACCTGTCCTATCAAAGTAACCGGGTTCTTAGAGGATCCCAATATCATTGACTACCCTCAATCGATCATAACTCCAGCATCGCAATCTTTTCTTGCGGCCAGAACCATCACGAGAGTTTAGCCTCAATGGGCGTAGCATACTGCTACAATTCTAAAGGCCAAGTTGTGTCAATTAAGGTTCTAAGGTTGTTGGTGCTTAATGACTCCTTAGAAGACCCATATTCTCCTCGTTGCGACACAAGGGATATCGGTACAGACCAAGGTGCCACACCAATGTAGCCACTGCTTCACCCGTGTCGGTCTATGCCGGACAGGTCCCTCACAGCTTATGCTACCTAAACAGGGTATTCCCAGATCCGGGTTAGGATCTATGTAACTCCCAAGCAACCCACAATTTAAAGCACACAAGGAAAACAATTGAAAACACAGTTATGAACTAGCCCTAAGGTACACCTCACTTTAAGTTAAGTCCCCAGCAGAGTCGCCAGTTCTGTGATCGGTGGATCTGGAACTGACTGTTTAAAGCTGGTTCGTGAAATGTCGCGGAAGCAAGAGTCGCCACCGTCTTTTATTTTCTCCAAATGGAAAGGACAAAAGCACAGAAAAATTCCTTATAGAGATTGCTCTCGGTTCGGGAGGTAGATTATAGAAAGGGAAGGTGTTAGCACCCTTTCTATCCATGGTTATCCATGGGCTCTTAGATACTTGCTCATTGTGTTTTCAAAATTGTTTGTTTGCTTTTCAACTGTGGGTTTTAAAAGTTTCTTTGAAAATTTCAGTTCGACTCTTGTATCGGTCCTCAAGAGTGTTTGAAAAGTTGCTTTCGAAAGCTTTTTGAAAAGGTGTCGGTGTGAAAAGTATTTTTGAATTTGTTTTGAAATTTAGAGCAAGTATCAAGAGTTGTCTACCTACCCTAAGGAATTCGTCTGTGTAAATGTCCTTTAAAGTAGTGCCATCCCACCATTGAGAGGTAGGTAGCACCACCGTTGGAGGTGTTCGGGTCAATTCGAGGTTCGGGACATGGTGATCACCAGAGCAATGGGAAGACACCTTAGAAGCTACCCTCATGCCAGGTTCCCGGATCATGAGGACTTACTAAGACATCCTCTACTCGACGATTACCTTTCGAGGCAAGGCAACAGTGAGGCGTACCCTAGGGGTGGTGTGTGCGATTTGTGTGTCATGTTCATTTGCATTTATCTTGTCATGTTATTGGTGATCTAACGTTTGCTTTTATTTTTGTCCATACATTCTTTCATGCCTTGATTTAACAGTTAAAAATATTGCGGGAAAGTAAAAATTCTAAGCTATTACAAAAGGCGCGGGTCCACATCGCCAAAATTTCTCGAACCCGATTTGACAGAAAAATAAAGAAAGTAAAAGAAAATAAGGAATTAAAAATGCGAGAAATTAATTACAAGGCCTCGGGAGAGATACATAAATATTATAAGAAAAAGAAATAAGTATGCGCGAATTAAATCGAAACGAGGGCGTTGGACCCTTTTTGCAAAATTAGATTAAACGATGAATTAATTAAAATTAAAGGGAAAATAAATTGTCTTTTTGGTATTTTTTTGGTATTTTGTAATTTTAATGAAAAAAGAATTAAATAAAATAAATGCTAACCCTAATTCTACAATTTTGTTTTATTATGAAAAATGTTGAAGTTTTTAACCTAAAATTAACCCTAATTCTTATATACAATTTAATTATAAAAATAAATATCTAGTATTTAATTATTATGGAATAAAAGAAAAAAAGACGAAAACTAATTAAACCATAGTTCTATGTTTTTTAGATTTTTATTAAAAGAATTAAAATTAAAACCTAATTTAAAACTAATTTAATTATATGCAATTTAATTACAAAAATACTTAAAATAAAATATTTATCATTTTTCTAATTTTTATGTGTTTTTTATATTTATGAAAATAATAAGTTAATTAAAGACAATAATCAAAAAGAAAATAGAAATAATGCAAAATAAAGAAAGTAAAAAAAACAATTAGCAAACCTAGGGGGTCTGCCCCAAATTGTGAGGTTTTTTAGCAATCTCGCCCAAGATTCTGAGGCCCTTTTGACTTTCGTGGCTAGCGTGCATCAGTGTTGACTGGAGTTCACCGTGCTCTCCAAATTATGGCCTTTGATTTGATGCAACTGAACGCGTGGACGGTTAGATTTGGGGGGCGCATGGTACGCTTTTACATTGAGCCTGCATGGAATCATTGAATACAAAATAATATGAAGGGGGTGAGGACCTGGGGCTCGAACCCAGGTCCTGAACGTCACCAGTAGTAAGCCTTGCCAATTGATCCACACGCGTTTGCTGTACATCATATAATAAACAAACATTATAATATGAGACAACTCGTTAATGCCCTCTGCGCGCGAATTTTTAAATACTCCAATCATCGCTCCGCACGTCATCATCTTCCTCGCCTTGTTTTGCTTTTCCTGAAACATAAAAATATAGGCCACGGTTTTTATACCGTTCCCTAAGACACCATTACAGAAAATAACGATTAGGCCAGGAATCATCATAAATTAGGCGCGAGGGTGGATTCTTCTTCGTCCAAGTGTACTGGTTGCAACCATGGCATCGTGATTCTCCAATTTTTCCTTATTTTAAAACCCCTAATTTGAAATCCTGTAAACCCTAAAACACGACTATGGCATCTTTGCATACAGTGCATAATAATTCAATCAAAGCATATGATTAGCTTGCAAACATTATTCTAAACACAAAAATAACAATGAAACATGTTAACAATGCATGAATGATAGAAACCGATTCTGAAATTTTCTTTACCAACTTCAATGGTGATCTCGCGTTTTCTTGAGTATGGGGCTTAGGGAATGATTGGAATACGTCCTATAATCCTCAAAGAAGATAATGGAATCACTATTTTGTCTTGAATCGCCCTGCAAAGGTGTTTTCAGAATTGAGATTTTCAAAGAAAATTTCAAGTTTGGTTTGTTAGAACAATGTTTGAATCTAGTACCCTATATTTAAGTTTTGATGATAACAAAGTGAAAAGATATAGTATTTATATGTTTCATGTTTGAACTATATGCTGCCTAAAATTACTATGCTCTGACTTGCAGATACGCTGATTAAAATAAGAAAGATCACTTCTTCAGCATCAGAATTTGATTTCATACACCAGCATCAGAAGTTGCTGAATCAGAACGTGAAGATCAGATGATCAACTCACGTACATGCTGAAGCTTGATGAACAGAACTGCGCGTAAACACTCTGATACAAAAACAATAGTTCATCAGCAGCGAAGCAGAATCAGAATGAGCCAAGCCAGAACGTGCATTGAAGAAGCAACGGTACTGTGCATTGAACGCTAATTAATTCCAACGGCATCATTCTAGACAAGATCTGCTCAAAAAGGAAAGCTTGTTATTAGCATTGAATCAAGAATATTGCATTCAACATTCATCTTCTCAAGTGCTATATAAACAAAGCTTCGAAGATTATAATGGCTAATGCTTCCAAATTCTCTACACGCACAAAGCTGATCAATAATCTTCATCTACCAGTTTTGCTAAACCAACAAACTCTGATACTCCATTAGTGTTTAGCAATCTAAGTTTCTAAGCTTAATTTGTGTATACATCACAGTTGTGATAAAGTTTTGTAGAAAACATTCACACACATTTGTTTTATACCTTTGTAAGAAAGTGTTGCCTTGACAAACCGGATTGTGGTTTGAATCAAGAAGGCTTTAGCAGTTGTTAAAGCAGATTTGTATTCAGTTGAATATAGTGAATTAAGACCTCGTTGGAGAGAGGCGAAATCACCTTGACGGGTGGACTGGAGTAGTTTGAGATCAAACGAACCAGGATAAAAATATCTTGTCAATTGCTTTAAGATTCCAGTTTTACAATTCAACCCCCCCTTCTTGTGTTTTTCACCCCTTCAATTGGCATCAGAGCGCCTGGTTCTGAGCTAAAACACTTAACCGTGTCAGTACAAGATCCAGCGTCAGAAAAACACAATGGCAGGAAACAACTCTCATTTCAGCAATGACAACAATGAGGACAGAGACAGATTCAGCGGCAAACCTCCAGTCTTTGATGGAGAAAACTTTGATTACTGGAAAGACAGAATTGAAAGCTTCTTTCTAGCACATGATGCTGATCTGTGGGATATGGTGACAGATGGATACACGCACCCTGTGAATGCAACTGGTCAGAAGATTGATAGAAAATCAATGACTGATCAACAAAAGCGTGATTTCAAGAATCACCATAAGGCCAGAACCATCCTCCTCAGTGCTATCTCCTATACTGAGTATGAGAAGATCTCCAACAGAGACACAGCTAAGAACATCTTTGATTCTCTCAGAATGACGCATGAGGGCAACGTTCAAGTCAAAGAAACAAAAGCTCTGGCGCTCATTCAGAAGTATGAGGCGTTCAAAATGGAAGAATCTGAATCCATTGAAACTATGTTCTCTAGATTCCAGATTCTGGTAGCTGGTCTCAAAGTTCTGGACAAAGGATACTCTACTGCTGACCATGTCAAGAAGATAATCAGAAGTTTACCCAAGCTGTGGAGGCCTATGGTTACTGCTCTGAAGCTAGCGAAGGATCTCAACAAAATCACTCTGGAGGAACTTATAAGCTCCCTCAGAAGTCATGAGATAGAGCTAGAAGCTGATGAGCCTCAGAAGCAAGGTAAGCCTTTAGCTTTAAAATCTAACAGAAAATCTGAATCTAAAGTTTTGCAGGCAGTTGAAGAAACATCTGATGGATCCTCATCAGAAGAAGACGAACTTTCCCTTCTCTCCAGAAGAGTAAATCAACTGTGGAAGCAAAGACAAAGGAAATTCAGGAATCCCAGAAGATCTGATCAGAACGAGTCTTCTTCCAGATACAGAAGGACAGATTCTTCCTCTGGATACAGAAGATCTGAAGGCTCCTCCGGTAGCAAGAAGCCAAACACAAAAGACATCATCTGCTACGAGTGCAATGAGCAAGGACACTACAAGAGTGACTGCCCAAAGCTTCAGAGGGAAAAGCCCAAAAAGAAGTTTGGAAGAGAGAAGAAGAAAAGTCTCATGGCCACATGGGATGACTCTGACTCGTCTGAAGCTGACTCAGAATCAGATGATGAAAGGGCAAACATAGCGCTCATGGCTAACATTCCAGATGACAGTGAAGCTTCTGAATCAGACTCAGAATCAGACACAGAAGAGGTATTCCCTAACTTCGCTGTTAATTTTACAAAGGCTGAACTTGCTGAAAGCCTAAATGAAATTCTGGAACGTTATCAGCAGATTAGAGCTAAATTCAGAGACCTGAAAAGGAATCTTGAATCTGACTCTAATAAGTCTGAGAGTCTCAAATTGGAAAACTCTGAGCTGAGAGATAAAATTTCAAAATTAGAAAACTCTTTACAAAACTCTCAGAAGGAACCAATTTCTGAAACTCCCAGCAACGCTGATGAGATCATCAAGGAGTATGATCATAGTTTCCAGAAGTTCCTTGCTAAAAGCATAGATAGAAGCAGAATGGCTTCAATGATCTATGGAGTTAGCAGAAACGGCAGGAAAGGAATAGGATACCAAGGTAAGGTTCCTACACCTAAGAATGTCATGGATTTAACCATTAAACACACTCCTCTAAATTCACACTTTGTGTATGGTCACACACATGACATCAAATATACTAGTAGTAAGCACTCTGTGAAACCAAAATTCAACCAGAGTTTTGGTAAAACTAACAAATCAGGACCCAAGAAGATCTGGGTACCTAAGGATAAAATAATACATGTTGCAGATATCTTTAGCAGCAAGTCAGAAACACCAGTCATGGTACCTGGACTCTGGCTGCTCACGACACATGACGGGAAGAAGGCATATGTTCCAAAGCCTGGAACTTAAGCCTGGAGGCCACGTTGGCTTTGGAGGCAATCAGAGGGGAAAGATTATTGGCTCTGGAACTGTAGGTAACGGAAATCTTCCCTCTATTAATAATGTTCTGCTAGTTGATGGATTGATGCATAATCTGTTATCCATAAGTCAATTAAGTGATAACGGTTATGATATAATCTTTAATCAAAAATCATGTAAAGCTGTTAGTCAGAAAGATGGGACTATCCTGTTTAATGGAAAGAGGAAAAACAACATTTACAAAATCAAACTTTATGAACTAAAGAGTCAGAACGTAAAATGTCTTCTGTCTGTTAACAACGAGCAGTGGATCTGGCACAGAAGATTGGGGCATGTTAGTATGAGAAGAATATCTCAGATTAACAAACTCAATCTGGTCAGAGGACTTCCTAATTTGAAGTTCAATTCAGATGCTCTGTGTGAAGCATGTCAGAAAGGCAAATTTGCAAAACCTTCTTTTAAATCCAAAAATGTTGTTTCTACCTCTAAGCCATTAGAACTTCTGCACATTGACTTATTTGGACCAGTTAAAACTGCTTCAGTCAGTGGCAAGAAGTATGGGTTAGTAATCGTAGATGACTATAGCAGATGGACATGGGTAAAGTTCTTAAGACACAAGGACGAGTCACACTCTGTGTTTGTTACCTTCTGTAACCAAGTTCAGAATGAAAAAGATCTTAGAATCGTTAAAGTCAGAAGTGATCATGGTGGAGAATTTGAAAATAAAGATTTTGAGTCATTCTTTAATGACAAAGGCATTCTGCATGATTTCTCTTGTCCTAGAACTACCCAACAAAATAGAGTTGTAGAACGAAAGAACAGAACATTGCAAGAAATGGCCAGAACCATGATCAATGAGACAAACGTTGCTAAGACTTTCTGGGCAGAGGCAATAAACACAGCGTGCTACATTCAGAATAGAATCTCAATAAGACCTATTCTGGAAAAGACTCCATATGAATTGTGGAAGAACAGAAAGCCCAACATTTCGTATTTTCATCCATTTGGATGTACTTGCTATATATTGAATACAAAGAATTATTTGAACAAGTTTGATTCTAAGGCACCGAAGTGTATTATGTTAGGATACTCTGAACGCTCAAGAGGGTACAGAGTATACAATACAGAAACACAGATTGTGGAAGAATCAATCAGTGTTCGTTTTGATGACAAGCTTGACTCTGAAAAGTCAAAGCAGAATGAAAATCTTGCAGGTATAGAAATTGAATTTGCAGGTTCTGAAGACAAGTCATCAGAAGCTCTCAACACAGACATTCCTTCAACGTCTGAAAGAAGCAATGCTAGAAATCCTACAACTGCTGCTGATCAACCTCAGAAGAGATTACCCAGAAGCAGTTTGGATCACCCAGAAGAGACTATCCTAGGAAGAAAGGAAGATCCAATCAGAACAAGAGCAAGCTTCAGAAACTCTGAAGAAACTCTTATGGGACTTGTGTCTCTGATTGAACCTTCTTCTATTGATGAAGCACTTCTGGACAACGACTGGATTCTGGCAATGCAAGAAGAGCTGAATCAATTCACCAGAAACGACATATGGGATCTCGTTCCCAGACCAAAAAGATTCAACGTCATTGGAACAAGATGGGTGTTCAGAAACAAGCTTAATGAACAAGGTGAAGTCGTCAGAAACAAGGCACGACTGGTTGCACAAGGTTATAGTCAGCAAGAGGGGATAGACTATACAGAAACCTTTGCCCCAGTCGCCAGGTTAGAATCTATCAGACTTTTAATCTCATTTGCTGTTAATAGAGGCATCACTCTGTATCAGATGGATGTCAAAAGTGCATTCTTAAATGGTTATATAGAAGAAGAAGTTTATGTTCACCAACCCCCAGGTTTTGAAAATACAAAACATCCAGAACATGTTTTCAAACTGAAAAAGTCACTGTATGGTCTGAAACAAGCTCCCAGAGCTTGGTATGAAAGGCTAAGTAACTTTCTGCTTGAAAATGAATTCACCAGAGGGAAAGTGGACACTACTCTATTCTGTAAAACAGTTAAGAGTGACATTTTAGTCTGTCAAATTTATGTTGATGATATTATTTTTGGTTCTACTAATCCTTCTCTTGGAAGAAAATTTGCTAAGTGTATGCAGGCAGAATTTGAGATGAGCCTCATGGGGGAACTGAAATTCTTTCTAGGAATTCAGATCAATCAAACTCCAGAGGGAACTTACATTCATCAGAGCAAATACATCAGAGATCTTCTGAAGAAATTTAACCTCTCAGAATGTAAGCCATCAAAGATTCCAATGCATCCCACGTGCATTCTGGAAAGAGAAGAGGTAAGCAAAAGCGTAGAACAGAAAGTCTACAGAGGTATGATTGGTTCTCTCCTTTATCTGACAGCTTCAAGACCTGATATCTTATTCAGCGTATGTATTTGTGCTAGATTCCAATCAGATCCTAGAGAATCTCACTTAACAGCAGTTAAGCGAATTTTTAAGTATCTGAAAGGTACTACTAATCTGGGTTTGTTTTATAGAAAATCTAGTGATTACAGCTTAGTAGGCTACTGTGATGCTGATTTTGCTGGAGACAGAGTGGAACGTAAAAGTACTTCTGGAAGCTGCCAGTTTCTGGGAGAAAATCTGATCTCGTGGTCCAGCAAAAGGCAATCAACAATTGCTTTGTCAACAGCAGAAGCTGAGTACATAGCAGCAGCAGGATGTAGCACACAAATGCTCTGGATGAAAAGTCAGCTTGAAGACTTCCAGATTTTTGAGAGTAACATTCCTATTCTTTGTGATAATACTTCTGCTATTTGCTTAAGTAAGAATCCTATTTTACATTCTAGAGCTAAGCATATAGAAATAAAACATCATTTCATTAGGGACTATATTCAGAAAGGTATTTTAAACTTGAAATTTATAGATACAGACCATCAATGGGCTGATATCTTTACTAAACCCCTTTCAGAAGATAGGTTTAATTTCATTTTGAAACACCTCAGCATGAAAGTATGCCCAGAATGAAAATGTTTTAATTCCATGTATTTATCTTCAGAATGTAATTATATTACTGTGAACTTCTGATCAATCTTCTTTCAGAAAGATAGAACATGCAGATTGTATCAGATGCAAGTCTAAAGATCTGAGAGTCTAATCTCAAAGACAGACGTGCTGATCACTACATCAAACAAGTGTCATCCAATCATCAGCAAATCTCTGAAGCAGAACGCGTGCACGCTTCTGAGAAAGGAAAGCGCTGATTGGGTGCATTGAGACACATGTCTGGTAACCGTTTTTAAGTATCTTTCTCAAATCCCCCAAAATCAGCAAGCATTTAATGAAAATTAATCACGCTTGTTAATGGCAATCATTATTTTTTTTCTCTCTCTTAAAAACGTTTAATTTTTCAAAATAATTTTTTGAAAACTCTATTTAAGCACACTAATTCCTCATTCTTAATTTTTACGCTTTCTCATAATCATTCAAGCATTCTCTGCATATTTCTGAGTTTATATCCTTCAAACCTTTTTCTCTCAAATCATTCTCAAAGCTTTGTTGTGTGAGAACAATGGCATCCTCCAGCATTTCTGCAGGCAATCAGAAGAAAGAAACCTCTGAACAATATCAGGTGCCCCTCAGAACTCTTCTCACACCGGTAAAGAATCTTGAAGTTCTCTCTGAGTTAATCATCGACTTTGAAAGTTTGAAGGAAAATGGATTTGACCTAACTGAAGAGATTAGGGCTCAAAAGTGGGAGAGGTATTTCGATAGGTTGGTTGGACCAACATTCCCAGAGCTTGTCAAGGAATTTTGGATTCACGCCAAGATTCATAAGCATCTAGTTATCTCTTCTGTCATGGGAAAGAAGATAGTAATTTCTGAAGACCTCATTGCTAGGTTAATCGGTCAAAGTGGTGGTGGAGTCCGTTGTGTGGACATGGCTGACAGATGCCCTGATATAGGTGTGGTAGCCAACAGCATTTTCACTCTTGGTTTTCCCAGCAGCAAAATTAAGGATCTGAAGGATCACTGCAGAGTATGGGCCAAGATTGTTCTGGGCTGCTTCAATCACAGGAAGCCAACAAGCTCTCCTGATTATATAAACGTGGATCAGCAATTTCTGATCTACTTTATTGATCAGAGGGTGAAGATCAATCTGGCACACTTCCTGTTCAACCATCTCAAGACCAGTGTGAAAGAGACTAGAGAAGAAGAAAGGACCAAAAGGGACTGGATACCGTTTGGAAGGCTCATATCAGATATTCTGACAGAGAATAAGCTGATAGATTATCTGAGCGAAGCTCAAGTGCTGAGCACACTTGAACCAACTGTTGGAAAATCGCTGAACGCTAAGAACCTGAAAAAGATGAAGCTGATAGAAAATATTAGGAAGGAACCCAGAGTTACTTCAACTGCTGACATCTCCAGCAGAAGAGTGCCTCTGAATGATTTCCCAAAATTTTCTGAAATGGAATCCAAACCGGATATGTTTCTCAAGTATCCAGATTCATACAAGGAAGAAGATACAGGTTCAAAGCTGAAGATCAAAGATCTGAGTCAACCCCAACCTGAAGTGACTCAGAAGAAGACAAAGAAGAGGAAAGCAGAAGGATCATCTCATCAGACTCCAAAGAAACGAGGTAATTCATCTGCTGCCCCTATTTCAATTTCATCTACTATTCCAACATCTGCTGCCCCTCCTAAAACCTCTCACAGAATATCAATCCCAATCCCTACCATTGATGAAACCATACCAGAAGACCCTTCTGAGGCCTTACTACTCAGAAGAACCAGAATTAAAATTCCCAAACAACCAACTGTTTCAACAACACCAGCACTTGATAGAGTGCTAGCTGATATTGAGCGTGAACATGCTTCTGCTCAACCAAGTTCTGAACCACCAAATATTCCTCCTCCTCAACCAGAACCACAACCTGAACCAGAAATACAACAACAACCAGAACCAGAACCACAATCACAACAACCTCGCACAGAAGAACCTCTGATCCCTGAGCAATCAGAGATTCCACCTCCTCAACCAGAAAATAATCCACCTTCACCACAAACAGAGTTTCACCGCTATGAAACCCCTTCTCCTCATCATTCTGACCCTCACTCACCTCAACCTTCACCGCTGGCAATCCAGTTTCCATGTGGAACCACTATTGTCAGGCCCCAGTTGCCATCTTCAGAGGAATCAACACCTCCAAAAACTCCAACCACTCCAATAGAAATATCTGACTCTGATTCTGATAACCCTCCACCAAAACAAACAACCTCTCAGAAAACCGCTGAAAACCCCAGCAGAACTTTCATTGACTTCACAAGTCTTGAACGTCTTGCTGACCTAAGACACAAAATTGCCATACCCAAACCAAAGCAACCAGATGTTGGCTCTGGTATTTTGAATTTTGAAACAGGTATGCTGCAATGGATTGCTTCTTTGAAGCAAGTCTGTCCGGGGATGATCGACCCAGCTGCTTCTGATCAGCTCTGGTCACAGTTCAGACTATGGGTACGTGCTGAAGCCCTCAAGCTGCAGGACGTCAACTACGAGCAGGCTCAACAGAACTTTAGCAAGCTGCTGAAGGAAGTTGAGAGTCAGCTGCCTCAAGAAGTTGTACTCCCTCTGGACAGTGAATCTTGGTCTGAGAAAGAGCAAGCTGCACAGGTGCAACCATCAGAAGAAGACAAGACCCTTCAGGAAGAAAATCCAGCAGAAGATGTAGCTGAAAGTTCTGAGAAGCTTCCTCCTTCTGAAAGTTCTCAAGCTGCCTTGGACAGGCAGACTCTGGAAGAACTAAGGCTGAATGACTTGCGTCTCCAGCAGCGGATGGACGACAATGATCAGAAGATGAAAGCAAGAATGGATGTACAGGACAGCAAAATTGACACTGTTGTCACCATGGTTCAGAAGCAAAATGAAACTTCTGAAAAGATTCAAGCAATGCTGGAAAGCCTGTTCTCACGCATGCCCCCACAACCTTAAAATTTTTTTTGCATGACATTCTCTATGTTTTCTTCATTTTCTGATGTACTGTTTTGACTATGTTTTGTAATGTTCTTTTGCTCTGGTTATGAACTATTTTAATATAATTTGTTTTTCTGACCTAAATTGTTTTAGCACATCACCAACACTTTTTGATTGCTGACAAAAAGGGGGAGAACAAGAATGATATTTAAAATCAATAACGGCTAACTAGACAAAAATTCTCAAACATTCTAACTCTCTATTACTTGAAATGTTTTTCTGTTCTGTTTTTAAGTCTACAGGCACAAGGAAGCTCCTGAACACTATGAAGACTAAAAGCTAGAAGCTCTGATCAAAATGTAGAAGCTCATGTTGCTCTGATCAAATATGAAGTTCTGATCGACCTAACACTCTGATTCGAAGCAAAGCTCTGACAGGAAAAGCTCTGAAGCTCTGCTCTCTGATAAGTCAAAGACTCTTAATCTGATGTTCAAAGAAAGAAAAAGATCTGATCCTGAAGAACACGTATATCAAAGGGAAGTAACAAACTCAGGGGGAGTATCTCTTAACTCTGATTTTTTTTCCTTACTTCTTAACTCTGAAACATTTCCCAGATACCTTTTCACGTTATTTTTTCATTTAAAATATCTAGTTTTTGTCATCATCAAAAAGGGGGAGATTGTTAGAACAATGTTTGAATCTAGTACCCTATATTTAAGTTTTGATGATAACAAAGTGAAAAGATATAGTATTTATATGTTTCATGTTTGAACTATATGCTGCCTAAAATTACTATGCTCTGACTTGCAGATACGCTGATTAAAATAAGCAAGATCACTTCTTCAGCATCAGAATTTGATTTCATACACCAGCATCAGAAGTTGCTGAATCAGAACGTGAAGATCAGATGATCAACTCACGTACATGCTGAAGCTTGATGAACAGAACTGCGCGTAAACACTCTGATACAAAAACAATAGTTCATCAGCAGCGAAGCAGAATCAGAATGAGCCAAGCCAGAACGTGCATTGAAGAAGCAACGGTACTGTGCATTGAACGCTAATTAATTCCAACGGCATCATTCTAGACAAGATCTGCTCAAAAAGGAAAGCTTGTTATTAGCATTGAATCAAGAATATTGCATTCAACGTTCATCTTCTCAAGTGCTATATAAACAAAGCTTCGAAGATTATAATGGCTAATGCTTCCAAATTCTCTACACGCACAAAGCTGATCAATAATCTTCATCTACCAGTTTTGCTAAACCAACAAACTCTGATACTCCATTAGTGTTTAGCAATCTAAGTTTCTAAGCTTAATTTGTGTATACATCACAGTTGTGATAAAGTTTTGTAGAAAACATTCACACACATTTGTTTTATACCTTTGTAAGAAAGTGTTGCCTTGACAAACCGGATTGTGGTTTGAATCAAGAAGGCTTTAGCAGTTGTTAAAGCAGATTTGTATTCAGTTGAATATAGTGAATTAAGACCTCATTGGAGAGAGGCGAAATCACCTTGACGGGTGGACTGGAGTAGTTTGAGATCAAACGAACAAGGATAAAAATATCTTGTCAATTGCTTTAAGATTCCAGTTTTACAATTCAACCCCCCCTTCTTGTGTTTTTCACCCCTTTATGGTTTTCTATGTTCTTGCGCAGCTTAGTGATCTTTTGCATTAGGTTTGTGTTCAGGCTTAAGTATAGAGTGAATTAGGTCAAATAAAACAATCCAAATCCTTGGCATTCATGGTTTGAGAGATTTGATTTTCAAAGATCTTTTTTTCAATTTTTTCCATGCTATTTTGTACCAATCATGATCAATTCACTTCAAATCTTTCCATATTTGATTATGCACGAATTATTGAGTATATTTCATGCACAAAAAGATTGAAAAACTTAGGTTAAATATTTTTCATGTATTTAATTGATTTAAATGAATTATTATTAATAAAAATTCAAATAAATAAATAAAAAATGAAGAAATACTTCCCTTTGGGCCAAGTGGTCGTGCACATGCATGGGATGATGAATTGTGGAAGAAAAATAGGCCCATTAGCAAATTTAGGTCATTTGAATCAATGTTGACTTTTCAAAATATCCAAAAATTTCCCAACTTCCACAAGGCATAACTTGCTCAATTTTTAAGCTTTGCTCATGTTCTTGGACATTTTGGAAAGATCTTTGAGTCCTCTAACCAATGCCTTTGGTCCCAGGTCATTTTGATTTACGAATCTCAAGATATGGCCTTTGACTTAAAGTCCCTTTTTGTTGACTTTTGAAAATGACCTATAATGTTGAAATTGATAACTTTTTGTGAGAGCATTTCTTGGACTTGAAGTATGAAGATGAGTTGTAGGAAATGTCTTTCTCTTCAAAATGAGCTTTGGATGGAATTTTTCTGATAATCCATGTGAAAGTTATGCCCTGGTCAATTTATAGTTGACTTTTTCAACTGTCCAAATAAGGAAACTTTTGCATCTTGATGATTTTTGAGCCAAGCTTTGAGAATCATGATCAAGCATTGATCAAATGATGTTTGTGGATTCAAAATGAGATGTTGACCAAAAATTTGAACTTTTGACTGTCAAATGACCATTTTGCCCCTACAGTTGACTGTAGTGCATTTAGGGTTTTGACTGTGCAATTTTGTGCTGAAAGTCTTGAAACTTGGTATGAGGATGCTTGACCATATTGGTAGGCATGTGAGGCTTGATTGGACCTTTGGAAACTTCATTTTCTTGATCAGAATAAAAACCCTAATTTTGACTGTTTAGGATACCCTTGAACTGTGCAACCCTTGGGGAATTTTGAAGCTTGACTTGGCAATTTCTTGAAGAATATGGGAGGGTAAATTTTGGGGTACAACACCTATGAATGCAGACGTAGTCAAAAATACTTCCCATAAAAAAGAGACTCGCTGAGTCGACGACTAAGGAAAAAAAGGGCATCCCAATGAACAAAATAATGAATAAAAGGTTCAGGCAAAAATTAGGGTAAAGAATAACTGTAAAGAATGAAAAGAATAAGTACATCTACTAAGTTGAAAACCCGAAAGGACGACTTAGGCAAAAATGGGTATCCTAGTGGATGAAAACCCGAAAAGGTGATCTAGGAAAAAGTTAGGTATTTGAAAGCGAATGACTATGTCTGGCATCAGATCTTTGATTTTGTGATACTACTATAAGTTGACAGCCCTGAAGGGTAGGAATCAGTCCAATCATCTTCTTTAGAGAGCAAGGTGATGAGATATTCGAGGTTATAAGGGCTATAGCAGGATCGGAACCCAGAGGGACCCGTTTATATTGCAATTAATGATGTACTCGCCTATTTACAGCCTACTTTTTCAATTAATGAAAGAAGTTTATTTTCATTAAAAAAAGCTCCCACCGTTATATATATATTTTTTTGTTTTTATTGTTTTGTTTGCAAAAAGACGTCCATTTTTGATAAAAACATTGCATGTGAAAAATTAGGAGGTCTTACGCATGATAAATAGAAACATTTGAAAATGTCTTAAGAACTTGCGTGGCCTTGTTGGAAGACAAGGTTTTTGTACTATACTTGGGGCATTTTGTTGGTTTCAGAGGAGTAAGAAGCATCCCCCAGTAAAGTGAGTTTGGTTGGAGGTTCATAAGGTGATTCCCTAGTACGGTCATTACTTGACAAGGAGTTTTGATGGATGGTAATCCGTGAAATATAGACTTTCACCAATTGAGGGATTTCCCTCATTCCCCAATAAGTCGTGATTGAGAAGTTCTTTTCTCTCCAGCCGAGTGGTCACTCACATATCAGCAGAATTTGAGATTTTTTTCTTTATCAAGATCTCTCGTTTTTCCCAGTTGAAACATGTGGATGTACTGTGGTTCATAAAGTCATTTCTACAATAACATCCAATTCCCAGTAACGTCCTTTCCCAGAATGCGCAGTTGTGTTTCTCCCCAGTGAAGTTTGCAATTTATTTTTGCAAGACCTATACGAATATGGCTTGTGGTTACTACTTATTATGATGTTTTATTTCCCAGTGAAGCATATAATCATGCATCATTACATTATATCTACTCAAATATGTAGTGTTTCCAGCTGTGTCAGAACATTACTCCATTAATTTTTCAAACATGCACTATAAGCCAATGGGTATTGCCTTTATCCCTAGTCAATTAGCAAATTCCCGAGAGTTTATTCATACGGTTTCCCTCAATCAGTTTCCTTAAAATTTCGTCATTGCTCCTAGAGGGTGTTGACAGTTACCCTCTCCTTTTTCACCGAGTGTTCACTCGTTGCTTAGTTAGCGACCCAGTCATTTCCTGGCGCATCATCCTTAGGTATGATGGTCATCAATTCCTCTTTATGTCAAGTGGTTACTTGTCACCTATCTCTGTCCCATTAGTCATTGGTATCTCTAGAACAAAGAATCCAATCATGTATTGAAGTATAAGTCGATGTTTTTTCCTTCATCTTTAATAAATTAACTCAGTTTACTGATATTCCCATGAAGTGGCTTGCTTTCCCAGTGGAGGATGCACGAATATGTTCCTCCCAATTGAAGTTTACACCCAGTTAATTTTCGGGGAGTTCTTCTCCCTAGTGAAGTTGGTGTTGGCGAATAACTTGCTTCGTTTGTTGTCAAGTGCAGTCTGCACTGGTTGGAGTGTTTCTAAGAATTCTCCTACTCTCCAGTGACTGGAGATGTATTACTAGTTCCCTAGTGGAAGTTGAATATCGAGGGTCGTCCATGCCTAAGAAGTTTGTCTTCCCCAAGTAAGGTGTTTCCCCAAGAAGTTTGAAGTTTTATTCTCCATAGTGGATTACTATACAGAGAACCCTCGACCCATAGGTTCTAGAGGGTAAACATTTCTTAACAGTATGTTTTTATTCTCCAGTGCGGATCATACTGGCGATTATTTTTTCTAAAAATTCCCTTACTCCCTAGTGAATCTCCTGACAGATGTTCTCAGGTTCGAGTGTTTTGATGGATGGTTATCTGTGAAATATAGACTTTCACCAATTGAGGGATTTCCCTCATTCCCTAATAAGTCTTGATTGAGAAGTTCTTTTCTCCCCAGCCGAGTGGTCACTCACATATCAACATAATTTGAGATTTATTTTCTTTATCAAGATCTCTCGTTTTTGCCAGTTGAAACGTGTGGACGTACTGTGGTTCAGAAAGTCATTTCTCCAGTAACATCCAATTCCCAATAATGTCCTTCCTCAGAATATGCAGTTGTGTTTCTCCCTATGATGTTTGGAATTTATTTTTGCAAGACCTATACGAATATGGCTTGTGGTTACTGCTTATTCTGATGTGTTATTTCCCAGTGAAGCATCTAATTATGCATCATTACATTGCATCTACTCAAATGTGTAGTGTTTCCAGCTGTGGTGGAACATTACTCCATAAATTTTTCAAACATGCACTATAAGCCAATGGGTATTGCCTTTATCCCTAGTCAATTCTCAAATTCCAGTGAGTTTATTCATACGGTTTCCCTCAATCGGTTTCCTTAAAATTTCGTCATTGCTCCTAGCGGGTGTTGGCAGTTACCCTCTCCTTTTTCACCTAGTGTCCACTCGTTGCTTAGTTTGCGACCCAGTCTTTTCCTGGCACATCATCCTTAGGTATGATGGTCATCAGTTCCTCTTTATGTCAAATGGTTACTTGTCACCTATCTCGGTCCCATTAGTCTTTGGTATCTCCAGAACAAAGAATCCAATCATGTATTGAAGTATAAGTCAATGTTTTTTCCTTCATCTTCAATGAATTAACTCAGTTTAATGATATCCCTAGAGCATATTGGTTACTAATTCCTCTTAGATTGAGTGGTTACTCGCTTGCTTGGTTATGATCTAGTTTGTCCCTGGCGCAACACCTCTTAAGTCTAATGGTTATTAGTCTTTTCAGGTCTAGTGGTTACTAGTATTTCCCCCTTCTTTAGAGCCTAGTGGTTACTATTATTCTAAGGTCTAGTGGTTACTAGTACTTCCTTAATATCTTAGAGCCTAGTGGTTACTAGTCTTCTCCGATCGACTGGTCACTCGTTTGCCTTGTTTGCGATCCAGTTATTCGCTGGCACAATAGTGTAGGTCTGGTGATCATCAAATCCTATCAAGTTCAAGTTCGTCACTTGTCATCTGATTTCGAATACAATTGTTGTACCCCAAAATTTTCCCTCCCATTATCCAATACATTTTCTTAGGGTTCTCATTTGCTCAAGGTTACTCAAGAATTGATCAGATAAATTCTCCTCCTAAGCAATGAACCTACAACTAGGGTTTTACTTTTCTTAAGGAATATGTGGTTTCTAAGGCCTCAAGTTGATTTCATGGTCCCCCATATGTCTCCACGAATTCTCATGACAAGTTTTAAGCCTTGCATCATAAGTTTGCTCAGTCAAATGCTCAGATGACTGAAAATCAACCGTATTAGACAAAAAGTCAATTATGGTCAACATACAACCAAACTTCAATATTTTTGGTCAACATCAATATTTTGAAGTCATATTCATAATTTGATCAAGGGTTGATCATGATTCATTAAGAAAACTCAAGATTCATCAAAACTCAAAAGTTACCAAATTAGGGTTTTCTTAAGGAGAAGTCAACTGAACTTTGACCAAGCATAACTTTCACATACTTCATCATATTTTCCTCAACTAAAGCTTATTTTGAAGGAAATTCAATCCTCTACAACTTTGTCACTCTAAGCTCAAGTCCAAAAAATGCTTCATTTGAGAGATATAGGCCAAAACATTATAGGTCATTTTAAAAGTAAACAAAAAAACACCTTTTATCAAGGCAATTTACATTAAGATAAAGTCTTCAAATGCAAAAATGGTCAACATTAAAGATTTTAGAGGACATCTTAAGCTTTCCAAAAAGTCAAATATCACTTTCAAATGATAAAAATTGAGAGAGTCATGACGGATGCAATTTGGGAAATTTTGAGAAAATGCATGAAACCAAAAGTGATCAAACTTGGAATTTTGGGCTAATGGCATGATGTTTCAAGGTCCAAACGAGCATAAGGCCTCATTATGAACCTCTAAAATTATACATACACCCCTTGGGTTTTTATTCTATTTATTTTTTATTTTATTTATTTAAATTCAAAATTAAATACGATAAAATCAAAGTCTTTTCTTACAAAGGTCCAAGCCCAACCTTTTGACCGAATTTCACCATTATATATTCCATACAATTCAGACAAGCATGACACGAAAAACCCTTGCAAGCAACCATTCCAAAAATCTAAAAAAATTATCAAAACCAGGGCAAATAAAAACCGTAGTTAAAGCCTCTTTCCAAGCAAGCCAATCCTTCAAATCACTTCCAAAAGCATTGTAGGGTAAGATTTGATCATCCCTGATGATCCAAGAGGCCTGAGAATCACGTATTTGCCTCACCGATTTTGTCTATTGACTGAATTTCACACTTTCATTTTCTTTGTGTTTTAATGCATACTAATGATATTAACTTGTTTCTGAGGTGTATTAGTACAAGATAGGACCATTGCATGACCCCCATAATTCCCAGATGAAGGGTTGCCATATCTGAACTGATTTAGTTCATTTGCTTCGTGTCTCACAATCTAGCACGATTTATCCAAAACTAACACTTCCATTGAAATCACAAGGCCTAAATTAGGGGGGTAGGGTACCATTGAATCATTAATACTTCTTATTTTGCAGGAACGAAGGACCAGCTCGCCAGAGAAGACGATCAGAGCTAGGGCTCAAGCACTTCTCTGACCCATTTATTTTGTTTATTAATTATTTAATTCTTTTCATAGATATACCAGATGAGAAGCATGGCTCAATGACAAGCGCGCGCAGGATAATGCATTACTCTCTTAGGGCGTGGGTTCGATCCCTGCCCTTTGACATTTTTTTTTGTTTTATTAATTCTTGCAGGATTGTTACATTTTGAATGGTGTATGTTCTACTAGCACCAAAGCACACTAGGCACAGTGGTAAACAACGTAGCATGGAAGGCTAAGGGCGTGGGCTCAATACCACCCCTGGCATTCTGCCTTATTTTGCTTCTAACTTGTTTTCTTTTCTATTTTCCGACCCTAACCCTTTTGACAAATTTAACCCTATTTTCACTTAACCATAAAATAAAACCTTTTTTTTACAAACCCTAATTAAATTAGGTTTTAGGTTTTTTAATCAACTTTTAAATTAATCTTTTTACTAACTACAATTAATTAATTTTTTATGTTTTTTCATTAACCCATTAATTTGATTAATCTACCATTTTTGCAGTTTTAAAATCAATTAGAATTTTTAGGTTTAATTAATTAATTATCATCAATTTTGTTTCATAAAAAACATTGAAAACACTTCTTTTTTCCTTTGATTCTATTTTTAAGTTACATTTTTAGATCGACTATATAGGTTTCGCGAATATAATCTTTATTTGTCGCTTTCTTTTTTCATTATTATGTAACTGCTTCTGGATGTAATAACTTAGGGTTTCTTTTCCGCACTGTCTATTATGTATCTGCCCCAAAGCGATGTAATAGTTTAGGTTTATATTTTCTGCCTTTACTTTTCACACCTTTACTGTCTTTTTATGTTTATAATATTAGTGCTTAGTAATTAGGGTTATATGGCGAGATAAAAAAAACGTTATAAAACCATAACTTCAAAGATAAAATAACCGAATATAATACACTCGCACACTCACACCTCTAGGGTAACCTCCGTTGTTGCCTTCAGAACAAAATGATCACGTCCCTCGAAAGCGGGGATGCTTTAGCAAAGACCCTCAAATCAAAGATCATAGTCCCTCGATGATCCTTCAACGTTTCATTTCGATAAATGATCTAGTCCCTTACAAAATTGCTAAAGCGTCCTTACAAGTTACCTTCGATGATCGTACGATGACCTTACGCCTATCCCTTCACATCCAACGATACGGCTTCCTACTAAGTAATGATATGGATAA
Source organism: Vicia faba (assembly GCA_948472305.1). NCBI lineage: Eukaryota > Viridiplantae > Streptophyta > Magnoliopsida > Fabales > Fabaceae > Vicia > Vicia faba. The sequence goes on from OX451739.1 coordinate 626,467,224, forward strand.
CACTATCTAAAGGAGGAGGAAAAGTACAAGAATGACCTTGAGTGGGTAGAACTTTTAATCGCTTGCTAATAAAAAAAAATTTCGCAAACACTTTCAAAGATATTTTCAAAACACTTTGTACGCGTTCTTGAGGACCGATACTAGAATCATTACAAAGTTTCGCCTTACATTGGAAAAATTTCAAAATATTTTTCAAACGCACACATAAAAAGCAAAATTTCAAAGTGAGATAAGTGATTAAGAGTCCGTAGATAACTATGGATGAAAAGGGTTCTAACACCTTCCCTTTTCATAACTTACCCCCCGAACTCAAAATCTATCAAGGTCTTTCGTGTTCTTTTCACCCTTTCCTTATTGGATAAAAGGAAAGTCGGCGGCGACTCTTGCTATCTGCAACATTTCCAATAAAATGTAAAACAAGTTAGTTTTTCTACCGTATTACAGAACTGGCGACTCTGCTGGGGACTACTTAAAAAAGAGGGGTTACCTTAAAGTCTTAGATCACTTTTGCTTGCTTTTACTTGTCTGCTTTGTTTTCATTAAAATTGAGGGTTGCTTGGGTTTAATTTCTTGCAAAGGTCCTACACCCGAATCTAGGGATACCTTAGGTAAGTAATAATAGATCATGGAAACTATACGGCATAGACCGATATGGTTGGAGTGATGGCTATGTTAGTGTGACACTTTAGTTTATACTGATGTTCCTTGAGTCAGTCGAGGATAACATTGGGCTGCTGGGTGGTTCCATAAGCACTAACTGACTTTTAGAACCTTAATTGACCCATCTTGGCCATTAGAAGGTAGTGAGATAGCTGATTTTGGTGCAATCCAGAGTTTGTTGATACTCGATGCAACACTCATTGAGATTCGACTTGCAGGATGTTTTAGTGGCAAGTCAGTTGCTGTATTAAAATAAAACCTTTGAAAAATATCCGAGATATGAGATTTCTAGAACCCAGTTACTATTTTAGGGAAGGTTGAGCCAACTAAAATTCAATAGAAAAGGGTACTTACCTACAGACCTCATGCAAGTCTTTAAAATTAAGGCCTTTGTGTGATTTGTTTGTGTTTTCTATCTTGTTTAAACATGATATCATAACATCATACCCTATAATTTTCACTAACCCATTTCAAGGATATCATGAACCTATGATGCAGGTTTATCATGAACTAGATTGTTAACAAGGGGAAAGGGGATTTATTTTCCTCTAACCGAATGCTGTCAAAGACTGAAGTACCTTCCCTTGAGTCAAAGGCTAGTACCCACTCGATATGGTGAGCTTGATTCTAATATAAGGACATCCAAAAATGAAGACGCAAAGTTCTTCAGTCAAAGTTGCATCCAGATTCAACTTCTAACATTTCACTTTTGTCTATCCTGTGAGATCCTTGAAAACATTGCATATGCATACCATACACATCATATCATAGTAGGTATTTCCCAAGATAGGTTTTCTCATATTCTTGTTGTTTATTTCAGTAAAAGATGGCTCTCGAACAAACCGTCAAAGAACTTCAAGCTTAAAATGCTCAATTTCAACAAATGTTCCTGGACTTAGCCAAGGGGAAAGAAGAGCTGAAGACCCTCATCACCAAAGAGAGGAAGAAAAAGACTAAGAAACAAGCCGTCATCCTTAATATGGGTAGAAGATTCAAAGGTCCGGTCAGGAGGGCTCTAGATTTTGAGGTCCGCTCAAATGAAGATGATAACCAAGAGGAAGATGATAAGAGTGTGAAAGCTGAGGAGAATCACAACCAGGGTTATGATGAAGCAGACTACTCAGATGAATATTATTCTCCAACTGATGACAAATACAAACAGCTGGAATATCGTCTCAATGCTATAGAGATTCAGAGAGTGCCAGGGTTAGATTTTGAAGAGATGGGTTTAATCTCAGGAGTTTTAATTCCTAAAAAATTCAAGGTCCCTACTTTTTTGAAGTATGACAGTGTTTCCTGTCCAAAGCTTCATTTAAGGTTGTACGTTTGGAAGATTCAACCCCATAGTGCTGACAGGAAGTTGTGGGTGCACTTTTTTCAAAAAACTTATCGAGAACACACTTGGGGTGGTTCTATCAGCTGGAAGGGACCAATATCTCTACTTGGGAAGATTTGTCTAATGCTTTTTACAAACAATACCAGTACAATATTGATCTTGCACCAACTTGCGTGCAATTACAAAGTATGACTATGGGCTCGAACGAAGGCTTCAAAGAGTATGCCCATAAATGGAGGGATCTAGATGGAAGAGTTCAACCTCCTTTATCTGATAGGGATCTGGTTGATATGTTTATGGGAACTTTGATAAGTCCTTTCTTCAATCATCTGATCGGAATCTCTTCAGTCGAATTCACCGAGCTTATATTAACACAAGAACAGGTTGAAAATGGAATCAGGAGTGGAAAAATTCAGGTGGTTGCGTCTTCAAGTACTGTGAAGAAGTCGTTCGACGGTAAAAAAGAAACTAATGTTGTGTATGGCCAGAAGGGTCATGCTAGAAATGACCGCAACCAGTCTGTTGGAGATGTGCTAATTTCTAATCCCACGCCAGTGTAACAACATCAACAAGGCAATCAGTATAGGTCAGAAGCACCCAGTAGAATGTTTACTAAGATCAACATGCCATTTTCTCAGGCATTACAACATCTATTGAAGGTATAGTTGATAACCTTAAGAGATCCTCCTAAGAATCCTAACACTTCCTCCCCCGAGTACAATCCTAATGTAAGATGCGCCTATAATTCCAATAGTCCCGAACATGACACAAATAGCTGTTGGGCTTTGAAAAATAAAATTCAAGATATGATTGGTAATAAAGAGATTGAATTTGATCCTCCTGAGACCCCCAATGTGATTACCGATCCTACGCCTAAGCACGACAAAGGCATTAGTGCTATTGATGATGTTTTGTATGTTTCAACTGTAAGTGACTTGACTACTCCCCTCCTGATTATAAAAAGAATATGTTGTAAGCCGGTTTATTTTTGGGTTGCATTGAAAGATGCTACTGTTGCATAACCTAACCCAATCACTACAAACTTCTGAATGAAGGCATTCAGCATCTGATGGACAACCACATAATTCTGGTTGAGAAGACTCCTTCTATTGAGAATCTGTTTCAAGACTTGGTGCTCGAAGAGATATTTGTAATTTCCAGTGCTCATATAAGGATCACTACCAAAGGTCATGTGAAGATTACGAATGAACCTAGAGTCTCTCCTATGATAATCACCACACCTGGACCTATCCCATACTCCTCTGGCAAGATTGTCCCTTGGAATTATGGGGCCGACGTCTACTACCATGGTATCAAGAAAGAACCATTGACTGTTGAAAGTGAAGGTATTGAAGTTACTGATTCCAACATTGACAATATTGCTGGGACCAGTAAAGTACTAGAAGTGAAAGGGTTTTCTCTCCTGAAATCTCTTTGAAGACTATCTCCACCCTAGTTCATGTTACCGCTACTGAGTCAAGTACTGAGACTCGGGGAAAAGAATAAATGACGGAGTCTGCCCAGACGGAGGCACCTAAAGAAGTTACCACTGAAGATACCTCCAGGCAAGAGTTGGAGGAGGTATTAAAAATCATCCGAAAAAGTAACTACAAGATTGTTAATTAGCTGGGGCAGACTCCCTCCAAGATATCCATGTTATCTCTATTATTGTGTTTGGAAGCCCATGCCCAGGCTTTGGTGAAGTTCTTGAAATCGACTCACGTGCCACAAGAAATTTCTGCTGATCAATTTGAAAATTATGTTGCTAGCCTGATCACTGATAATGGACTAGGCTTTTCTAATGTTGACTTGAATCCGGAGGAAGAAACCATAAAAAGTCTTGTATGTCTCTATTGAGTGCAGAGGCACTACCTTAGCTCATGTGTTGGTTGATACGGGTTCCTTATTAAATATTCTGGCGAAGGGTGCTCTAGACAAGCTTGATTGTAAAGGGGTTATGCTGAAACACAAAGACATTGTGGTCAGAGCCTTTGATGGTTCAAAGAGGATGGTGCATGGAGAGGTGGATCTTCTTATGAAAGTAGGTTCGCAGGTCTTCGACTCTACCTTCTATGTAATGGACATTCGACTGGATTATTCCTGTTTACTTGGATGCCTTTAGATTCATGGGGCATGCGCTGTTACCTCCACTCTACATCAAAAGTTGAAATATCCCGTGAAAGCAAAGGTTGTCACGGTTTGCGGTGAAGAAGAGTACATGGTAAGTCACTTGAACTCATTTAAGTATGTTGAGATAGATGGAGAATTCATCGAGACTCCCTGCCGGAACTTTGAAGTTATTCCTCAGACAATTACCGCTACTGAGGACGTTTCTGCTATTCCTAAGGTTACCAAGGTTCCACCCAGAATGGCTTCTCTGAAGGATGCAAGTACTGTGGTAGAAGGAGGTGGTTGTACTACTTGGGTTCAACTTCCTAACATTCCTTACAAGTCTTACAAATTTGGTTTGGGTTTCACTATAGAGGCTCAAAGGGCTGTTCGTCGTGCTCGTGTTGGAAGACCATCATTCTGCATCAGCAACAATGGAGTCAAAGTAGTAGAAGATGTTGATAGTGAATACGACCTAGACAGCTGGATTTTTCCCACCATCGGTAATTGACTCAATAATTATAATACTAAAGATGTTATATTGATCTCCTTTAGTCAGGAGTAAATGCAATTTTTTGTTTCTTTTTGCTTTCAAAGTCTTGGCTATGTAATTTTTTAAAACAATAACTTTAAACCTTGTGCCTTACCCAGGGCATAACGGTCCATTTGTTAGGGTTGTCATTTCATTCACATATTTTAATTCAATAAATTATTAAACGTTTGTATTCAAATTTTGCGCTCTATGTCTTTCTTTTACTTTATTACTTTCAAAATAGCTATGTGTTCTTACACACACCCACACAACAAATTGCAGATCCATATCATTTATGGATCTCATTGATAACAATTCTGCTATTGCCAATTATGACTTCGAAAATCCGATCTACCGAGCCGAGGACGACGGTGAGGAAGATTGTAAAGTACCTGAAGAACTTTCTAGACTGTTAGAGCAAGAAGAAAGAGCATACCACCGAATGAAGAGCCAGTCAAGGTTGTGAACTTGGGTACTGAAGAGGACAAGAAAGAAGTCAAGATAGGTGCCAACCTAGAACACAGTGTCAATGTGATACGGTGGCAGAACTGACTGTTAATACTGGTTTGTGTTTTTTGTTCGCAAAATGTCGCGGTAAGCAAGAGTCGCCACCGACTTTTATTTTATCCAATCAGGAAAAGGAAAAAGAACAGAAAAAACCTTTTTCGAGATGTTTCTGAGTACGGGGGGTAGATTATAGAAAGGGAAGGTGTTAGCACCCTTTTTATCCGTAGTTATCTACAGGCTCTTAGGTACTTGCTCATTTTTCAAATTGCTTGTGTGTGTTTGTCTTGAAAATGATTTTACTTCGTGATAACCCTTGTATCAGTCCTCAAGGATGTGACAAAGTTTGTTTTGAAAATTTGTTTTGAAAAGGTGTTTGTGTGAAACAATTTTTGTTGAGCAAGTGCTTAAGATTCTACCTACTCGAAAAAAGATTATTTGTTCTCATTTCCTTTAGACAACGATATCCTACTATTAAGGAGTAGGTAGCACCATCGTTGGAGTTGTAAGGGACATTCGAAAGGGACAAGTACAATAACTAATGCAATAGTTAGAAACCTTTAGTAGTAACCCTAGAGTCTTAAGATCTTTCCGAGGCAACATTTCCGAGGTAACATTTTGATCTTTTAGACTGGAGGGCGACCATTAAAATCTCCTATTCTTAATGATTGTTTACCGAAGGAAACCGGAGTGAGGCAAACCCTAGGAGTGAACATGTGCATGTGAATTTTTCAGTTATTTAGTATATGCACATTAGGTGATCTACCGTTTTAAATTTCAAGCATTCTTTTCATACAATCCTATTAGCCATGCATCTAGACAGTTAAATGTTGCGGGGATTTAAAGTGCGAGAAAATAAAACATAGTTATTACAAGGCTTCAGGGAGGGGGATTAATTAGATAGCCAAAAATCGGGGATTTAAACAGTAAATAAAAACCCTAGATTAACTATTACAAACCCTGAACAGTTACAAAATAATGGACATATAATTAACAAGCGCGAGACAAATTAAATGTGAGGACAATTGAAACAATCTAAAACCCTAATTTGAGAGAAAAAGATTTTTTTGGATTTTATTTGAAAAAAATATTTAATTGCAAATTAATTAAACCTAATTTCTAATTGTTTTTAAATTATGAAAGAAATTAAATTAACCTAATTTTCTAATTAACCTAATTAATTAAAGGAATAAATATTTTGTACAAAAAGATTTTGTATGTTTTGGTTTTTTTTAGAAAAGAAATACAAATTGTAAAATTAAAACATAGATTCTATTTGATTTTAAATGAAACAAAAGTTAAATTCACCTAACTTACTAATTAAATTAAATAATTTTATTATTAAAAAATGCTTTCTGTATTTTTGTGATTTGTTGATTTTATGATTAATTAAAAAACAATTAATTTTTTGGTGAAAAATAATTAAACGAAAATAATTAAAACAAAAGAAATAAATAAAGAAAAGAAAAAGAATGGGCCTATATGCTAGCAAAAGGGGGGGGGGTATGAATATGAAATTCCAAGCCCAATAAGCTCCAAGCCCAGTCAACCTTTGGATCCGGTGTAGCGTTGACTTGTACGTATACCATGGACATTCAAGGGAGAGACGTTAGATCTGGCTAGCTGTGCATCTAGTGGATGGGCGTTGAGGGTGTATGATAGTCACTTGGATAATTGATACACTGGATCTGTGAACAGAAAATAAGAAAATATGGAAAACGCTGGGACCTGGGATCGAACCCAGGTCCTCACGCCTAAATCCATTGACACGCTCCAGCTGAGCTATGATTGTTAATTGTTAACATAATAAAAACAAAACATAATATAAGAAAAATAAAAGAAGCTGATTCCAAGCGCGCGAAATTCAAACGGACGAATGGTTGGCTGACACGCATTGTCTTCTTCCCATCGTCTTAGATTTCTGAACTTTTACCTACAGGCGCAAGTCTGTTGCTAAAAACCTGTGTCATTCAAAAATTCCATACAAGCATGATAAATCAATTGCGATGGTACCAATCAACTCGTCTTGGTCTCACGAGTATCATGGTATCATTTTCTTGGCATGGTTTTTCCTGTATCAAGAAACCCCAAAATACGACCATAAACCCTAACAATGGTAAGTATTGATTCCTGCACTGTAAACACAATTAAATGGTACAGACAACTTACAAACAAGATGATAAACAAGAATATATGGTTAGAACATGTTTATGATGCGTGAAACATTAAAATCGGATTTGAGTTTTGGATACAAACTGTGATACTGTAATGTGATGATTTTTGATGCTTTGAGGCTTGAAAATGAATCGAGAAGCTTCCTGAGATGTCCAGGAATGTATTGCTATCCTTGAAACTCCTTGAGGATGGCTCTAAGATTGATTTTAATCTCACACATTTGTCCAAATTTTTGAGTTTTCTTTCTGGCTTTTCACGGATGCAAACCTTGTCCTCATGATTTGGAATTGTTGTATACATATAATATACTGAATTAGGGTTGTAAAATTGCATCCTATCTTTGAGAATTATGAAAATGTGATTTGATTTGATTCATGTATGATATCTTTCTAAAACAAGCTTCAATCTAATCTTTTCCAACCCTAATGAGCCTTGCACAAATTGATCATCATGCTAGCTGTATATGAACTCCAAATGTGCCCAAAAATTCCAAGATTTGATTTCTTTTCATTATTTTACCATTTAATTTGATTTATTTTGATTTAAATGAATAAAAAATAAAAATAAATAATAAAAGTAATAAAATAATAGGTGTCAAAGCTCAGGGGTCGTGGGTCCTATTAGAAACATGTTTCAAGCAAGAAAAATTGGGCCCCTTTGGAAAAAATGCAAATTTGATCAATGTTGACTTTTGACAATTTTCCAAAAATTACCAATTTTGACAATGCACAACTCTCTCAATTTTGACCCTAGGAGGGTGTTCTTGGACTTTTTAGAAAGCTTAGGATGTCCCCTAAGCAACCCTTTTGGTTTAATATTAATTGGATCTTCCATGTTCATGTGTGAAGCTTTGACCCAAAAGGTGTTTTTGTTGACTTTTCAAAATGACCCATAATGTAGAAATTCATATCTTTTTGTGGGTGAATATTTTGAACTTGTGAGATGAAGATGAGTTGTAGGGAATTGTATCCTCTTCAAAATGAGCTTTGGATAGAAATTGTTTGATAAAGTATGAAGAAGTTATGCTTGGTCAAAGTTGGGTTGACTTTTACTAAGAAACCCTAATTTAGCAACTTTTGGGCTTTGATGAGTTAGGAGCATTTCTTGAGGAATCATGATCAACCCTTTATCAAATGATGGATATCACTTCAAAATGTTGATGTTGACCCAAAATCTTGAGGTTTGACTGTGTGTGGGCCACATTTGACTTTTGACCTAATACAGTCGATTTCTCAAGCATCTGAGCAGTTGACTGAGCAAACTTATGCAAGGCATGAAACTTGATATGTAGGGTCTTGAGAACATATTAAGACCATGGAGAGCATATGAGGCCTTTGTGATTCACCCCTCTTGATGAAAATAGAAACCCTAATTTGGGGTATACTGCCTTAGGAGAGAGTTTGTTTGGTTAACTCTTGGGCAACCTTGAGCAAATTGAGGATCTTAATGGACATGTATTGAGTAAAATGAGAGGGAAAATTTTGGGGTACAACAGCTGCCCCTGTTCAATCTTCTTAAACCTGAGGATGTAGATTGGATGCTCTGCCTTTCGTAATCTGAAGGTGGAAGATGATTGAACACTAAAGTCCCCAGAAATTTGCACTCGCATGAAGTGGCACTCGACTTGTGACATCGGGAATGGGCTTACAGATGCCATTTGGAGGTTGATGATAGAAGATTGCCGGAGATGGGCCTAAAGATGCCATCCTGGATGCGACGGAGAATTGTCAGAGATGGGCTTAAAGATGCCATCTAGAGAATGTGGATTTTCTGAGATATTCCTTTGACGAGAGTCTCTGTTGCTGTTGTTGGGGAGGAATCTGCTGAGGAATGTTGGTATCTTCTTGGGAGAAATATAATTTTAGGAGCTTCAGTTGTCCGTTACTCTATTGGGGAAATGCGAAACCAATCGTTTTTGATTAGGTCCCGGTCTTACAGTGTTGTGGACTGCTGTCTGGAGATAAGAGAGGAGGAACCTGGATAGTAAGGTTATGAGGAGGAACTTGGATAGTAGGGATACTTCGATATGAAAGCCTGGATATTAAGGTTGTGAGAAGGAACCTGGATAGTAGGGTTACTTCGATATGAAAGCCTGAATAGTAGGGCTATGAGAAGGAACCTAGGTAGTAGGGTTACTTCGATATGAAAAGCCTGGATAATAGGGTTGTGAGAAGGAACCTGGGTAGCAGGGTTACTTTGATATGAAAATCCTAGATAGTAGGGATGTGAGAAGGAACCTGGATAGTAGGGTTACTTCGATATGAAAGCCTGAATAGTAGGGTTGTGAGAAGGAACCTGGATAGTAGGATTACTTCGATATGAAAGCCTGAATAGTAGGGTTGTGAGAAGGAACCTGGATAGTAGGGTTACTTCGATATGAAAGCCTGGATAGTAGGGTTGTGAGAAGGAACCTGGGTAGTAGGGTTACTTCGATATGAAAGCCTGGATAGTAGGGTTGTGAGAAGGAACCTGGGTAGTAGGGTTATTTCGATATGAAAAGCCTGGATAGTAGGACTGTGAGAAGGAACCTGGGTAGTAGGGTTACTTCATGATAAGTTAGTGTAAAACTTCAAAAGGAACCCGGGTAAGGTTATTTTGATATGACAACCTGGGTAAGGTTGTTTCGTGAGGAGTTTAGGTAAAACTGCAGCGAGAACCTGGGTAAGTTTACTTTGGGCTAAGTCCGTGTAAAGCCTGGGTAAGGTTACTTTGAGATAAGTTTGTGTAAAACTTCAGAATGAACCGGGGTAAAGTTATAAGTTTGTGTAAAACTTCAGGATGAGCCAAGTTAAGGTTATAAGTTTGTGTAAAACTTCAGGATGAACCGGGGTAAGGTTATAAGTTTGTGTAAAACTTCAGGAGGAACCCGGGTAAGGTTACTTTGAGATAAGTTTGTGTAAAACTTCAGAATGAACCGGGGTAAGGTTATAAGTTTGTGTAAAACTTCAGGATGAACCGGGGTAAGGTTATAAGTTTGTGTAAAACTTCAGGATGAACCGGGGTAAGGTTATAAGTTTGTGTAAAACTTCAGGAGGAACCTGGGTAAGGTTACTTTGAGATAAGTTTGTGTAAAACTTCAGAATGAACCAGGGTAAGGTTATAAGTTTGTGTAAAACTTAAGGATGAACCGGGGTAAGGTTATAAGTTTGTGTAAAACTTCAGTATGAATCGGGGTAAGGTTATAAGTTTGTGTAAAACTTCAGGATGAACCGGGGTAAGGTTATAAGTTTGTGTAAAACCTCAGGATGAACCGGGGTAAGGTTATAAGTTTGTGTAAAACTTTAGGATGAACCAGGGTAAGGTTACTTCGGTATGATAATATAGATTAGTTGACCTGTTTGATTTTGGGAACTGAGTTTCCATTAGTTGTCTGTAGATGTGATCTGTATAACTGCTGGATTCATTGAAGCTAATTGTCTTTTCCTGAAAAAATATCAGGGTTAGCTATATGCGATGCATGAAATGTAGGGCGAGATGATGTTCTCAAAATAAATGAGATTATGTTGTATATGATATGTATGCGTCTGTCATGATGTATGTTCATGAAATGCTGTCAGGGTATGCTCGTGTCTGGGAAAATAAATCCCTGACGGTTATTGGAGATTTGTGAATATTCTGTCGGGAAGAGATGCTGGAGAATAACTCTGTGGGGACCAGACTTTGGGGAAGAGATACTCTGTTGGTCGACCTGCTGATCTGGAGGAATAAACTCAATTGGGGATGAAATTCTGTTGTTGGAAGTGATGAGCTCTGTTGGAGAAATAAACTCTTCTTGGGGAATAAGATTTGTTGACTCGCTTGCGATTACGAACCTTAACTGGGGATAATTATGTCCTATTTTTGGGAAATCTGACATCAATGCCTTTGGATACTTTTACTCTATGGGGAGTGCGTATACCAATAATTATGTTCCCTAGCACGACTCTATCCCAATACCCGCGGGGCAAAATGACTGTAGGGTTTGGTACTTCTTATTTTCCCTGTTTCTGGAATTACGAGTAATTGTATTTTGTTTCTTATGCAAATATTTATGAGCAACAATCATTTTCAAATGCATATATCAAAAATAAATCATTGGACGTTCTTGCAAAACAAAACAGAAAAAGAAAAAGAAACAAATTGAAGTTTTATAAAAATGACTTGTATTGATTTGGAAATTGGCCTGTAATAGGCGTTTTGTACAAAGAGACTGACATTCTAGTAAGAGAACGCTGCCGAAAGAAATTACAATTTATGCAAAAGAAAGAAAAAACAACTATGTGAAACAACCCCATTGGGTTCCAACTCTGCTATTGTCTTTATATCTTCAAGCGTCTCATCACTTTGCTACTTAGCCGAAGGTTGGTCAGATTGATTGGCGCCGTCTAAGCTTGATAGCTGATACCGACGTCTGGTCGCAAGCTGATCCAATGAAACATAGTGATACACTTTAATCCCTAACTTTTGCCTGGATTTCCCTTTCGGGTTTTCAATCCACCGGGATACCCTTTTTTGCCCAAGTCGCCCTTTCGGGTTTTCGACTTTCCGGGTGTACAGATTTTTTTTCTTCATTTTCATCCCTTACTTTTTCCCGAACCCTTTTGGTTCGCGGGAAGCCCTTACTTTTGCCTAGGCCGGTCGACCTAGCGGGTCTTTGATTATGCGTAGTATCTTTTCACTATGTCTGCATTGACGGGGTGAGGAAGGTCGTCACCATCCATGTTGGTTAGAATCATAGCTCCTCCCGAGAAAATGTTCTTAACCATAAATGGCCCTTCATACGTGGGAGTCCATTTGCCCCTGGGATCACCTTGCGGCAGTATGATGTGTTTGATCACCAGATCTCCGACTTGATACTCTTGGCGCTTGACTTTCTTGTTAAAAGCCTTGATCATTCGCTTTTGATACGTCTGACCATGGCAGATAGCAGTAAGTCTCTTTTCATCGATTATATTCAGTTGATCAAGTCGGGTTTAGATCCAGTCGTCTTTGTTCAAACCCGCATCATTCATAATCCTGAGAGAGGGTATCTGGACTTCTATGGGTAGGACTACCTCCATGCCATATACCAGAGAGTAGGGTGTTTCCCATGTCGACGTCTGTGCTGAGGTATGGTACCCATGAAGAGCGAATGGTAACATCTCATGCCAGTCTTTATATGTCACTGTCATCTTCTGCACAATCATCTTGATGTTCTTGTTAGCTGCTTCAACAGTGCCATTCATCTTTGGCCGGTAAGAAGACGAATTATGGTGCTGTATCTTGAACTGTTTGCAGAGCTCGGTGATCATTGTGTTGTTGAGATTTGTACCATTGTCAGTAATAATCCTCTCTGGTACACCATATCGATAGATAAGGTTATGTTGGATAAACTGCGCCACGACATTCTTGGTTACTGTAGAAAAAGAGGCTGCCTCAACCCACTTCGTGAAGTAATCAATGGCTACTAAGATGAAACGATGCCCGTTAGACGCAATAGGTTTGATCTCGCCGATCATGTCGATGCCCCACATTGCAAATGGCCACGGAGCTGTCAAGACGTTCATGGGGACCGGAGGCACATGCACCTTATCAACATAGATTTGGCATTTATGACAGGTTCAAGAATGCTGATAACAATCGGCTTCCATGGTGGACCAATAATATCCTTCCCGTAGGATCTTCTTAGCCATGGTATGTCCACTAGAATGGGTTCCGAAAGTGCCTTCATGTAGATCTATCATGATCCTCCCTGCTTCGCTCTTGTCTACACACCATAATAGTGTGGAGTCATGGTTGCGTTTATAGAGGATCCCATTATTGAGGAAGAACTTTGCAGCGAACCTTCTCAAAAACTTCTTATCATTGACAGATGCCCCTTCAGGATATTCCCGAGCCTCGAGATACCTTTTGACATCGTGAAACCAGGGTTTGTCTGCCACTTCTTCGGTGTCGATCTCACAGCAGTGTGCTGGTTCATCCAACCTCTCAATGGTAATCTGGGAAGCTTCATTGTCCCACCTAACCTTGAACATAGAAGACATGGTAGCTAGAGCGTCCGCTAACTGGTTATCCTCTCGTGGGAAATGCTCGAAGGTTACCTCCTCAAAGTGTGGGAGCAGTGTCAGTACATACTCTTTGTAAGGAATAAGGTTCGGGTGCTTTGTATCCCACTCGCCTTTGATCTGACTTATCACCAAAGTGGAATCCCCGAATACACTTAAGAACTTAATCCTCAGGTCAATAGCGTCTCGAAGACCCATGATACACGCTTCATACTCCACCATGTTGTTGGTGCAGTTGAAACATAATCGGGCGTTGAACGGATTATGACAACCCTCGGGAGATATGATTACAGTGCCAATGTTATTGCCCAATGCGTTCGAGGCTCCATCAAAATACATGGACCATCGAGATCCTTCCTCAGGTCCTTCATCCGGTCCAGGTTCTTTGTAGTCAGTCACCAACATGATATTCTCATCCCGGAACTCAAAATTTATGGACTGGTAATCATCCATGGCCTGATGAGCCAAATGATCAACCAATACACTTCCCTTAATTGATTTTTGGGTTGTATATTGTATGTCATATTCGGTTAATATCATCTGCCACCTTGCTATCCTTCCGGAGAGAGTGGACTTCTCAAAAATATACTTGATCGGATCCATCTTTGATATCATCAAGGTAGTGTGAGTCAGCATATACTGTCTCAGCCGGCGAGCAGCCCTTGCCAAAGTGCAGCAAGTTTTCTCGAGCAATGAGTATCGGGTCTCACGGTCGGTAAAATTTTTGCTAAGGTAATAAATGGCGTGCTCTTTTCGGCCAGACTCGTCATGCTGCCCCAACACACACCCCATTGAATTGTCTAGCACTGTCAAGTATAATATCAAAGGTATTCCTTCAACTGGAGGCATCAGAATTGGAGATTCTTGAAGGTATTCTTTGATTCTTTCGAAAGCGGTCTGACATTCATCGTTCCACTTTACCACTTGATATTTCTTCAGAAGCTTGAAGATTAGCTCACAAGTAGTAGTCAGATGTGAAATGAACCTGGCAATATAATTCAGACGTCCCAAGAAACCTCTAACCTCTTTCTCTGTACGGGGAACTGGCATCTCTTATATGGCCTTTACCTTCGCAAGATCTACCTGAATACCCTTGTCACTGACGATGAAGCCCAGAAGATTACCAGATCTTACCCCGAAAGTACACTTGTTCAGATTCAACCTCAGCTTATATGTCTTCAACCTGTCGAACAACTTCTGGAGATGATCAAGGTGCTCTTCCTCAGCCTGAGACCTGGCTATCATATCATCAACATAAACTTCAATCTCATGGTGAATCATGTCGTGGAAAAAGCGACCATAGCGCGCTGATATGTTTCCCGAGCATTCTTCAACCCAAGAGGCATCACCTTGTAGCAGAAGGTGCCCCACTGTGTGACGAAGGTTGTCTTCTCCATGACTTCAGGAGCCATCTTGATCTGGTTGTAGCCAGAGAAACCATCCATGAAGGAGAAGATTTTATGTTGCGCGGTTTTGTCGACCAGAACATCGATGTGAGGAAGTGGGAAGTCATCCTTGGGGCTTGCTCGGTTCAGATTTCTGTAATCAACACACATCCGTACCTTACCGTCCTTCTTAGGTACCATAACAATATTAACAACCCACTGTGGATACAAAGTGACAACTAAGAATCCTGCATCGAACTGTTTCATGACCTCTGCCTTGATTTTCTCTGAAATTTCAGGGTGCATACGATGGACCTTTTGTTTAACCGGAGGACAGTCTTTTTTAGTCGGCATGCGATGTACCACAATATCAGTGTCCAAACCAGACATGTCTTCATAGGACCAGGTGAAGATTTCAACATAGTCGTGCAACATCTGTATCAACTCTGTTTGACGCTAAGCTCCAGATTTACACCTATTTTAACCTCTTTTCTATCTTTCTCAGTACCTAAGTTCACTGTCTCAACCAACTCTTCATGGGGTTGTATGGCCCTTTCTTCCTGCTGTAGTAGTCTAGCAAGTTCTCTAGGCACCTCACAATCATCCTCACCTTCGTCTTCGGCTTGGTTGATTGGATTTTTGAAGTCATAAATGGCAATAGCAGAGCTATTATCAATGGGATCTAGAGTGGATACAGATCTGCATTATGATACATGAGTGTGTGTAAGAGAATAGCTGTTTTGATAAAGTGAAAAACAAAAAGGAAAAACAAGGAGCACAAAATTTGTATGCAAGAAACGTCCAATGTTTTATTAATGATTATGAAATGACAAATAATATCCCTCACAAGTAAAGCCAAGGTGCCTCGGGCAAGGCATCGGGCTGTAAAGTTTCAAATTGTTTATTACAAATCTTAAAACAAATAAGTCAATTATTGCGTAATAAAAGAAACAGGTATGAAGTCCCTAGCCGTCCAGTTACTCGGTCCGCTGTTGGTAGTTGGGTAGATCCATCTGTCGATGTCTGAATCCTCTTCATTGTCTTCAATGACATTAATTCCCCAATTACTGATGCGTAGGGGAGGTCCTCCATCCCGAGCGCGTCTAATAGCCCTTTGAGCCCCTGTAGTAAAGCCCAAACCAAATTTGTCAGTTTTTTGAGTGAAATCAGGAAGCTGGCCCCAATTGGCACACCCACCTTCTTCAACCACAGCCCTGGCGTCCTTGAGAGAAGCCATCTTTAAAGGAGGTTTGTTGGTAGTAGTTTCAGTTGATGCCAAGATCTAAGGGACCTCTTCAAAATTCTGACAAGGAGTTTCGATGAATTCCCCGTCCATCTCTATGTAGAGGAAGGAGTTGAGGTGACTCACCATATACTCTTCTTCACCCCACACTGTGACGATCTTTCCTTTCACTGGATATTTCAGCATTTGGTGGAGTGTGGAGGTGACTGCCCCAGCCTCGTGGATCCAAGGACGACCCAGCAAACAAGAATACGACGGCCTGATATCCATCACATAGAAGGTGGAGTCAAAAGTCTGAGAACCTATTTTGACAGGGATGTCCACCTCCCCGTGCACCATTCTCTTCGATCTGTCAAAAGCCCTTACCACAATGTTACTAGGCTTTAGAGTTAGATCCTCGCAATCCAATTGGTCCAACGCCTTCTTCGGCAGAACATTCAGTGAAGACCCAATATCTACCAGCACATGAGCCATAGTGGTGCCCCTACATTCAATCGAGACATGTAGAGCATCATTATGCTTTCTTCCTTTTGGTGTCAAATCCGCATATGAAAAACCCATCCCATTATCAGCAGTCAGGATGGCCACACAGTCTTTGAACTGATCAGCGGAAGTCTCTTGTGGCACATGCGCAGTCTTGAGAAATGTAATCAAAGCCTCTGCATGGGCTTCAGAACACAACAACAAAGACAACATGGATATCTTCGATGGGGTCTGCCCCAGCTTCTCGACCACATTATAGTCGCTCTTCTTAATGATTTTCAATATTTCCTCTATTTCTTGCTTAGAGGCTTCCACAACAATTTTCTTAGGCGCCTCCGTCTGGGCAGGTTCACCTACAACTTCTTTTCCGCGGGTATCAGAAGATTCTCCGATTGGAGTAAGAACATGAATAATAGTTGATGTACTAGCAGTGACAGTAGATGTAATGCCAATAGGCTTGTTAACAGTCTTAGGGGAAATCTCGGGAGAGAAGAACCTTCCACTTCGAGTGATTTTTCTGGATCCGACAATGTTATCAATATCAGGATCGGCTTCTTCATCCTTCAAATCTTGTTTGATACCATGATAGTACACATCGACACCATAATGCCATGGGAAAACTTTATCCGAGACATACGGGACAGGACCAGGAACAATAATTATCAGCGGAGCAATTCTTGGAGTAGATGTAATCCTAACAGGTCTTCTCGAGGAAACCTTGGAAGGATTGGCGGAAATGGTTATAATTGCAATGTATTCAACTGGAACAACATGAATCATAGTTTTCTCGAACAAAATTTCTTTGCTATCTATCAGGCGTTGGACACCTAATTTCAGCAAACGAAAACCAGAAGGTAGAAGCGAACACATGTGCCAACCTTCACCATACCGAAAATAAATCGGCCAACAAAAAATTCTTTGTGACAATCATGAGAGGAGTAGACACTTCATCGAAAGAGGTAACAAACAAATCAGTATCAATAGCATTAACTCCACGGCCGTGCTTAGGCATGGGAGCAGTTATGACATTTGGCTTCTCCGGAGCATCAAAATCTATTTCCTTAGCTTCAATCAAGTCTTGTATTTTGTTTCTCAGAGCCCAATAGTCATTTGTATCGTGGCCAGGACTCTCAGAATAATAGGCACACCAGGAATTTGGATTATATCGGGGAGATGTAGTATTTGGATTCTTGGGAGCCTCTCTCAAGGTTTCCAAGTTGGATCTCAGCAGATGAGGTAGAACTTCAGCCAATGTCATGTTGATGCGGGTAAACTGCCGTTGTGGTCTTTCCACCCTTTGTTGATTGTTGCATTATGGAGCAACTGCAGGTCTAGGTATCATCACGGCACTTAGTGTCTGACGTTGTTAAGCCCTGTTCTGACCCCTCGGGCTGTAGATGGCACTGGCTTCCTTCTTACCAGCAAAAGGCTTCTTTACTGAACTTGAAGAGGCATCCTTCTGTATTTTTCCGCTTCAAATCCCAGCTTCTACTCTTTCTCTGGTTTGAATCAGCTCGGTGAAACCAGTTGATGAGCTACCGATCAAATGAATGAAAAATGGACCAGATAACGTCCCTAGAAACATATCAACCAACTCCCTATCAGACAACGGGGGTTGAACTCTCCCAGCCAAGTCTCTCCATTTTTGTGCATAATCTTTAAAACCTTCACCTGCACCCATGGACATACTCTGGAGTTGAGTACGAGTGGGAGCAATGTCGGCATTGCACTGATACTGCTTGTAGAAAGAAGCATCCAGATCTTCCCAGTTTCGGACATTAGCTCTCTCCAGCTGGTAGAACCATTCAAGCTGAGTCCCTGACAAACTATCTTGAAAGAAATGCACCCACAAATTTCTATAAGCGGTGGGGTTGGATCTTTCGGACATAAGAGCGGAGATGGAGTTTTGAGCAGGACACCCCATCATACTTGGCAAAAACCAGAGCTTTGAACTTCTGCGGGATGACTACTCCCGAAACCAAACCCAATTCTTCAAAATCTAATCCAAGTATCCTCTGAACTTCCAAGGCACTCAGACGGTCTTCTAACTGCTTGTATCTATCCTCAACAGGAGGATATTGCTCATTGTTATAATTAGTATCATTGTCAGAGACTGCAGGACAAGGGTCCTTCTCTTCTTCTTGGTTCTCCCCTTCCTTAGATGAAGAGGTCAGGTCGACTTGTCGCTTCAACCGCTCTCCAAACCTTCGGCCCATGTTCAGAATACCAGCAGCCTTCTTCTTTTTCTTCTTCTCTTTTAGAATGAGGGCTTTCAGATCCTGCCGCCCCTTTGCCAGACTGATGAACATTTGTTGGAACTGGGCATTCTGTGCCTGCAGGTCCTTAATGCTTTGTTCGGAAGACATTTCTGCTGAAATAAACAGCGAAGAAGATGAGAAACCTGTAATGGTACCTGTAATGATGTGTATGATAATGAGATGCGTATGCAATGATTTCAAAGACTTCGGAAAATTTAAATTTGCAAACCAAAATAAATAAAAATTTATTAGATGAATTTGAAGTTCAAATGCCTTTTAGGTGTTACAATTAAAAATAAATCTAAAACTAGAAAGAAAAATCAAAAGTCCCATGTGAAGGAAAATGCGATCAAAAGCGCAGCGGAATATAAAAAAATTCCTTTAGCGATCCTTACGAATGAGCATGGTCAGTGATAGAAACATTTACCTCTTGTGGCGATTCAGACCTTTGATGTTGTGATCACGAGCGTTGATGAAGAACAACGCCTCTACTCAGTTCACACGAACAGATCGCTTCCGGTCACAGTGCTAGCTTATGACGTACGGAAACTTTGAGTGAGAGAGAGAATCAAAAACGAAATTGCATCAAGTGAAATTGCTTCATCACAAGGGATCTATTTATAGAATCACTCGTGTGGGCTACAAGCTAAAAGCCCAATTAAGGCTATAAGCTAAAAGCCCAATTAAGCTTATGGACATCATACCTTATGACGTACCATATATCACTTATCCACGTGGTACCTTACCACTTTCCGTATTACACTTAAGTGCACTGTACCTTATGGTGTTCCTTATTTATTCTATCTCTCATCAACCTGTCCTTATGTGTATGACCTGTAGGTTTTCGCGATGTTGGCAATTATATTAAATCACACATTTAAATATAATAAACAGTGAGCGGTATCTAGCAACACATCACTGTTACCCAAGTCACGAAAATGTCATGTGATCTGACCAAACCTTTTCCGTGATAATATTTGTGTTGTACAATTACCCTTTTGCCCTCATGTCTATATTGAACACAAGGCATACACTGTGTCACCCTTGTCCAGTTCAATATTGGGCCCTTAGACATTTATCCTGTTATGCAGAATGATCAAATTCCATCTAGGTCACTCATGTCCCTTAGCATGCTTTGTGAAGTACCCATCAACCGTCTTTATAGTCATCCAGTTACAGATGACGTTTGATCAGCAATAAAGTACTTGAATCTACATCTAGGGTCCATAGTGGTTTCAGGTCGAAGGGTGGTATACACCATTATCATCATGAGAATAACTTATGACACTTTGCATAACATTCTATGTAGTATTCTCATAGCGGGTCAATCCAGTATAAATATTACTCCTAATATTTATACCTATGTCAAGACTTGATAACTCCTTATCTATGATCCATGAGATGTGATCATCAATCTATCTTCATAATAATCTTAATGCTTTAATGTTATCCCACTTCACATTAAAGCTTGACTACGGATTCTTTAAGAATAGTGTCTTATGTTTAATGGGATCTCATGATTAAGTCACACTTAACATTTCATTAAACAAATAAACCATTCTAGGGACTTTATTATTTTGGAAAGCAAACATAATAAAGAAATGCCTTTTATTATTAATAAATAATTCGATACAAGTACCAAAAGTATTGGCCTCTAGGGCTTACACCAACACCATGGATGCTTCCTCTTTGTTCCGAGATAGTCATTGAGCCCTTTTTCTTCATGGAGTTGCTTTGTGAGCTCTAAAACCTTCCTCTCCTGAGCATGGAACTGATCCC
Source organism: Vicia faba (assembly GCA_948472305.1). Taxonomy (NCBI): domain Eukaryota; kingdom Viridiplantae; phylum Streptophyta; class Magnoliopsida; order Fabales; family Fabaceae; genus Vicia; species Vicia faba. The sequence goes on from OX451739.1 coordinate 626,487,711, forward strand.
TGTAAGTATCCCTCTCTTTCAGCAACTGAATCCAAGACCTCTGTAATTCCCCAAGATCAGTGGGCATGTAAGGATAGAGAACTCTGTAAGGAATGCCTTCTTTAGTAGCGGGTTCCACAATCACTGGTAAAACGGACACATGGGGCATCATAAACTTCTGGGCGCGAGCTCATACCCACTGGAGGTAAGGTTCCATAAGAATGGAAGCCTTTGGCCCCAAGGCCCTGATGCTCGATCTGTTTACCATGCCCCAGGCTCGTATGAACCCCCGACGATACTCTTGAATATCATACTCATAGTTGAATACAATACCCTCGATAAGTAACTCATGGGGACCATCCCTCCATCCCTTCGAGCGTGACCAAATTGTCGCAGAGCTAAACAAGGATTGTAAGTTATACCCCCTCTGATACCAAGCAGTGGGACATTAGGATACTCTCCACAATAGTCAATGATAGCAATGTTTTCCATAGATCGAGAACACCAAAGAATATCCGTATGAGCGAGTGACATTATCCTTTGTGACCAAACCAAACCTTCTTCATTCTTTAGTATGGACTTAGGGAGGTGAGAAATAAACCACCTCGACAGCAATGGCATGTAGCACACAAGAATCCCTCTTCTCCTCATGGTACAAGTATGAAGAGTGTGCAAAATATCTCCGAGCAAAGTAGGCACCTGGTTGCGAGAGAGAAAGATCTTAATAGCATTCACATCTATGAATGAGTCCGGATTGGGAAAGAGAACTAAACCATAGATAAGAAGAGCCAAGACCTCCTCAAAATCTTGAAAATCCATATTATCCCAAAACAACTGGGCTTTGTCTATCAGAAATTTAGCTAGAAAACCCTTGACTCTACTTCTAGTTTCCCTATTGGATACCATGTCGGCCCGTTTCAGGTGCATAACTGAGACAATGAATTATGGCTTAAGAACTTCTTCTAGACCTGTGAAGGGTTCCTGTTCAAGAATAAGTATATCCAATAGCTGAGAGAATTCTTCCAAGGTAGGAACCCACTGATAGTATGGAAAGGTGAAGCAGTGGTGCTTGGGATCAAAGAACTGAAAGAGTACACTCATCATCTTTTCATCAAAGTTCGAAGTAACCAGGTTGAGAAGTTGACCATGTCTCTTAGTGAACGTAGAAGTTTCAGAAACCCTTGATGCTAGCTCTTTGAGTTGGGAAGGTATCTTCACAAAGCTGATTCAGATAGTGTTTCTACGAACGGAAGCCATGATCTGCAAAACAGAACAAAGATAAATTCCCTTGGTCTTTGAAATGGTTAGTGCAATAAGCATGGATGCCATGTTATGATGCATGATGTCATGATAAACCACAGGTATAGCAAACACAGGTATAACAAACAAAGTCAAATCGCATAAAGTCCTTAGGTTTAAGGCTTTCATAAGGTTAAAGGTAGTACCCTCTTAAAGTTTAGTTGGTTCAAACCTGTACTAAAAAGTAACCGAGTTCTAGAGATTCTCAATATCACTGACCATCCTTTATCAGGCATTGTTTCAGCTCTCAATCTTTTCTTGCGGCCAAAATATCTCGAAAGTCTGGTTTCAATGAGTGTAGCATCGAGTATCAACCAGTTCTCAACTCTAAACCGAGGCCGACTATCTCACTACTTTCTAATGGTCAAGTTGTTCAACTAAGGTTCTACGGTCCGTTAGTGCTTCACGACACCACGCAGCGGCCCCGTATTCTCCTCGTTTCCCCACGAAGGATACCGATACCAACCAAAGTGACACACTAACACATCCGTCGCTTAAACCATATCGGTCTACACCGTACAATCTCCATGATCTACTGCTGTTTACCTAATGAGTGCCCCCAGATCCAGGTGTAGGATCTATAGTAACCCCAAACAAACCCTCAAAAGTAAAGCAATCAAGACAATCAAGAGAATAAATTTAATGACCTATATCATAAGGTAAACCCCACTTTATTTTAATTCCCCAGCAGAGTCGCCAGTTCTGTGATACGGTGGCAGAACCAACTGTTAATACTGGTTTGCGTTTTTTGTTTGCAAAATGTCGCGGTAAGCAAGAGTCGCCACCGACTTTTATTTTATCCAATCAGGAAAAGGAAAAAGAACAGAAAAAACCTTTTTCGAGATGTTTCTGAGTACGAGGGGTAAATTATAGAAAGGGAAGGTGTTATCACCCTTTCTATCCGTAGTTATCTATGAGCTCTTAGGTAATTTCTCATTTTTCAAATTGCTTATGTGTGTTTGTCTTGGAAATGTTTTTACTTCGTGATAACCCTTGTATCAGTCCTCAAGGATGTGACGAAGTCTGTTTTGAAAATTTGTTTTGAAAAGGTGTTTGTGTGAAACAGTTTTTGTTGAGCAAGTACTTAAGATTCTACCTACTCGAAAAAATATTATTTGTTCTCATTTCCTTTAGACAGCGTATCCTACTATTAAGGAGTAGGTAGCACCATCGTTGGATTTGTAAGGGACATTCGAAAGGGATAAGTACAATAACTAAAGCAATAGTTCGAAAACTTTAGTAGTAACCCTAGAGTCTTAAGATCTTTCTGAGGCAACATTTCCGAGGAAATATTTTGATCTTTTAGACTGGAGGGAGACCACTAAAATCTCCTATGCCTAATGACTGTTTACCGAAGGTAACCGGAGTGAGGAAAACCCTAGGAGTGAACATGTGCATGTGAATTTTTCCAGTTATTTAGTCTTTGCACATTAGGTGATCTACCGTTTTAAATTTCAAGCATTCTTTTCATACAATCCTATTATCCATTTATTGTACCCCAAAATTTGCCCTCTCATTTTATCAAGATTTCCCCTCACAAGACTCTTTGAACTCTAGACCAAGCTAGGGTTTGCTCAACTCAAAACATCTCCTTGCACTGTTGACCTGAAATTAGGGTTTGAGTTCGCACAGGGATTTTTGGACTTCCAATGCTCAATATGACTTTCATACTTCATGTTGGACTTATAAGATTGCCCATACCAAGTTTCAAGCTTTGAATTAAAATTTTGCCCAGTCAAATGGACAGTTGACCTAGAAATCAGCTGTATTAGGGAAAAGGTCAACTGTGACCAATTTACAGTCAAAACTCCTAATTTTTGATCCACATCAACATTATGGACTCCTATGAATCATTTTATCAAGTTTGGACCACAACTCCTCAAGAAATTTGATCAGATCACCAAAAGGGCAAAATGGTCATTTTTAGGGTTTTGACTGCAGAAGGGCAATTTCTGATTTTTCACCTAGCCAATGGCAAATTGGGTTCAAGCATGGATTCAAGGACTCAATGGCATCATCTTGACCTAATCACAAGGTTCAAAAGACCCCAAATGCATTGGATTGACAAATGAATTTTCTAGTCAACTGATCAAAAATCAATTGTACACTGAAAAGTCAAACTTTGACTTTTTGGTCAAAATAAAGTTCCAAGGGTCATTTTTCATCAATATGTGTCAAAACATGAAACTTTTTCACCAAGAAACCTAATTTTGCAAATTAGGATTTAAGATTGAAAAATTTCATAACTTAGAAATTTTCTAAGTTATGAAATTTTCTTATTTTTTCCCAACTTTGCCCAACTTTTTCACCATGATGAAATTGGATTAAAAGAAAACTTCCAACATGAAAGTTTTAGTCCTCCACAACATATACAACTTTGATTCACAAAGTTTTCCCAAAAGATGCTTGGATCTCAAGTTATGCTTTTATGAACAAGGGTCCAAAAACTTTCTAACTTAGTGAAATTTTGCCCTAGTTTAGGCGGGATCTTGACCTATCTTCATGGAATTTTTTCACCTAGTTCCAATTGTAATATTAAAATGCATTTCAAATATGGATTGTAGATCATGTTACAAGCTTTCCAAAATGTCAAAGAACTCTCCAAAATCATTTATGGTTAGGGAGAATCGAAGGTTTGAATTTGGAAAAATGTCACTTTGATCCATGGCATTTTTCATGTTGCTACAAGTTGCAATTTCTATCCAGCCTTGCTTGTACTTGCTTAAAGGTATCTAAACCCTTCCACACTCAAAAATTGAATGAAAACACAAAGGATTAAGGCATTGTTCTGAACTTTAGAGGTTTACACATTGAATTAATCTAAAAATGGCAAAAAGGCAACATTGCCACTTTGATAAAGTTGGCTTTATGTCAAGTTGTTCCTCTTGAGCCAAGAACCCAATCTTTTGCAGCAAACAAAGTTCACTAATATTAGGAAATTGTTACCAACTCTTGGCATACCCTAAGCTAGATGGTACAGCCCTTTGCATTGTCTTTTCACACTTTTCTTCAAAACCAAATCAACTTGCAAAAACCACATAACTTTGGTATCTGATAAAACCAAGTGTGGTAACCATTTCAAACCAGTTTTGCATATTGCCTAAGGTCAAGAACACGAGCTAGCCAGTCCTCGAACACCCTTGTACACCAAAACACCAAAATATTGCAAGACAGGGCAACTTCTGCATTTTGACATCCAAAGCAAAATCCACTCGTGCGTTTTGCTTGCAACCACTTCAAACACCTTCTAAACAACACACCTAAGCTATCCCAACCATTGGCCAGCAACTGTAACCTTGTTTTCAAGCTTCACCATTTTTGAATTCTGACTGTGCAGGTTGACTTCTGCAAGCTTATTCAGGCAAGTTCAAGGCTAGCTAGGAATTAGGAAAGCTCAAAGGAACTTAAAGCAAGCTCACAAGCATCTCAGGTCTCACTGTAAACCCCTACATTGCCATACTCGAGTTCAACTGAAATAGGTAAAGTTCAAACTTCTATCTCTCTATTTAGGAAACATTAGGCTTAGGTTTGTGAATAAAAAATGTAGTACTCATTACCCTTAAGCTGTACATATGCATAGATTTCATTTAAGTTAACTGAGTTGGGAGAATTTGATTGATGAACTTTCTGAAAAAGCTAGGTTAGAAATTAGGGCCAGAGAAATTCTCTCTGGTCTTTGAGAGTTAGATTAAGTTCTTTACATGGTTGGAATCGTGTTTGAAAATGCTATAACTTTTATGTTGTGAGTTTTTGATTTAATGCAAGAACAAGAGAGAACAGGATTCGTGTGTAAGAGCCATGGCGCACGTTCTGGAGGACAGGGATGAAGATGGAATGGGCTGGGCCTGACTTGGCCTTGCTGTTTGCACCCCCCATTGTGCTTCCTGCACCCCCTTGGCCCATTGTTTTATATTTTCATATTTTTTCATTTCTTTTTTAGTTTCTGACTTTTATTTATTTTCCTAAATATTAAAAATTACCAAAAATATTTTCATAAATTTTCATATTTTATTTTATTATTTTTATTATTTTTTCTAGCATAAAAATAATTACTTTAATAATATACTTTGATTTTCTTTAATAAAAACTCATAATTAATACAAAAAATATTATATTTTTATTTTTTATTATTTATATACTTAAATAATATTTTGTCATACATATTTTTATTTTTCAACATTTTGTATATATTTTATTTTTATTTCTTGTACATAAATAAATAATACATAATATATATATATATTTTCTTAAAAAAAATTAGGGGATCCACCCTTAATAAAAATAATCTTTTATTTTATTACTTTTAATGCATTGAATAGTTTATTTTTACATACATAAAAATAATACAAAAACATTTTTTTTGCATATTTATAATATATTGCATATTTATTTAATTGTCCATTTAAATATTTGCTTATTTATTATTTGAACAAAGAATTCAATATGGTTGTAATAATTTTAGGGTTTCAATTTCTTGCAAACATCCCATATTCAAAATTGTATCCCCCTCCCCATATCAATGTTGTAATAGTTGTAGATTTACTTTTACGCATTTATAGCTTTCAAATATGCATGGTAGAGATTAGGATTTGTATGCAAAAATCCAAAATCAACAAATAGCTTGACCTAATACAAGACAAAATGCATGAAAATGACAACACAATGCACACAAGCACCCCTAGGGTTTCATCCACTTTGTTGCCTAAAAATGGCCATGGTATGCATGCTAGGTGTCTTGGCAAAACAAAAATCAAAACAAAAAGATCATAGTCCCTCGATAATGCTATCTTGGTTGCCTATACAAAATGATCTAGTCCCTCAAAAATTTGCTAAAGATACTTGGCACTATTGCTATCATGGTCATACGATGACCCGCACCTATCCCGTTTAACATCCAAAATACAAGGTTGTTTACCAAATGCAATGGTAAAACAACAATGTAAAAGGGTTAAAAATGTGTAGGAAAGATCTTTGAGTAGGTAGGGTAGACAACTCCTAGTTACTTGATCAAACTTGCAAACATCCTTGCTATTTTCAAATACACATCACAACACAATTTCAAAACATTTCCCAAAACAAACTTTCAAACATTGAAACATTTTTCAAAAGACAAACACCTTTGTAAAACATTCAAACAAGAATTGTTACAAAGGTTGCCTAGACAAAGACCTCTTTTCAAAATATTTTCAAAACCAAACACAAAGCACCATTTCAAACAATTGAAAAGCAAAAGCAAGTGATCTAAAACAAGTAACTAAGAGCCCATGGAAAACCATGGATGAAAAGGGTGCTAACACCTTCCCTTTTCATAATCTACCCCCCGAACCCAAGAAAACATCTCAAAGGTCTTTCCTGTGCTTTTTGACCTTTCCTTTGGATAAATAAAAAGTCAGTGGCGACTCTTGCTAAACCGAAACATTTGTGAACATAAAACCTCAAGTCAGTTCTCCCACCGCATCACAGAATTGGCGACTCTGCTGGGGAAAATCATAAAAGTGGGGATACCTTAGGGTTTTAGATCACCTTTACATGCTTTCATTGTTTGCCTTGATTGCTTTACATTTGGTTCTATTGTCTGAGTTTGAAATCCTCTACCCGGATTTGGGAAACATTCATAGGTAAATACCAATACGTTGTGGAAGTTGTGTGGGGTATACCGACATGGTTGAAGCAATAGCTATATTAGTGCGACATATTTGTGGGTACCGGTAGCCTTTGAGTTAATCAAAGAGAATACGGGGCCGCTGAGTGATGTCATGAAGCACTAATGGACTTTTAGAACCTTTACTTGACCATCTTGGCCTTTTTAGGGGTAGTGAGATGACCGGCTTTGGTGCAGTCCGAAGTTTGTAGATACTCGATACTACACTCATTGAGGGTTATTTTCTTGGAATATTTCAGTCGCCAGTAAAGTGGCTAAACTGAAACAATGAACACAGAAAATAATCTAGTGATATTGAGCTCCTTAGAACCCGGTTACTATTTAGGACAGGTTGAGCCAACTAAACTTCAAGAGGGTACTTACCTATGAAACCCCATGCAAGCCTGAAACTAGGATCTTGTGTGATTTGTTTGTACATATACTTGTGCATACATCATGAACATCATGAAGCATCATTTGTATCCACTAACCATTTCAAGGGTTTGGATCTTCATCTTTGTTCCTGTTTTGTAGGTAATGGATTCACTTTGTAGGAAAACAATCCAAGTCAACCTTGTGAGAATTCCTCCTCAACTCAAGGAGCTAGCTTCAAGGATTCCTGAGAATTCTCCATTCACCGAGAGGCATGGTCGTATTCTCAACTTAGTCAACACCAACACTGAGGAAGACACGGTGAAAGTTCTCTTCCAGTTCTTTGACCCCCTACACCACTGCTTCATATTTCCTGATTACCAGCTTGTGCCTACTTTGGAGGAATTTTCTCAACTTTTGAGGATTCCTATTCTCCATCAACTACCCTACAACGGTACGGAAAGAGATCCAAAGCCTAAAGATGTTGATCAAGCCCTACACTTGCAACCATCTGATATCATAGGCCATTGGGAAACTAGAAGTGGTATCAAGGGTTTCTTGTCAAAGTTTCTGTTTGAGAAGGCCCAAAGCTGCTGGAATTCATTGGACTTACAAGATTTTGAGGAGATTTTAGCTCTTCTCATCTATGGGTTGGTCTTGTTCCCAAACCCTGACCAGCTTATAGATGTCAGTGCTGTCAAAATTTTCATGGCTCGCAATCCGGTGCCTACATTGCTTGGGGATATCCTCCACTTATTTCACACTCGAACAATGAGGAAAAGAGGTATTCTCATGTGCTGTACTCCTCTTCTAGCAAGGTGGTTTATTTCTCACCTTCCCCAATCAGTCTTGAAGAATGAGCAAGGTTTAAGGTGGTCACAACAATTGATGACTCTTACACATTCAGATGTTCATTGGTGTTCTCGATCCAGAGAAAATGTTATCATCATTGATTGTTGTGGGGAATTCCCTAATGTCCCACTACTTGGCATTAGGGGAGGCATTACCTATAACCCTTGTTTGGCTCTGAGACAGTTTGGGTATGCCCGAAGGGATGGCCCACATGACATGCTAATTCCAGACTTGGTTTTTGACTTTGACAACAACGATCAAGGACCTCGACAAAGGTTTATCCGAGCTTGGAGAATGCCCAACAAAGTGGACAGTAAGACCTTGGGACACAAGAATTCCATCCCCGTTGAGCCTTACCTCAAGTGGGTACGAACCAGCGCCCAGAGTCTTATGATGCCTTACCCCTACATTCTACCTGTGATCAAAGAGCCTGTTTTAGAAGGAGAGGTTCCATACACCCTCCTACATCCTGACATGCCAACATCACTTGAAGATTTACAAAGGAGTTGGATACAGCTCAAGGGAGAACGTGACACGTTCGAAGCCCAATTCTACGCCAATGAGAAGAAGGTTTTGGAACTTACTCGCCAACTTCACAAAGAGCAGACTCTCAACACCTACATCACACCAAAGAGGATGCGCAAAGTCTTTTTGCATTAGAATTTTGTATTATTTTACCCATGGGGCATTTATGTACTAACAAATTCTTCTTATTAATATGACGTGTGTTCTTTTTGTTTTCAACAAAATTGAATTTCTAAATACTTGAATGCATTACATGAATAACACATCATTCATCATATGCATAAGCAGGTCTTCACACCAGGTTTCCTTATCTCTCTGCTGTTTATTTCAGCAAGATGGATATAGAGCAGACGGTCAAAGACTTACAAGTGCAGAATTCACAATTCCAACAACTACTCATGACCTTGGAAAAGGGTCAGGAGGAGCTCAAAGGTCTACTGGAAAAGGAAAAAGAGAAGAAGAAAAAGAAGAGGGTTGGTGTGGCTACCATGGGTAGAAGATTTGAGAACCAAGCTAGAAGAGTCCTGGATTTCCCCTCAACATCTGATGAAGGGGTTGGAAAGGGTAAAGGAACTGTGGTGCAATCTGAGTCCGAGGAAGAAGAAGATGAAGAGGATGAAGATTATTATGAGCAGCAGTACCCTGCTGCAGACGACAAGTACAAGAATCTGGAAGAGCGTCTGGCAGCTATGGAGGTACAAAGAGTGCTTGGGCTGGACTTTGAAGAGCTAGGGTTGGTTGCTGGGGTTGTCATTCCCCCTAAGTTTAAGGTGTCTCTTTTTTATAAATACGATGGTTTGTGTTGTCCAAAGATGCATCTGCGGTCTTACGTCAGAAAAATCCAACCTCATTCTTCTGACAAGGACCTGTGGGTTCATTTCTTCCAGGATAGTCTTTCGGGGACACAATTAGATTAATTCTACCAGCTAGAATGGTCTGATGTGCACAATTGGGAGGATTTGGCTGCTGCCTTCTACAGACAATATCAATATAATGCGGATTTAGCACCAACCCGTACTCAATTACAAGTATGGGCATGGTATCAAATGAAGGTTTCAAAGAGTATGCCCAGAAATGGAGAGATTTGGCGGGACGAGTGCAACCACCTTTGTCTGAGGGGGAGCTGGTAGATATGTTCTTGGGTACACTATCAGGCCCCTTTTTCAATCACCTGATTGGAAGTTCGTCTGCGGTGTTCACCGAGTTAATTCTGATTGGTGAGAGAGTTGAAGCAGGAATCAAGAGCGGAAAAATTCAAAAGGATGCATCTACTTCCGCTTCCATCAAAAAGACCTTTCCAGCAAAGAAAGAAGTATCAACTATCTACTCTCAGAGAAGTCAAGGAAGAGTTGAGCGCCGACCAACGGTGGGGGATGTAATGATTCAGAAGTCTGCGGCTGATCAGCCTAGAAACAATCAACCTAGAACCAACCAAGCAAGGGTGGAAAGGCCTGCACGGCAATACACCCGGATCAATATGACACATGCTCAGGTTTTACCCCATCTCTTGAAGTTAAACCTTGTCAGTTTGAGGGAGGCCCCTAAAAACCCTAACACTTCGTCACCGCACTACCATCCCAATGCCAAGTGTGCTTATCATTCAGACAGTCTGGGGCACGACACCAACAATTGTTGGGCCCTAAGGAATAAGATTCAGGATTTAATAGATGCAAAAGAAGTGGAATTCGACGTCCCTGAAAATCCTAACGTGATCTCTGCTCCAATGCCAAAACATGGTCACAATGTCCATGTTGTTGAAGAAGATCTTTATGTTGCTACTGTTGATGATTTGATGACTCAGTTACCAATAATCAAGATGAATTTGTTGAAGGCTGCGATTTTCCCAGGATGTGAAGAAGATTGTTGCCTTTGTTCCTCCTTACCAACCGACTGTCCGTTGTTGAAGTTAGGCATCCAGCGCCTAATGGATAATCAAGAAATACTTTTTGAAAAGACTCCTGTTACACCGAATCCTGTTAATGATGTTTCGATAATTACCATATCCTCCAATCTTTCCAAGGTCTCCAAAAGACCTATTAAGATTACATCCGATCCGAAGATTACACCTCTGAAGATAACTATGTTAGGGCCTATCCCATACAAGTCCAATAAATCAATACCGTGGAACTATGGAGGAGAGATCTTCTACCACGGTATTAAGCAGATTGAATCGAATGAAGAAAGTTCTGATGAAGAGACTTCTGACATTGGAAACATTGCCGGAACGAGTAAAATCACCCACAATAGAAGAATTTTCTCTCCGGAGATTGCGCCGCCAAAGGCAATCTTCAGACCCTCAGCCGCTCCTAAGGTTACCCCTGTGCCGGTCAACATATCTGCGAGAACTCAAGTTATTGAAGAAGTTGCAACTCCTGAAGTTGTCCCCTTTGCTGCTGCTGATGATAGAGGGAAAGGGATCCAAGAAGAGCATGTCAGGACGAGGGCTCAGCCGTTGATCATCCATGAAACCTCTCAAAAAGAAATGGAAGAGATTTTGAAAATAATCAAGAGAAGCGATTATAATGTTGTAGAGCAATTGGGGCAAACCCCCTCAAAAATCTATATGCTTGCCTTGTTACTCTGTTCAGAAGCTCATGCCAAAGCTCTGATCAAATTCTTGAAGATGGCCCATGTGCCCCAGGAAACCTCCGTGGACCAGTTCCAGGAATGTGTAGCCAGCCTAACAGCAGACAATGGTCTAGGGTTCTCCGATGCCGACTTAACAATCAAAGGGAGAAAACATAATAACGCCCTGCATGTCTCGGTAGAATGCAGAGGGACTACTCTGGCACACGTTCTGGTAGACACTGGTTCATCACTGAACGTCTTACCAAAGAAGGCATTGGATAGGCTAGATTGTGAAGGTCTAACTTTGAATCCCAGCAACATCATTGTCAGAGCCTTTGATGGTTCTAAACGGATGGTCCATGGGGAGGTGGACATCCCGATTAAAGTGGGTACTGAAACCTTCAATTCCACATTCTATGTCATGGACATCCGTCCCTCCTATTCTTGCTTGTTGGGAAGACCCTAGGTTCATCGTGCTGGAGCCGTTACTTCGACTCTGCATCAGAAGCTCAAATACCCTGTTTAGGGGAAAATTGTGACAGTTCACGGTGAGGAGGAATACATGATAAGCCATCTTAATTCTTTTCGCTATGTGGAATTGGATGGTGAATTCATCGAAACCCCCTTTCAGCATTTTGAAGAGGTAGCTCAGGAGATTGCGGCAGTGCCTTCTGTACCCATGATTACCCGACCTCCGCCTCGAATATCGTCACTCAAGGATACAAAGGCTGTGACTGAAGAAGGAGGAAGCACAATCTAGGGGAAACTTCCCGATTTTCCTTTCAAGTCTGATAAGTTCGGCTTGGGTTTCACTGCTGCTAGTCAGAAGGCTGTGCGTCGCTCCCAGGCTGGAGGGCCACCAATGAAGATCACCCACCATGGAGTTAGTGCTTTGGAGGATGGTGAAGAGGAGAGCAACCTAGAAGACTGGATTTTCCCTACCATTGAAGGAGGCTTGTGCAATTGGGAGGCAAAGGACTTTATTCCCATTATTTTCATCAATCAATAATTTATCTTTCGAACATTTTTTTTGGTTTGTAATAATTCCTAAACAATTCGTACACTTTTAACCATGTGCCTTACCCGAGGTACATCGGTCCATTTGTAAGGGTTTGGTTTTTCATATTTATATGCCATTTTAATGAATCATGGACGTTTTCACATATAAACTTTTGTGTTCATTTTCTTTCTTTTTACATTTATTTTGTTTAAAGGTGGCTATCCCTTACACACACCCACACTCACCAATGCAGGTACCCATCCACTCTGGATTCCATGGGTAACAATTCTGCTATGGCCTTCAGTGACTCTGAAGATCTGGTCTACCATGCCGAGTACGAAGGTGATGAAGACTGTGAAGTGCCTGGAGAGTTAGCTAGACTGCTGCAACAGGAAGAAAGGGCTATTCTACCTCACGAGGAGTTGTTAGAGACTATCAAGTTGGGAACAGAGGAAGACATAAAAGAAGTTAGAGTGGGTGCCAACCTAGAGCCAAGTGTCAAGGAGCGCTTAGTTCAGCTTTGAATGAATATGTCGAGATCTTCGCCTGGTCCTACGAAGACATGCCAGGGCTTGATACAAATATTGTGGTTCATCGTCTCCCTATAAGATAAGACTATCCACCGATTAAACAGAAAGTTCGCCGCATGAGGCCTGACATGTCTGAAAAGATCAAAGCTGAAGTTATGAAGCAGTTCAATGTTGGGTTTCTTGCAGTTACTTCCTATCCACAGTGGGTTTCTAACATTGTGCCCGTGCCTAAGAAGGATGGCAAAGTCAGGATGTGCGTGGATTATAGAGACTTAAACAGGGCTAGCCCTAAAGATGACTTTCCACTATCGCACATTGACATCTTGGTTGATAATACAACTCAACACAAAGTATTTTCTTTGATGGAAGGATTTTCAGGGTACAACCAGATCAAAATGGCCCCTGAAGACATGGAGAAAATTACTTTTGTTACACAGTGGGGTACATTCTGTTATAAAGTGATGCCATTCGGACTGAAGAATGCCGGGGCAACCTATCAATGCGCCATGGTGGCTTTGTTTCATAATATGATACATCATGAGATAGAGGTCTACGTAGACAACATGATAGCCCGTTCACAAACTGAAGAAGAATACCTCGGCCATCTGCAAAAGCTATTTGTCAGGTTGAACGAGTACAAGCTCAGACTGAACCCTAACAAGTGCACTTTCAGAGTTAGGTCCGGTAAACTCTTGGGATTCATCGTCAGTAACAAAGGCATTGAGGTTGATCCTGCCAAAGTCAAAGCAATACAAGAAATGCCTGCCCCTCACACTGAGAAGGAGGTCAGAGGTTTCTTGGGACCCCTAAACTACATTGCAAGGTTCATCTCTCACCTAACATCTACCTGTGAACCAATCTTCAAGCTCTTGAAGAAAGACCAGGTGGTTAAATGGAATGATGACTGTCAAGTTGCTTTCGATAAAATCAAGGAGTATTTGCTGGAACCTCCTATCTTGATGCCACCCGTTGAAAGAAGGCCGTTAATCATGTATCTGACTGTCTTGGAGAATTCAATGGGGTGCGTACTGAGCCAACATGACAAGTCTGGCCGAAAAGAGCATGCCATTTATTACCTTAGCAAAAAGTTTACCGACTGTGAGACTCTCTACTCATTGCTCGAGAAAAATTGCTGCGCTTTGGTATGGGCTGCTCGCTGACTAAGGCAGTATATGTTGACACATACCACTTTGCTGATCTCTAAGATGGATCCGATCAAGTACATCTTCGAGAAGCCTGCTCTATCCGGAAGAATCGCTAGATGGCAGATGATCCTCACCGAATATGATATACAGTACACGACCCAAAAAGCTATAAAGGGGAGTGTGATAGCCAATCATCTGGCCCATCAAGCTTGAAATTCTGGCTACAGATACTCAATGTCACGTCCAATGTTATGACACCATATCTGACTTACTATATGACAATAAATACAAAAGCAGTAAATAACACAGTCAATTGTTTACCCAGTTCAGTGTGCAACAACACCTACTCTGGGGGCTACCAAGCCAGGGAGAGAATCCACTATAAGAGATGTTAATTCAGGAATAAACCAACCAGTTTATCTCCTTCACTTAAGACCTACCCAATTCAATTCTAATCTAAGTACAACTTAAACCTGAGTTCCTACTCACTCCCCCTCAATCACAGCAGTGATACATAAATCAATTTGACTTGAGAATTGATGAAGACACTCTTCAAAACACACACTTGATTAAGCTTCACAGCTTTTTAATCAAGTAACACAATCACTCGTGCTTCACAGCTTTGAGTGATGTACACAACTAACTTGACTCTGCTTCACAGCTTTAGTCAAGTAACATTCAAACACTCTTGCTTCAAAGCTTTGAGTGCTACACAACCCTTACAATTGAAACCTATTCCAAGGCACTTATCACAATGATAATTGCTTGGAGTACAATAATCAAATCTATACAGATTACAAAATTGATCTTCTACTCAATCAGCAGGGATAACTTCAAAAACCGCAGCTCTGTTGAATATATAGCAGCTGCAACTTCAGTTAGGGTTTCCAAAAACCTAGGGTTGATTCCGTTTGACCTAAAGACCAGGTCACAGTACTTTATTTGATCAGGTTAGGATTGAGCTAGGTTACTCCTCAGAAAATGCAGGATTCTGTTTAGGAAGGACTGAGTTATTTCCTGAAAAAACTCAGACTTATCCAATCCTGTAATCCTGCTAGTTCAGAACAGGATGTCATAACATCTGTTATGACATCTGAGAAAACCTGTCTACTGATTTAGCAAAATGTGATCATTTTGCAAACATGCTCAGATACACACTTATAAACATCAGTATTTGAGTTACAATATTTTTCTGCACATGTACCTAAAGAGTTAGTACAACCTGAACTAGAATGTTATGACATCAGTCATGACATTCACACATACACTTGGAATTTACCAAAAATGCAAGCCAATACCTAAACACCTACAAACTCCCCCTTTGGCAGATTTTTGGCTAAAGTTCCTAAACAATCAGAGATAGATAGATAGCAGCAGAAATAAGTGACAGCAGAAAAATATAGTGTTAGGTACTAATTAAGCAGTACCAAAAATATTCTCCCCCACTTTAGCCACAAATGGGCCAAAGATTACATGTTTATAAAGTTATACAGTTATCCAAGACAAAATAATGAGATCAGCAGCAGACAACAGCAGAACATACTTCCAAACTCCACCAGCAACACCACCAAGCAGCAATCATCCTTCAAGCACTGTCATCAGACTCAGAGGAGCCAATTTCTTCAATGTTGAGCTGTCCTTCATCTTCTTCCCTCCTGCTTTCTTCAGCTTCTTCCTTTTCTAGCCTGGCAATTAGAGCTTCTAGGGTCCTTTTTCTAGCATCCAGATCTTTGCAAGTTTCTTTTAAAACAGCTATGACATCTGATGTTTTGGACTGGATCTTTGCAGACGATGTCTCAGCTGATGTTATGACAATGTCTGGAGCATGGGATCCCTGAAACAGTTTGTAGTGCAGGCCAAGGGCAGGGGCTCTTTTGCAGACTGTATCTCTTGCTACAAGGATGTCAGGGTATTGTGCAAGGATGATTCCACAAAGGAGGGAGGGAAAAGCAATTGGTCCTTTGACAGCATAACTGCCAGCATGCTTCAAGGTTTGTTCAAAGATGTACCTTCCATAGTCAAAGGCAGTCTTGGTTCCTACAGCATAGATGAATCTCCCCAATCCTGTGGAGATGGTTGATTTGTGATTTGTAGGCACCCAGTTTGCTGCACCTATTTTATGCAAGATGGCAAATTTCATGCTGAGTTTACTAGCATTCAACTTCCCTTTCAATGGCCAGCACTTTACTTGCCTGGCAGTGATGGTCAAACATACTTCATTGTCAGTTGCCTCTAGATCAGGACAGTCCTTATTTGTTCTTCCAAGAAACTTGTTGATTTCTGATGGAGAGAACTTGACCCTTCTTCCTCTAACAAACACACTCTCAAAGTCAGCTGACCTCCCATCAGCACAATCATTGGACAAGTTCACTACAAACTCTTTAACCAGATTTTCATAACATTTGCTAAACTTCATCACTGTCTTCATTAGCCCAGCATTCCTGATCAGCTCCATGATGTCTTTGCACTCCAAAGCATCATTGTTGAGTTCTCTCTCCAAGGCTATTCTCTTCAAGCAAACATACTTCCATCTGTTTGCATTATCAGGATGATGAAAGGAGATGTTGTCTGTTGGCACTTCAGGCACTCTAGCAATCTTGCTGGAGGGGAGCTTCCTTCTGATGGGAGTATTGTCAATGTCAACCTCAAATTCTGATTCATCATCAGAATCAGAAGTTTCAGGTTCTTTACTTTTCTTGGAGATTGGTTGTCTAGCAGTCTGCACCTGTGCCTTCTTCCCTTTTGTCTGAATTTTCTCAGCCATCCCTTCAGCCTTGGATTTCTTAGCATCAGGTTTAACAGTCTCACTACTCTTTCTTTTCATCAATCTCCTAGCAATGCTAGGGTTCACATTAGCAATTAGTTCATTATCTGAGTAATCTTCATCCACATCAATGATAGGTGGATCAGCAGCCTTTTCAGAGGGATTCTGAATGTTGTCTTTTGGTGTCACAACATCCTCAGTGACATCTATATTTTCAGAACCTTCCACATTTGGACTTTCTGATTGATTCAACGGGATAGAAATCCCCGGTACAGATTGGTTGCCACTCAGAATGCTAGAAACCAGTCTAGCAATAGCTTGGTGTACTTGAACTGATCCTTCTTTATTAGGTGTAGAAGACGAAGGAAGAGAAGAGTTACCAGAGACTGTAGCTTGAGCTCTTCCTGCATGTCTGGTCCTGAGCTTTTTGACTCTGGCTGGGTCAGTTGCCATCTCCCTGAGAGGAGTGACCTCAAGAACTTCAGATTCTATGCATGTAGTGATTGCCCTAGAATCTTGATCAGATGATGACGATGATGAGTGAGACGAAGCCGCCATGGTGGAAGACGATGTCTGAGACATTGTGTGTAACGTTGAGTGATAGTAGCAGTTTGAGAAAATTCTTTGATTTGGAGGAGGAAACAGGTTGCAAGAACGAGAGAGGTAGGGAGTACAAGGGAGTCTCTTCAACTTCTTAAGGCTTTTGAAGGAATTGTGAATGAATATGATTAACCCACTAAATATAGACTTAATAAAATTAATCCCTTCAACCCTTGTTTTCAGCAAAACTAATTGCTATAGTTTCTCATGTTGGTGAATACCCAATCTGCCCCTCAAATTTTCAAGTTTATTTCCAACAAGCGACTTGGTAGAAGAATCAGTTAGCTGAAGCTTAGAGAACCTATGTTCCAGTTCAAATGACCTCTTTTCTCCAAAGGAAATGTTGAATGTTTTCAGATTATCACACCACAATGTCACAACATCTTGTGTAACATTGTCCTCAGGTAGCATCTGTTTTGACCAGAATTTTTGAGAACAGAGTTTATGAGACTTGTTCTTTGCCACATCACATATATTATCAGCCTGTAGTTTAGAAGTTCTTCTGACATCTTCCATAGGAATAGCTCTTTTCATTCCTTCAAGCTTATGCTGCCACTGTTTCATCTCTTTTTCTTCTTTGATGATTTGACTCATAGTGGAGATATCAGTGTTCTCAGGCTGCCACACATAACAGGTATTTTTGGATTTGATTCCTCTCATTACAACATCTAGTTTTTCATTAAACACTAGACATTCAGATCTTGAGAAGTTGACCATGAATCCTAGATCACATAATTGACTGATGCTGATGAGATTAGTAGTCAACCCTTTTACCAGCAGTACCTTATTCAGACTTGGAACTCCAGGGTAGTCCAAATTACCAACTCCTTTGATTTCTCCTTTAGCACCATCTCCAAAGGTCACAAAACTGGTGGTGTGAGGCATAACATTATTGAGGAGATTTTTGAATCCAGTCATGTGTCTGGAACATCCACTGTCAAAGTACCAATCTTCCTTTGCAGAGATCTTTAGGGAAGTGTGTGCTATCAGTGCAGTAGCCTTTTTCTTCCATTGAGGAGCGTGTGGTACCTTTTTAGACTTAGGTTTGACATCTGAGTTCTGTTTAGGATATCCATGTAATCTGAAGCAGAAGGGCTTTATGTGACCATATTTCCCACAATGATGACATCTCCATCTTTGGTACCTTTTCTTCATATGTCTCTGTCCCTGATGTTGAGAGTAATGTTGAGACATCCGTTTTGACATTTGCTTCCCGGTACCAAATTTCTTTGTTTCCACAAATCCTAGGCCAGATTTATTTCCCATATTTTGACCAGCCTGAAGGATCTCTTCCAATTTGTCTGTTCCATTGGTCAACATCTTGACAGATTTGGTCATTTGATTCAGTTGTGAGTTCAGCAGTTGAACTTCTCCTTCTAAATGACTTATAGTTTCAAGATTTGCCCTCTTTTCAGCCTCCAGCTTTACAATGAGTTTTGATTGTTTCTCATTTTGCACACAGACTTCACCACTTCTGATACACAATTTCTTGTAGGTATCAGCCAGTTCTTCAAACGTTACTTCTTCATCACTGGTGTCACTTTCAGAAGTACAAACACTAGTTAGGGCAGTAACTAGTTTGGCAGATTCTTCTTCAGAATTGCTTTCTGAATCATAGTCAGACCAAGTAACAGTCATTCCTTTCTTTTTCTTCTTAAGAAAGGTAGGACATTCAGCTCGAATATGTCCATATCCTTCACATCCATGGCATTGAATACCTCTGCCTTGGTTTTCCTTATCTTCTGACCTTGGTCTTCTGCTGGAACTGTCAATGTCAGAAGGAATGTTATGAACATTAGACCTTGACTTTGGGTCCATTCTTTTGATGAGCCTGTTGAACTGTCTTCCAAGCATGGCAATGGCTTCTGATATGTTTTCTTCTTCATCCTCCTTGTATTCAACATCAGTGTTGGATACAAGTGCTATGCTTTTGTTCTTCTTGTCACCATTATCAGTGATCCCCATCTCAAAAGTCTGAAGAGACCCAATAAGTTCATCCACTTTTAACTTGCTAATGTCATGGGCTTCCTCTATGGCAGTTACCTTCATTGCAAATCTGTTAGGCAAGGATCTGAGAATCTTCCTCACCAGTTTTGCTTCTGACATTTTTTCTCCCAGTGCTCCTGAGGTGTTGGCAATCTCCAAGATGTTCATGTGAAACTCATGAATGGTTTCATCTTCCATCATTTTTAGATTCTCAAACTTAGTGGTCAACATCTGAAGCCTTGACATCTTTACTTTGGAAGTGCCCTCATGAGTGGTTTTGAGGGTGTCCCAAACTTCCTTGGCCAGTTCATATTGATGTACTAGTCTGAAGATGTTTCTATCAATTCCATTGAACAAGGCATTTAAGGCTTTTGAATTTCCCAGAGCTAACTCATCTTCTTCTTTACTCCAATCTTCCTCAGGCTTCAGACTGATTGTCCCATCTCTTTCAGTTATGGTGGGATGTATCCATCCTTTATCAGCAGCTCTCCAAGCCTTTTTGTCCAGAGATTTTAGGAAGGCAATCATACGAGGTTTCCAGTAGTCATAATTAGTTCCATCCAGAATGGGTGGTCTATTTCCAAAAACTCCTTCTTTGTCCATAGTGCCAGCAAGTGATATCCCTAGATCTCACCCAGTAATACAGGCAGGGTGCCTGCTCTGATGCCAATTGAAATTCTGGCTACAGATACTCAATGTCACGTCCAATGTTATGACACCGTATCTGACTTACTATATGACAGTAAATACAAAAGCAGTAAATAACACAGTCAATTGTTTACCCAGTTCAGTGTGCAATAACACCTACTCTGGGGGCTACCAAGCCAGGGAGAGAATCCACTATAAGAGATGTTAATTCAGGAATAAACCAACCAGTTTATCTCCTTCACTTAAGACCTACCCAATGCAATTCTAATCTAAGTACAACTTAAACCTGAGTTCCTACTCACTCCCCCTCAATCACAGCAGTGATACATAAATCAATTTGACTTGAGAATTGATGAAGACACTCTTCAAAACACACACTTGATTAAGCTTCACAGCTTTTTAATCAAGTAACACAATCACTCGTGCTTCACAGCTTTGAGTGATGTACACAACTAACTTGACTCTGCTTCACAGCTTTAGTCAAGTAACATTCAAACACTCTTGCTTCAAAGCTTTGAGTGCTACACAACCCTTACAATTGAAACCTATTCCAAGGCACTTATCACAATGATAATTGCTTGGAGTACAATAATCAAATCTATACAGATTACAAAATTGATCTTCTACTCAATCAGCAGGGATAACTTCAAAAACCGCAGCTCTGTTGAATATATAGCAGCTGCAACTTCAGTTAGGGTTTCCAAAAACCTAGGGTTGATTCCGTTTGACCTAAAGACCAGGTCACAGTACTTTATTTGATCAGGTTAGGATTGAGCTAGGTTACTCCTCAGAAAACGCAGGATTCTGTTTAGGAAGGACTGAGTTATTTCCTGAAAAAACTCAGACTTATCCAATCCTGTAATCCTGCTAGTTCAGAACAGGATGTCATAACATCTGTTATGACATCTGAGAAAACCTGTCTACTGATTTAGCAAAATGTGATCATTTTGCAAACATGCTCAGATACACACTTATAAACATCAGTATTTGAGTTACAATATTTTTCTGCACATGTACCTAAAGAGTTAGTACAACCTGAACTAGAATGTTATGACATCAGTCATGACATTCACACATACACTTGGAATTTACCAAAAATGCAAGCCAATACCTAAACACCTACAAAGCTGTCGAAGATTACTAATCCATGAGGTTCGACTTCCCCGACGAGGATATCATGGCTTTGAGTAACATTGAAGAAAACAGACTGTATGACGGACCTGAATAATGATCCCGATGGACCCTGTACTTTGATGGTGCCTCCAACTCACTTGGAAATGGTATCGGTGCGATACTTATTTCTCCAGAAGGTTGCCATACACCTTTCACTGCCAGACTCTACTTCAGCTGCACCAACAATATGGCCGAGTATGAAGCTTGCATCTTTGGTCTCAAGGCTGCCATTGACTTGGGAGTCAAATATTTGATTGTATTCGGGGACTCAGCTTTGGTTATCAGTCAAATCAAAGGAGAGTGGGATACTAAACATCCAAACCTCATCCCTTACAAAGAACATGTCCTGACATTGTTACCACATTTCGAGCATATTACCTTCGAGCACTTCCCGCGAGAGGAGAATCAGCTAGCAGATACACTAGCTACAATGTCATCCATGTTTAAACTTAACTGGGATAATGAGGCTCCCCAAATCACCATTGAACGGATGGACGAACCTGCACATTTTCAAGAGATTAATACCGAAGAAGTAGTGGACCGATCTTGGTTTCATGACGTCAAAAGGTATCTCGAGACTCAAGAATACCCTGGAGGAGCTTCAGTCAACGACAAAAAGTTCTTAAGGAGGTTCTCGGCTAAGTTCTTCCTGAGCAATGGTATCCTATACAAGTGCAATCATGATTGTATTCTACTCTGTTGTGTGGACAAGGATGAAGCTGAGAAGATCATGGTTGAACTGCACAATGGTACCTTTGGCACCCACTCAAGCGGACATACGATGGCTAAGAAGATTCTACGGGCAGGCTCTTACTGGTCTACCATGGAAGCTGATTGCCATCAACATTCCCGTACTTGTCACAAATGTCAAATCTACGCTGACAAGGTACATATACCTCCAGTTCCTCTCAATGTCTTAACAGCTCCTTGGCCATTCGCAATGTGGGGAATCGACATGATTGGAGAGATCAAGCCTACATCATCCAATAGACACCGGTTCATCCTGGTGGCCATTGATTACTTTACCAAGTGGGTCGAAGCAGCGTCCTTCGCCTCCGTTACAAAGAATGTGGTTGCCTGCTTTATCAAGCAGAACCTCATTTGCCGGTATGGTATCCCCGACAGGATCATCACTGACAACGGTACAAACCTGAACAACACTATGATTACCGCTCTGTGCGAGCAGTTCAAGATTCAACATCATAATTCATCTCCCTATCAGCCAAAGATGAACGGTGCTATCGAAGCTGCGAACAAAAATATCAAGAAGATCATTCAAAAGATGACAGTCACCTACAAGGACTGGCATGAGATGTTAATGTTTGCTCTGCACGGGTACCGTACCATGGCACGCACTTAAACTGGGGCAACACCTTTTTCTTTGTTATACGGCATGGAAGCTGCTTTACCTATCGAGGTTTAGATTCCCTCCTTGAGAATCATGAAAGATGCTAGTTTGAGTGAAGACGATTGGATTCAGACCCGACTTGATCAACTTAACTTGATTGACGAAAAGCGACTTACTGCTGTTTTCCATGGTCAGGTGTATCAAAAACAAATGATTAAGGCTTTCAACAAGAAAGTCAGGCGCCAGGTATATCAAGTCGGGGATTTGGTAATCAAGCGGATCATCTTGCCGCAATGTGATCCCAAGGGAAAATGGACTCCTACTTACGAAAGACCATTTGTGATCAAAAACATCTTTTCTGGTGGGGCAATGATCCTGACCACCATGGACGGCGATGACCCGCCGCACCCTGCAAACGCAGACATAGTCAAAAGATACTACACATAAACGACCCGACAAGTTGAAAACCCGAAAGGGCGACTTGGGAAAAATGGGCATCCCGGTGAATCGAAAACCTGAAAGGGCGGTTCAGGAAAAAATTAGGGATAAATAAAAAAATCTGTACACCCGGCAAGTTGAAAACCCAAAAGGGCGACTTGGGCAAAAAAGTGTTTCCCGGTGGACTGAAAACCCGAAAGGGCGGTCTAGGAAAAAGTTAGGGAATTAAAGCGTATGAATATGTCTCGTCGGATCACTTTAAGGACAATCTCTTCACCAGACAAGCTCCTGGCTTCTGATCAATCCGATCATCTTCGTACGAAGCAACGAATGGACAAGATATCCAGAGTTACGAAGGCTATAGCAGAATGGGAACCCCATGGAATTTTTACACATAGCCATCTTTCTTTGTATAAATTTTTCTCAATTTTTATGACAACATTCTCTTACTAGGATGTCTATCTCCTTTGTACAAAATACTTACACAAAGTTAATACAAAGATACATCAAAGTGCAGAAAACTATTTGCCTTTTCTTTTTCTTTACACTCATGTTTTATTTGAAAACGTCCAATGATTTATTAAATAAGCATATGCATTTGAATATAATCACTGTTTACAAATAAACGAAATGTGAAAGAATAATTACTGACAGGTTGAAAGGATAGGAAGACGTCTTTGGACTATTCCAAGAGAAATCCCCTATAGTACATTATCTGGATCCCCAACGGAGCTACAATCTGGAAATACATGTCCCCAGCGGAATTAAATTTCAAAATCCTCGCCGGAGTCGAAACTTCAAACTCTCAATCCCCAGCGGAGCAAAAACTTTGGGTCATAAATCCCCAGCAAAGATGAAACCTGCTTCCGCAATGGAGTCAAGTTTCCAACTATCAATCCACAATAGAAACCATACAGTTTTCTCCAGATTCCCCAACAAGTTGTCTTAAAATCTGAGAATCAGCCAGATAACAGTTAACTTTTATCCCCAACTAAGGATAATTCCCCAGTAGATTGGCATACAACCCAAACTCCTGAACTTTTTTCCAAACAGGAATAAACCTTTTCCCCCGGAGTCTTGAACTTACCCTCCGGCAGGACAAATTACTCTCCAGCAGTATAGCTACTCCCCACAGAGCTTTTACTCCCCAACAAAATGAAGATTCTGATTCTTAACTCCTCAGCTTGAAGTCCCCAAGGATTTATTTTCCCCTAGCAAATTGAAGATTCTTATTCTTGATTCCCCAGTGAAGTTGTCAGAGTTTTCATAACTCCCTAGCATGAGTTTGTCAGAATTTTTAATCCCTAGCAGATCAAAGATTCTCATTCTCACTTCCCCAGTGAAACCCCCAAGGTTTCAATTTCCCCAGAAAATTGAAGTTTCTCAGTTTTAATTCCCCGCAGAAGCCATCAGAGTTTTCCTTATTCTCCAGCAGATCGAGGTTTTCTTTCAATCCCCAGTAGAGACCATCAGAGTTTCCTTATTCCCCAGCCAAGCAAGGATTCCCATGGTGTAATCTCCAGCAACGGTCAAGGGTTTATTTTCCCCGACAGCAGTCAAAGATTTTATTATCTCTAGCAGCGGTCAAGGGTTTATTTTCCCCGACACCAGTCAAAGATTTTATTATCTCCAGCTATCAAGGATTTATTTTCCTCAGCAAGACAGCGAATCAGCTTACATGCGCATACATTACATTCATATATCATAAACATGGATAAAACACATATATTGCATCATAAATTTCATGCAACATAACCTTGTGTTTCAACTAACATTTTACCCTTTCCAGGATAAGATTAACAAGCTACCAATATACAATCATGAAAACAACTTAGAGACGCTCCAAACACGGATGCAATTCTATTGCTTATTTAGATTCAAACTCATAAAATAGCTTAGAGAAGCTCCAAACACGGATGCAATTCTATTGCTTATTCAGATTCAAATTCAGAAAACAGCTTAGAGACGCTCCAAACACGGATGCAATTCTATTGCTTATTCAGATTCAAACTCAGAAAACAGCTTAGAGACGCTCCAAACACTGATTCAATTCTATTGCTTATTCAGATTTAAACTCAGAAAACAGCTTAGAGACGCTCCTAACACGGATGCAATTCTATTGCTTATTCAGATTCAAATTCAGAAAACAGCATAGGGATGCTCCAGACACGGATGCTCTCCTATTGTTTATTCAGATGGAAAGTTCAAAAAAACAACTTAGAGACGCTCCAAACATGGATGCTATTCTTTTGCTTATTCAGATCCCCAGCTCAGAGATGCTCCAAACACGGATACCATTCTGACGCTCATTCTCCTGATTTTCAACAAACAGTCTTGGATGGCATCTTTAAGCCCATTTTCAACAAGATTATATCACATCTCCAAATGGCATCTTTAAGCCCATTTCCTCAACTAATATTTTGATGAGTGCAAATTTACGGGCACTCAAGTGTCCAATCCTCTTTTACCTTCGAGCCACGAAAGACAAATTCGCCAATCTAACTCTTCAGGTTCAAGAAGATTGAACAGGGGCAGATGTTGTACCCCAAAATTTTCCCTCTCATTTTATCAAGATTTCCCCTCACAAGACTCTTTGAACTCAAGACCAAGCTAGGGTTTGCTCATCTCAAGACATCTCCTTGCACTATTGACCTGAAATTAGGGTTTGAGTTCGCACAGGGATTTTTGGACTTCCAATGCTCAATATGACTTTCATACTTCATGTTGGACTTATAAGATTTCTCATACTAAGTTTCAAGCTTTGAATCAAATTTTTGCACAGTCAATTGGACAGTTGACCTAGAAATCAACTATATTGGGGAAAAAGTCAATTGTGGCTAATTTACAGTCAAACCTCCAAATTTTTTATCCATATCAACATTATGGACTCCTATGAATCATTTTATCAAGTTTGGACCACAACTCCTCAAGAAATTTGATCAGATCACCAAAAGGGCAAAATGGTCATTTTTAGGGTTTTGACTGCAGAAGGGCAATTTCTGATTTTTCACCTAGACAATGGCAAATTGGGTTCAAGCATGGATTCAAGGACTCAATGGCATCATCTTTACCTAATCACAAAGTTCAAAAGATCCCAAATGCATTGGATTGACAAATGAATTTTCCAGTCAACTGATTAAAAATCAACTGTACACTGAAAAGTCAAACTTTGACTTTTTGGTCAAAATCAAGTGCCAAGGGTCATTTTTCATCAAGATGTGTCAAAACATGAAACTTGTTCACCAAGAAACCTAATTTTTCAAATTAGGGTTTAAGATTGAAAAATTCCATAACTTAGAAATTTTCTAAGTTATGAAATTTTCTTATTTTTCCCCAACTTTGCCCAACTTTTTCACCATGATGCAATTGGATTCAAAGAAAACTTCCAACATGAAAGTTGTAGTACTCCACAAAATCTGAAACTTTGATTTACAAAGTTTTCCCAAAAAGATGCTTGGATCTCAAGTTATGATTTTATGAACAAGGGTCCAAAAACTTTCTAACTTAGTGAAATTTTGCCCTAGTTTAGGCAGGATCTTGACCTATCTTCATGGAAATTTTTCACCTAGTTCCAATTGGAATCTTAAAATGCATTTAAAATATGGATTATAGAGAGTGTTACAAGCTTTCCAAAATGTCAAAGAACTCTCCAAAATCATTTATGGTTAGGGAGAATCGAAGGTTTGAATTTGGCAAAATGTCACTTTGATCCATGGCATTTTTCATGTTGCTACAAGTTGTAATTTCTATCCAGCCTTGCTTGTACTTTCTTACAGGTATCTAAACCCTTCCACACTCAAAAATTGAATACACACACAAATGATTAAGGCATTGTTCTGAACTTTAGAGGTTTACACATTGAATTAATCTAAAAATGGCAAAAAGGCAACATTGCCACTTTGATAAAGTTGGCTTTATGTCAAGTTGTTCCTCTTGAGCCAAGGACGCAATCTTTTGCAGCAAACAAAGTTCACTAATATCAGGCAATTGTTACCAACTCTTGGCAGACCCTAAGCTAGATGGTACAGCCTTTTGCATTGTCTTTTCACACTTTTCTTCAAAACCAAGTCAACTTGCAAAAACCACATAACTTTGGTATCTGATAAAACCAAGTGTGGTAACCATTTCAAACAAGTTTTGCAATTTCCTAAGGTCAAGAACACGATCTAGCCAATCCCCGAACACCCTTGTACACCAAAACACCAAAATCTTACAAAATAGGGAAACTTCTACATTTTGACATCCAAAGCAAAATCCACTCGTGCGTTTTGCTTGCAACCACTTCAAACACCTTCTAAACAACACACCTAAGCTATCCCAACCATTGGCCAGCAACTGTAACTTTTTTTCAAGCTTCACCATTTTTGAATTCTGACTGTGCAGGTTGACTTCTGCAAGCTTATTCAGGCAAGTTCAAGGCTAGCTAGGCATTGGGAAAGCTCAAAGGAACTTCAAGCAAGCTCACAAGCATCTCAGGCCTCACTGTAAACCCCTACATTGCCATACTCGAGTTCAACTGAAACAGGTAAAGTTCAAACTTCTATCTCTCTATTTAGGAAACATTAGGCTTGGGTTTGTGAATAAAAAATATAGTACTTATTGCCCTTAAGCTGTACATATGCATAGATTTCATTTAAGTTAACTGAGTTGGAAGAATTTGATTGATGAACTTTCTGAAAAAGCTAGGTTAGAAATTAGGGCCAAAGAAATTCTCTCTGGTCTTGGAGAGTTAGATTAAGTTCTTTACATGGTTGGAATCGTGTTTGAAAATGCTATAAATTTTATGTTGTGAGTTTTTGATTTAATGCAAGAACAAGAGAGAACAGGATTCGTGTGTAAGAGCCATGGCGCGCGTTCTGGAGGACAGGGACGAAGATGAAATGGGCTGGGCCTTACTTGGCCTTGCTGTTTGCACCCCCCATTGTGCTTCCTGCACCCCCTTGGCCCATTGTTTTATATTTTCATATTTTTTCATTTCTTTTTTAGTTTCTGACTTTTATTTATTTTCCTAAATATTAAAAATTACCAAAAATATTTTCATAAATTTTCATATTTTATTTTATTATTTTTAGTATTTTTTCTAGCATAAAAATAATTACTTTAATAATATACTTTTATTTTCTTTAATAAACACTCATAATTAATACAAAAAATATTATATTTTTATTTTTTATTATTTATATACTTAAATAATATTTTGTCATACATATTTTTATTTTTCAACATTTTGTATATATTTTATTTTTATTTCTTGTACATAAATAAATAATACATAATATATATATTTTCTTAGAACAAATTAGGGTTTCCACGCTTAATAAAAATAATCTTTTATTTTATTACTTTTAATGCATTGAATAGTTTATTTTTACATACATAAAAATAATACAAAAACATTTTTTTTCTTCATATTTATAATATATTGCATATTTATTTAATTGTCCATTTAAATATTTGCTTATTTATTATTTGAACAAAGAATTCAATATGGTTGTAATAATTTTAGGGTTTCAATTTCTTGCAAATATCCCCTATTCAAAATTGTGTTCCCCCTCCCCATATCAATGTTGTAATAGTTGTAGATTTACTTTTACGCATTTATAGCTTTCAAATATGCATGGTAGAGATTAGGGTTTGTATGCAAAAATCCAAAATCAACAAATAGCTTGACCTAATACAAGACAAAATGCATGAAAATGAGAACACAATGCACACAAGCACCCCTATGGTTTCATCCAATTTGTTGCCTAAAAATGGCCATGGTATGCATGCTAGGTGTCTTGGCAAAACAAAAATCAAAACAAAAAGATCATAGTCCCTCAATGACGCTATCTTGGTTGCCTATACAAAATGATCTAGTCCCTCAAAAATTTGCTAAAGATACTTGGCACTATTGCTATCATGGTCATACGATGACCCGCGCCAGTCCCGTTTAACATCCAAAATACAGGGTTGTTTACCAAATGGAATGGTAAAACAACAATGTAAAAGGGTTAAAAATGTGTAGGAAAGATCTTTGAGTAGGTAGGGTAGACAACTCCTAGTTACTTGATCAAACTTGCAAACATCCTTGCTATTTTCAAATACACATCACAACACAATTTCAAAACATTTCCCAAAACAAACTTTCAAACATTGAAACATTTTTCAAAAGACAAACACCTTTGTAAAACATTCAAACAAGAATTGTTACAAAGGTTGCCTAGACAAAGGCCTCTTTTCAAAATATTTTCAAAACCACACACAAAGCACCATTTCAAACAATTGAAAAGCATGAGCAAGTGATCTAAAACAAGTAACTAAGAGCCCATGGAAAACCATGGATGAAAAGGGTGCTAGCACCTTCCCTTTTCATAATCTACCCCCCGAACCCAAGAAAACATCTCAAAGGTCTTTCCTGTGCTTTTTGACCTTTCCTTTGGATAAATAAAAAGTCGGTGGCGACTCTTGCTAAACCGAAATATTTGCGAACACAAAACCTCAAGTCAGTTCTCCCACCGCATCACACCATGCATCTAGACAGTTAAATGTTGCGGGGATTTAAAGTGTGAGAAAATAAAACCTAGCTATTACAATCTTCGAGGAGGGGGATTAATTACATAGACAAAAATCGGGGATTTAACAGTAAATAAAAACCCTAGATTAACTATTACAAACCCTGAACAACTGCAAAATAATGGACAAATGATTAACAAGCGCGCGGAAAATTAAATGCGGGGACAATTGAAACAATCTAAAACCCGAATTTGAGAGAAAAAGATTTTTTTGGATTTTATTTGAAAAAAATATTTAACTGCAAATTAATTAAATCTAATATCTAATTATTTTTAAATTATGAAAGAAATTAAATTAACCTAATTTTCTAATTAACCTAATTAATTAAAGGAATAAATATTTTGTACAAAAAGATTTTGTATGTTTTGGTTTTTTTTTTTTTAGAAAAGAAATATAAATTGTTAAATTAAAACCTAGATTCTATTTGATTTTAAATGAAACAAAAATTAAATTCACCTAACTTACTAATTAAATTAAATAATTTTATTATTAAAAAATTCTTTTTGTATTTTTGTGATTTGTTGATTTTATGATTAATTAAAAAACAATTAATTTTTTGGTGAAAAATAATTAAACGAAAATAAATAAAACAAAAGAAATAAATAAAGAAAAGAAAAAGAATGGGCCTGTATGCTAGCAAAATGGGGGGTATGAATCTGAAATTTCAAGCCCAATAAGCTCCAAGCCCAGTCAACCTTTGGATCCGGTGTAGCGTTGACTTGTACGTGTACCATGGACATTCAAAGGAGAGACGTTAGATCTGGCTAGCTGTGCATCTAGTGGATGGGCGTTGAGGGTGTATGATAGTCACTTGGAGAATTGATACGCTGGATCTGTGAACAGAAAATAAGAAAATATGGAAAATGCTATGACCTGGGATCGAACCCAGGTCCTCACGCCTAAATCCAATGCCACGCTGCCAACTGAGCTATGATTGTTAATTGTTAACATAATAAAAACAAAACATAATATAAGGAAAATAAAAGAAGCTGATTCCAAGCGCGTGAAATTCAAACGAATGAATGGTTGGCTGACACGCATTGTCTTCTTCCCTGGAACCATCATATTAGATTTCTGAACTTTTACCTACAGACGCAAGTCTGTTGCTAAAAACCTGTGTCATTCAAAAATTCCATACAAGCATGATAAATCAATTGTGATGGTACCAATCAACTCGTATTGGTCTCACGAGTATCATGGTATCATTTTCTTGGCCTAATTTTTCCTGTATCAAGAAACCCCAAAATACGACCACAAACTCTAACAATGGTAAGTATTGATTCCTGCACTATAAACACAATTAAATGGTACAAACAACTTGCAAACAAGATGATAAACCGAATATATGGTTAGAACATATTTATGATGCGTGGAACATTAAAATCGGATTTGAGTTTTGGATACAAACTGTGATACTGTAATGTGATGATTCTTGATGCTTTGAGGCTTGCAAATGAATGGAGAAGCTTCCTGAGATGTCCAGGAATGTATTGCTAGCCTTGAAATTCCTCGAGGATGGCTCTAAGATGGATTTTGATCTCACACTTTTGTCCAAATTTTTGAGTTTTCTTTCTGGCTTTTCACGGCTGCAAACCTTGTCCTCATGATTTGGAATTGTTGTATACATACAGTAGACTGAATTAGGGTTGTAAAATTGCATCATATCTTTGAGAATTATGAAAATGTGATTTGATTTGATTCATGTATGATATCTTTCTAAAACAAGCTTCAATCTAATCTTTTCCAACCCTAATGAGCCTTGCATGAATTGATCATCATGCTAGCTGTATATGGACTCCAAATGTGCACAAAAATCCCAAGATTTGATTTGTTTTCATTATTTTACCATTTAATTTGATTTATTTTGATTTAAAT
This sequence comes from Vicia faba, assembly GCA_948472305.1. Classification (NCBI taxonomy): domain Eukaryota; kingdom Viridiplantae; phylum Streptophyta; class Magnoliopsida; order Fabales; family Fabaceae; genus Vicia; species Vicia faba. The sequence goes on from OX451739.1 coordinate 626,519,009, forward strand.
GAATAAAAAATCAAAATAAATGATAAAAGTAATAAAATAATAGGTGGAAAATCTCAGGGGTAGTGGGTCCTATAGAAACATGTTTCAAGCAAGAAAACATGGGCCCCTTTGGAAAAAAATGCAAATTTGATCAATGTTGACTTTTGACAATTTTCCAAAAATTGCCAATTTTGACAATGAACAACTCTCTAAATTTTGACCCTAGGAGGATGTTCTTGGACTTTTTAGAAAGCTCAGGATGTCCCCTAAGCAACCCTTTTCGTTTCATCTCAATTGGATCTTCCATGTTCATGTGTGAAGCTTTGACCCAAAAGGTGTTTTTATTGACTTTTCAAAATGACCCATAATGTAGAAATTCATATGTTTTTGTGGCTGCATATTTTGAACTTGTGAGATGAAGATGAGTTGTAGGGAATTGTATCCTCTTCAAAATGATCTTTGGATGGAAAATTTCTGATAAAGTATGAAGAAGTTATGCTTGGTCAAAGTTGGGTTGACTTTTACTAAGAAACCCTAATTTAACAACTTTTGAATTTTGATGAGTTAGGAGCATTTCTTGAAGAATCATGATCAACCCTTGATCAGATGATGGATATCACTTCAAAATGTTGATGTTGACCCAAAATCTTGAGGTTTGACTGTATGTGGGCCACAGTTGACTTTTGACCTAATACAATCGATTTCTCAAGCATCTGAGCAGTTGACTGAGAAAACTTCTTATGCAAGGCATGAAACTTGACATGTAGGGTCTTGAGAACATATTAAGACCATGGAGAGCATATGAGGCCTTTGTGATTCACCCCTCTTGATGAAAATAGAAACCCTAATTTGGGGTATACTGCCTTAGGAGAGAGTTTGTCTAGTCAACTCTTGGGCAATCTTGAGCAAATTGAGGATCTTAATGGACATGTATTGAGTAAAATGAGAGGGAAAATTTTGGGGTACAAAAGTCAAGAATAGATTAATCCAAATGTTGCGCGATTATGTCGAGATCTTTGCTTGGTCATACGAAGACATGACAGGGCTTGATACTGATATTGTGGTTCACCGTCTACTGATGATAAAAGGTTGTTATCCAATAAAGTATAAAGTTCGTCGTATGCGTCCCGAGATGTCTGAAAAGATCAAAGCTAAGGTTATGAAGTAGTTCAACACAGGTTTCTTGGCTGTTACATCTTATCCTCAGTGGGTTGCAAATGTGGTTCCAGTACCTAAGAAGGATGGTAAAGTGCGAATATGTGTAGACTACAGGGAGTTTAATAAGGCAAGCCCTAAAGACGACTTTCCGCATCCATATATCAATGTTCTGGTTGACAATACAATTCAACATAAATTATTTTCCTTCATGGATGATTTCTCAGGTTATAATCAGATCAAGATGGAACCCGAAGACATGGACAAGACTACTTTTGTTACGCAGTGGGGCACTTTCTGTTACAAGGTTATGCCTTTTAGTTTGAAGAACGCCAATGCGACATATAAGCGTGCTATGGTAGCTTTGTTCCATGACATGATACATCACGAGATAGAGGTTTACGTCGACGACATGATAGCCATATATCAGACTGAAAAAGAACATCTCGACCACCTACACAAACTGTTTGAGACATTGAAGAAGTACAAGCTGAGATTGAATCCAAACAAGTGCACCTTTGGGGTAAGATCCAGTAAACTCCTAGGCTTTGTCGTTGGTGGTAAAGGTATTGAGGTTATCCTGCCAAGGTCAAAGCCATTCAAGAAATTCTAGCTCTCCGTATTAAGAAGGAAGTCAGAGGTTTCTTAGGACGATTGAACTACATTGCCAGATTCATTTCCCATTTAACCGCTACTTATGAGTCGGTCTTCAAGTTGCTGAAGAAAGATCAAGTAGTAAAGTGGAACGACGATTATCAGATAGATTTCAAAAAAATCAAGGAGTATCTCCAGGAACCTCCAATTCTAATGTCACCAGTTGAAGGAAGACTTCTAATCATGTACCTAATAGTGTTAGAGAACTCAATGGGGTGTGTACTGGGGCAACATGACGTGTCTGGTCGAAAAGAGCATGCAATATACTACCTTAGCAAAACGTTTACTGACTGTGAAACAAGATACTCACTACTCGAGAAAACTTGCTGCACTTTGGCATGGGCTGCTCACCGACTAAGATAGTATATGTTGACCCATACTAGTTTGTTGATCTCTAAAATGGATCCCACAAAATACATATTCGTGAAGCCCGCTCTCTCCGGAAGGATAGCCAGATGGAAAATGGTCTTAACATAATACGATATTCAGTACACCACTCAGAAGGTAATCAAAGGAAGTGTACTGGCAGATCATTTGGCTCATCAAGCCGTAGATGACTATCAATCTATGAATTTCGAGTTCCTGGATGAGAATATCATGCTAATTGTAGAATGCAAAGAACTTGGACCGTATGAAGGACTAGAGCTGGGATCTCGATGGATTTTGGTTTTTGATGGAGCTTCTAACACGCTGGGCAACAAAATCGGTGCTGTGATTATCTCTCCCAAGGGTTTCCATATGCCTTTCATTTCCAGACTTTGCTTTGACTATACCAACAACATGGCCAAATACGAAGCATGCATCATGGGTATCAAGGCTACTATTGATATGAGAATCAAGTTATTGAATGTATACGAGGACTCGGTCCTAGTGATCAGTCAGATTAAGGGAGAATGGGACACGAAGCACCCAAATCTCATTCCTTATCGAGAGCATGTATTGACATTAATTCCATACTTCGACGAAGTTACTTTTGAACATATTCCACGAGAAGAGAATCAGTTGGTAGACGAATTAGCCACCATGTCATCTATGTTAAAAGTCAGATGGGATAATGAAGCTCCTCGAATTACCATTGAGAGACTAGACGAATCGACGCATTGCTACAAAGTTGATACTGATGGAGTAGAAGGAAAACCTTGGTTTCACGAAGTAAAAAGATACCTCGAGGCTCAAGAGTACCCCGAGAAGGCATCTATCAATGACAAGAAATTTCTACAGAGGTTCTCTGCCATGTTCTCTCTGAGCAATGGAATTTTGTACAAGTGTAATCATGATTTGACTATGCTTAGTTGTGTAGACAAGAAGGAAGATGAGAAGATTATGGAAGATATGCACGAAGGTATATTTGGTACTCATTCAAATAGGCACACAATGGCTAAGAAGATTTTGAGAGCAGGTTATTATTGGTCGACCATGAAAAATGATTGCCATCGCTATTCCAGAACTTGTCACAAATGCCAGATTTAGGCTGACAAAGTACATGTGCCTCCAGTTCCTCTAAATGTCTTGACTTCTCCTTGGCCATTTGCAATGTGGGGCATTGATATGATTGGAGAGATTAAGCCTACTGCATCTAATGGGAACTGCTTCATCCTGGTCACTATTGATTATTTTATAAAGTGGGTTGAAGCAGCCTCATTTGCCTCTGTTACCAAGAATGTCGTGGTCCGGTTCATTAAGCATAACCTCATCTGTCGGTATGGCATACTCGAGAGGGTCATCACTTATAATGGTACCAATCTTAACAACACTATGATCACGGAACTCTGCATGCAATTCAATATTAAACACCACAATTCTTCTCCATATCGACCAAAGATGAATGGCACAGTGGAAGATTCCAACAAGAAAATCAAGAAGATCTTGCAGAAGATGATGATGACATACAAAGATTGGCATGAGATGTTACCATTTTCTCTTCATGGCTATCACACTTCAGTACGGGAACCAACTGGGGAAACCCCATTCTCCCTAGTCTATGGTAAGGAAGTTGTCCTACCTGTCGAAGTCTAGATTCCTTCTCTAAGGATTATGAAAGACACAGATTTAGACGAAGACGAGTGGATTCAGACTATGCTGGACCAGATAAATCTGATTGACGAGAAGAGGCTTGCGGCTTTTTGTCATGGTCAGATGTATCAGAAGTGTATGATCAAAGTTTTCAATAAGAAAGTCAAACATCAGATATACCAGGATGGCGACTTAGTAATAAAGCGTATCATCTTACCACAAGGTGATCCCAGGGGCAAGTGGACTCCCACATATGAAGGGCCATTTGTGATTAAGAAAATATTTTCTGGCGGTGCCATGATACTTACCACCATGGACGGTGAAGATTTTTCGCACCCTGTGAACTTGGACATAGTAAAAAATTACTATGCATAAAAGAGACCCGCTAGGTTGACTGGCCTAGGCAAAAGTAAGGGCATCCCGGCGAACCAAAAGGGTTCGGGCAAAAATTATGGATATATATATATATATATCGTACATCCGACAAGTCGAAAACATGAAAAGGCGGCTTAGGCAAAAAAAGGTATCCTGGTAGACTGAAAACCCGAAAGGACAGTCCAGGAAAAAGTTAGGGATTAAAGCGTACGACTATGTCCTGTTGGATCACCTACATACAATAAGCTTTATTATCAACATCAAGTTCAAATGGTACAAATCGATTCAGTCAAGTGCTCCCGACAACAAGGGATTAGACGCTTGAAGACATCGGGGTAATATAAGAGTTGAGACCCGATGGGATTGTTTCCACATAGTTGTCTTTCTTTGTTTTTCTTTGCACTTTCTTCATTTTTACGATGATTTCCTCCTACTAGGAATTTTGTCTCTTTGTTGAAACCCGCCCGTTCATAGACAAACTCTCAATACAAATATAATACAAAATTCAAAATTGTTTTACTTTCTATGGTTTGTTTGCAAAAATGTCCAATGACTAAATTGAATGAACATATGGATATGAATGGGATTAGTGTTAACAAATATATGCATAAAAACAGGGTTAGCATTTACTAAAGACTCTAGGAGTTGGCATAACGTCTAAGTCGTCCACAAATCTCCATAGAGGAATCTCCGCAGAACTACCTTTACAAACTCATCCTCGACAGAGATGCATTCCTTAACGAGTCTAATATACCTTCAAATAGAAATTGAGGCATATCCAGAAGTTCACTTGATCAGCTTCCCCAATAGGTCCCTAACAGGTAAAGAAGTGTGATCATTTCTTCAGCATATGATGAAAGCTTCCTCCGCACAACCTATGAAATTCGAATTCCCATCAGAAATGATTCCCTCAGCATAGTTTATAGGAATTTAATTCCCCAGTGGAGTTTATTCCTCTAGCACTGTAAAACCCCTGATAGATTTTTCTTCTCCAGCAGAGTTATCTACCCAGCAGGGTTTATTTCCCCAACAAGGTTTATTTCCCCAATAGGGTTTATTTCCCAAACAGAGGTTATTTCTCTGATTATCAAAATTCCCCAACAAAATTCTCTTCCCAGGTTAGATGTCATTCAATTTTATCCTCCTCAGAAGAGTGGACGTCCTCACATCAGAGGATTATCTATCTCTTTTATTCCCAGTCATCATATATAAGAATCAAATCCTTCAAGAGAACGATGAACGACTAATGTTCCGGAACTCTTCAATCCCTAAGTGGAAGTCGAACATCCCCAATGGAATATCCTTAAACAAAGCAGGAATCCCCAACAACATTAGTCCCAGCAGAGGGAAGATTCATTACCTTCATCCCCAACAACAGTCAGGGATTTATTTTCCCCAACCTAAGATGCTATATGAAGCTACCGTTGCCGTCAACAACATCTCATATCCACACATCATTTACAAAACAGCATAACATATGTATACAAAACACATACGACACTCTCATTTATTTTGAGAAAATCATTACACAATGCATTACATACATCATGACATTGCATAAAACTAATTTTGTTTCTTCCAGGTTTGTTCGCAAACAGACGAATATCATCACCAATTTTCAAACAGATTAGAGATTAATTCCTGAAACAAGACGGGCTAACTATCTATACGATCAGATAGTATAAATTCCTAAAACAGGACGAGTTTACCAACAAAATCGGGTCAGAGATTAATTCCCGAAACAAGACGGGGTAACTACCTATATGACCAGGCAATATGAAGTCCCGAAACAAGACGAGTTTACCAATAAAAGTGGGTCAGAGATTAATTCTCGAAATAGGACGGGGCAACTATCTATACGACCAGGCAGTATGAATTCTTGAAACAGGACGAGTTTACCAACAAAAGAGGGTCAGAGATTAATTCTCAAAATAGGACGAGGCAACTATCTATATGATCAGGCGGTATGAACTCCCGAAATAGGACGGGTTTACTAATGAAGAACATATTGCAGATTAATTCCCGAAATAGGACGGGGTGACTATCTGCATGACCAAATGATTTCCCTCAGAGTTTGGATTCTGAAAAGCATCCCCTTCAGAGACTGAATTATGAAAAGCATCTCCTTCAGGGCCTTCGTTCTGAAAAGCATATTTCTTCAGAATTTTTCATTCCATCATATCAAGTCGAGCGTAAAATCATTCTGATACTCCTATCAACAGTTACTCTTGATGGCATCTATAATCCAATCTACGACAACACTCTATCATCTCTCCAAATGGCATATTTAATCCCATTCAAGCAATACAATCAATTAACAGTGTTACTTCGTGCTCATGCTAGTGAAAATTTCTGGGCACTTAAGTGTTCAATCCTCTTCCACCTTCAGATCACGAATGAAGAGCATGCCAATCTAACTCTTCAGGGTTAAGAAGATTGAACAGGGGAAGCTATTGTACCCTAAAATTTTACCTCCCACTATCCAATATATTCTCCTAGGGTTCTCAATTTCCTAAGGTTACTCAAGAATTGATCAGACAAATTCTCCTCCTAAGCAATGGACCTACAACTAGGGTTTTACTTTTCTTAAGGAAGACAGGGTTTCTAAGGCCTCAATTGGATTTCATGGTCCCTCGTATGTCTCCAAGAATCCTCATGATAAGTTTCAAGCCTTGCATCATAAGTTTGTTCAGTCAAATGCTCAGATGACTAAAAATCAACTGTATTGGACAAAAAGTCAACTATGGTCAACATACAGTCAAACTTCAATATTTTTGGTCAACATTAATATTTATAAGTCATATTCATAATTTTATCAAGGGTTGATCATGATTCATCAAGAAAACTCAAGATTGATTAAAAGTCAATTCTTAAGGAGAAGTCAACTAAACTTTGACCAAGCATAACTTTCACATGCTTCATCATAATTTTATCAACCAAAGCTCATTTTTAAGGAAATTCAATCCCCTACAACTTTGTCTCTCTAAGATCAAGTCCAAAAAATGCTTCATTTGAGAGATATGCGCCAAAACATTATAGGTCATTTCAATAGTCACCAAAAAGACACTTTTTGTCAAGGCAATTTACTTAAAGATAAACTCTTAAAATGAAAAATGTTCAACATAGAGATTGTAGAGGACATCTTGAGATTTTTAAAAAGTCCAAGATCACTTTCAAATGATAAACATTGAGAGAGTTATGATGGACGTAAGTTGGGAAATTTTGAGAAAATTCATGAAACCAAAAGTGATCAAACTTTGAATTTCAGGCTAATGGGCTGATGTTTCAAGGTCCCAACGTGTATAAGGCCTCATTATGAACCTTTGAACTTATCCATACACCCCTTGGGTTTTTATTCTATTTACTTTTTATTTTATTTATTTAAATTCAAAATTAAATAAGATAAAATCAAAGGCTTTTCTTATAAAGGTCCAAGCCCAACCTTTTGACCTAATTTCACCATTATATATTCCATACAGTTCAGACAAGCATGACACGAAAAAACCTTGCAAGAAACCATTCCAAAAACCTCAAAAAATTCTCAAAACTAGGGAAAATAAAAAACCCTAGTTAAAGCCTCTTTCCAAGCAAGCCAATCCTTCAAATCACTTCCAGAAGCATTGTAGGGTAAAATTTTATCACCCTTGATGATCCAAGAGGCCTGAGAATCGTGTATATGCCTCACCAGTTTTGTCTATTGCATGAATTTCATACTTTCGGTTTCTTTGCGCTTTAATGCATATTAATGATATTAACTTGTTTCTTAGGTGTATTAGCACAGGATATGACATTGCATGACCCCCATAATGCCCGGATGAAGGATTTCCATATCTGAACCAATTTGCTTCATTTGCTTCGTATCTCACAGTCTAACATGATTTGGCCAAAACTAACACTCCCATTGAAATTGCAAGGTCTGAATTAGGGGGCAGGGTACCCTTGAATCATTAATACTTCTTATTTTGAAGGAAAGAAGGACCAGCTCTCCAGAGAAGATGACCAGAGCTAGGGCTCCGATGCTTCTCTGGCTCATTTATTTTGTTTATTACTTATTTAATTCTTTTCATAGATATACTAGATGAGAAGTGTTGTACCCAAAAATTTTCCCTCCAATTTTCTTCAAGACATTTTTTCAGGGTTCTCACATGTTCAAGGATTCTCAAGATTTGATCAGAGTAACTCACCTCCTAAGCAATGGGTCCACAACTAGGGCTTCATCTTGCACAAGGAAGAATGGGTTTCAAAGATCTCAAATGGTTTTCCTGGTTCTACATAGGTCTTCAACAATTCATGTCAAGTGTAAGTGTTTGTTGGCAGCAATTTTGGTAAAACAATATGCTGTTAATGATTTGCTAAATGTCTTGACATTTGTAGAAAACTATTTTGAATGATGTCAAAGCAGATGTCTTGACATCTACCTCCTCAACTGAACTCAACCAACATCAGTTTATGTTTCCTGTTTCCTGTTTTCATGCGCGCCATAATTCAGGATTTGTGACTCACATGCCGCGAAAAATATGGAGGAATGTTTTTCAAATTGCATGGATTTTATCTTGGCCTGTTTTTATGGAAATATTCAAAAGAATTGAATATTTGGTTTTAAGACCAAGCCCATAGCTGTGCATATATAAGGACTTTCTTCCTTATTCAAACCACTGCAACTTTTGAAGAAGAATACTTTCTTTCTGTCTTAAAAGTCTAAGTCTTTTAATTTTCAAACACTCTAGTATTGATTTAATACTTGTGTTGTTATTTGGATTGTTAATTGTGTATCATTCATAAGCTTTTAAGCATTGAATGATTGATTTTTTTAACTTATTATTTCTGTTGTTTCTTCACTGTAAGTGATTGAAGGGATTTGAGGAGGTCCTCATACCTAGGTGAGTCTTAGGTAGAAGTATAGCACGAGTAGTGATTAAGTGATTACATCGTAAACTGGTTGTTTGTCGAGGGTCTATGAATTGATACTATTTAGTGAACTTGTCTCTGGCTTGGTAGCCCCCAGAGTAGGTGTTGTTGTACACTGAACTGGGTGAACAATCTCTTGTGTTTTTACTGCTTTTGTTATTACTGCTCTTTACTTGTAAACAGATATTTGTGTCGTGACATCTCCTTTGACATCACATTCTGATATCAGAATTTCAATTGGTATCAGAGCAGGCATCCCGCTCTTTATCTAGGTGAGATCCAGGGAAGATACTTTCTGGTACTATGGACAAGGAAGGAGGATTTGTGAATAGACCACCCATTATGGATGGAAGTAATTATGACTACTAGAAACCACAAATGGTTTCCTTTTTAAAGTCTTTGGACAACAGGGCTTGGAAAGCTGTTTTAAAAGGATGGAAACACCCTGTCAAATTAGGAGAAAACGGAGAACCTACTTGTGAGTTAAAACCATAAGAATATTGGTCTAAAGAAGAAGATGAAATTTCTCTTGGAAATTCTAAAGCCTTGAATGCTATATTCAATGGAATTGACAAGAACATTTTCAAATTAGTGAACACATGTGAAGTAGCTAAAGATGCATGGGGAATTCTTCAATCTACTCATGAAGGTACATCCAAAGTTAAGATGTCAAGACTTTAGTTGCTCACCATAAAATTTGGGATTTAAGAATGAAGGATAATGAAAGTATTAATGACTTCCATATGAATATTCTTGAAATTTCTAATGCATCCAGTGCTTTAGGAGAGAAAATACCTTAAGACAAATTGGTGAGAAAGATGCTCAGGTCTCTTCCCAAGATATTTGATATGAAAGTGACTGCTATAGAAGAAGCTTAAGACATTGAAATAATGAAAGTGGATGAACTTATTGGATCCCTTATGACATTTGAATAAAGCATTAATGAAAGATCTTAAAAGAAGAACAAAAGCATAGCCTTTGTATCAAATACTGAAGATGAAGAGGAAGACTGTGATCTGGATACAGATGGAGGGATATAAAATGCCTTATCTATGCTTGGAAGACAATTTAATAAAGTGATAAAAAGAATGGATAGGAACCAAAGATCAAATGTCAAGAACATCTCATATGACATCCATAAGTCAAATGAGTTTGGAAGAAAAAGGACTGAAGAAAAGTCCACTCAAGGGAAAGGAGTACAATGTTGTGAATGTGAAGGATTTGGTCAGATGAGAGCTGAATGCCCTACATATCTTAAGAAACAGAAGAATAATCTATTTGTTACTTGGTATGAAGAGGACTCAGAGAGTGATCTTGAATAATCTGTCAAATATGTTAAAGCATTGACAGGAAAATATGTATCTGATGAAGAGTCTAGTGATGGGAACTAACCTTTGATGAGTTAGCTGCTTCATAAAAAGAATTATGTCTTATAAGTGCAGAAGTGTGCCTTGAAGGGGAGAAACAGAAAGTCATCATAACTCAGCTGAAGGCAGAAAGGGAAGAACATTTAAAAACTATTTCTAATCTTGAAAATGAAGTGACTTCCTTGAATTTAAACCTTAATATAATGGTCAAATCTCTCAAGATGCTAAATAATGGATCTGACAAACTAGATGAAATTCTTCAAGTGGGGAGAGTGACTGGAGACAAGAGTGGTCTAGGGTTTAATGAGAAAGAGAAACCTAACTTAGAAAAACCTTCATCAAATTCCACTCATGCCAAATCTAAACCTAAGATGTCAAATCAAATGTCTAAAAATCATAGCAAGAAAGGACATCATGACAAACATCAGGCTAAGAAGAAGTTCAAACACATCAGGGAGATTCCTCAGCCCTAGAGATGTCATCACTGTGGAAGGCTTGGTCATATAAGGCCCTTATGTTTCAAGTTGTATGGGTATCCTAAAAATACTCCTCTTCTCAAAACTGATAAGATTCCCCAAAATAGCAAAAAGAAGAAACAGTGGGTTCCCAAGTCTAATGTTGGTAGTTTCATAGCTCACACCTCTCTCAGAGTATCAACCAAATATTATTGGTACTTTGACAATGGATTTTCTAGACACATGAAATGTGTCAAGAATCTATTGGTGGATGTCAAATCTCATTCCACCAGTTATGTGACTTTGGGTGATGGAGAAAAAGGTGAAATTAAAGGTGTTGGTAAGCTGGAATGTCCAAGAGTACCTAAGCTTGATGATGTGTTACTTGTTAAAGGATTAACAACTAACCTGATAAGTATAAGCCAATTGTGTGATCAAGGATTCAAAGTTAACTTCACCAAGGAAGAATGTCTTCTCTGCAATGAAAATAATGAAGTTATTATGAAAGGAATCAAATCTAAAGACAACTATTATTTATGGGTTCCTCAAGAGTTGAACTACTCCTCAACATGTGTTTTAGCCAAAGAAAATGAAGTTAAACTATGGCATCAAAATTTGGGACACTTGCATCTGAAAGGTATGAAAGTGAGAGGGATTCCTAAGCTCAACATATAAGAAGGTAGAATATATGGTGACTGCCAGATTAGAAAGCAAACTGAGATGTCACATCAGAAGATCCAACATCTCACTACATCAAAAGTTTTGGAACTTCTTCACATGGAATTGATAGGACCTATGCAGGTTGAAAGTCTTGGTGGTAAGAAGTATGCCTATGTTGTTGTAGATGATTTTTGTAGATACACATGGATAAGCTTTATTAGAGAAAAATCAGAAACTTTTGAAGTGTTTAAAGATCTCTGTCAAAAACTTCAAAGGGAAAAGGAAAGTCACGTCATAAGAATCATAAGTGATCATGGAAAGGAATTTGAGAACAATAAAATTGCTGATTTTTGCTCCTCTAAAGGAATCAGCCATGAATTCTCTTCTCCCATTACTCCTCAACAAAATGGGATTGTGGAACGCAAGAACAGTACCCTTCAAGAATATGCTAGAGCCATGATTCATGCTAACAAGTTACCCTACCATTTTTGGGCTGAAGCTATGAATACTTCATGATATATCCATAACAGAGTCACTCTCAGGAAAGGCACTTCAGCCACCTTGTATAAAATATGGAAGGGAAGAAAACCAACTTTTAAATACTTTCATGTTTTTGGAAGTAAATGTTACATCTTAGCTGACCGTGAACAAATGAGGAAGATGGATCACAAGAGTGATGAAGGAATATTTATGGGTTACTCTACAAATAACAGAGTTTATAGAGTTTTTAACTCCAGAACCAAAGTTATGATGGAGTCAATAAATGTTATTATTAATGATAGAGGATGGAGTGCTGAAGAAGATGTCTCAAAAGATGTTGGAACATCTTTGTCTGATATTCCAACAGAATCAAATGACAGAAGTATTGATTCTAATCCACCTCAAGAAGATCCTGAGCTTAGTCATCTCAATAAAGTACCTTCAATTAGAACCCAGAGAGATCATCCTAAGGAGCTTATCATAGGAGATCTAAATAAAGGAGTTACTACCAGATCAAGAGATGGGATATCAAACTCTTGCTTTGTGTCAAAGATTAAGCCTGATAATGTCAAAGAGGCCCTAACTGATGAGTTATGGATTAATGCTATGCAGGAAGAGCTAGAACAATTTAGTAGAAATGAAGTTTAGGATCTTGTTCCAAGACCTGAAGGAACAAATGTGATTGGCACAAAATGGGTGTACAAGAATAAATCTTATGAAACAGGAGTGGCCACTAGAAACAAGGCAAGGTTAGTTTCACAAGGGTACACTCAAATTGAAGGAGTTGACTTTGATGAAACTTTTGCCCCTGTGGCCATACTTGAATCAATCAGACTACTCTTGGGAGTTGCATTCATTCTGAAATTTAAATTGTTTCAAATGGATGTAAAAAGTGCCTTCTTAAATGGCTATCTGAATGAAGAAGTTTATGTGGAACAACCAAAGGGATTTGTTGATACAAGTTTTCCTAAACATGTCTACAAACTGAAGAAAGCTTTGTATGGATTAAAGCAAGCTCCAAGAGCTTGGTATGAGAGACTGACAAAATTTATTGTTAAGAATGGATAAAAGAAAGAAGGGATAGACAAAACTCTTTTTATCAAGGAAGAAGAAGGGAAGATCATGATTTCACATATTTGTATTGATGATATTATATTTGGTGGGATGTAAAATGAGATGGTTCAACATTTTGTCAAGCAAATGCAGTCAGAATTAGAGACGAGTCTTGTTGGTGAATTAACCTATTTTATTGGTCTACAAGTTAAACAAATGGAAGATTCCATATTTTTATCTCAGAGCAAGTAGGCCAAGAATATAGTAAAGAAATTTGGGATGGAAAAGGTCAACCATAAAAGAACTCCCGCTCCCACACATCTGAAGTTGTCTAAAGATGAAAAAGGATTAAGTGTGGATCAAAGTCTCTATAGAAGTATGATAGGAAGTCTTCTATATCTACAACTAGTAGACCTGACATGCTATACTCTCATGGATCTAATTTTGCCTTAACTGGTTTTTGTAATGCTGATTGGGCAAGAAGTGCTGATGATAGAAAAAGTACATTAGGAGGATGCTTCTTTCCGGGAAATAATCACATATCTTGGTTCAATAAGAAGCAAAATTGTGTGTCTCTGTCCACTGCAGAGGCTGAGTATATTGCTGAAGGAAGTAGTTGTTCTCAATTGGTTTGGATGAAACAAATGTTAACATAATACAATGTCAAACAAGATGTCATGACATTATTCTATGACAATCTAAGTGCCATAAACATATCAAATAATCCCATTCAACATAGAAGGACCAAACATATTGATATCCGTCATCATTTCATAATAGAGCTTGTTGAAGAAAAGATTGTTGCCTTAGAACATGTAGCCACTGAATTGCAACTGGCTGACATTTTCACCAAGGCTTTGGATGCTAATCAATTTGAGAAATTAAGAGGAAAATTAGGGATTTGCCTATATGAGGGTTTGTAGCAATTAAAGGCGTGTGGGAATAACATTAAAGTGATATTATATTATTTATGTTTCCAACAAATCAAATTTAGAAAACAATCATTTCAAGACTACTTCAAATTGGCTTCAACACGCTACGAAATCAAATCTCTCTACCTTCACAAACTCTTCATTCTCCTTTACAAAAAAATAACCCTTATCATTCTTCATCTCCTTGCTCAAAAATATTCAAAGATGTTTCAACATCATACATCGTCTTCCTCAAAATCTATCAACCTCCCTGAAAATATTTCCCTTGACAGAGTACTTGATGCTACTCCTCTAACAACCATCCCACCTCTTGAGAAAAAGGTCAAGAAACCCAGATCATCACCTGCAAAGAAATCCAAAGATGATAAAGGTAACTCCTCTATTGCTACTGAAAATAGGACAGAAGAAGATATTGTTAATCACTACGTCAAATAAGACTTTAGACAACGCTTTTTTGGCTTTAGACATCGCTTTAAAGCACCGTCTATTCCAGCGCTGCTGTAGGTAAAGACAACACTCTGTTAAAAGTAAAAGTGCTGCTAAAGAACCCCTTTAGCCAGCGCTTTTACTTTGAAAGCACTGCTAAAGGCCCCCTTTAGCCAGCGCTTTTTCTGAAATAAAAAAATTAAAAATAAAAAACCCCTTTAGGCAGTGCTTTTAATATTAAAGCGCTGTCTAAAGCCCCCTTTAGGCAGCGCTTTTTTTTAAAGCGCTGCTAAAGGCCCCCTTTAGCCAACGCTTTTTTTGAAAAAAACAAAAAAAATAAAAAAGATCCTCTTTAGGCAGCGCTTTTACAGTAAAAGCGTTGTCTAAAGTGGGCTTTAGACAGCGTTTTTTAAAGCCCTGTCTAATGCCCACGAAATTTTTTATATAACCTTTTTGAAAAAAATGCGATGTTTGATATATACAATTTTATATGCACAAATTTTAACCATATTTGCACCAAATTTTCACCATATTTTGCACCTGTATATACCATTACAAATTTCACCAGATTTTCACTAATATTGGAGCTTCAATCCAATAAAAAATAATACCAAAAGATACTATACAATTGCACCAATGTACTTATATATACTATTACTCTTGTACATATATACTTTTACAAAAAAACAACACCATTATATACCATTACAAAATTTATTCATCTCTATCTTCTACATATGCACATATAACCTGAAACAACACCAAAATATCGTAATTCATACCATGATACAAAAAAAATATATAATTTACCACACGACAAACAACAACAAAATTGAAACACTTGAATATACTCAAAATTCTCATCAATTAAAGTAAGATTACAATATACCTTATATAACTTTTGTCTCAATAATGTATTGACACCAATCCTCCTTAAGTTCATCCAACTGAGAACTTGAGAAATAAGGACACTTGAATTCATCAAAGTACTACGTAATAATATAACATAGTATGTTTAAGTTAAAACTATTTAATCATATGAGAAATATGTGTTAAATATTAAAATAACTCCTAAGTTAGAAATCCATACCTTAGATGGAATCTCTATTCGATCCAAAAGAAGGATTTCTCTCATAAACCTCAACATGTAAAAACCGCAATCTACTTCATTATGCTGCCGAGGACACTACACATGAAAATAAAATATGGATAAGGCCTAAGTTTTATCAAGTATCATCACTATTAATATAATCAAAATTGTGATAATTAATTAATATACCTCTACTATAATCCAAGTAATATTGTTGGCTTTACTCTTTGGTACTTAAAAACCTCTTTGAGCTCGAAAAACTTGTATAATGCTAATAAAACATAAACAAATATTTAGAACAATTCACATAAATAAATAAATATACACAGAATATTTAGAACAATCTCACTTACATATCAACCATATTCTTCATATCTCGGTATGTACTTGGATCATTGCGTAAAGAATCCAAATAATATATAACTTCTCTGATAGGATTAATCACGACCAACAACCAATGTCCACTGTAAGATTAAGCCAATGTAAGATGAAAGCTTTCTACACAACGTCAAAATATGAAAAATTATAATAGATGAATTTAGAATGAAAATCTAACCCGTTGCCGGTATTAAGCGGTAAAAAGAACAACTTTTCGGTATCTTTGTCGAGCATAAAGCGCTCGAGTACATACGCCATAAATTCATCTGTTTTATGTATGATTAACCCTAAGTTGGTATTGTAAGGAGATAAGAAAGTGAATCTTTGCTCCAATCCACTCGGGCGTATCAATTTTTCATACAAAAACCTTAAATAAAAGACCTCATTAACATTTGAAATGAGTAAATCAATTGATCAATTATTTAGACAAAGTAGATCGGATATACCTTATGTATGTATTAACAACAACGAGGCCTAATTGCGTATGTTGTAAAACTTGATCAAAATCCTCCATACCAATTGTTTCAGAATATTCAAAACCAAAAATACCAAACTCCATAGGTAGAAGATGAGTATTTCCTTCCGAAATATCATACATTTCTAAAAATGTGCCAAGGCACGACCTAAACTTGGAAGTAGGTTTTTTTAGCCACAGTCTTTTTAGAAACAACCTTTTTTTGTGTGGAAATGTTGCTAATTTAAGGATTCTCACCCCTACCGACATCTTCATTCTCTTTAGCATGAATCTAAAGATCACATAATTAGTTATGTGAAGTATAAGATCACGAATTAACATTTTTCATGCATAAATATCATATAATTGTGATGTACCTTTTTTATTGATGCAACTGACTCGGTTTACCGTGGAATCCCCTTGTCTTTTGCTTTGGATTTTGTTGGAGTCTAATTAACATAACCATGTAAAAACAAATGTACGTATAATGCGTGTAAAAACTTTGAATACTCAAAGGTTCATATATATGTTTTTACACATACCTCATCATCTACACTAATGAGGCTTGACGGCCATGCAACAAATGAACCTATTACATCTCCCACCAGTGTGGCATCCGAAACATCATCAGGATGTGGTAATAACGCATCCTTCTCCAAAGCAATGTCAACCAATACTTTCAAATAGCTAGTAGGGAGTGGTTTAGTGTGAAGTAATTCTCCCAAAGTGTTATGCACTTTTCCCTTTCCAACCATCCGATAAGTCGGTGACGATAAGTAGAGTTGACAAGGTGAAATGCCCTATAACCAATAATAAATTTCAAATGTTATTGTATATATATTTCAATTAAATAAATTAAGCTACTTTAATTTCATAATGATATATATAATTACTCTGGAAGATTCGGTTGAAAATTACAACCGATACTACCTTTGTCACTAGTAGCTTTAAAACCTGAAGCTTTCTCTCTTAATTCTTTTTTCCTTCTCAATTCACGGACATCAGCTTGTAGTGCTTCCAAGGTTTCCTACAGTTCATTATTGCTAGGAGTATTTTGTGTTTTCATCTTCAAGGATTTTGGAGTGATTCCAAATCCCTTACCCCTCACCCGACCAGAATAATCACGAACATCTAATGCTCGACTAGTTATGCTCCTGCAATCATTGTCTTCATCTGGACATATAGAATGAGATAGAGTCTCCTAAAATTCATATGAATATTGAAAATTTGTCTTAATTGTATGTTACTAAACTTTTGTTTTAATTAAAGAAATAATGTTATACTTACAAATTTCTCAAAAACTTTGTGAACATCTTCTTTGACAACTCCATCCTTACCCACACGGGCTTCCTTCCACAAAACATGTATGGAAGAGATGTTTCAGAACTATTCTCCTTTGTTAACTACACATTAAGCCAAATAATATGATCAAACATAATTCATGATGAACAAGTATATCATTTCAATTTATAGATACTTACGATAGACTGTTCTAAACGTCTATATCCAATACACCATTTTGTGTATGGATACGCGGGACTTGATGTTCTTTGCCGATTTGTTTCACTTACACTCTGAAATTCTTGGGTTTTTTGTTTGGCTTTAAGCGTTTCCCAATCTTTAGGTGAAACCAAACTTGCATATTTAGATGGAAGCTCTGCATCAATAAAATTTTTATCCGCATCCCTAAGAAACTTGATATTTAAAAAATTCCTAAACCCTCTTAGTAGTTTTCCGGCCAATCGGAGACAAAAAGTTCTTCTAGTATCATCAATGTTGTTGAAAGACCTCTACGAAAAACATACACATAGTGTGTTAGTATAAGTAATTTAAAGACATAATCGTCATTAAAAACAAATTGGAACTTCATTAAATATGGTACCTGTATCTCACTCCAAATTGTTTCTTTAGCTTCTTTCAACTCTCATTTTCTCCAATCATCACAAGTAATTGGAACTTCATTCCTTATAAGTGCACCAATAAAACTTGTCACCGTTGAACCGTTAGGCTCAATTAGTTGGCCACTTTGGCTCCAATGCGCATCTAATTTTATGCCTCAGTCTCTATCACAAACGACTTTCTTCATAACTGTTATTACCCATCTAATTTCCACTTCCTGATCAATAACGGTCTCATGATCTCCATCATCAATAGCATCATCATATGGATGATCCTCTTTAGTAGCCATCTAACCTGTAATAAAGAAAAACATAAACCCAATATAAAAATTCATAATCAATTGAATATATAACACATGAAAAATAAAGGAGAGCATATAAATTTATTGAAAATGACATAATATATAACATTTTACTATATTACCTCTTTCACTAACATCTCTTTCTTTTCTTGGTTAGAATATGAATGACTTGTTTCTTAGCAATGCGGACGTCATAATTGATCCAAATTCCATCGTTACGATCGTTTCTAATATATGATTCATCCACTATAATATTCTCATCTTGATCATTACGTCTAATACATGACTGATTCTCAACATCAATATCACCTTGATCTACACCGGTATCATCAATCACTTTGTTAGATAAAAGCACTATAGACCATTTCGTACTCGTCGGGTCAGTGACATAGAACACTTGTTTAGCTTGAGATGCTAGAATAAAAGGATCGTCTTTGTACCCCACCCTATTAAGATAAACTTGTAGAAATCCTGACTTATCCATTCGTATGCCATTACTATTTACCCACTTGCAACCAAAGATAGGAATCTAAAAATTCTTGTAATCAAATGTCCAAATGTGCTTAATAGCCCCAAAATATGACAAATTTGCATGTTTGGAGTTTAAGTCCTTCATACTTGATATGTGCATTGCTTCAGCTAGCACGGTGACACCACTATTTTGCATAGTACTTTTACCGTCATGTTCTTTGGTATAAAATGTGTATCCATTTATTGTGTATGCGCTATGAGAAAACACATGCAAACTTGGACCATATGCCAAACATATTAACCTTTCTATTATTGAAGCGGGATCTGAAATGCGATTTGAATAAATATGATCCTTATTCCATTGTATAAAACTTTGATTGTGCTCTCCTACTATCCAATTTTCATTTCTATTCAGATTTAACCCTCGGAGTACATCCTTGTGCACTTCAACATATGGCTCAACCTCACTGTCATTGTGCAGAACATACAAATGCACTTGCTCCCGTTCATCCCTTGATACTGTCTCAATTTTATTTCAAATTAATTTTTTACCTTCCTTTTTTTCAAAAATATGAGTTATGGGGAGCCCAACAGATTGAAATAGGACAAATATTCAGTACAAAACTCAAGCGCTTCTTCAAAAATGTATCGTTCAACAACACAACCCTCTAGGCGGCTTCGGTTTTTCACGTACCATTTTAATATTTTCATACAACATTCAGCAGGGTACAACCATCCCATATAAGCTAGTCCACACAACTTTGTCTCTTTCACAAGATGAACAACTAGATGTACCATTATGTCAAAAAAAGAGGGAGGAAAATACATCTCAAGCTCACAGAAGGTAATAACTATTTATGTTTGCAGTGTTGGTAAGACCTTAGGATCGATCACCTTACTATAAATTGACCTAAAGAAAAAACACAATTTAGTTATGGTGCTTCTTACTTTTTCTGGCAAAATAGAACGTATACCTAGTGGTAGAAAATGCTCCGTTATAACATGACAATCATGTGTCTTTAAACTCTTCAACTTGAGGTCTTTCATAGACACAAGTCTTCTAATATCTAAAGAGTATCCTTCTAGAACTTTAACTTCACTTAGAAACTTGCACAATATTTTTTTATCCTTTCTAGATAGAGTAAAAGCAGCAGGTGGTAGATATGTTAGTCTTCCTTTCTTCATGGGTCCTAATTCAGTTCTTATTCCCATATTTAACATGTCCTCCCTTGCTTTAAGGCCATCCTTAGACTTTCCTTTTATATTGAGTAACGTGCCAATAACACTTTCGAATACATTTTTTTCAATATGCATAACATCGAGAAAATGTCTCACATACAAAGACTTCCGATATGGCAATTTCAAAAAAATCGACCTTTTCTTCCAGCCACCTTTTACAACCTTATACGCAAAAGGCTTGCCAAACTGAGTACACACATCTTTCACCTTTTCAAAAATTTGGTCAGCTGATAATGCAGGTGGAGCTTTACGTTGTTTGATGTGTCTATTGAATGATTTTCTCCACCCACAGTAGTGATGTTTAGAATGTAAGAATCTAAGATGACTGATGTTGCACCCCAAAATTTACCCTCTTGATTTAGGCTTATGTTTCATCATGAATAACATGTTACATTGCATTCATACATTGTGATGGGATAAAAGCACTTATGTTGTCAAGTCTTCCTCAAGCTTTGAAGGTTGATTACATGGACAAGTTGCTCAAAAAGAATCTTACCATCCAAATCTCTGGATCTTTTGAGCTCAAATATTTTTGCATATCTCAAGATGTTTTTACCCATCTCTTTGGGATCATCAGCCAAATTAGGGTCTGCTTGAGCAAGGCTCTTGACCAATGTACAAGATTTGATTTAGGGAGCTACAACATTTCTTTGATATTTGAAAATTCTTTGTACGAGGATTTGATCAAGATGCCCAGAGGATTTGAAGTTTTGGAGATGATTCATCAATCTCCTAATGTGTTGACCAAAATTAGGGTTTTGGTTTTCATCAGGTTTTCTTGAGAAATTTGAAGTGAAACTTTGCACATGGCCTCTATATGTTTGGAAGATCATATGCTTGAATTTTTGATCATCAATTTTGAAGAGAAGTGGATCAATTGATTCAGAGGGGCAAAATGGTCATTTTGGTCAAAGTCAGTCAAAGTCAAGATTGACCAAGTGAATTTTTGACAAACCATCAATCCAAGGATGTACTTTTCATATTTCAAGTCCATTTTGGTCATTTGGTTAAAGAGATTGAAGTTTGGATTGAAACTTGTTCTTGAAGAAACCCTAAAAGTTACTAATTTTGGAAATAAGGGCCTAATTTCAAAAAAATCATATTTTATTCATCCTTGATCAAGAAGATGCAAATGAAATATGCTTAGAAATCTAAGAGAATTATCTTTCATATCCTTTTGGTATCATGTCCAAATTGATAAGGAATCAAGAGTTATGCCCTTTTGAAGTCACAAAATTATAGGTCATTTTTCAAAATTAGTGAATTTCAAGCCAACTTTTGGGAACCTTAATGGATTAATTTGCAAAACCTATAAACTAAGGGTTTGTAGATATTTTCAATACCTTTCCAAATTGTGTTCATTTGTGCCAAAATTCAAAGGTATGAGCAAGTTATGAGTTTTGGAAATTTGAGGCATTTCATTGAAATTTGGCAAATGTGCAAAATGGCCATTTCTTGCAAACTCAAGTTTTGGCTATTCCTCTTGCTTCTAATCAAGCCCATTGGTAATTTGTGATAGGCTGAGGCCTTTTACACTTGCTATTTCGTGCCCCATATGGTATTTCACATGTTGTATTGAAAAAATAACAAAATTTCTCAAAGTGGCCAATTCACCAACACTCTCTCATTTCAAATGATCATGGGCTGGCATTTTAAGCATGCATTACTGACTTCATTTGACACACAAAACACATGAGAAGCAAGGGAACGCACGGGCAAAAGAGCTGATTCACTATACACTCCATTTTTTGCCAAAATTCCCAATCCCGCCCTCTAACGGATTTAAGGACAAACTTCCACTTCTAACCTTCTCTAGAAGCTCTAGATAAGTGAAATCAAGCAAAGAGAGAGAAAGAGAATGTGCCATTTGGAAGAATTCCATATCTGAAATTTTTCTTCCTCTTCTGCAATTTTGTTCGATTCTCTCATTTCCTTGGTGCTTTCTTCAAAATTCTTGTGGATTCTACTTCAGCAAAGCAAGTAGATCAAGCTAGCACCCTTGGATTGCAACTGGAGTGAAGGAGACAGTAGATCCGTTTTTTCTCAAAGGTACGAAATCTCAACTTTGAATTCTGATTTCTAGCCATGCTTCGTGTGATTTAATTTCATAATCATGTTATTTGAAGTCTATGGAATGATTCTGAAGCTTTGTAGCATTTAATTTGATGAATTATGCATGTTTGGATGTTCTAAAACTCGTGGTTCAAAAGGTTTTTGTTCATGTTCATGACTTGATTGTGGATAATATGGTTGATGATTTGATTTGATTTGAATTGATATGGATTCCTTGCCATGCTAGCTTTGATTTGCTTTTGATTTCATGAAAAATGATGCAAAATTAAGTGAGTTGTGTTGATCTGAAAGTGAGCCCTAATCCTGAGTTATGTGCGCGTTTTTTTGAATGGCCAGAGGTTAAAGATGATGTGGTGGCACATCCTGATTGGTCCATTTGAAATTTTGGTTTATTTGAATTTTTGTTTTATAAATTGATTTCCTTGATTTGTTTTCTTGCTAAAAATGCTTGGAAAATTCTGAAAAAATTATCATAAATTCAAAATAATATTTCTGACTTTGTGTATTTTTTTGATATTTTTTTGGAATTATCTGATTGGTTCAAAAATTGTTAGGTTTAATTAATTAATTGATCAAACATAATTTTAATTTTAATAGTTCCGTTGACCTAAAAAATCCACAAAAATTATTTGAGAATCCCAAATAATGTGAAAATTGATTCAGACTTTGGTTCATCATTTTTCTTATTTTTGATTAAAAATTTAATTTCAAAGGATATTTGTAATATTTGGTTTTTTTTTTGTTTTTAATACTTCTAATAATTCAAAAATTCCAAAAAAAATCATGTAATCTTGTTTTTAATCATAGAACCTGATCATATTTTTGTTTTGCCTTTTTTTGTGATTTTTTATTATGTTTTGCATTTTCTTGCCATTAAATAGTCATTTCATTATTAATTGTTTTTTTTATGTTTTTAATATTTTCCTTTTATCCAAAAATTCACAAAAAAATCAGGGATGTATGTTTTAAACCCTAATATTTGAATATAACCTTTGTTGGGAATTTTTATGACTTTTTGATTTAAATATCATTTTGATTTGTGAATATTTGTTAATTATATAATTGTTTGAATTTAATTCCATTCTTTGACTTTTCCTAATTCAAAAAATATAAAAAAAAATGTATATTCTGAAATTTAGGGTTCCTTGATGATTTGTATAATCTTGACTCAATTTGTTTGAATTTTGATCTCATTTAATCAATATTTGAGATAAAAAGTCAAAAATTAGGGGTTTTGTTGCTTATGATGCAAGTTTATTTTCAAAATTCACTTTGCCTTGGTTTTTCTTGAGATGCAGGTCTTGATCATGGTTCATAAATGTGTTGGGAATTTGAAAACCATTTTTTCTTGAATTATTTGACTTGGTTTGACATTTTTCCACAAATAATTTTGAAAACTTGTCTAGTTTGGTGGTTTTGCCAACTAGTCTTAAACTTTGCACTTCATTTGACCTCCTCCCCAATCATTCATTAACTTAGGGTTTGCACTCTGACTTCTAAACACTTCCAAGATGTCAAGATATTTTTGGTTTGAATTATGGATCCTTGTTTCTATTTTTGGTATAATTTTGAAGTGAAGGTACCCAATTATGTTTGCATGTCATGTTGCAATTTGTTTGATAGCCAATGAACTTGAGTGAGGCCTATAATTGGGAACCTAATGATCATATTGTTTCTGAATTGTCCATGTTAGCTCAAGCCATTTCACTTAGAAGCTTAATGTTTGAATATTTTGGACCATCTAATGCATTATGTAGGTTTCATTTACTTTGGTGTTCATGAAGTTGTGGTTGAATTGATTGTACATGATTGAAATATGTTTTCTACTGACCTCCATGGTTCTTGTTCATATTATTCTCAAGCTCTTGTGATCCTTGATTGACACTCAATTGTCAATTCAACATGGTGATAGGAAAAAGCAACATTCCTCTGATTCTTTTGACCTAATCTGTGCATATGCTTGTCTCTTCTTGTTTACAATGTATAATATTTGGTTTCCACCATGTTATTCTCATCTTTTCACTTCTTGGATACTAACTTGGTTTTTTAATATGCGAGGTACTCTGAGAAAGTTTCCACTTTTGGCTTGAGGCTTTTGTGTTCCACTTTATTTGTGGAACATAGTTTATTATATTGGCATTATTTTTTGTGTTTGGCATGCTTGATGGTTTATGCAGGATACACATATCTATGATTGTGAATGCCATACATTGCCCCTGGGACTTGTTCATATCTGATAGATTCCTGACTCAATTTTTTTACTGATGTCAGCTTGCTTGAAGTTTCTATGGGTTTCTTTTTATTCTTGCTTGATTGCTATAGATAGTTATCTGTTTGGTATTGTACTACCTCCTCTCTCCCATTTTCATTTTGCATAATTCTCTGATTGCATGATGGGACCTATGTTGCTGATATATGTCAGGAGGCCCTTTGGTTTTTATCTGATGCATGTGTTGTGATTGTTGATCGATGAGTCACTCAATTTAGATATTGAGTTCACGACTTAGCTCTCTTTGCATGTTCCCTATAGGATATTTATTGCTTTTCTTCTTTAATTGTTGATCGATGAGTCACTCAATTTAGATATTGAGATCACGACTTCGCTCTCGTTGCATGTTCCCTATAGGATATTTATTGCTTTTCTTCTTTAATTGTTGATCGATGAGTCACTCAATTTAGATATTGAGATCACGACTTCGCTCTCGTTGCATGTTCCCTATAGGATATTTATTGATTTTCTTCTTTAATTGTTGATCGATGAGTCACTCAATTTAGATATTGAGATCACGACTTCGCTCTCATTGCATGTTCCCTATAGGATATTTAATGCTTTTCTTCTTTAATTGTTGATCGATGAGTCACTCAATTTAGATATTGAGATCACGACTTAGCTCTCATTGCATGTTCCCTATAGGATAGTTTTGATTAAGCTCCCTCTAACATGTGAACATAGGATATGACTTTCCTTTATCCTCAACCTTAGGGTCAACCATTTTATGATAATACTAGGGATAGTGCTAGGCTAGTTTCCCTTAGTTGTTTTCATTTTCTTTGCATTTTCATCTTAAAACAAAAATCTTGTTTTCTTTGCAAATCATAAGACACCTCTAATGAACTCAATCCTTTCTTCAAAGTAAAAGATACAAACCAATCTTGCTTCGTCTATGCTATCTTAAAGTCGATGTTTCGCCATCGCACATGTTTGTTATCCTACTTTGATTCTCAATATCATTGTTAGGTGTGATGTTTTGTCATCCGTTTTATTGATGTTTCCCCATCTTTTCCATGATATCTTGTTATCTTGAAGCCGATGTTTCGCCATCTCATATGTTTGTTATCCTACTTTGATTCTCAATATCATTATTAGGTGTGATGTTTTGCCACCTGTTTTATTTATGTTTCGCCATCTTTGCCATGATATCTTGTTATCTTGAAGCCGATGTTTCGCCATCGCATATGTTTGTTATCCTACTTTGATTCTCAATATCATTGTTAGGTGTGATGTTTTGCCACCCGTTTTATTGATGTCTCGCCATCTTTTCCATGATTTTGTTACCTTTTAGCCGATGTTTCTCCATTGCACATTTGTTTGAAGCCGATGTTTCGCCATCGCACATGTTCGATTATCTAACTTTGACTCTCAATGTCACTGCTAGGTGTGTTGTTTTATCATTCGATGTTTCGCCATCTTTGACATGTTGCTTTGTTATTATTTAACCGATGTTTTTCCATCTCATTTGCTTGTTGTCCTATTCGATGTCTTGCCATCTTGATTACTTTTTTGTCTGTCTTAATTAAAAAACACAAACCAACCAAAACACATAAGCCGAACTACGGCTGCTCTGATTCCTTAAAAGGGATACGTAGGCATTTGGGTAGGGCCCAACCGAGCACAACTTTTATTTTCCCTACGTTATTTTCTTTTTCTTTCGCATGCATTCCCTTTTCAGTTTTAAGCCATAGATATAGGACTTGACCACACCCATTAGATTAGACAACAAGAGTGGATACTGTAGAGTACTACGGGCGTGTGGGGTGCTAATACCTTCCCCTCGCGTAACAGACTCCCTTACCCGATCTGTCGGTTGAAGAACCGTGATTTCTCCATTTTTTAGGTTTCCTCGATGTTTACCTTTCCCTCCATATGGGATAAAAGACGTTCGGTGGCGACTTCATTGTTCGATGATTTTCTGCCGGGTGGTTTCAGCTGGCGACTTCACTGGGGACAGATTGACCTTTTGCTGGTCCATCCCGGAGTCGATCCTAGCTCCTATTTGTTTTACTTTTGGGTGTTTATTTACCGCTTTGCATATTTACCTGTTTGCATTGTATCCTATGTGCGCTTTACTTTCCGCATACTGGATTTGGCTGGACTGTTTGGTTTCTGGATTTTCTTGGTGGGTGGGTTTGTTCCATGAGGTAAAAGGCCTCGTACCCAGGCTATGAGTGAAATCCATAGGAACTAGGAATAGAGTGGCCATGGAATTATTTGTAGACTTGACCATGAGATCTATGACTTCGGAGGTAGTTCGGATAGGTGTCATCTATGATGATACCGATATTCAAGCTCTCGTACTCTGATTTGGCTTTAAACCTTACCTTGACCTAGACTACACCCGTGAGAGGGGCGGGAAACCTTTTCTTACAGGTACAAGTACTGTTGGTGACTTTGTAATGCGAAGATGACTCAGGTTCCCATGATAGTCTTGAAGCCTCGAGATTCTCATTTGAACTTGAGTGGTGTTGTTCTGTAATGGTCCAGCCGCGACCCAGTGTGAACCTTGATCCTGTCATGTTGCATCATATCATAATTATTTCTAAAAAATGATGTAAAAAAAATAACTAGCATGCGCATGTCATTTTCCAGGGACATTTAAGAGTCTTCTTCCCATCAGAAATGGCCGGTCTCCCTCCAGTTGAGTGTGATTCAGTTCATGTTAAAGAGCTTACCAGGCGTACTTTCTCTTATCAGATTCCTATCATTATTGTGGCCAAATTGAAGAGGTTGGGTTCTTATTTGAAGGGTGATGTTCTGAACAACTTCAACAAAAATTATGGCAATTTGTTACTAATCCTTAACACTCCAGTTGACCCGATGGCTTTGATCACTCTCTTCCAGTTCTATGACAAAGAATTATGGTGCTTTACTTTCCAAGATTATCAACTGGTTCCTACCCTAGAAGAGTACGCGTACCTGCTTAATATCAGTTTGACTGTTGAAGTTCCTTTTGTCCAAGTACCGGAGAAGTCGAAGTTCGAAGTTATTGCTGAGATTCTTCATTTGTGTTGGAAAGAGGTGAAAGACAATTGGAAGACAAGTGAGGGTGCTACAGGGTTTTATTTGGATTTCTTAGTGAAGAAAGCTGAAGGTTGGGCAAAGGAAGGCAATTGGAGTGATTTCAGTTCTCTGTTTTCTCTTAAGGTATATGGGATTGTCCTCTTCCCTCACAAGAGAAATTTTGTGGATTTGGCGGCTTCTGTGTTTTTAGAAACAAGAACCCGATACCGACACTCTTGGCAGATACTCTTTATACCCTCCATTCCAGGCACGAAAAAGAGGGGTAATGTAGGTTTATGACACTCGATGTTGTATCAATGGCTTATGTTGCACCTACCAGTAAGTGGTCCTTTCGTGGATACCAGGCATTCTCTCCGATGGTCATCAAGGCTCGTCAACCTTACTTCTTTCGATATCGGTGGAACTATGACATGGGGGAAGTGCAGAGTATTGTCACTAGTTGCGAAGATTTCCCTAATGTTCCCCTCATAGGAACTAAGGGGTGTATCAACTATAATCCCGTGCTTGCTTATCGACAATTGGGATATGCAATGGATAGACCGCCAAAGGTTGAGGAGGTGTCTGAATCATTGTATTTCGCTAGAGGAAGTAATCCTAAGATGTTGAAGAGAGTGACAAGTGGTTGGAAAGGAATTCACAAGAAAGATAGAACTACTTTGAGCAAGAAGGTTCCTATTGCTAGAATTTCTTACTTGGAGTGGGTTAAAGCCAGGGTTAAGATCTTACGATTACCATTTGCAAGGTCGGCTCCTCTATACGAGCAACCTCCTGCTGTTCTAAGTAACATGGTGCCTACCGAGATGTTCACCCAGGTTCATGTTGAGAAAATTCAGCTTTGTACAAAAGACCTTGAGGCGGGGATGAAACTTTATTGGGGAAATCAAGAAAGGGCCAACCTAGCTCGCAAACTCAAAGAAACTCAAGGGGAAACTCTTGAAGCAACCAGTTTTAGGAAAAGATCTCATGCTGAAATGGAGGAAGAATTGAGTAAGACTCAGAAAGAGTGTCGGAAGCTTTAGGCATCTGGGAATAGCTACAGGAAGAAGATTCAAAGCTTGGAGAAACAACTCAAAGACAAGGATGCTCAACTTAAGAAGGAAGTAGCCTAGAAGTGTGTCGCAAAAGATCGGTTCCAAGAAAGTAAAATTGTTGCATCTCAACTCTTGAAGGAGAAAGCCATACTTGAGGAGTACTATCAACATCTTAAAGCATGTTTAGTTCCGGAGATTTAGTTCTGTTATTTGCTTTTGGTGTATTTGGTCACCTCCAAAATTGTTGGAAGGGGCCAATTGATTGTTGTCGTTATTCAGTTCTTTTTACTTTTTATTAAGACATGTATTTAGTTGTTTATCATTTTACTCTTAATTGTCCGGAGTCACTTGGACATCGTTTCTTTTGTTTGTAAATAATTTGAAATGTCCATTATTATCCTTTCTCTTTTGATTGTATGGTTGCACGCCATGACTGATGAACAAAAGCAATCTTGGATACCAGGAAATGACAAACATATCATGCATATCATGCATTTCATAACATTACAGGTTATCCCGAGATGGTTTTCTTATTCTACTGCTTTTATTATCCAGAATTCAAGACGACTACTCATTGGTACTCCACCAGAAACAATTTGCCAAGACAGATGGAACAGGTTCAAGTTGAACTCGCTGAAATGAGGGCCCAGATGGATACTCAGATGACTCAGTTCATGGAGGTCATCACCAACGTGAATCGCCGACAGGAAGAACTAGCTGCCATTGTCAAAAACCAGCGTCGACATCCAGGCGATGGTGGAAATCAAGGGCTCTATCAGGACATCTCTGTAGGTTTGGGGGATGTACAAGATCACCCTGCTGGAAATTTTCACGGGATGCCGGGAAACCCTTTTGTGCGCAACGTAGGCAGTTTCCTCCGTCTCCTGGACCTCGTCTTGTGGGGAACAGAAGAGCTAATCAGGGTGGTGTAAGGAACTATCAGGATCATGATTTTGACTTTAACCAGGATGAGGATCAGTTTTCTATGCGGCGTTCATAGTCGGGGGTTCAGATTGAGGATATGAAGTATCGTTTGTTGGAAGAGCATCTGAAGGCTGTGGAAGGACAAGAAGTCCTTGGTATGGATGCTAATGATCTTGGGTTGGTGTCTGGGGAGAAGGTTCCTCCAAAGTTCAAGCCTCCTACATTTGAAAAGTACAACGGAACATCGTGTCCTATCACTCATGCAACTGCTTATTTCCGGAAGATGTCAGTACATATTGAGGATCAAGGGCTTTTGATTCACTTTTTCTAGGATAGCCTGTCTGGGGCATCCCTGGAATGGTACATGAAGCTGGAGAAAACTCATATTCATTGCTGGAATGATCGTGCTTGGGCTTTTGTCAAGCATTATCAGTAAAATGTGGATATGGCGCCTAATCACACTCAGTTACAGAATATGTCGCAGGGACCAAAAGAATATTTCAAGGAATACGCTCAGAAATGGCGTGAGCTGGCTGCGAGGGTTCAACCTCCACTCATGGAGAGAGAACTCATTGATATGTTTATGAGTACCCTGCAGGGGCCATTCTATGAGCACATGATAGGAAGCACTTTGGCAGGATTTGCAGATCTGGTTATGGCTGGTGAAAGAATTGAAGTGGGTTTGAAATTGGGAAAGATTCAGATTGGAGGTTCTAGTGGCTCATTAGGGGGCAGTAAGAAACCATTCAACAATTACCCTAATAAAAGGGAGGGTGATGCCAATGCAGTTTACTCTCATAGAGGACGAAGAGAGGATCGTCAACACCAATAAATCAATGTTGTTTCTATTCTCGTTAATGCTCCTTCGCAACAGAGACCAAATACAGTGCCTCAACAACAAAGGCAGCAGGATGCTCCCCGTCAGTATAACAATCAACAGCAGAGACAACCCAAAAAATTTGATCTCTTACCGGTAACTCTTATTGAAGCGCTCCACCATCTGCTTGACTTGAAGTTGATCAGTCTGAGAAATATGCCACCACCACCCTTAAGGCTCCCTGTTAACTATGATGTTAATGCAAGATGTGAATTCCATTCAGGCAGAGTTGGTCATTCTACTGATAATTGTTTTGCATTGAAATGTAAAGTACAAGACTTGTTGGATTTCAAGGCGATTGAATTTACTCCAGTAACTGGTCCGAATGTTACTCAGAACCTAATGCCTAGGCATGGAGGGGGCGTTGTCAACATGATTGATGATAATGGTGAAATGTTGAATTTAATCATGGATGTGGAACAAGTAACTACTCCGTTGAGGTTTGTTAAGAGGTATTTGCTTGACAATTCTATTTTCCCGGGTTGTACTTCAGAGTGTGCCAAGTGTAGAGGGCAACCGAAGGGCTATGATGATTTAAAAGCCGGCATCCAGTTGTTGATGAATGAAGGTTCCCTGCAGTTTGATAGAAAAACAAGCTACTGCAATGTTACCGAAGAAGATGTTGATGTGATATCTATTCCTTACACCCCCACGCATATTCCTGACCCATCAAGGGAACCCCCTATGATGATTACTGTACCTGGTCCCATGCTGTAGACCAGTGAGAAGGCTGTCCCATGGCATTACGGCGCCGATGTTTACTACCACGGGGTAAAACAGGAGGTTAATGCTCGTTTATCTGAGGAAGAACATGCTGAAAGTGATGAGGAGGAAGTCCATAACTTTGCTGGTGTGGGTCGAATGACTAGAAGTGGGAGAGTATTTGGTCCTTCCAATGTGCAAGATGCGGCAGATACTTCTGCATAGGAAAAAGGAAAACAACAGACGATGATTGGTAATCCCAGGGTTACGCCAGCCAATGTGACTCAACCAATTCCGATACCAGAAGCTTCTTCAGTTCCTGATGAGGTTGAGGAGCTGATATGTATTATCAGAAAGAGTGATTATAGCATAATTGATCATTTGAGCCATACTCCTTCTAAGATGTCTATCTTGTCTCTGTTGATTTATTCAGAACCTCACAAAAATGCTTTGATGAAGTTGTTAAAGAATGCGTTCGTACCACATGAAATAACAGTCAACCAGTTCGAAAATGTCTGATAATATATCTACCGCGAACGGTTTGGGCTTCACAGATTTTGATCTTCCTCCAAAGGGACCAGACCATAACAAAGCGTTGCATATTTCAATGGAGTGCAGGGGCACTACTTTATCCCGAGTCTTGGTGGACACCGGATCGTCTTTAAATGTACTGCCCAAATCAGCATTGATGAAGATTGATTATTCTGGACTGGAGTTGCGCCCTAGTGATTTGATGGTGAAGACGTTTGATGGATCTCGAAGGTCAGTATTTGGGGAAGTGGAGCTACCAATCAAGGTTGGTCCTTGCACATTTACGGCTACACTTTTTGTGATGGATATACAGTCGGCATACTGTTGCTTGTTGGGGAGGTCATGGATTCATAGAGCGAGAGCAGTCACTTCTACTCTTCATCAGAAACTCAAGTATCCTGCAGAGGGAAAGGTGATAACCGTGTGTGGCTAAGAAGAGTACATTGTAAGTCATTTGACATCATTTCGTTATGTTGAAGTTGAAGGCGAGATTCATGAAACTCCGTTCCAGGCATTTGAAATAGTTCATGCTGTCAACTTTCCTCCTCCAGAGCAGAAAAAGAAACCGGAAACTGTTATGTCTTCTCTCAGAGATGCGAAAGCTGTAGTGGAAGGTGGTAACCCTGAAGGCTGGGGTCAGGTGTTGGACGTTAATCCGAAGTTTGATAAATTTGGTCTTGGTTTTAGCCCAGGTCAGCAGAGTGCAGCTCCCAGAGCATCCAGTTTATCTACTCCTGTGAAGTTTTCCCGTCCTTGTGCTACTAAAGAAGGACACGTCAGTGCAGTTGGCGATGATAGAGTTGATGGCTACAATGTCGAAGATTGGATTCGTCCGAGTATTCCAGGCCAGACACTCAACAATTAGACTCCTGTGGATGTTATCCAAGTTTCAAGTGCGGAGGAGTAATTTTTCTTGTTTCTTTTATTATCATATCATAATTCCTACGTTCTGCCCAAGGCGTAGTGAATCATTTGTGTAGGGCCACCATGTTTATTTTGCAAGTTTATCATGAAATAAAGGACGTTTTGCATTCAAAATTTTGCTTCTTTTCCTTTTTATTTTTAAATGGCAATGTTTCTCTTTTCACACACTGTCACTAAAAAATGCAAAAATGTCATTCATGCAGATGCACTTCCACTACCGATTCTATCGATCACGACTCTACTATGGCTCATTATGACTTTGATACCCCTATTTATCAAGCTGAAGAAGAGGCGTATGAGGAGTGTGATCTTCCTGAGGAATTAGCAAGATTGTTAAGACAAGAAGAGAAAGTTATCCAACCGAATCAAGATTTGATTGAGGTGGTTAATATTGGTACATAGGAGGTAAGAAGAGAGGTTAAGATAGGGGACGATCTCGAAGAAAGTGTAAAGGTCAGGCTGATTGAGCTACTCCGCGAGTATTTTGATATCTTTGCATGGTCTTATGAGGATATGCCTGGGTTGGATACAGACATAGTGGTGCATCGACTGCCTCTCAAAGAAGGTTGTTCTCCTGTCAAGCAGAAGCTCCGAAGAACCCATCCTAAGATGTCCAAGAAGATCAAGGAGGAGGTCCAGAAGCAGTTGGACGCGAACTTCTTAAAGGTTGTCAATTATTCGCCATGGATTGCAAACATTGTGCCTGTGCCCAAGAAAGATGGTAAGGTCAGGATGTGCATGGATTATAGGGATTTGAACAGGGCCATCCCCAAAGATGATTTCCCTCTCCCGCATATTGATGTGTTGGTCGATAACACTGCTCATTCCAAGGTGTTCTCGTTCATGGATGGCTTTTTGGGTTACAATCAAATAAATATGGCCCTGGAGGATATGGAGAAGACAACATTCATTACGCCTTGGGGAAATTTCTGTTACAAAGTGATGTCATTTGGTTTGAAAAATGTCGGGGCAACGTATCAGTGCGCCATGGTCACTCTCTTTCATGATTTGATTCACAAAGAGATTGAGGTATATGTAGACGGTATGATTTCTAAGTATGACACAGGAGGAACATCTTGTTCATCTGAAAAATTATTCAAAAGGCTAAGGCAGTTCTTGCTAAGGTTGAATCTGAATAAATGCACCTTCGGGGTGAGATCCGACAAGCTGTTGGGCTTTGTTGTAAGTGAGAAAGGTATTAAGGTGGACCCGGATAAAGTCAAAGCGATACAGGAAATTCCTGAGCCAAGGATAGAGAAGGAAGTAGGTGGTTTCTTAGGGAGATTAAACTATATTTCCAGATTTATTTCTCATCTCACAGCCACCTGTGACCCTATGTTCAAGTTGCTGAAGAAAAGTCAGACAGTGAAATAGAATGAGGATTGTCAGAATGCCTTTAACAAAATAAAGGAGTATTTGCAAGAACCTTCGATACTCATGCCGCCAGTGGAGGGAAGGCCACTAATCATGTATCTAACTGTGTTATAGACCTCAATGGGATGTGTCATTGGGCAGCACGACGAGACGGGGAAGAAAGAGCGGGCTATCTACTACTTGAGTAAGAAGTTTACGGAATGCGAGTCGAGGTACGCACTGTTGGAAAAGACTTGTTGTGCGCTTGCCTGGGCCGCCAAACATCTGAGGCAGTACATGTTAACTCACACCACCTACTTGATATCCAAAATGGATCCAATCAAGTACATTTTTGAGAAGCCAGCTCTTACAGGCAGGGTAGCCTGTTGGTAGATGATACTCACTGAATATGATATCTAATACACTACTCAAAAAGAAATTAAGGGTAGTGTATTGGCTGACCATCTAGCTCATCAGCCCATGAACGATTATGAACCAATGAAGTTTGATTTTCCAGATGAGGAAATTGTGTATATTCGGGATTATAACATACCAGACCCAGATGAAGGACCCAAACCGGGATCACATTGGACGCTTGTTTTTGGTGGTGCCTCTAATGCCATGGGTAATGGTGTCAGAGCTATTATCACTTCCCCTGAAGGATACCACGTCCCTTTCACGGCTCATATTTGTTTCGATTGCACTAACAACGTGGCCGAATATGAAGCTTGCATTTCTGGCATTGAAGCGGCGATCGACCTGCGCATCAAATTTTTGAAAGTTTACGGGGATTCCAATATTGTTATCAGCCAAATTAATGGAGATTGGGAGACTCGCCCGTCAGAACCTAATTCCCTATCGTGAGCATGTTATGAAGCTAATTCTGTACTTCTAAGAGATCACGTTTGAGCACATTCCCAGAGAAGAAAACAATCTAGCCGATGCACTGGAAACTTTGTCCTCCACGTTCAAGGTTAAGTGGGCTAATGAGGCACCTTCCATTACTATCAGAAGTTTGAGTGAGCCAGCTTTCTATTTTGAGGCCAGTTTGGAACCAGATGGTAACCCTTGGTTTTATGACATTAAACGGTATCTTGAAACACAAGAGTACCCTGAAGAGGCATCCGTCACAGATAAGAAGTTCTTGAGAAGATTTTCAGCCAAGTTCTTTCTCAGTGGTGGTGTGTTGTACAGAAGGCATCATGATGGTCTACTGCTAAGATGTGTTGACAAGAAAGAAGCAGCTAGAATCATTGAGGAGATACATGAAGGTGACTTTGGGACCCATTCCAATGGGCACACCATGGCTAAAAAGATTTTGTGAGCAGGTTATTATTGGTCCACCATGGAGACTGACTGCTACAATCATGCTCGGGTTTGTCACAAATGTCAAGTCTATGCTGAAAAGGTGCATGTGCCGCCAGTACCTTTGAATGTCTTAACCTCCCCTTGGTTGTTTGGGATGTGGGGAATTGATATGATCAGCAAAATTGAACCGACTGCGTCCAAAGGGAACCATTTCATTCTGGTTTCCATCGATTATTTTACGAAATGGGTCAAAGCTGCATCCTATGCCAATGTTACCAAGAAGGTGGTGACTCGGTTCATTAAGCACAACATTATCTGTTGCTACAGAGTGCCTGAAAAGATCATTACTGATAATGGGTATAATCTGAACAACAAAATGATGAAAGAGCTTTGTGAGTCCTTCAAAATCAAGCACCATAATTCTTCCCCATATAGACCAAAGATGAACGGTGCTGTCGAAGCGGCCAATAAAAATATCAAAAAAATCGTCCAAAAGATGGTGGTAACCTATAAAGACTGGCATGAGATGTTGCCTTTCGCTTTGCATGGTTATCATACCACGGTGCGTACTTCGACTGGGGCAACCCCATTTTCATTGGTTTACGGCATGGAAGCAGTACTGTCAGTAGAAGTCGAGATTCCTTCTCTTAGGGTTATGAGAGATGTTGAGCTAGATGAAAGTGAATGGGTTCAGAATCGGCTAGATCAGTTGGAACTTATTGACGAGAAGAGGTTGACGGCTGTATGTCACAGTCAGGTATATCAGCAGAGAATGAGGAAAGCTTTTGATAAGAGGGTACGACCTCTGTGTTACAAACCAGGTGACCTTGTTCTAAAGAGGATAATTCTTCCCCAGGGGGATCCCAGGGGCAAGTGGGTTCCGACTTATGAAGGTCCTTTCGTGGTCAGAAAAGTTTTCTCTGGAGGAGCCATGATGCTCACGACTATGGATGGAGAGTACTTCCCTCTCCTTGTGAATGCTGACGTAGTTAAAAAATACTTTGCATAAAAAATAATAAGAACCCGCTAAACTGAAAACCTGAGAGGGCGATTTAGGCAAAAAGAGGGTGTCCTGGTGAATCGAAAACCTGAAAGGGAGATTCAGGAAAAAGTTAGGACTTAAAGCAAATGACTACGCTCAGCATGAGCCCTTTGTTTCTTTCTTTCATTCCGTCACCTGGACTAAGCTCGGAGTTAATCTAAGATTGATCTGTCCGGAAGCAGGAAGATGAGAGTCATCAGAGTCATAGCAGAGCCGGGACTTGATGGATATTCACATTCACATTGCCATTTGTAAACACTTGTTTGTTTTTCAATTTCTTGCTTCCCAATGTAAATGCCTTTTTTACAGGCTGGTTTCTTAAAATCAATAGAATATCTTCTTTCAAGTATACACATACTTTTCTTTTCTCTCTTTTTTCTATTTTGATTGCGAAAACCTCCAATATTTTTGATGAGCATGTGCATATAAACTTCGTAGCCCTTACATAGATATGGTAATACAAATCATAATTGGCTAGTCGCTCGTAACAAACACAACCACCGCTGTGCAAGGGGTATGTTTAGTTCTCTGATTGATAGGATTCTCATTCACTTTACTGGTGATTGCCTTGCCTTTTGTTTCACCGCCCCGTGTTGTAGGTGAAGATCATGGGTCAGGATAATATCAAGGTTACGGCGGTTCGGCGAGACTGGTGAACCTGGATGGAAACACCGCTTCCCCATAATGGCTTTTATTACGCTTCTTTGTTGCACTTCCATGTGTTATCTTAATTGATTGTTTTAAGCATTGTCTGCATATAGGATTTTGTTTATAGCTGAATGTCAGCCTGGATGCGTTGGATATTTTTGCCTTGAAAAAAATTGTTTCATTTTACTCAATCCCTCCTGTATCACTCTTTAATCGATTTTTTGGGCATTTTGATACCAATTGTGCCAATTCTTTTGCTCAGCCAAGAGTTGGAGGAAGGAGTTTAGTTGAAAACGATGACTATAGTCGTATGCTTTTGAGTAGAACCCTGTTGACGATGTACAATCATTGTTTCAATCCCCAAACACTGGAAATATAAGGGAGCTAGACCCTCGTTAACCCCTCTGAGCCTTCAAAGTAGGAGTTTTTTTTCTCTTTTTGTGCGAAAAAGAAAAATAAACCTTTTTTACCAGGGGCAGGGTAGATGATCAGTTGATTTACCCAAGCATTCAAATTTCAGAAGGCATGTCCCATTTGAGGATCACCACATTTTATTTTTCACATCATGAGATTAGGAAAAATGTTTAAACCACGATGTTTGTTTCCTCACAAAGTCCATAGGTCGAGATCGAATCGATACAATAATGGCTATCCCTCGCCGACCAAGGAATGAGGCATTTGTTTTCTTCAAAAAAAATAAGAAAAGAGGAAGAAAGAAAAAGTTCAAAGACCTAAAGTCACATCGGCTTGCTCGAAATGGAAAGCATGAATAAGAAAGAAACAAAAAGCCCTGCTAAGTCGAAACTTGAAAACAAGTCGCTTAGGAAAAAGTTAGGGTATCCCGCTGGACACCCAAAATCGAAAAGGTTTTGTCCAGGAAAAAGTTAGGGAAAAGAGAGCCTAAAAGGCCAAAAAAAGATTATTCGATAAAATTTTCATCAAAAGAAGAAGAATAATAACAAAAGTAGCAGGAGTTAAGTGAAAATCATGTTGGAGGATTTGTCGCGATCACTCAACCATCATAAATCCTTGTGAAAGATGAATGCTTGTGATAAGTTAGATGAAATTAGGACAGGAGAATATCACGAAGGGGGTGGGCACCAAATAACTTGAGCCTTGAAATTTTTTTTTCTCAAAAGAACCTTGAACCAGGCCACGTTACAACCTCTAAAAGTCCTAACTGTAACAAGGTTTTAACTTGAGAGCATACTACAACGGGATAACATTTCCTAAACTCCCCGAATATGTGTTGCATGATTGTGTTGGTATCTTATTGCTCGCATTATTAACTCGTTTTTCATAAAGGGGAAAGAAAAGTTTTAAAACCTTTTTTGCACTCTAGCCAGTGATTCGTTCACAACAGAGATGCGACATTTTGCTAAAGTTTTCAACTTCAAGGCTTAAATAATTATCGCATCAGGTCTATCATTCTCAATAAACATTTTTTCTGTATGCAAAATAGTTGTTTGACATCAAAAAAGTTTACACGTTGAATACCTGTAAAGAGCTTAATGATGGTCAAAAAGGGAATGTTCGACTTTCTTCTTCTGCCTATCCCCTGTGAAGATTCATTTCCCCTGTGAAGTTTCGTTTCCCTAGTGAAGTTTCCTTTCCCCGGTGAAGCTTCGTTTCAGCAGCAAGGTTTTGTTACTCCAGGGATTTTCTTTCAAAAAAAAACCTCATTCCAAGACTTCAAGTTTGGATATGTCGCATATCCCAAAAGAGTCGTTAAGCAGGAATCCATAATCTGAAGAAGTTTCAACTCCCCTTTAAGATTTGCCAGCCGGTATCTCTCGCTTCGACCTCTCCTTTCCCATCCGATCTGTTGACCGGGGCATCCTTATGTCTAGGATCTTCTCTTATTCCCCAGTAAGGTTCTGATACCGTGTGACTATCTGTGGAGTCCATCCTTTGGTTGCATTCCAAGAATATATCTCCGGCAAGATAATCTTTAACATAGTTCTATCTCTCCAGTGAAGTCCTGACTCTTCAGTAGAGTTTTGTTCCCTCAGCAAAAAGTTTTCGTCCTTTTCCAGAAGTTGCAGTGTCGACCTGATCTTCCCTAGGAATTTGCAGTTTATTTTTGCAGGTCCTCTCAATGTTTGTTGCCCGTGTGTTACTCTCCATGAATCTCCTTCTCTTTGAGGTTCCCTCCCCAGTGAATTCCCATATTTTCTCCTCTCCTTTGGATTTTGCAATTTATTTTTGCAAGTCATGTCAGATTCTGACTTCTTGGTTGGTGGCTTCTCAATTGGCCATTCCCTAGTGGGACTTTTAAACATACATCATTACATTGCATCTACCAAAACGCGTAGAATTTCCATTATATGGAGCATTGCACTATAAAAAAGAATCCAAACATGCATCGGAACATAAGCCATTATTATTTCCGTCATCCCCGATGATTTGCTAATACTTCGGATTAAATCCCCAGTGAGGTCT
Organism: Vicia faba; assembly: GCA_948472305.1. Lineage (NCBI taxonomy): Eukaryota > Viridiplantae > Streptophyta > Magnoliopsida > Fabales > Fabaceae > Vicia > Vicia faba. The sequence goes on from OX451739.1 coordinate 626,558,452, forward strand.
TCGTCCTCTTTATCTCGGTTTCCTCCCCATACCAATATCCTTTTGGCGTCAATCATTTGTTTGTTTGAGTGTCTAATCTTGGCTATAGTTCAGTTTCTCCCTGGCGCGGTCTTTTCGGGTTTAGTCTTCACTACCCTCTCCGGTTCATTCCAATGTCTATTGGTGCACCTTTCGAATACCAGTTTCGTCCGGATATTCGCTTTCAGCAGGGCTTCAGGTGTACGTCCTAATCTCCTTGCTTTGGGTCGAGTTTCACCTTGTCGCCTTGTGCATGAAATCTAGTTTCATCCTGGTACTCATCTAGTGCAGTTTCATCTAACTAGTTATTGAGTCGAGTTTCGTCTCGTTCTTACTTTCCTACCCTGGACTCTTTGACGGTGTTCGTTTACCGAGTGCAGCGTTCGTGCTACGTCCTTGGTTTGAAATCAGTCTCCTTTGTTCCTTGGATTCTCCTATCAGTTTTCGTCATTGTTTATCCATTGATCTGAGACCAGCAGGTGCTCTAAGAAACATGCACTCTCATCACTTTGCTTTGGGTCGAGTTTCGCCTCGTTACCCCTGCGTGAAATCCAGTTTCGTCCTGGTACTCTTTTAGTTTAGTTTTGTCTAACTGGTTTTTGAGTCGAGTTTTGTCTCGCTTTTGTTCCTCATTTCTGAGATTCTTTAAGTTCCTTCATACTGTCTATCTTAGTAGAGATTAGCAAGTGTTCCTAGAATCACGCACTCTAGCCACTTTTGCTTTGGGTCGAGCTCAGAGTTTCGTCTCCTCACCCGTGTACGTTTTCTATTACAGAGCTTAGTCTCTTCTATACTCTGTTGGTTGAGTTTTGCCTCACCCCTCTCTTTTGAAGCCCAATTTCACCCTGGAACGTTTGTTCGGAAGTTTAGTTGCGTCTATTCTTCTTTGTTCTTGTTCTGTCTCAACCTGCGTTACAACTTCATTCTGACGCATGTCTTGGGAGTTTTGTCTCCGTTTCTTTCAAGAGTGTAAATTTTTGGGTTCTTCCGTATTCAAATATCGTCAACCCTGAACGCTCGAAAGTTATCACTTTTCTCACTTATCATGTTGAAGATATTTGAATAGGGGCAGCTGTTGCACCCCAAAATTTACCCTCTTGATTTAGGCTTATGTTTCATCATGAATAACATGTTACATTGCATTCATACATTGTGATGGGATCAAAGCACTTTGGTTTTCAAGTCTTCCTCAAGCTTTGAAGGTTGATTACATGGACAAGTTGCTAAAAAAGAATCTTACCATCCAAATCTCTGGATCTTTTGAGCTCAAATATTTTTGCATATCTCAAGATGTTTTTACCCATCTCTTTGGGATCATCACCAAATTAGGGTCTGCTTGAGCAAGGCTATTGGCCAATGTACAAGATTTGATTTAGGGAGCTACAACATTTCTTTGAAATTTGAAAATTCTTTGTACAAGGATTTGATCAAGATGCCCAGAGGATTTGAAGTTTTGGAGATGATTCATCAATCTCCTAATGTGTTGACCAAAATTAGGGTTTTGGTTTTCATCAGGTTTTCTTGAGAACTTTGAATTGAAACTTTTCACATGGCCTCTATATGTTTGGAAGATCATATGTTTGAAGTTTTGATCATCAATTTTGAAGAGAAGTGGATCAATTGATTTAGAGGGGGAAAATGGTCATTTTGGTCAAAGTCAGTCAAAGTCAAGATTGACCAAGTAAATTTTTGGCAAATCATCAATCCAAGGATGTACTTTTCATATTTTAAGTCCATTTTGGCCATTGGGTTAAAGAGATTGATTTTGGATTGAAACTTGTTCTTGAAGAAACCCTAAAAGTTACTAATTTTGGAAATAAGGGCCTAATTTCAAAAAAATCATATTTTATTCATCCTTGATCAAGAAGATGAAAATGAAATATGCTTTGGAAGATAAGAGAATGATCTTTCATCTCCTTTTGGTCTCATGTCCAAATTGATAAGGAATCAAGAGTTATGCCCTTTTGAAGTCACAAAATTATAGGTCATTTTTCAAAATTAGTGAATTTCAAGCAAACTTTTGGGAACCTTAATGGATTAATGTTCAAAAACTATAAACTAAGGGTTTGTAGATCTTTTCAAGACTTTCCAAATTGTGTTCATTTGTGCCAAAATTCAAAGGTATGAGCAAGTTATGAGTTTTGGAAATTTGAGGCATTTCATTGAAATTTGGCAAATGTGCAAAATGGCCATTTCTTGCAAACTCAAGTTTTGGCTATTCATCTTGCTTCTAATCAAGCCCATTGGTAATTTGTGACAGGCTGAAGCCTTTTACACTTGCTATTTTGTGCCCCATATGGTATTACACATGTTGCATTGAGAAAATGACAAAATTGCTCAAAGTGGCCAATTCACCAACACTCTCTCATTTCAAATGATCATGGGCTGGCCTTTTAAGCATGCATTACTAACTTCATTTGACACACAAAGCGCATGAAGCAAGGGAACACACAGGCAAAAGAGCTGATTCACTATACACTCCATTTTTGGCCAAAATTCCCAATCCCGCCCTCTAACGGATTTAAGAAAAAACTTCCACTTCTAACCTTCTCTAGAAGCTCTATATAAGTGAAAGCAAGCAAAGAGAGAGAAAGATAATGCGCCATTTGCAAGAATTCCAGATCTGAAATTTTTCTTCCTCTTCTGCAATTTTGATCGATTCTCTAATTTCCTTGGTGCTTTCTTCAAAATTCTCGTGGATTCTACTTCAGCAAAGCAAGTAGATCAAGCTAGCACCCTTGGATTGCAACTGGAGTGAAGGAGACAGTAGATCCGTTTTTTCTCAAAGGTACGAAATCTCAACTTTGAATTCTGATTTCTAGCCATGCTTCGTGTGATTTAAGTTCATAATCATATGTTGTTTGAAGTCTATGGAATGATTCTGAAGCTTTGTAGCATTTAATTTGATGAATTATGCATGTTTGGATGTTTTGAAACTCGTGGTTCAGAAGGTTTTTGTTCATGTTCATGACTTGATTTTGGATAATGTAGTTGATGATTTGAATTGGTATGGATTCCTTGCCATGCTAGCTTTGATTTGCTTTTGATTTCATGAAAAAATGATGCAAAATTGAGTGAGTTGTGTTGATCTGAAAGTGAGCCCTAATCCTGAGTTATGCACGTGTTTTTTTGAATGGCCAGAGGTTGAAGATGATGTGTAGGCACATCCTGATTGGTCCATTTGAAATATTGGTTTATTTGAATTTTTGTTTTATAAATTGATTTCCTTGATTTGTTTTCTTGCTCAAAAATGCTTGGAAAATTCTAAAAAAATTATCATAAATTTAAAATAATATTTCTGACTTTGTGTATTTTTTTAATATTTTTTTGGAATTATCTGATTGGTTCAAAAATTGTTAGGTTTAATTAATTAATTGATCAAAGATAATTTTCATTTTAATAGTTCCTTTGACCTAAAAAATCCACAAAAATTATTTGAGAATCCCAAAATAATGTGAAAATTTATTCTGTCTTTGGTTCATCATTTTTCTTATTTTTGATTAAAAATTTAATTTCAAAGAATATTTGTAATATTTGTTTGTTTTTTTTTCACTTTTAATACTTCTATTAATTCAAAAATTCAAAAAAATATCATGTAATCTTGTTTTTAATCATAGAACCTGATCATATATTTGTTTTGCCTTTTTTGTGATTTTTGATTATGTTTTGCATTTTCTTGCCATTAAATAGTAATTTCATTATTAATTGTTTTTTTTAAATATTTTCCTTTTATCCAAAAATTCACAAAAAAATCAGGGATGTATGTTTTAAACCCTAATATTTGAATATAACCTTTGTTGGGCATTTTTATGACTTTTTGATTTAAATATCATTTTGATTTGTGAATATTTGTTAATTACATAATTGTTTGAATTTAATTCCATTCTTTGACTTTTCCTAATTCAAAAAATATAAAAAAAATGTATATTCTGACATTTAGGGTTCCTTGATTATTTTTATAATCTTGACTCAATTTGTTTGAATTTTGATCTCATTTAATTAATATTTGAGATAAAAAGTCAAAAATTAGGGTTTTTGTTGCTTATGATGCAAGTTTATTTTCAAAATTCACTTTGCCTTGGTTTTTCTTGGGATGCAGGTCTTGATCATGGTTCATGAATGTGTTGGGAATTTGAAAACCATTTTTCTTGAATTATTTGACTTGGTTTGACATATTTCCACAAATAATTTTGAAAACTTGTCTAGTTTGGGGGTTTTGCCAACTAGTCTTAAACTTTGCACTTCATTTGACCTCCTTCCCAATCATTCATGAACTTAGGGTTTGCATTCTGACTTCTAAACACTTCCATGATGTCAAGATATTTTTGGTTTGAATTATGGATCCTTGTTTCTATTTTTGTTATAATTTTGAAGTGAAGGTACCCAATTATGTTTGCATGTCTTGTTGCAATTTGTTTGATGGCCAATGAACTTGAGTGAGGCCTATAATTGGGAACCTAATGATCATGTTGGTTCTGAATTGTCCATTTTAGCTCAATCCATTTCACTTAGAAGCCTCATGTTTGAATATTTTGGACCATCTAATGCATTATGTAGGTTTCGTTTCCTTTGGTGTTCATGAAGTTGTGGTTGAATTGATTGTACATGATTGAAATATGTTTGCTACTGACCTCCATGGTTCTTGTTCATATTATTATCAAGATCTTGTGATCCTTGATTGACACTCAATTGTCAATTCAACATGGTGATAGGAAAGAGCAACATTCCTCTGATTCTTTTGACCTAATCTGTGCATATGCTTGTCTCTTCTTGTTTACAATGTATAATATTTGGTTGCCACCATGTTATTCTCATCTTTTCACCTCTTGGATACTAACTTGGTTGTTGAATATGCGAGGTACTCTGAGAAAATTGCCACTTTTGGCTTGAGGCTTTTGTGTTCCACTTTATTTGTGGAACACAGTTTATTATATTGGCATTATTTTTTGTGTTTGGCATGCTTGATGGTTTATGCAGGATACACATATCTATGATTGTGAATGCCATACATTGCCCCCGAGACTTGTTCATATCTGATAGATTCCTGACTCAATTTTTTTACTGATGCCAGCTTGCTTGAAGTATCTCTGGATTTCTTTTTGTTCTTGCTTGATTGCTACAGATAGTTATCTGTTTGGTATTGTACTACCCCCTCTCTCCCATTTAGATTTTTCATAATTCTCTGATTGCATGATGGGACCTCTGTTGCTGATATATGTCAGAAGGCCCTCTAGTATTTATCTGATGCATGTGTTGTGATTGTTGATCAATGAGTCACTCAATTTAGATATTGAGATCACGACTTCGCTCTCTTTGCATGTTCCCTATAGGATATTTATTGCTTTTCTTCTTTAATTGTTGATCGATGAGTCACTCAATTTAGATATTGAGATCACGACTTCGCTCTTATTGCATGTTCCCTATAGGATATTTATTGCTTTTCTTCTTTAATTTTCGATCAATGAGTCACTCAATTTAGATATTGAGATCACGACTTCGCTCTCATTGCATGTTCCCTATAGGATATTTATTGCCTTTCTTCTTTAATTGTTGATCGATGAGTCACTCAATTTAGATATTGAGATCACGACTTCGCTCTCATTTCATGTTCCCTATAGGATAGTTTTGATTAAGCTCCCTCTAACATGTGAACATAGGATAGGACTTTCCTTTATCCTCAACCTTAGGGTCAACCATTGTATGATAATACTAGGGATAGTGCTAGGCTAGTTTCCCTTAGTTGTTTTCATTTTCTTTGCATTTGCATCTTAAAACAAAAATCTTGTTTTCTTGGCAAATCATAAGACACCTCTAATGAACTCAAACCTTTCTTCAAAGTAAAAGATACAAACTAATCTTGCTTCATTTGTGCTATCTTAAAGCCGATGTTTCGCCATCGCACATGTTTGTTATCCTACTTTGATTCTCAATATCATTGTTAGGTGTGATGTTTTGTCATCTGTTTTATTGATGTTTCACCATCTTTGCCATGATATCTTGTTATCTTGAAGCCGATGTTTCACCATCGCATATGTTTGTTATCCTACTTTGATTCTCAATATTATTGTTAGGTGTGATGTTTTGCCACCCGTTTTATTGATGTTTCGCCATCTTTGCCATGATATCTTGTTATCTTGAAGCCAATGTTTCGCCATCGCATATGTTTGTTATCCTACTTTGATTCTCAATATCATTGTTAGGTGTGATGTTTTGCCACCCATTTTATTGATGTCTCGCCATCTTTGCCATGACTTTGTTACCTTTTAGCCGATGTTTCGCCATTGCACATTTGTTTGAAGTCGATGTTTCGCCATCGCACATTTGTTTGAAGCCGATGTTTCGCCATCGCACATGTTCGATTATCTAACTTTGACTCTCAATGTCACTGCTAGGTGTGTTGTTTTATCATTCGATGTTTCGCCATCTTTGACATGTTTCTTTGTTATTATTTAACCGATGTTTTGCCATCTCATTTGCTTGTTGTCCTATTCGATGTCTTGCTATCTTGATTTCTTTTTTGTCTGTCTTAATTAAAAAACACAAACCAACCAAAACACATAAGCTGAACTACGGCTGCTCTGATTCCTTAAAAGGGATACGTAGGCATTGGGGTAGGGCCCAACCGAGCACAACTTTTATTTTCCCTACATTATTTTCTTTTTCTTTCGCATGCATTCCCTTTTCAGTTTTAAGCCATAGATATAGGACTTGACCACACCCATTAGATTAGACAACAAGAGTGGATACCGTAGAGTACTACGGGCGTGTGGGGTGCTAATACCTTCCACTCGCGTAACAGACTCCCTTACCCGATCTCTCGGTCGAAAGACCGTTATTTCTCCCTTTTTTAGGTTTCCTCAATGTTTACCTTTCCCTCCATATGGGATAAAAGACGTTTGGTGGAGACTTCATTGTTCGATGATTTTCCGCCAGGTGGTTTCAACTGAGAAACACATTCTTTTGACAAAGTTCCAATCGTGTCGTATCGGTTCCATCTTCACAAACAGGACACACACGTTGACCTTTAATTCTATACCCAGATAGATTCCCATATGCTAGAAAATCATTAATTGTACCAAACAACATCACCCTCAAATTGAAACTTTCTTTCCTATATCCATCATAAACCTCCACACCTTTATCCCACAAAATCTTTAAATCATCGATCAAAGGTGTCAAGTATACGTCTATGTCATTCCCTGGTTGTTTAGGCCCAAAAATTAACATAGATAACATCATGTACTTACACTTCATACATAGCCATGGAGGTAAGTTATAAATCATAAGAATTACAGGACATGTGGTATGTGAGATACTTTGAAGGCCATGTGGGTTCATTCCATAAGTTGATAATGCCAAACGAAGGTTTTTTGCTTCTTCTCCAAAATCAAGATAATCATCATCAATTTTCGACCACTATGGTGAATTTGTCGGATGTCGATACTTTCCATCAATAATTATTTCATCTGCATGCCAAGTCAAGTGTCTTGTATCGGTTTCACTATGAAACATGCGCCTAAATCTCGGAATTATACGAAAATACCATAAGACTTTTGCTGGAGACAATTTTTTCTCATATCGAGATAAACCGCATTTAGGGCACTCATTTGACGATGCATATTCGTTTTGAAAGAAAACACAATCGTTTGAACAAGCATGTATCTTATCATAGCTCATGCCAATAGAGCACAACATTTTTTTGGCCTCATAGGTTCGATTAGGAAGAACATTATCCTCCAGAAGCATATCTCTAATAAGGGCTAATAACTCTGAAACTTTTATCCGACCATCCATTGCCCGCTTTTAAGTTGTACAACTTTAATACCATATACAATCTTGTGAATTTAGTGTAACCTTTATACAACAGTTTCTATGCATCGCTTACCAACCTCTCAAACATTTTAGGACAATCCTTAAGATCTTCTTCAAGTGCTTCTGCAATCTCTTCGACTCGATCACAATCATATGTATCCGTGTCATTGTCGTCTGCAACATAGGTCATCGTATTACTTTTCTCCCCCGATTCCACATTCTCGTTAATTTTCTCACCATGATATATCCAACACTTATAACTTCGATCAATCCCACACGCCAGTAAAATGCGATTTCAATCCATCATCTGCGTCAACCTGACCCACATAACAATAACCCAAGCAAGGACATTTCATTCGACTGGAGTCTTTGATGTTTTCAACACCAAACTTAACAAATTCCAATACCTCATTCTCGTACTCTTTTGACAATCAATCGGCATTCATCCATTTTTTATCCATGGAATTACTACTAATTAAGGTAAACAAAAACACTATAATTATTCACGCAACTATTTAAAAAAAACATAAAGAAAAACACTTTCGCGACACAAAAAGAATATTAATACAAACTTTTAGAAATATTTCGTAAGATTTAATCGGATTAGTTCTAGATTGATATAGATTAAAATTAATTATTTCTATATAAAATTAATTGTGCTTTTTAATTGATATATATATATATATATATATATATATATATATATATATATATATATATATATATATATATATATATATATATATATATATATATATATATATATATATATATATATATATATATATATATATATATATATATATATATATATATATATATATATATATATATATATATATATATATATATATATATATATATATATATATATATATATATATATATATATATAGAATGTTTTATAATTTAGGAAGCAAATAGTAAATATATAAATGAGTTGATAATGTTGAATTTGAACTTGACTTACAAAAGAAAGAAGAGGGATTATTGGTGCCGACGGCGGATGTTGCTGCTTTGATGGTCTTCGACTAACTACACAATACAAAAAAGTCTTAACCAACTTTTTAGTAAGCACACTAACATTGAAAATGCATAGAGTTAAGAATAAAATCACGATACCAAGCCTCAAATGAAAATAAAATCAAAGAACTCATTTTGTTACACAAATTAAGAATCGAAACATGGAAAATTGATTTCAACACATGATTTATTCGATTAAACAAAAATCAGGTCGCAAGTATAAGAAGTTATGAATACTCGATAGTTTCAACTCAAGAAGATTAAAAAAAAAAGGGAAAGCACCCGATGTCACAACCATGCGAACTTTCGAATTTAAATTAAATTACACAATAAAGTTGTCTGAATCTCAAAGCAACGATAAAAGATGAATTGCTGCCCCATGAATGGTTCTTAACTATATCTTATACGAATAACGCGACATAGACATCAAGCCATCATCAAAACCAAAATAAAATCAAACTATCACAACAAAGTGGCACCGTAATAGAATTAAACCTAGAATTCATAACAACATGCATCAAAATCTCTTTCAAATTTTCTCACACAAAGTGACATAACACTGAATTCAAACCCAAAACTCTAACAAATAAAACAAAACGGGTAGCCCCAATAGTTTCTCGGTTAGTTTATACACGAATAAATGAGACATCAACATCCAACCTTCATCAAAACTAAATACAATCAGACAGCCTAACATAGTTTATATAACTAACTAATCGAACTTATAAACAGGTCACATGTTTTGCAGAAATGTAGAAGGAAATATCTAGAAATATAGAAGGAAATGAATACCTAGAAATGTAGAAGGAAATGTTGAACCAAGCTTAACAAAACCAAATGTTGGTGAAATGGTTGATAGAAGTCCTACAAGAGAGTCCAAAAAACCAAATTTTATAAACCAAATACCCAAAGAACCATAACAGTAGTAGAGATAGGAACCAGGGAAACTTACCTTAAGATATGGTGGGGGACGGAAACTGAGGGACGGAAGAAGGAGGGCGGTCGGAGGAACGATGGAAGGAGGGTGGTCGGAGGGACGACAGAAGGAGGGTGGAAGGAGGGCGGTATCAGAGGAACAATGAAAGGACAAAGAGAAAAGTGTTTCTGGAGGTATGTGAATAGAAACGTTTCGATGAGGGACGGCGGAAGGAGCACTTTTACTCATTTTCGTATACATTTTCCATGTTTTATTTTTTAATTTACTTATAGCAGCACTTTTGTATAAAAGCGTTGTCTAAGGTGCACTTTCTAAAGGCCTTTCTGGCGTAGTGAATGTTGATAGAAGCATTAGAAGGCTAGTAGATAGAGTATTAAATGTAGGCTTTGATGTGCCTGGGATTTCTACTCCTCTTGCTCGCATGCCTCCTCAAGCTGACAAAGGAAGTAACCCTAAAAGTCCTGCTGCTGAATCATCGACATTCAAGAAAGATACCACTGAAAGCAAACTTGAGAAGCTTGTTATCTCTGCTCTAAAGGAAGTGGAAGAAGAAAATGTTGAACATGATGTTGAAGAGAACTCTCCTACTAAGGAAGATGTTGCTGCCTCCAAGGATGCAGAAGGTCAAAATGCTGAGAATGTGGTCAATGTAGATGAGCTATCTGACAATGAGCTCATTACTAATGTGGTGCCTGGTATTGTAAGAAGGCTAAAATCCAGGAAAGTAAAGGATGCAAGTGTCACACCCCCTGCCAAGACAACCAAGAATAAAACCATGTATGGACCCCCAAAGCCCGAAAGTAAAGTGGTTCCTCCCTCTAGCAAAAGAAAAGCTAGACTTGATAGCTCCACTGATGATGATAATGATGATGTAAAGAGATCTAAAAGTAAAAAGAAAGTTATGGTAGTTGAAGAAGTTGACTCAGACTATGATGTCGAGCAAGATGTCCAGGACATCTCTCCTATCAAAAAGTCTGCAAGCAAGAACATTTCTATTAGGGTTCCTGATGCTCCCCTTGACAACATTTCCTTCTATTCCGTTGGGAATGCTGAAAAGTGGAAGTATGTGTTTCAAAGAAGAATTGACCTGGAAAGAGAATTGGGAGTTGGTGCTCTGAAATGCAAAGAAATCATAGAGCTGATGTCTTATGCTGGACTGATGAAAACTGTTACCAGGTTTGTCAAATGCTATGAGACTCTTGTTAAGGAATTTATTGTTAATATTCCTGTTGACTATGTTGATCATAAAAGTAAGGAGTATAGAAAGGTGTGTGTTAGGGGTAGGTGTGTAGAATTTTCCCCTTCTATCATAAACATATTTCTGGATAGGTCTGAAGATGACTTTTGTGAGCTAGAAGTAATAGATAATCAAGTGTGCAAAGCCATCACTGCCAATCAAGTAACTAGGTGGTCCTTGAAGAACAAACTTCCTGTTAGCAAGCTAAGTGTGAAATATGCTATTTTGCACATAATTGGAGCTGCAAATTGGGTTCCTACAAATCATACTTCAACCATTACTATTGGCTTAGGAAAGTTTATTTATGTTGTTGGAAACAAGAAACTATTTGATTACGGTACTTACATCTTTGATTAGACTACTAAGCATGCAGGAATTTGTGCCATTAAGATGCCAATTTCTTTTCCTCCCCTCATCTGTGGAATTATTCATAATCAGCATCCTGGAATTCTAAGTGGAAATGATGTAGTGTGCAAGAGGGAGTCTGCTTTGACCCTTCATTTTAAGTTTTTTTCCAGGAAAACATGTCCCAGACATTGTTTTGACATCTGCACCTGATGAAAACAAGACCTCTACCAAGGATGACATGATCAATGAATTAAGATAAGCATATAAGGAATTGGATGATGTGATCAGAGTTAGCTCAGCAAGGAAGCTAACTTTTGAAAAGATGATCAAGGACCTGCAAAAGGAGAACAACCTTGATGATACAGTAAGCTCTGAAGGTGAAGACTCTAGTAAGGAGGGAAGTTATGGCCCAACCAAGTTAATTGGTCCTGACGACAGTTAGACTAATTAATGTCTCTTTATTTGGACCTTTTGTTTCATTTTGGTACTTGCACGTGCTTGACATTTGATTTCTATGGTCTGTACCTAAATTACTGATACACTCTTGAATGCATCCTTTTATTTGGCATATTATGACTAAAAAGGGGGAGAGAAACTGACTGACTGACCACTAATTGAGGGGGAGCTCAATACTTGAGAGGGAGCCTCTTGTCTTTGAAGATGTTCTGACATCTTCCATGCTAACAGCTAACTGCTAACTGAGTTTGTGCTTTGCTTGCTATGCTTATGTTGCTACTCTGATAATATGCTCTGATAATGTTTTAGCCAAAATTTGCCAAAGGGGGAGTTTGTAAGTGTCTGTTGGCAGCAATTTTGGTAAAACAATGTGCTATTAATGATTTGCTAAATGTCTTGACATTTGTAGCAAACTGTTTTGAATGATGTCAAAGCAGATGTCTTGACATCTGCCTCCTGAACTGAACTCAGCCAACATCAGTTTATGTTTTATGTTTCATGATTCATGCGCGCCATAATTCAGGATTTGTGACTCATTGGCTGCGAAAAATATGGAGGAATATTTTTCAAATTGCACAGATTTTATCTTGGCCTGTTTTTATGGAAATATTCAAAAGAATTGAATATTTGGTTTTAAGTCCAAGCCCACATTTGCGCATATATAAAGACTTTCTTCCTTATTCAAACCACTACAACTTTTGAAGAAGAATACTTTCTTTCTGTCTTAGAAGTCTAAGTGTTTTAATTTTCAAACACTCTAGTATTGATTTAATACTTGTGTTGTTATTTGGATTGTTAATTATGTGTCGTTCATAAGCTTTTAAGCATTGAATGATTGAAGTTTTTAAACTTATTATTTATGTTGTTTCTTCAATGTAAGTAATTGAAGGGATTTGAGGAGGGCCTCATACCTAGGTGAGTCTTAGGTATAAGTATAGTATGGGTAGTGATTAAGTGATTAGATCGTAAACTGGTTGTTTACTGAGGGTCTATGAATTGATACTATTTAGTGGACTTGTCCCTGGCTTGGTAGCCCCCAGAGTAGGTGTTGTTGTACACTGAACTGGGAGAACAATCTCTTGTGTTTCTACTGCTTTTGTTATTACTGCTCTTTACTTGTAAATAGATATTTGTGTCGTGACATCTCCTTCGATATCACATATCTGATACCAGAATTTCATCAAGATGATTGAAAGTCAACTATATTGGGTAAAAAGTCAACTATGGCCAACATACAGTCAAACTTCAATATTTTTGGTTAACATCAACATTTTGAAGTAATATCCATTATTTTATCAAGGGTTGATCATGATTCCTTAAGGAAAGCCCTTAAATCATCAAAAGTCTAAAGTTGCCAAATTAGGGTTTCCTTAGGAGAAGTCAACTGAACTTTGACCAAGCATAAATTTCAAAGGCTTCATCAACTTTTTCCCAACCAAAGCTCATTTCGAAGGAAATTAAATTCTCTACAACTTTTTATATGTATGCTCAAGTCCAAAAGTGCTTCATTTTAAAGGTATGAGCTAATACATTACATGTCATTTCAAAAGTCAACAAAAAGACACTTTTTGTCAAGGAAAATTACATCAAGATAATTTCTTTAAATGCAAAAGTTATAAAAATAGAAATTGTAAAGGACATCTTGAGATTTCCAAAAAGTCCAAGATCACCTTCAAAAGATGAAAATTGAGAGAGTTATGACCAGTGCAAGTTGAGAAATGTTGAGGAAGTGCATAAAGTGCAAAGTGAGCAAACTTGGAATTTTGAACTAATGAGCCTAAGTTTTGATGTTCAAACATGTTCATAAGGTGTTAGAGGACCTCTAAATCCATTCACACATTTTTTTAATGATTTTTATTTCTTTTATTTTAATTTTTATTCATTTAATTGCAAATAAAATCAAGTAAAATATGAGATAATGGTATAAGGGCTTGTGCTTTTGGTTTCAATCATCTAGAAGCCCAAGACAACTCATGAAAACATGTAAAAACTGTGCCAAAACGTGTAAAGCTCTGAAAGGCAAGGAAAATCTCAAGAAAGGAAGTTTTTTAATGTGTTTTATTCTTGTCTATTCATGCCATGATTGCTTAGCTTCTTCCATATTTGTTCATCCTGATCCTCCCCTCTATATATGCACAACAAAACCAGATACAAAGGACACACGATCTCTGCCTCAAGAGCTTGCTAAAACTCTAAAAAATTTCGAAGAACCCTAAGTTTCAAAACTAGTGTTACAAACCCTATCATTCCAAAACCTCGAGCCTATTCCCTTCTTGGAGCATCAGAGAGTAAGTTTGGATCAATTACCACGATCCTAAGCCCGTAATACTATATAACATGGCATAACCATTTTGCATTTTTATGAAAAAATATGTATCTTTAATTTGGTTTTGTTTTAGACAGGGTTAATGCTTCTAATAAGCTTCTGAGTTTTGTCTGAGCAGGGTTGGATCATTATGGTAGTCCCATGCACGCTATTTCACTAGATGCCATAGTTTGCTCTGATCAATTTCACTTGATTTGAAACCCTTGATCAAGGATCTATAGCCAAAAATATGACCAGATTTGGATCTAGGAGGGTCGAATTAGGGGGGACATGGTGTCTTGGAACCTTAAAAAACTTATTTTCGCGTGTTTGTATTTTGCAGGTTGCTGGAGAAGACGACCGGAGCAAGGGCTCCGGCGCCTCTCCGGCCAATAGTATCATGTTCATTTTTTGTTTTTATTGATTGGTTTTTATTAACATATGTAATGGCATCCCCAGCGGTAGAGCGAGCGTAGTAAAGTAATTGGTATACCAGGGCACGGGTTCGATCCCTGCCCCTGGTATTTTGGTTTTTTCATGTTTATTTTTCACATATCCAATACAAGCAGTCCACCGCGCAACGATGCACCCTCCTCATCAACCCCATCAAATCTTAACAGATCTAGATCAAGCGTTCCAAATCTGCACACTCATGATAGACCTCACTGGAGAGCCACACAAGATTCTAAGGGCACTCTTCCAGCGCTTGGGCTTGCGTTACTGGGCTTAGAAAACTTCAGATTCACACCCCCTAGGTTTACTTTTGCAGGCCCATTGTATTTTTTTTTCTTTTACAAATTCTTTTTTAAAACATAATTAATTTTTTCTAATTGATTAATTAAAACTAACCTAGATTTAAGATAAAATCAACTTGACTTTTTTTTTTATTTAAATTAAATTAACTTTTTTTTCGTAAATAAATTAATCAAATTAATTAATTTAATTTTACTTTTCTTCAATTAAAAATAACTTAGGTTTTAATTCCTTTTTCTCAAAAATAAACAAAAAAATTAATTAATCATTAGGATAGATCGTCAATTACATTTCCATTAATTAATCTCTTTGTTTCTTCTTACAACCTTCGTGCGTTTCTTTTCTTTTTTCCACATTAGAATTTTTTTATTATTATGTAACTGCTAAAAGTTGTAATAGTTAATTAGGGTCCCCCCCATTTTTATGGTTTGTAACCCCCATCCCTTAAGCATTGTAATAGCCTAGGTTTTTTTATCTTCCCACATTTTACTTTCTCCACCTATAATTATGCTTGTATGTATATATAACTGTATAGTAATTAGGTTTGCATAATTAGATCTAAAATCAACCGTCAGATAACCCTAATCAAGATAATATATCTGAATTGAACGCACTTTGCACACCCGCGCCTCTAGGGTAACCTCCACTTGTTGCCTTCGGAAAATAGGCATGTCCCTCGAATGTGGAACGCTTTAGCAAAAGACCCTTAGTTAAAAAGATCGTAGTCCCTCGATGACTCTTCGATGTTGCCTTTGGTAAATGATCTTAGTCCCTCAGGACAAATTGCTAAAGCACCCTACGAGTTTCCTTTATGACTGTACGATGACCCATGCTTGTCCCTCATACATCCAAAGATAGGTCTTCTTACTAACTAATGGTAGGATAACACTATCTAAAGGAAGAGGAAAATAACGCGAAAGACTTTTGAGTAGGTAGATAGCTTGTAGTCGCTTGCTCACAAACAAAAACATCTCTTTTCACGCAAACACTTTTCTAAAATATTTTAAAAACAAACACCTTATATGCGTTCTCAACGATACGAGAATCATTACAAAGTTTTCCGAACTTAGGCATTTCCAAAATATTTTCAAACTTACACATTCACAAAGCATTTTCAAAAGTGAGCTAGTGATTAAGAGTCTGTAGATGACTATGGATGAAAAGGGTTCTAACACCTCCCCTTTTCATAACCTACCCCCATACTCAGAAAATTCTCAAAGGTCTTTCCTGTTCTTTTCACCCTTTCCTTTATTGGATAAAAGAAAAGTCGGTGATGACTCTTTCTATCTGCAACATTTGCGATAAAAAGAAAAAGTAAAAGTCAGTTCTCCCACCGTATTACAAGAAGCATGGCTTAGTGGCAAGCACACACATGATAAGGCATTAATCTCTTAGGGCGTGGGTTCGATCCCAGCCTTTTGACATTTTTTGTGTTTTCTTAATGCTTGCAGGATTATTACATTTTAAATGGTGTCTGTTCTACTAAAACCAAAGCACGTTTTGTGCAGTGGTAAACCATGCATTGTGGAAGGTAAGGGTGTGGGTTCAACACCTACCCCTGACATTCTGCCTTATTTTGCTTCTAACGTATTTTCTTTTCTATTTTCCAGCCCTAACCCTTTTGGAGAATTTAACCATATTTTCACTTAACCTTAAAACAAAACCTTTTTTTATAAACCCTAATTAAATTAGGTTTTAGATGTTTTAATCAACTTTTAAATTAATATTTTTTTTACTAACTAAAATTAATTAATTTTTTAGGTTTTTTCATTAACCCATTAATTTGATCAATCTACCTTTTTTTGCAATTTTAAAATCAATTAGAATTTTTAGGTTTAATTAATTAATTATCATCAAAATTCATTTTCATAAAAACATCGAAAACACTTCTTTTTCCTTCGATTCTATTTTTACTTTACATTTTTAGATTGATTGTATAGTTCTCGCGAATATAATCTTTATTTGTGGCTTTCTTTTTTCATTATTATGTAATAGCTTTCTTTTTGGAACTGTCTATTATGTATGTGCCCCAAAGCGATGTAATAGTTTAGGTTTATATTTTCTTCCTTTACTTTCCGCACCTTTACTGCCTTTTCATGTTTATCATATTACTGATTAGTAATTACGGTTGTATGGTAAGATAAAAATGAACGTTAAAAAACCCTAACTTCAAAGATAAAATAACTGAATACAATACACTCACACACTCCCACCTCTAGAGTAACCTCCCTTGTTGCCTTTGAAACAAAACTGTCATATCCCTCAAAAGTGTAGACGTTTAGCAAAGACCCTCGAACTAAAGATCATAGTCCCTCGATGACCCTTCGATGTTTCCTTTCGATAAATGATCTAGTCCCTTACGAAATTTCTAAAGTGTCCTTACAAGTTTCCTTCGATGACCATACGATGACCCTACGCCTGTCCCTTACATCCACTGATAGGGCTTCCTACTAATTAATGGTATAGATATCACTATCTAAAGGAGGAGGAAAAGTACAAGAACAACCTTGAGTTGGTAGAACTTTTAATCGGTTGTTCACAAAAAACAAAACATTTCACAAACACTTTCAAAACACTTTGTATGCATTCTTGAGGATCGATACATGAATCATTACAAAGTTTCGCCTTACATTGGAAAATTTTCAAAATATTTTTTAACACTAAAAAAAAGCAAATTTTCAAAGTGAGCTATGCAATTAAGAGCCCGTAGATAACTATGGATGAAAAGGGTGCTAACACCTTCCCTTTTTATAACTTACCCCCCGAACTCAAAATCTATCAAGGTATTTCCTGTTCTTTTCACCCTTTCCTTATTGGATAAAAGAAAAGTCGGTGAAAACTCTTTCTATCTGCAACATTTGCGATAAAATGCAAAATAAGTCAGTTCTCCCATCGTATTCTAATAGTTCTCTGGTATTCGTTAGAATCTAGTTGTTAGTAGGTGCTCCGGAGTCAAGTGGTTACTTGTCTATTTCTCTCTAATTCCTTGGTCAATTTCAATGGTTACCGGTTCTCCCTGATTTCAGGCTATCAGGTGTTCGCCTTGTTTCTGTATACTTCATTGGTATCCTGTTGAGTACTCTTAGGTATAGTGGTCACTAGTCCCTTTTAAGATGAGTGTTCACTCTTTGCTCTGTTTATGGTCTAGTTTCTCCCGGGCACATTCTTTGTAGTACTCCTAAGGTTGAGTGGTCACTCATTACCTTCACTCGATCCCCAACATTTGGTCAAGCGTTTTAATGGTTTTAGTTTAGAAAGGAACTGTTCTAGTTTGATCGAGACCATTTTGTACTGGTATTCTTCTTTTAGATCCAATGGTCACTGGTATCTTCTCGATTCTAGTGTCCACTAGTCTTCTTAGATCGAGTTCAGTGGTCATTGATCTCGTTTTCCATGTCTAGTGGTCACTAGTCTTTTTAGGCCGGGTTTAGTGTTTACTAGTTTTCTCCGATTGCAAATATATTTCTTTTGGGTCGATACCACAAAGCTAGCAAAATACGGTTACTAATGTATATGCACTTTGCTCTAATTTAGAGTGTAAATTTTTGAGTTTCATTTTGTATTCAATCCTCTTTCACCTTATAACTCGAAAGGCCGATGCCAATCTCGCTCTAGGTTTAAGACGATTGAATAGGGGCAGCTGTTATACCCCAAAATTTACCCTCTTCATTTTAACCTATTTGGCTTATATTTCATTACCATATTTATGCATGCATATCATTGGTTCTATGGTTACCGAATCAAGATATTTCTCTCAAGCTTCGTCGGGTTACTGAAGACGTTTATTTCGTCATTCGGCGCATTCAGAGCCTTTTCAAGGCTACTCAATTAGTGTATAATCAAGTAATCATCATGCCAAGTTCTTGTGTGTTTCAACATGCTTTAAACGGCAGAGAAAACCAAGTGTTTCGCTCAGTCCAGGACAATTCGAATTAAAAGTCTATTTGTTACGACGAGTTTCAGAAATTTATAACTTCTGGTCAGAAGAATATTTTTCAGTTGTTCTGTGGACATTAGAACCGTCTCATATTTCTTTATTTGTTGTTTTTTTAGACCTAAGGCCAATTTTGTGAGAAAGAGCGTCGAAGATTTAAATAACCCAAGTTTTGGTTTTTTGCTGGTCAATTGTAGCTCGGATGTTCAAAAATCAAAACTCTCACGTGGCTCAACATTTATGAATGGTTCTTTATCCAAAAAATCCATCTTAATATCTTCTCCAATTCACGTGTTCAGGGCGAGAGATAATTCTTTGAAGAAGGTCTTCAAATGCCAGAATGCATTAAAGATGCACGTTGGAAAATACAGTGAAAAAGTGTGTTGAACCGTTATTTTTTGGACGTTCAAAAATTCATAACTTTCTCCCGGTTTTACATTTTTGACTGGTTCTTTAGGTGTAAATTTCGTCTTGATGTCCCTCACATTTCGTATGTTCGGGACAAGATCCAATTCTATGCCGAAGATCTTCGAAAACGCGAATTACTAGAGAATTTTTACAGCAAAATTGGAGCTTTGGTTAACTATTTCTTGATATTGAAAAAAAAAGTAAATCTCTCTATTTTTATCTTATCGGGGTGGTTCTCAAAGCATGAGTTCATAAATTTTGTTAGCTACAACTTTGTTTTAGGTCACGAGTTCGAACGGTACTTCTAAGGCTTCAATTATTTTTCGTTTCTCAAGTTGACTGGTAAAATAAGTTGTGCTACAGATTTTTTCTGTTTGGTTTCTCGCCATTCAAAAATTCATAACTTTCTCATTTTTTATCATATCACTTATGTTCTTTTGGCACCACATCATAAATTTCGTCATCTACGACTTTGTTGTTGACCTCACATCGAAATTCCGCACTGATTATTATTGAGCTCGTGGATTTTGTGTTCAGGTGCATTTGCTGACACTGAAAACTCAGTTATGTAAAGAAATTGATTGGGCTTTCTCTTGGCCCAAACCAAGGATCGATTGGTCAAGACTATATATTCAATTCTCCTCTCTATTTTACAAACACACACAAATTATTTGCTAAATTTCACTCTCAAAAATCACATAACTCTCTCTCTACTCTCTCCAAAAAATCTCAAGAACATTAAATAAAAATTGTAAGAAGATCTTCATCTCTTCCTCTCAAATTCCGGTTGACCACCACCATCTCCGGCAACAACCAACCACCGCACGACTGCTGCCACCTCACTCTTCGTGAACCACCGATCTCTCTCTGTCAAGATTCCGTCGCTCACAGTGACTACCTCCTTCTCCCTTTCGTCGCACTCACGACACACTCCCACTGCCCACGACCAGTTTTTTTGGAGAAAATGCCGGCCCTCCTCCATGTTTGATTCTCCGACCTATCCTCTCTTCTCTGATTCCGCTAATTCTCTAATTCCTCAATTGCTTAATTGATTTTGTTGATTAATTTCTTACTTGAATAATTGATTGTGGTAAGTAATTGCTTATTAAGAAATTCTTGAATTGTTTGATTTCTTGAAATTGAATTTGTGATATTACATGAGATATTGAATTGTTGATTTCTTGAAATTAAATCTTGAATTGGTCAATTCTTAAATTTTTGATTATGTCGAAATCTAGAATTGGTTGAGTATTCAGTAAATTCATGAGAACCTTGAGACTCAATCCAGCTACATTTCGATAATGTAGATTAATGTCGAATTATTACAGATTGTTTGATTTGTGGATGTTTTGTTGAGGATTAATGTCGAATTCATGAGTTGACATAATTCTTGAGTCGAATTAAATGGCTATTCAATTTTTTGGATATTAAATTTCTGATTCAAGTAATTATGTCAATAATTGAATTTCATCATTTGTGATCGGAAAGACATGCCACTAATTCATATTTAATTCATTACTATTATTTGAAGTTTTTAGGCTACGATTCATGAGTTGATACTCATTTTGTAAACTAATTTTTGGATATTCATTGACTCATGAATAATGCTGCTCGGAATATTTAAATGTGTTGTAATCGAGACTTTAATTGTTGTTCCATGCGCGAACAACATAATTTTGATTGTTTTAAGCTATCAATGTTGAGTTTTACCGTTTAAAATTCAAGTTTCCAAGCCTCTTTACAAATAAATGCGGTGTTATCTGGGAATTAATTTCTCATGTACATATTGATTTTGTTTTCATTTGATGATTACTTATATATAATTGATTATTTAATGAGCATTGTTGATGAGTTTTGGTGGTTCCGACACTGTTTTCCGACTTATTTTGTGTGATTACATAGTGTTCTCCTGGAATTAAAAGCATGTAAAACATTGATTTAATTTATGTTCGATACATAATTAGTCATTGTTTAAATTTTGGTTGGTACCGATATCAATTGAGATTGATTTTAAATCGATATTTTTTTCCGTTTCATGAAAGGATACATGGCTGCCCAAAACAAATTTCTTGCATATTCACTTGATTTTATTTCTTGAATAATATATTGTTGAGTTTAATTAATCAATTGGTTGATACCAGTACCTATTTCGGTTCATTATAATTCGAATTTTGTTGAGATTTTGCGTGTTATGTCATGGCTACCCCGTGTTGGTAAACACTTGTACACGTTGATTTAATTCATACTTGTTGCATATTTGAGCTTTTGATCATGATTGTGTGATGTTGGTACCATGTTTGGTTATTTTTATATCGAGTTTTTATGCTACATTGTACGATACCACAATGCTGCTCGGTTTTTTATGTTAAGGTTCCAATGCATGCTTGGATTCCATTTATTCATCATTCATCCTTGATTTAGGTAGTGATGTAAACGCATAACTTCAGTTGTGTTTCCTTGTTATTTATAATGTATTTGTTGACTTGTACAAGGTACTTTGAAAGGCAATTTATGCCTTTTATTTGTGATTTCTACTTGCGTCTGAAATGCTTGGCTATTGTTCTCATTCCATGAGATGATATATTTTGTTATCACTTGTATGGATTGATATATTCTACAGGTGTATTGTTTGATATTCATATGTGTTTGATACATATTCCGTATTACATTGTTATTACTTGTCTGTATTGATAACTTGTGCAGGTGTATTGTTTGATATTTGGATGTGTACGACACACATTCTGTATTATATAACATTGTATATTGTTGTTGCTTGTCTGGATCGATATCTTGTGCAGGTGTACTGATTGATATTCAAATGTGTTCGGTACACACTCATTATTGTGATTTATTTTCACATTGGTGCTTTTATGCATATTCTGCATGTCGGATTTTTTATTCTATTTTGTTGTTGATTCTAGTTGCTCGTGAAGTTCTCGGGTTTATTTTGCTGATGCTTAGTATATACAGATTGATACGTGCCTATTTTATATTGCATTTTTACCTCTTTTATGATGCCATGATAAGTAGGAATAGAGATGAATGATTATTTACCGCTTTCCTTGCCTTGAGAAGTAGGATTAGAGATGCATGTTTTAGGAGTCCCTTTGAGGAAAATATGGTTTATTTAAAGTCCTTATTTAAGGCAATTTCTACTTGTGCTTGTTTATAATTCGGTATGTTTACATTTTTGCCAAAGCCCTCGATGAAGGCGTCTCATTCCCTTTCCCCATTGATAAGTCCTTAAAAGGAGGCATAGGCGACAAAGGTTCCGCATCGACCCCGCCATTTCTAGTCCCTAGGTCGTTTGTAGCTCAATCGTAACGTCGATGCTATTAAATTGTGCTGCTCTTATATCGAGTCGGTCAAGTGGAGGAGGGTTCGTGATCAACCCCCACATTTTGTCTTAAGCTCGCGTTTGTTAACGTTTGATGCTTCTTAGTGATCTCATTATTGTATTCTATCTCCTACCTCGATCCTCGATATCTTAGTTAGGTGTTTAGTTGCTTATGAAAATTCATTCTTTGTTCTTCTCATGCCTCGATTATTTGATATCTTGGTTAAGATTCGATCCCCCTTTCTTTACTTCTTTCCTTGGTGATACGGTACCTTGGTTAAGATTTACTTTCATTACCCCTTCTTGCCTAGATGATAAGATATTTATGGTCAGGAACTTTCCACTGTCCTACCTTGATGATGCGATATTCTGGTTAGGTGTCCCATTCCCCTATCCTGCCTTGGTAATTTGATATCATGGCTAGGTGTTATACCCTCTCCTTTATACTACCTTAACGACACGATGTCATGGTTAGGTGTGTGTTAATTGAGTGAGTGGATACTCCTCAAGCATTATATTCTTACATTCTAGGCTTGGTTAAGTTCTTGATTACTATGAGTTTCTATATGTTGTTTGATCACATGTTCCCCATAGGATTCTTAGTTCTTTCTTGGTTAAGATTGAACTAAGTAGGCCCTAGGATGGTTATCCACGCATGATAACATTAGGTAGATGTTTCCCTTTTGTTAATACCAACTCTAGGATCATCATTATATGATAGCATTAGGGATAGATTTAGATAGTCTCCTTATACTTTTTCTTCCCTTTTTGCATGATTAAAAATAAAACCTTTTTCTTTGGAAAATTCATAAAACACTCTAATAATACTCAAATCCTTTCTTCAAGGTAAAAAATATCAACCAATGCAAACACTTTTTATCTTTGGACTTTTTCTTTTAAATCCTTTTCGATAAGAGTATGTTGTTTCAAGTTCAATCAACCTTGAAATGCTAAGTGTGCGAGTGGTCGAGCATGAGTCTCTTACGAGCTGCAACATCAAGCACGAGTTTCAATCCTTACCACATAGATGCGAACATGGCATTATCCATAAAAAAACATGCAACTCACCAAAACTTTTGAGGTGAACTACGATGACCTTGATCCCCATTACGCGGTCGGTGGTACGTAGGCACAAAGGTTCGCAATGGAGGCAAGCACAACTAATAAATTTTTTCTTTTTTTGTATATAATCCTTTGCATTCATGCATTCCTTGTAAAACTTAGACTTATATTTGACACACGCTTTAGATTAGACAACAAGAGTGTATCCCGTGGAGTACCACAAATGTGAGGGGTGCTAATACCTTCCTCTCGCATAATCGATTACCTTACATGTATCTCTCAGTTGTTTGATCATGATTTCACCCTTCTTAAATTTACTCAATGTTCACCTTTCCCTTCTTGTGGTATAAAAAAATGTTCGATGGCGACTTCATTAATTTTTGATGATTTCTGTCAGTTCTTTCAGATATTGCTGGGTAAGACACCAATAATACGGGGCCTGTTGGGAATCAAAATTCATCCCTAACATCTTGGGGAATAATTTGTCAACCTCTCACCTGGGGATGTTAGAAACTTGTACTGTTGGGGATATGAGGATCCAAAACTAGATATAAAAGGTCTTTATGCACACAACTCTTGCTGGAGTGGAGGTAATCTTGGCGTAAGAAACTCAACTGGGGATTTTCAAAAGATCTTCAATAAGAACGAGCCTCTCCGAGAATATGAGAAACCTCGGGCAAGGAGCCACAAAAGCGTACTCCTCTGGGGATATGAAACTTATCAGCCTCCAAGATTAAACTCCACTGCGGAAAATGGGAAATCCTTAAATAAGAACTTTTAATGAAACGACTCAGCTGGGGTAAAGAAAATTCCTAAATAAGAGGTCTTAATAAGGCAACTTAGCTGGGGAGATAAAAGATCCTGACCAAGAGATCTCAGAAAGTAGCCTCTTCTGTAGAGTGAGATAAACTTCAACATGGCTCAGTTTGGGAAGAATGATCAATCTGCAAACAAACTTGGCTGGTGGATGAGAAAATATTTTTACCACCAGGAGTCTCAACATATGATTCCACTGGGGAGATGAGAGAGTTCTTGAATAAGAAATCTTGGTGAAATGACTTGTCGGGGAATAAGAAAATTCTCAACTCGTACCCTCAGTCGGGGAATGAGAAACTCTGCTTTATGGAATAAACATTCTTTCATAAACACAACAATATCACATATCTATTGGGGATGTAGATTATATACCGAGAAATATCATCAACCACAATCTATCAGACAAAGATTCTCTGCTTGGCGATGTTGGGGAGAAGAAAACTTCAAGTATTATGGGAAGCATCCAATAATTCCAACCAGTCAACATCTCTGCTTGGAGAGACTCACTATGGAAAAGTAGAAGCTTCAGTGCTACTGGAGAAACGACCCAAGTTGGGGATATTGTAGCCATCTTGAGAGATGTTGTTATGGTATTGGCAATTTACACATGATCAAATGAACGAGAGTTCCTGCAACATAAACCGCACAAAACGTGCCCCAAGTATAACATGAAGACTTTGTCTACCAACCAGGCTATAAACAACTTAAAAGTAATATTTGTAATTTATTTATCATGCTGTGCAAAACCACCAAATTTTCAAATGCAAATGTTTATCAAAAAGGCATCGGACATTTTTTTTGCAAACAAAACCAGTAAAAGAAAATAAAGCAAGCTTTTGGATAAAAAAGAAGTCTTTTATTGATTGAAATTGGCATGTAAATAGGCGCTTACATCAAGAAGAAATTCCTAGAAAGAGGTAATTGCAAAAGCAAAACAAAAGAGTATTACAAAAATGGAAATGTGAAAACGGATATCCATCAGGTTCCGATTCTTCTATAACTCATATGACCCTAAAGCTCTCACCACTTTGCTTTCTAAAGAATATGAATAGATCGATTCCTACCCTTCGGGGTGACCAACTGTAGTAGTAGATGAAATCAAAGATCCGACGCTAGACGTAGTCATTCACTTTAAATCCCTAACTTTTGCCTGGATCTCCCTTTCGAGTTTTCAATCCATCGGGATACCCTTTTTTTCCTAAGCCTCGCTTTCCGGTTTTCAACTTAGCGGGTGTACTTATTATTCTTTTTCATTCTTTTCACTTCTTCTTTTTTATCCCTAATTTTTGCTTGAACCTTTTTATTCATTTTTTGTGGTTCGTCAGGATGCTCTTTTTTTCCTGAGTCATCGACTCATCAGGTCTCTTTTATGAAAAGTATTTTTGACTACGTGTGTTAACAGGGAGTGGGAAGTCTTCACCATCCATAGTTGTAAGCATCATGGCTCCTTCAGAAAATAATTTCTATACAACAAATGGTCCTTCATAAGTTGGGGTCTACTTGCCCCTGGGATCTCCTTGAGGAAGAATAATTCTTTTCAGAACAAGGTCACCAACTTGATAGCTCTGAGGATGCACCCTCTTGTCAAATTCTCTTCTCGTATGCTTTTGGTATACTTGACCATGACACACAACCGCTAGTCTTTTCTCGTCGATGAGATTCAACTGATCCAACCAATTTTGCACCCATCCAGCTTCGTCAAGCTCAACATCTTTCATATCCTTAGATAAGGAATCTCAACTTCCACAGGCAAGACTGCTTCCATTCCATAGACAAGTGAGAACGGGGTTGCCCTAATTGACATACGTACTAAAGTATGATAGCCTTGCAAAGCGAAAAGCAACATCTCATGTCAATCCTTATAGGTTACCACCATCTATTGCATAATCTTCTTGATATCTTTATTGTCCGCTTCAACAGTGTCATTCATCTTTGGACAATACAAGGAATAATTGTGATGCTTGATCTTGAAGCTTTTGCATAAATCTTTCATCATCTTATTTTTGCGATTCAACCCATTATCAGTAATGATCTTATCGGGAACCCCATAACGATAAATGATATTCTGCTTGATGAAGCGAGTAACAACTTGCTTGGTGACGTTTGCATACGACGCAACTTCAACGCACTTGGTTAAGTAGTCAATGGAACCAAAATGAAACGATGACCGTTGGAGGAAGTTGGCTCAATATTCCCAATCATATCAATGCCCCACATTGCAAAAGGACATGGAGAGGTCAGGACATTCAAAGGAACAGGAGGCACATGGACTTTGTCAGCATAGACTTGGCAATTGTAGCAAATTCTGGCATGGTTGTACAATCATTTTCCATAGTGGACCAACAATAACCAGCCCGAAAAATCTTTTTAGCCATGGTATATCCATTGGAATGAGTCCCGAAGGCACCTTCATGCATTTCTTCAATGAATTTTTCTGCTTTGTTCTTGTCTACACATCTGAGCAACATACCATCATGATTCCTTTTGTACAATATACCATTGCTGAGGAAAAACTTGGCTGACAGCCTTCTCAAAAAATTCTTACCCGTGATAGACGCATCTTCAGAATACTCTTGAGTCTCAAGGTACTTCTTGATATCGTGAAACCATGGATTACCATCCAATTCCACTCCAGCTTCAAAGCAAAATGTTTGCTCATCCAACCTCATTATAGTGATCGAAGGTGCTTTGTTAGCCCACTTTACTTTAAACATGGATGATAGAGTAGCCAAAGCACCTGTAAGATGTTTTTCTTCCCTCGAGATGTGTTCAAATTTGATCTCCTAGAAGTATGGAATTAACTTCATAACATGCTCTCTATAGGGGATCAGATTTGAATGACGAGTCTCCCGATCTCCATTAATCTGGATAATCACAAGAACTGAATCCCCATAAACTTTCAAAAACTTTATTCGTAAATCAGTTGCAGCTTCGATCCCATATATACAAGCTTCATATTCGACCATGTTATTAGTGCAATCAAATTAGAGTCTAGATGTGAAAGGATTTTTAAAACCTGCAGATGAAGTAATCACAACCCTAACAACATTTCCCATAGCATTTGAGGCACCATCAAACATGAGCGTCCATCACGATCCTGGTTCCGATCATTCTTCTGGGCCAGGAATGTTGCAACCCTAATATACATGATGTCTTCATCTGGGAATTCAAACTTCACCGACTGATAATCATCCACAGGTTAGTGAGTAAGATAGTCTTCCAATACACTACCCTTATTGGCTTTCTGAGAAGTATATTGGATGTCATATTCAGTCAAAATCATCTGCCAATGGGCTACCTTGCTTGTGAGAGTTGGCTTTTCAAAAATGTAAATGATAGGATTGATCTTGGATATCAAGGAGGTGGTATGTGTCAACATATATTGTCTCAGACATTTGTCAGCCCATGCAAGTGCACAATACGTCTTTTTAAGCAAACTGTACCTTGACTTGCACTCTGTAAACTTATTTCTTAAGTAATAGATTGCATGTTCTTTCTTTCCAGTCTCGTCATGTTGACCGAGCATGTAACCCATGGATTTCTAGAATTGTTAGATACATGATTAATGACTTTCCCTCCACTGGAGGCATAAGGATCAGAGGTTCCTGCAAATATTCTTTTACCCCGTCGAATGCTCTTTGACAGTTGTCATTCCACCTGACTGTTTGATCTTTTCTTAACAGCTTGAAAATTGGATCACACGTGGCTGTGAGATGAGAGATAAATATAGAAATGTAGTTCAATCTACCAAAGAATCCACGAACTTCTTTTTCTAATCTCGGTTCATGCATTTCATGAATTGCTTTTACTTTAGAAGGATCAACCTTGATACCTTTTTCGCTTACGATAAAGCTGAACAACTTTCCTGATCTCACTCCGAAGGTGCACTTATTCGAATTCAACCTCAGTCTGAACATTCTCAGTCTTTCAAACAATTTCTGAAAATTGACCAGTTGTTCTTCCTCTGTCTAATATTTGGCAATCATATCGTCAACATATACTTCAATCTATTTATGCATCATGTCATGAAAGAGAGTAACCATAGCACGTTGATACATTGCACATGCATTCTTCAGACTAAAGGGCATCACCTTATAGCAGAATGTTCCCCATGGTGTAATAAAAGTTATGTTCTCCATGTCTTCTAGTGCCATCTTGATCTGGTTGTAACCAAAGAAGCCATCCATGAAGGAAAATACTTTTGATTGAGCAATATTGTCCATAAAAATATCAATATGGGGAAGCGGGAAATCATCTTTAGAGCTTGCTCTGTTCAAGTCCATATGATTGACACAGATCCTGACTTTTTCGTCTTTCTTTGGTATCGGCACAATATTTGTGATCCACAGTGGATAAGAAATAACTTTCAAGAAACCTACATCGAACTGCTTTTGAACCTCTTCTTTGATCTTATTAGACATCTCGGGATGAGTTCTTCGAAGCATCTGTTTGATCGGAGGACAACCTTATCGGAGAGGTAACTTGTGCACAACAATATATGTGTCCAGACCAGGCATGTATTCATAGGACCAGGTGAAGATATCAACATACTCTCTAAGCATTTCAATCAACATAGCCTTTACACTTTCCTCTAAATTAGCCCCTATCTTAACCTCTTTTTTTGCCTCTTCGTTACCCAAATCAATCACCTCCAGAGATTCCTGGTGCGACTGGAATACTTTTTCCTCTTGCTTTAATAACCTTGACAACTATTCCGGGAGTTCACAATCTTCCTCACCTTCTTCTTTGGCTTGGTAGATCGAATTATCAAAGTCATAATGGGCGGTAGTAGAATCGTTATTAATGGAATCCATGGTGGATGTGCATCTTCATGAGTGATATTTTTTATGTTTTAGTGATAGAGTGTGAAAAAGAAAACATTGACATTTAGAGGATAAAATAAAAACAGAATAAAAGGGAACACAATATTTGAATGCAAAAACGTCCTTTATTTAATGATAAACTTTTGAAAAAGTAAACATGGTGTCCCTACACAAAGATTCACTACGCCTTGGGAAGAGCGTGGGAATTATGACATGATAAAAGAAAATGAGAAAATTACTCCTGAGCAGTTGTAACTTGGATGACATCCACATACGTCTAGTTATTCAGCTCTTGACCTGGAACAATAGGGAAGATCCAATCATCAATGTTGTAGTCTCTGTCTCCATCGTCACCAATTTCATTGGTGCAACTATCTTGGACAATATCAGAATTGGAGAACTTCACTAGAGTAGACAAACTTGGAGCCCTGGGAGTTGCACTCTACTTTTCGGGATTGAAACCTAAGACGAACTTATTGAATTTGGAAATAATATCCATAACCTGACCCCATCCTTCAGGGTGACCAGCCTCGACCACTGCTCTAGCATCCTTGAAAGAAGACATAAAAGTCTCAGGTTTCTTCTCCTGGTTAGATGGAGGGATATTGACCGTTTGTACTGTTTCGAACGCATGGAAAGGAGTTTCATGTACTTATCCTTCAACTTCTACATAATTGAACAAAGTCAGATGACTCATAACGTACTCTTCTTCACCACAAACATTGATTATTTTACCATCCAACGAGTACTTGAGCTTATATGAAGGGTAGAGGTAACTACACATGCTTTGTGAATCCATGGACGCCCCAACAAGAAATAGTATGTCGGCTGTATGCCCATTACATGAAAAGTGGCAGTAACAATACGAGGGCCAACCTTGATAGGTAAGTCAACTTCACCAAATACTGATCGCTTGGATCCATCAAAAGCTTTCACCACCAACTCACTATGACGCAATTCAAGACTAGAGTAATCAATCTTCATTAGCAGAGACTTCAACAATACATTCAATGAAGACCCAGTGTCCACCAACACATATGATATATTGGCACAAACTGTTTCAAATTGTCCAACTATTATTTCTTATGGTACAAAAGCATTCTTCAACAACTTCATTAAGGAATTCCTGTGAGCCTCAGAATATATCAACAGAGATAAGATAGACATATTAGAAGGCGTCTGATACTTCTGATATATGATGTTGTAATCGCTCTTTCTGATTATCCTTATTAACTCTTCAACTTCGTCGGAAGCTAAAGAAGGCCGAGGCACATAAATTAGTTTAGGCATACTAGCCTGCACATATCTTTGGTTATCAATCATCACTTGTTTTCCCTTGGTTCTGGCTAAGGAATCAGTAGTATCTTGTACATTTTAAGGACCAAACATTCATCCACTTCTTGTTATATGACCAATACCGGAGAAGTTATCAACATTCACACTGTCATCTTCTAAAGTACCCTCCACCTTCTTTACCCCATGGTAATAGACATCAGAACCATAATGCTAGGGAACAACTTTGTAGTTGTTTAGTTATTGGCATGCATTTTTGGTAAAGCCAGGTGTGTGAATGTCATGACTGATGTCATAACATTCTAATTTATTAGCTACTGGTTTATTAGGTACCTCTGTAGAAAAATATTGTCATACAGGTGCTGCTGTTTATAAGTGTGTATCTAAGCATTTTGCAAAAAGATCACATTTACCTAAATCAGTAGACAGGATTTCAGATGTCATAACAAATGTTAAGACATCCTGTTCTGAACTAACAGTTATGCAGTTTGAGTAATTCTGAGTTTTTTCAGGATTATGACTCAGTCTTTCCAGAACAGAAAATCTCGTGGACTTGGGGTTAACCTAGCTCAACCCTAACCTGGTTGATAAAGTCATGTGACCTAGTATTAAGGTCAAACGAAATTAACCCTAGCTTTTTGTGGAAACCCTAACTGAAGATGCAGACGCTATATATTCAACAGAGCTGCTGTTTTGGAATTAATCCCTTTTTGACAGAAGATCATTTAGAAGCTGTATAGTTTTAACTATTGTAATCCAAGCAAGTATCATTGTGATAAGTGACTTGGAATAGGTTTTAATTGTAAGGGTTGTGTACCACTCAAAGCTTTGAAGCAAGAGTGTTTTTGTGTCTCTTGACTAAAGCTTTGAAGCAAAGTCAAGTTAGATTTGTGTATCACTCAAAGCTTTGAAGCAAGAGTGTTTGTGTTGCTTGATTAAAAAGCTGTGAAGCATAATCAAGTGTATGTTTTTGAAGAGTGTCTTCATCAATTCATTAGTCAAATTGTATTAAGTATCACTGCTGTGATTGAGGGGGAGTGAGTAGGAACTCAGGTTTAAGTTGTACTTAGATTGAAGTTGCATTGGGTAGGTCTTAAGTGAAGGAGATAAACTGGTTGGTTTATTCCTGAATTAATATATCTTATAGTGGATTTCCTCCCTGGCTTGGTAGCCCCCAGAGTAGGTGTTGTTGCACACTGAACTGGGTAAACAATTGACTGTGTTCTTTACTGTTTTTGTATTTACTGTCTTATAGAAAGTCAGATACGGTGTCATAACATTGAACGTGACATTGAGCATCTACAGCCAGAATTTCAATTGGTATCAGAGCAGGCACCCTGCCTGTATTACTGGGTGAGATCTAGGGATATCACTTTCTGGCACTATGGACAAAGAAGGAGTTTTTGGAAATAGACCACCCATTCTGGATGGAACTAATTATGACTACTGGAAACCTCGTATGATTGCCTTCTTAAAATCTCTGGACAAAAAGGCTTGGAGAGCTGCTGACAAAGGATGGAACCATCCCACCATAACTGAGAAAGATGGGACAATCAGTCTGAAGCCTGAGGAAGATTGGAGTAAAGAAGAAGATGAGTTAGCCCTGGGAAATTCCAAAGATTTAAATGCCTTGTTCAATGGAATTGATAGAAACATTTTCAGACTAGTACATCAATATGAACTGGCCAAGGAAGTTTGGGACACTCTCAAAACTACTCATGAGGGCACTTCCAAAGTAAAAATGTCAAGGCTTCAGATGTTGACTACCAAGTTTGAGAATCTAAAAATGATGGAAGATGAAACCATTCATGAGTTTCACATGAACATCTTGGAGATTGCCAACACCTCAGGAGCACTGGGAGAAAAGATGTCAGAAGAAAAATTGGTGAGAAAGATTCTCAGATCCTTGCCTAAAAGATTTGCAATGAAGGTAACTGCCATAGAGGAAGCCCAGGACATCAGCAAGTTGAAAGTGGATGAACTTATTGGGTCTCTTCAGACTTTTGAGATGGGGATCACTGATAATGGTGACAAGAAGAACAAGAGCATAACACTTGTATCCAACACTGATGTTGAAAACAAGAAGGAAGAAGAAGAAAATATTTCAGAAGCTATAGCCATGCTTGGAAGACAGTTCAACAAACTCATCAAAATAATAGATCCAAAGTCAAGGTCTAATGTTCATAACATCCCCTCTGACATTGACAGTTCCAGCAGAAGACCAAGGTCAGAAGAGAAGGGAAATCAAGGCAGAGGAATTCAATGCCATGGTTGTGAAGGATATGGGCATATTCGAGCTGAATGTCCTACCTTTCTTAAGAAACAAAAGAAAGGAATGACTGTTACTTGGTCTGACTGTGATTCAGAAAGTAATTCTGAAGAAGAATCTGCCAAACTAGTTACTGCTCTAACTGGTGTTTGCACCTCTGAAAGTGACACTAGTGATGAAGAAGTGACATTTGAAGAACTGACTGATACTTACAAGAAATTGTGTATCAGAAGTGCTGAAGTCTCTGTGCAGAATGAGAAACAATCAAAACTCATCATAAAGCTGGAGGCTGAAAAAAGGGCAAACCTTGAAACTATAAGTCATCTAGAAGGAGAAGTTCAACTGCTGAACTCACAACTGAATCAAATGACCAAATCTGTCAAGATGCTGACTAATGCAACAGACAAATTGGAAGAGATCCTTCAGGTTGGACAAAATGTGGGAAACAAATCTGGACTAGGATTTGTGGAAGCAAAGAAATCTGGTACAGATAAGAAGATCAGGCCTGATAAGCAAATGTCAAAACAGATGTCTCAACACAACTCTAAACATCAGGAACAGAGACATGTGAAGAAAAGGTACCAAAGATGGAGATGTCATCATTGTGGGAGATATGGCCACATAAAGCCTTTCTGCTTCAGATTGCATGGATACCCTAATCAGAACTCAGGTGTCAAACCTAAGTCTAAAAAGGTACCACATGCTCCTAAATGGAAGAAAAAGGATACTGCCCTGATAGCCCACACTTCCCTGAGGGTCTCTGCAAAGGAAGACTGGTACTTTGACAGTGGGTGTTCCAGACACATGACTGGAATCAAGAACCTCCTCAATAATGTTAAACCTCACACAACCAGTTTTGTGACCTTTGGAGATGGTGCTAAAGGTGAAATCAAAGGAGTTGGTAATTTGGACTGCCCTGGAGTTCCAAGTCTGAGTGAAGTACTGCTGGTAAAAGGGATGACTGCTAATCTCATTAGTATCAGTCAATTGTGTGATCTAGGATTCAAGGTCAATTTCTCAAAATCTGAATGTCTAGTAATTAATGAAAAACAAGAAATTGTAATGAAAGGAGTCAGATCTAAAGACAACTGTTACTTATGGGAGCCTGAGAACACTAATCTCTCCTCTGTGTGTTCCATTGCAAAAGAAGAAAAAGAGGTGAAACTGTGGCACCAAAAACTTGGCCATCTCCATCTAAGAGGTATGAAAAGGATTACCTCCATGGAGGCAGTCAGAGGGATTCCAAGACTGCAAATTGATGAAGGAAGAGTTTGTGGTGAATGTCAGGTTGGTAAGCAGACTAGGATGTCACATCCAAAGTCAAGACATCTGACCACCTCTAAGGTTCTAGAACTTCTTCATATGGATCTGATGGGACCAATGCAAGTGGAGAGTCTTGGTGGAAAAAGATATGCCTATGTGGTTGTGGATGATTTTTCCAGATTCACCTGGATTAACTTCATTAGGGAAAAATCTGATGTATTTGAAGTTTTTAAAGAATTGTGCAAAAGAATTCAAAGAGAAAAGGAAGGGTGTATTGTCAGAATCAGAAGTGATCATGGCAAGGAATTTGAAAACAGTAAGTTTGATGATTTCTGTTCCTCAGAAGGAATTAGTCATGAATTTTCTTCTCCTATAACTCCTCAGCAAAATGGAGTTGTGGAAAGAAAAAACAGGACCATACAGGAATCTGCCAGAGCAATGATACATGCCAAAAGACTTCCTATGTATTTTTAGGCTGAAGCTATGAATACAGCCTGCTATGTCCATAACAGGGTCACCTTGAGAAAGGGAACCTCATCCACCATATATGAACTCTGGAAAGGAAGAAAACCAACTGTGAAGTACTTCCATGTGTTTGGCAGCAAATGCTATATTCTGGCAGATCGTGAACAAAGAAGAAAACTGGACCCTAAAAGTGATGAAGGCTTATTTCTAGGATACTCCTCAAACAGCAGAGCTTATAGATTATTCAATTCCAGGACCAAAGCCATGATGGAATCAATAAATGTTATAATTGATGATTATCATGAGGAAATAGATGTCCCTTGTAATGTTGAGACATTCTTTGAGACTGCAGCCCAACAGAATGATCTACCCAACACCACCACAACAGAATCTGAATCAAAGGAAGCTAGCAAGATCCCTTCCATCAGAATTCAGAAGGATCATCCAAAAGAGCTCATCATAGGAGATCCCAACAGTGGAGTCATTACAAGATCTAGAGAAATCATCTCAAACTCTTGTTTTGTGTCCAAAATGGAACCAAGAAATGTCAAAGAAGCTTTAACTGATGAATACTGGATTGGAGCAATGCAAGATGAACTGAGCCAATTCAAGCAACATGAAGTTTGGGAACTGGTTCCTAGACCTGAAGGAACTAACATCATTGGCACAAAATGGATTTTCAAGAACAAATCAGACGCTGAAGGAGTTGTCACCAGGAATAAGGCAAGACTTGTTGCTCAAGGATACACTCAGGTTGAAGGGGTTGATTTTGATGAAACCTTTGCACCTGTAGCCAGGCTGGAATCAATTAGACTCCTATTGTCAATTGCTTGTCTTCTGAAGTTCAAGTTATTTCAAATGGATGTGAAAAGTGCCTTTCTAAATGGGTACTTGAATGAGGAAGCTTATATGGAACAGCCTAAAGGCTTTGTGGATCCAAATCACCCTGATCATGTCTACAAATTGAAAAAATCTCTATATGGCCTGAAACAAGCTCCTAGAGCATGGTATGACAGGTCAACAAAGTTTCTCTCAGACAAAGGATACATAAAAGGAGGCTTGGACAAAACTCTCTTTGTCAAAACTGAAGGAGGGAAGTTGATGGTTTCCCAAATATATGTTGATGACATAGTGTTTGGAGGAATGTCAGAACCTATGGTTAAACATTTTGTTGACCAGATGCAGGCTGAATTTGAAATGAGTCTCATGGGAGAACTAACTTATTTTCTTGGACTGCAAGTCTCACAGATGGAGGACTCAATCTTCTTATCTCAAAGCAAGTATGCTAAGAACATTGTAAAGAAGTTTGGTATGGAGAATGCCAGTCACAAAAGGACTCCTGCTCCTACTCATTTAAAGCTTTCCAAAGATTCAAGTGGGGTTAAGGTGGATCAAAGTCTGTACAGAAGCATGATAGGAAAGTTGTTGTACTTAACAGCCAGCAGACCTGATATTGCTTTTGCAGTTGGAGTTTGTGCAAGATACCAAGCTGATCCCAAAGTCAGTCATATCAATCAAGTGAAGAGAATTTTGAAGTATGTGAGTGGAACTTACAACTATGGGTTGCTATATTCTCATGGCTGTGAACCAACTCTGACTGGTTACTGTGATGCTGATTGGGCTGGTAGTGCTGATGATAGAAAAAGCACCTCTGGAGGATGTTTCTTCTTGGGAAATAATCTGGTTTCCTGGTTCAGCAAGAAACAGAATTGTGTGTCTCTCTACTGCTGAAGCTGAATACATTGCAGCTGGTAGTAGCTGTTCTCAAATGATCTGGATGAAATAGATGCTTACTGAGTATAATGTCACACAAGATGTTATGACATTGTACTGTGACAATCTGAGTACAATCAACATTTCCAAGAATCCCATTCAGCATAGTAGGACCAAACATATTGACATAAGACATCACTTTATCAGAGACCTTGTAGAAGAGAAGACAATCAAATTGGAACATGTTGCCACTGAGCTACAGCTGGCTGACATTTTTACCAAGGCACTTGATGCAAATCAATTTGAAAACTTGAGGGGTAAGTTGGGTATTTGCCAACATGAGGAATTGTAGCAATTAATTTTGCTTAAAACAAGGGTTAAAGGAGTTATGCTTGTTTTGATTGGGTTAAACTTATATTTTCCCATTTCCTTCAATTCTTTTAAGAAGTTGAATGGACACTCCTTTTCTTCCTTCCCCTTTAGTCTCCGCATCAAAACCCAGTCTCTCAATCAGAATTTTCTCTTCAGTTGTTGTTGGTCCTCTAAGACTATCAAAATGTCTCAAACACCATCATCATCCAATACGACTATTTCAACCTCTTCCTCTGATCAAGATTCTAGGGCAATCTCATCTTGTCTGGATTCTGAAGTCCTGGAGATCTCTTCTCTTAGAAAAGTGGAAACTAACCCCACCAAGGTCAAAGAGCTGAAAACAAGACATGCAGGAAGGTCCCAAGCTACTGCCTCTGATAATCCATCTCATCCTTCTTCTTCAGTTCCCTCTGAAATTGCAAATAGGGAAGGGTCAGCCTATGTTCGTCAAGCAATAGCTAAAATTGTTACAAGAATTCTGAACGAGAACCACTTAGTTCCTGGCATTTCTGTTCCTTTAAATCAAGAAAGTTCAAATGCTGAAACAAATCCAGATGTCTCTAAGGATGTTGAGACATCAGACAAAGAGAAGAATGCTGACATTGCTCACAAGAAAAGGAAGAAGCCCGAACCTTCTGAGTCTGATGACAGTGCTTAAAGGTTGGTGGAGTTGCTGGTTGGTGGAGTTGCTGTTTCCTGGTGGAGTTTGCAAAGTGTGTTCAGTTTTTTTGTCTTGTTGTGTTACTTTTTCTGGATGACTGTATAATCTTTTAAGAACATATATCTTTGGCCCATTTGTTGCTAAAGAGGGGGAGATATATTTTGGTAGACTTTATTAGACATTCTGCCAAACTATTTGTTCTGCTGCTATCTATCTCTGATTGCTTAGGGTCTTTAGCCAAAAATCTGCCAAAGGGGGAGTTTGTAGTTGTTTAGTTATTGGCATGCATTTTTGGTAAATCCAGGTGTGTGAATGTCATGACTGATGTCATAACATTCTAGTTTATTAGGTACTGATTTATTAGGTACCTCTGCAGAAAAATATTGTCATACAGGTGCTGCTGTTTATAAGTGTGTATCTGAGCATTTTGCAAAAAGATCACATTTACCTAAATCAGTAGACAGGATTTCAGATGTCATAACAAATGTTAAGACATCCTGTTCTGAACTAACAGTTATGCAGTTTGAGTAATTCTGAGTTTTTTCAGGATTATGACTCAGTCTTTCCAGAACAGAAAATCTCGTGGACTTGGGGTTAACCTAGCTCAACCCTAACCTGGTTGATAAAGTCCTGTGACCTAGTCTTAAGGTCAAACGGACTTAACCCTAGCTTTTTGTGGAAACCCTAACTGAAGATGCAGCTGCTATATATTCAACAGAGCTGCTGTTTTGGAATTAATCCCTTTTTGACAGAAGATCATTTAGAAGCTATATAGTTTTAACTATTGTAATCCAAGCAAGTATCATTGTGATAAGTGACTTGGAATAGGTTTTAATTGTAAGGGTTGTGTACCACTCAAAGCTTTGA
Organism: Vicia faba; assembly: GCA_948472305.1. Taxonomy (NCBI): domain Eukaryota; kingdom Viridiplantae; phylum Streptophyta; class Magnoliopsida; order Fabales; family Fabaceae; genus Vicia; species Vicia faba. The sequence continues at coordinate 626,596,624 of OX451739.1, forward strand.
AGCAAGAGTGTTTTTGTGTCTCTTGACTAAAGCTTTGAAGCAAAGTCAAGTTAGATTTGTGTATCACTCAAAGCTGTGAAGCAAGAGTGTTTGTGTTGCTTGATTAAAAAGCTGTGAAGCATAATCAAGTGTATGTTTTTGAAGAGTATCTTCATCAATTTATTAGTCAAATTGTATTAAGTATCACTGCTGTGATTGAGGGGGAGTGAGTAGGAACTCAGGTTTAAGTTGTACTTAGATTGAAGTTGCATTGGGTAGGTCTTAAGTGAAGGAGATAAACTGGTTGGTTTATTCCTGAATTAATATCTCTTATAGTGGATTTCCTACCTCGCTTGGTAGCCCCCAGAGTAGGTGTTGTTGCACACTGAACTGGGTAAACAATTGACTGTGTTCTTTACTGTTTTTGTATTTATTGTCTTATAGAAAGTCAGATACAGTGTCATAACATTGAACGTGACATTGAGTATCTGCAGCCAGAATTTCAAACTTTTTCAATTGTATAAGGTATCAGACCAGATAAAGCAATCATTAGAGGAACTGTTTTGGCAGGAGCAGGAATGCTCCTTTGAGTATATGGAATATAAATCACTGCAATATCCTTCTCAGTAACTTTTCTATATCTCGGAATTCTGTCGAAATGTAAAGAGCCATCATTAATCAAACTTTGAATACGAGCTCAAGTCAACGCAACCCTCCGGTTGCTCTTTACACTTGTAGAAATCAGGAACACAATATGGGAAAATACCGTTATTAATCAAATACCTTTTGGTAAATGACAAAGGAGTAGTCAACAAATCCACATCCATGACGAAGTTCAAAACTTCACCCTCATCAACAATCGCATTAACAGCCAGGCCTTCATGAGGGGGTATAGGATGCAAGATAACATTAGGACCATTATTGGGGGTAAACTGAATAGCCTTAGCGTCCAACAAATAATATATCTTGAACTTCAAAAGCATATCAGTTCTCTTTATCATGGCCTATGCCACCAGAATGGAATTCACATCTAGCATTGGCATCATAATTGGCTGGGAGCCTCTTTGGAGGAGCTGGCATATTTCTCGAATTGACCAACTTTAACTCAAGAAAATGTTGAAGCGCTTCAGAGTAAATCATGAGCAGAGGATCAAATCTTCGAGGAAACCTTTGTTGCTAGTTATTTTTTCTCTAACAAGGAGCGTTATGTTGCCTTTGATGCTACTGATGTTGTTGCTGAGGAGCATTCACTGAAATAATACAACATTGACTTGCTGATGCTGATGGTTCCTTCCTCTTCCCCTATAGGAATGGATAGAACTAGTTTCACCCTCTTCTTCCTTTGGTATGCAACAAAAGGTTTCTTATTACCTCCACGTGAGGAGCTAGTGGAATTTCCAATCTGGATTCTTCCCATCTTCAGACCAACCTCAATTCTTTCACTAACCATCACTAAGTTAGAGAAACCCACAAAAGTACTTCCTATCATGTGATCATAATACGACCATTGCAAAGTACCCATGAACATATCAATAAGTTCTCTCTCCATCAATATAGGTTGAATCGTGGCAGCCAATTCATGCCATTTCTAGGCGTATTCCTTGAAGGATTCATTTGGGCCCTGGGCCAGATTTTGCAGCTGAGTTAGGCGCCATGTCAATGTTGTATTGGTAGTGCCTGAGAAAGGCCTCTATCAAATCTCTCCAACTTCAGATATGTGATCTTTCCAACTTCATATACCATTCCAAAGATGCCCATACAGGCTATCCTATAAGTAATGAGTCAACAACCCTTCGTCTTCAGTATGCACTCACATTTTTCCATAATAAGATTTCGCATGCGTCCTTTGACAAGTGACCCCATTATACTTTTCAAATACTGTAGGTTTGAACTTCTGGGGGTCCCTTACTCCAGGAACCAGTCCTAAATCATTGACATCCATTCCCAGAACACCTTTCCCTTCAACAACCTTTAAACGCTCCTCGAGCATATGATACATCTGGTCCTCGACAGGGAAACCTTGGTCATGGTTTTACACAAAATACCGGTCTTCATTCTCATAGTCAAACTCTGGCATCTGTTAATTCCTTCTGTGATTCCCTCCCATTTTTCCAATGAGAAGATGAGATCTAGGGGGTGGTGGGAAACAACCATAGTTGTGCTGAAATAGATTGTAGGGATGCTGGACAAATTATTCATGATTATTCCCAAGCCCAACAGAGATGTCTGCATACAACCCCTGATTTCCATCCTCATTTTGATTCCTCCATGGGTTCTCAACAAGATACCTCATCTCATCCTGCCTTCTGTTCATGTTGGTGATCACCTCCATGAACTGGATCATTTGATTGGCAATTTGGGCCCTCATCTCAACTAGCTCGACTTGTACCTGTTCCATCTGATGTGGTAGATTGCTTCTAGTTGAACATCGATGAGTAGTCATCTTGTAATTTTTGATAAGAAAAGAAAAACCAAGGGATAAGAATACTAGCCTGAAAACCCGTAATTCATGAAATGCATGATATGCATGCTATGTTTGTCATCTCCAAGATATTCAAGAGCTTTGTCAACAATCAAGAATGACAAACAAACATGATAATAAGAGATAGGCAATAACGAGAAGATATATAGTGACAAAAACTACTTTTCATTCATACAATAAACCTTAGGGTCAAATGAGTTCATACAAAAGAAAGCCATAATACATCATAAAAGATAGACATCTCATCCAAAAAGACAGGTGGTGATCATACAACATAAAAGAAAGCAACAAATAAAAGAGGTGGGTCCCTCATCTCAGCATGATATAAAGGTCTTCCCTGTTTCAAGTATTTTGCACTCATATCTTTGATTTCCTTGAATATCCTTCTTGTCTTCTTGCGCGATTATGTCCTCGTGCAAAACTTTCAATCACCACATCTTTCTTGTACAGATGAGTTTCAAGGTACCGATATTGTTCAAGAAACCTATCACATTCATGGAATTCTGGCAGAGGGATGAGTACATGTGCATTCTCTATCTCCTCTAACTGATATCGTAGTCTTGCATTCTCCTCCATCACTCGGGTTTCCTGAGATTCTTTTACATCTATGTCCAATATGGTACTCTTGAGTTGCCTTTCCAGCTCTCTGACCTTTCTTTTGTACTTGTTGCTGGACAATTGAAATTTTATGCACTCTTGGCCCCATTTTTTCTGAATCCTTAAGGGATTTTTGGTAGTCTTCTGTAGAAACAGACGCATCTTCCACTCCAGGTCTTCTCTTAGCCTTTTTGACTCCAGAAGTACTTGTTCCTTCATACCCTTTAAGCTTGCAAGCCAAGTCTTTCTTTTCTTCTATCAGGAAATATAGCTTCATCTCTTTGTCCTCAATATCCCAGCAGAGTTCCACATTTTCCAATTGTACTTGATAAAAACATTCTTTGGGTACATCATTTTGTAGCCCAATGGGTTGAGGATATAAAGAATCCTATCTTTCAAAAGGTAACATAATAGTTTTCACCTTATCCTTAACTCAATCCACGTAAGGCCCATAAGCTTTCATCTTTTTTGCTCCAAAGAACACCTTCCCTTTCCTGCTGATATTGCCCCATTCAATCTTTACTTTCTTCAGTAACTCAAGATCTTCCCCTTTCTTGCAATACACAGACTCTACCTCATTCGTTGTAGGTGGGAGCCTTATAGCATAACCTAGTTGGCATAAGGCAAGAACATGATTGTAGCTAACTACCCCTTTTGTTCCTATGTGTGGAACATTAGAGAAACCTGTGCAATTGGAAATCACCTCGACACTATCAACCTTGAGTCTATATCAATGGATATCAAAAAAATGAGTGCCATTAGTCTTGATGCCCACGTACGAGTGTCCTTGCTATTCACAAATGGTCCCTTCGTAGGTAATTGTACAATGAACCATTTGTAGAGCATTGGTACACATCAAACCACAAAACCTTTCTTCCCATGCCTTGAATGAATAGCATGGTAAGTGTCAGCTAACAAGTAGGGTACTGGATTATTGTTCATGAAAACACAGAGAGCAGCCAAATCCACCAATTCTTTGATTTTAGGAAAAAGGACCACACCATAGATAATAGCAGCTAATAATGCATAGAAAGCATCGCAACAACTTTTGTCTGCCATCTCTTTAAATCTTTCTACCAAGAAATCCACAGGAAGACCACAAGTAACCTTATTTTGCCTCCATTTCCTCTTCACATCACTAAGGTTCAAATAAAGAGCCTTAGCGATGGCTTCAAAATTAGGCTCATTTTGAACACGGATAAAAGGAATATGATCTGTAACTTAGATATTAAGAAGGTGAGAGTACTCCTCAAGCGTGGGAGCTAGGTTGTAGTCCTGGAATATGAAGCAGTTTAGTTTTGAATCATAAAACTGCCGCAAAGTTTGTATATCTAAAAAAGACAGGAAATTCCCATGTCTTCTACCAAAACCCCTCATCTTTTGGTGATCCATAAGGTCTCTTAGATCCTTAAGAAACGGCCAATCACTAGGACAAAACTTGTAACTGAAATTATCTTTTGTAGTCCTCTGATGATGTCAGCGTTGCTTTCCATTCTCGGAGGAGATGAAAGCTCCAGAGTATCCTGGAAATGAAAATGCATATGCGGGTTAACATTTTTTTACATCATTTTTTGAAAGTAAATATTCTATGATGCAAAATGGCAGGATCAAGGTTTCTATAACACTGGACATTACTGAACTATTGTACAGATTCAAAAGTCACGGGATCAAAAGTTCAGAACAGTCACCAACAAGAACCAAATAGTCACCAACAGAACCCAAATCACCAATGGTACCTATAAGATCATCCCCTCCCCACTTATGAGTGAAGTCTAGGTCAGAGCAAGGTCACAGAGTGACTCAGAATCATGGGTCTGCCTGAAAGTATTATCATCATAACAATAAACGTGCATGATGATAATACCCCATTTAAGTCTCAACTGAGTGTGGCACACATGACCTCACTAGTAGGACCTCATCCAGTAGCAGTCATGTCTCCACTCTAGTCTTAGGGTTCCTAAGAGTTTACAACTCTGACCTGGGTACTAGGCCTTTTACCTCATATTATCATCCTACCCCAACAGACAAACAACACAATAACAAGATCCATAATATAGGAAACCATGAAATAATTTGCAATGCATGAAAGAAAATAAACAAACGAAGAGATAGAGAAATAAAAAATAAACACCCAAAGAAAAGAAAACAAACACAAGCTAGGACTGACTTGCATAGGATAGATCAACAATTAGTCTTATCTATTCCCCAGCAGAGTCGTCAGCTGTCGCGTCAGAGAGTTTCATTAAAGTGCGAAAGGAGGCGGAAAGATTGAAGAGTCTCCATCAATATTATTTATCCCAAGAGAGATAAAGGAAACACTGAGTAAACTTGAGGGAACAAAAGGAGCATGGTCATCGCGACCAAGATAAAAAAGGGTAAGGAAGTCAGTTACGCAAAGGGAAGGTATTAGCACCTCTCACGTCTGTGGTACTCCACATGTTCCACTTAAGTTTGTTCTAATCTAAGGGTGTGTCTAATCTAAGTATAAAACTTAATGCTAAAGGGAATGAATGCAAAGTATGTGTACAAAAAGAAAAGTTTTATTAGTCATGCCTACCACAAATGTGAACCTTTGTGCTTACCTACAACCAACCGTGCAATGGGGATCAAGGCCCTCGTAGTTCACCTAAAAAGGTGTTTTGGTTTTTTGTTTGTTTTTTATGGATTATGCTAGAGAAACATGTCCTTTTTGAAAATGTTTTAAAAGAAAAAGCCAGAAGACAAAAAGGCTTGCATTGGTTTGTGTTTTTGCTGTGAATAATAGCTAGTTGACCTCAAGAGAGAGATATTATCCATTTCTCCACTTATTAAAGAAAAGAGTCTTAAGGTTTGAACCATATAAAAGGATAAGAATGAAAGAATGATAAGATCGAGAAGAAACCCGCTTATAAATTCCAATTCTTAGCATAAGTGTTATTCTCATCATTTTTATTAAGTGTTTTGAAGTTTGAAAGAAAAAAAGTTTTAATCTTAACATGGATGCAAAAGAGAAAAGACTAACAAAAGGGGATATCAATCCTATAAGTTTTCATGCTTGTGGACCTAAATTTGGGATAAGAGGGAGATCTACCTAATGTTATCATGCATGGATAGCAAACCTAAGGTCTACTTAGTTGAAGCTTAGAGAAGAATGAACTAAAGATCCTATAGTGAACATGGCAATCTTATAAAAGAGAAGAAGAGGAAGAAGAAGAAGAAAGCAAACATACTTCAATAAGATAAGAAATCAATCAAACATCACAAGTATAAATGCAATAGGGTAGATACCTAAGCATATAAGAAATAAGAGATGATAAAACATCAAGTAAGGAATATAGAAGGGATGACAAGACAACAAGATAGAGAGGGGATGAAAAAACATCAAGTAAGGGATGATAAAACATCAAATAAGCAAGCATATATGATAGATACCTAAAAAATCAAGAAAATATATTAGGAGGGTCAATAAGATGATAAAACATCAAGCATAGAAATATGGCAATAAATCAAATAAAATATGGCAAAACATCACATGAATAGGCACATAGATAGATACCTAAGTTAGATAGAAGGAGAGAGAAAAGATCACTAAAAGATGATAAAATATCAAGCATGGGATAACAATGATAATAATATATAAAGTATAAAAGAAGAGAATAATGATAAAACCTCATTAAACATACAAGTCATGGTGATAAAACACATAAGAGATGAAGATCTAACAAACAAAATTGAAGAAGTAAAGAAGAAAGCATCAAAGCAATTATAAGAAATCAAAAGGCATGACATAAAATCACATCAAGATATCATATAGGTCCTGACCCTAACATGTTAAACATCTTATACTATCCTAAGCATGGCAACAAAGGTCAAGAAGAATGAACTATTACCTAACTAGGCAAGTAGAAGTGCAAGTGGGCAATTAAAAGATAAAACTTCAACACATGTCAAAACATGCAAGAAAGTAGACATCAAGAGGTTGAAACCTAAGTATAAACATGGTTTAAGACCTATAATACCTTTGAGGTATCACTACTTAAGCATGTTTGAAAGTTAAGGCAAGACTAGGTCAAAACCAAACCCTAACATGTTCCTAAATGTGAGTGAAACACAAGAAAGCGATAGATGAAGAGGGAAAAATGTTTAGAGGATGTAAAAGCATAAAATTCAGTAGCAAATGATCTCTAAGATCAAATATTTAAGCATCACAAGCATAAGGAGAAAGAATGCATACAAAGCACACAAGGGAAATGGCCAAAGGAGGCAAGAAAACATGCTCAAATTAAACAAGTATAGATCAAATGATGAAAGCATAACTGGAGAATTATAGAATGTGTGACTTGTATAGTAAGTTAACTAAATATGATGTTCAAGAGTAACCAAGTAAGAAGATGAAACTTCATACAAAGAAAAGTCACCTAATTGATGAATAATATCATCTAAGATGGATAATACTTGTCTTAAATCAAATAATATTGATGAAGATCAAGTATGAGTGTAATGATATCTTATATGTTATGGGGTAGTGGTGAAACCCTCACAAGATATCAATCATGAACTTAAGCCTTAAGAAATGTCAACAAGATAACATACTCAAGTGTCATGATACATTGGCAAAGTATAGTCCTTTGATGCATACAAGCATTATGATTTAAATAAATCAAAGTTAGTGTTCTTAGATTTTATAGGCAGTAGCCAATATCAAGATACATTCATGGGACATGTCACAAAAGCTCATGAGGCAATCATTATACAATGATTCTCAAAACATAAGTAGAAAAGAGAGAATGACTTCTTATGTATCACCATGTTGGTTAGCAAGTGAGTGCTTAACAAAGAATCAAAGAAGCATGAGAAATGAGATGAGAAGAGAGGTTAAGATCAAAATTTAATACACAAATATGTTGGACATTGGTCCTTTACATAATTCAAAACATCATCACAAACAAATTAGGTTAAAACAAGGATATGGCTCCCAATTGTCATCATGATGGACTTGTAATTGAGTGAAAGCCATAGAATCATTGGAGACATGCCTTAAAGGCATGATGACTTTAGAAGTAAGTAGCAAAAACACAAAGCTTCGCTCATTATGGATCAAAGGTATTTGACAAAGGAATATATCAAAACAAACTCATAACCTTGATCTCATTTGGTGAATTTAGGCACATAAACAAATACAAGTTAGGATGATTAAATGATTCAAATTATTTGAACTTAAGATCCTAAACAAGTTGTGAGAATAGAGTAAAGAGAAGGAAGTTTGATTCCTTATATGTTGCACAAGTGCATTCATTTTATCTCACATAATCAACAAAGAAGCATAAACAAGGATCAATCTCAAAATGAAATGAGAAATGATCAATGGGAGATCAAATGCCTCTAAAGCCTTTATAATGCTATCCTTGAGTTTATCACATCTCTATACCTCAATGAATTACAATCATGGCAAGAATTGGCTCAAAGGATTTACCAAAAGTCATAAACTATGTTTAATACTTGCACAATTTTGAATTCAAAATAAAATGATCATCAATAGCTAAAAGGGATCAATTAAATTGTTCCAAGATAATGTGATACTAAAGGAATCCATAGATTACGAAGTCTACAAAACTCAGCACAAAAAAATTTCCATAAGCTATGAAATTAAAAGCACGAAGTTCAAACAAGTCTCAATGGATAATTTCAATAAAAAATTATGTAAAAATTAGAAAGAGGACTTGTAAATTCAAATAAAATTAAATATAACTTCCTAAGGACTTCTAAAAGTTAGAAGCAAAGGTTATAGTTCTTGGATTGAAGAAGAAGTGTGATTTTGAAATGCAAACATCAAGACTATTTAGCAAAAATCTTAAACTAGACATGTTTAACAAAATAATTTGTGAAAAATATAAGATCAAGGTTTAAAATTCAACAAAAACTGATTTTATAATCTTAACTCATTCCAAGAACCCTAATGCAATTGGTTTTGGATTTTACAAGTTGAGGAAATTAGATAATTAAATCAAACTTGTAACATAACCAAGTAAAATTAGATAAATGATAATCAAGCTTCAAAAATTTTAAAATTAGATAGAAATCAACAATAAAATTGAGATAAAAATCTCAAGATCAACCTAACAATTCAAGGGAGTCAGAAAATATTTTTAGCAATTTTTTAGACTAATGGAAATTAGGAAATAAAATCAAAATGCTAAGTAAAGTGATTAAAACACCTATTTATGTATGTGAATTTTTTATTTAACCAAAATAATAAAAATGATCAAAATAAAAATATTATCAGAAAGTAGACTAAAAATAAAGTCTGAAATATTTTAGGGTTATTTTTTAAATAGACAAAACTAATTAAAATAAATTTGACAAAACAATTAAAATGAAATAAAATTCAAAATAATCTCAAATCTATTACCTCTGATACTATCAAAAAGCGCTGCGAAAAGTTGTCAAACATGTTCAATCAAAAAGCGACACCTCGTCATCTCTGTTATGGAGATAGAAACCCTAACGCGAAATACAGATTCACCATGTGATTTTCAGAGCATCATAACTCTTTTATTTCTCCATGAAATTAGATGAAACTTGAATCCAAATTGAAGATCAAAATATGAAGAACATGATAGAATCAACAACTTTAACAATCAACCCAAGAATCAAAGAGAAATGTGAGCACGAACACCACTGTATTGGTGAAAATGCAACAACAAATCAAAACACAAATTTCAGTTTCAGCAAACATATTTCAGATCCAGATTTCTTCTTCCCTACTCAACGAAATAATATGATCCAAACATCCAAATTTATCACAAAGCAACAAGGATTAACATGTTGCTCGTAGATTTCTCAAACAAGGCAAGATCAACAAGAAAAAAACAACAAGAAATTCACTGAAAACTTGAATTGCACAAAACTCAAAATCATGAATCAAGCTTCAAGATGTACAACCATATACATCAAACCTAATGTTTGGCTAGCTACATGCTTATGAACAAGATCTAACGCATTGATTCAAGCTAGCATGAGTGAGTCATGTTCCATGGAAGATTACCTTAAAATGAAAAAAAATCCACTAAACCTCTGATTCCAAGAGCAAGAAACCCAGAGTAACTTGATTTCTAAGCTCCAAATATGAAGATAATGAAGGATAATTGAGATCTGAAACTGGAGATTAGAGAAGATCGAAGCAAAACTTTTGAAGAATGAAGAGAGAATTCTCATTTTCTCTTTCTTTGTGAGAGTGAGTATGCTTGCAATGAAGAAAACGTATGTGTAAGGAATGAAGAGAATAACTTTCTTTATAGCCGTTAGAGCTGAGGTTGAGTGACTTAACCATGGTTAACAGAATTGTTGAGCAAGCTTTGGATAAAAAAGTGAAATCTCATATATGTGTTTTATGTTGACAAGATGAGCATTTGAAGTCATTTTGTGGAGAAAAATAGAGTGAAAAGAGTGAGGAAATACGTGTGATATATGAGCTGACAAGGAACGAGCAGTATGTGTAACACTCTTCTAAACCCTAAGGAATATTCGTAATTATTTTTAATAAATAAATCAGAGTATATCACCAACAAGGGTGTCACATCTTCATATAAAAATTCACAAAAATACATCATGCTCCGTAACATGGGTTTTCAAATTATTTAACAAGATATAATCAACTTTTGAATTCTTCAAATCATGGCAGCTGAAATCATAGTTCTAAACACTTCACTAAAATACTTCATAAAATTTAGTCATATTTCATAACTCATACTTATAAATCAAAACATCTCGAGTACCATGTAGGGTGAATCAATCATCTTAAAATGAAACAAAGAACGAAAGTTCCTGATCAATCGATCCCAACCCTGATGTTACATATCAGATCAAGACTCCCTTTATTCAACAAAGGAAAATAGAAGCACATTGTAGCTATCATTTAATGCTTCTATAGACTATTCTCAATCACCTGCATGTTACCTAGGTAGAGGAAACATTCAATCATAAAGGGGGAGTAAATCATAATCATTATATAAGACATAAGGAATAGACATAGTAAATATGCACACAAGCAAGACATCACACATCATCGTATCTTCATGTTATACTCACACCTGCACAACTTCATCAATACACGCACACATATCATCATACACAATGTATCATCAAACATCATAAATAAATCATTATGCAATGTCACATAGAATGTAATGCAACATCATAGACTCATGCATGTGGTACCAAAATTTCATTATGAATCAGTCATCGTTATCTCCAAAGATCCCCACCATAGAATCGATTCACGCTTGGAACCAGAGCACTTAACCGTTGCACCCAATCCACACTATGAGATTGTTTCCTTAACTGGACAATCATCCTATCATCTTCACTGAACTGAAGTCCTAACTTTACTGGACTGAAGTCCTAAAATATTCCATGAATGCAATGATGCACAACAACATATTTAATATGACCACGGCTAGTCAATACTCATCACCATTCATGATTCATCACAAACATCATAAAATCATCATAGTAGTCAACACAACATCATAACATCATCATAGTACTCAACATAACACCATAACATCATCATAGTAGTCAACACAACATCATAACATCATTATCATAGACAAGGCATCATCATAAGTAAAACATCATTGTGATTCAATGAGGGGCACCTATTTATATTCTAAATTAGGTCTCTAAGATAAACTCCTTAATTCTTATCTTTCTCCATATAATTAAATTTCATTGCTTTATCTATCCAACACTTTGAACGACACCTTAATCCGAGCTCTAGAACTAAAGTTATAATCATTTTAAGATAGTACAAAACAACCAACCAAATCTACCATCCATCATCTGGAAACACACCTCTGTCGCCTAGCGACGCACTCTTTGCGTCCGCTTTTCCTGGCGACACTAGAAGCGACACACTCCAGAAGAATCATCCTTTTCCATTGCCTCGTCCTTGCCTTGCGACGACCAAAAATGCACGTGTCGCCCGACGACACTACCTTCATCACCCGACGATGATGCATGAACAGGATTATAGGTCCTAAAAAATCTTCTAATCATGGGGTTTCATCATCTATTAGCATCCTATAATCATATACTCATTATGCATCAATTATAAGCCATCATTCGTCACCAATTCATCAATTTCTTATCAAACAACACCAAATCACCATTTACCAAAACCTAAGGCAATCTACCAATCATCTAAACCTTAAATCAAATATAATAAAAATGATAAAACTCCCCTTACCTTAAGATTATAGCAACAATTCAACTTCTCTTTAATTCTCTACTGAAATCTCTTGCCTCTTTGTGCCCGAGCCTCATTTCTCCACAATGTTAGTTTCTTTCTCCCAATTCTATGATCGTTCCACAATGACTTTATCTTCCCCTAATTCCTTGTATAACCCCTTAGACCTCTAATGTCAAACTTCCCACCTTGTCCTTACTTATTTTCCACTAATTACCATCTTGCCCTTATTGTCTCTACACTTCTATTATTATATTTTTCCCAATTAAAATAATTCTAAATAATTATTCTAATTATTACGAAATACTAATAATCCTCTTAATTAGTCTAATTCCCACTATTCTAAACATAGAAACCCATCACACACTGTATTCATTAAATCATCACATTCAAACATCATGTTTACCTCAATCATCATGGTACACTTCATATTCATCATAATCTCACAAATTGCCATAAAGGCTCACATATAATCATCAAAAACATCAAACACTTTACATTGACTCATATAATCACGCTAAATTAATTAATTAAATAATTAATCTAGAATTCAAGGTGTTATAGTATGCATGCATGAGCTTCTTATATTTGTTTGGCTTTATTTGGAAAATAATGATGCAAGAAAGGCATGAAGTGTGTGTATGAGGTGCATGGTAAGTATAATTAAATTTTCCTGAGAGTTTATCTCCAAAAAGTCCTTGGATTTTAAGATATCGAGAAAAAAGTGACGCATTCATTCAGATTTAGTGTTTGGTACATAGAGAAATTTTTATGTCTCTCATTCAGTTTCAAAAACAAGAGGGTAAATTTTGGGGTGCAACTGTATCAACCTTAAAGGTGCGAGAAACACAAGAAATAGGGGGTTTGAATTGGGTTGCACCAAATATAATATTTTTGCATCTCAAAACACAAAGATAACAAGTGAATAAAAATAGATGAAAACAATTATTTTTCCTGGTTCACTGTTAACTAAGTTACTCTCGTCCACCCCGCAAGGTGATTTGCCTTATACACATGAACTTATTCCACTATAATCAACCAGATTTCAGACAACCACAATAAGTCTGATCAACTCTATTGGAACCCCTAATAAGTTTGTTGATTCTTATTGCAAACCACTATGACCATAACCAAAGACTTCATGAGAATCCAGACTACACAAAGTCTCTGAAGGAACCGATCAACAATAATTGATTAGAAATATGTGTATAAAAAGATGCTTCTACACAAGAAAATTACACAATGTTTAAGTACAGAAACAAAAAAGTGTTGATAGCAAGTTACGAGCAACAACTACTTGTATTTACAAAACTATACAAAATATTTCTCTACAAAGTTTTTGTGCAGCGATTTAGTGTAGATTTGTTTAACGAATTCATTGTTTTCAAATTCTTCCAAGTACTTCTTTTATAGATGAAAAGAAGAGATATGTTGTAGGGTGGAATAGGAAATACAAATACAGTTGTATTGTTTCCAACAGTCATAGTGAGGCTGGTAGACAATAGTACAAAAAGGTTTGTCCTTGCGCCACTCTAGAGAGTAGAGTCACATTGTACTTTTGTACTTTTATACTCACCATCACACGCAATCCCTTAGTCTTTATATTCCTCTTCTATGTCTTTAGAGGCTTCTGATATATTTGTTGATGAAGCATGTTGTATAAGGATCAAAACTTGTATCTTGTAAAACCTAAGTCATTAGAACCTTTTAGGGCTTGTTTAGAGAATTCTTGCCTTCTCAATCTTCAGTAGTTGGTCTTCAGAAGAATGTCTTTGAATCTTCAAAACTTGTTTCAGTAGAACCTTTATCTTCAACATCTTCAGAACTTGGAACATCATAAGTCAATCTTTAGAAGGCCTCCAAAGCTTCCTTGAATAAGTCACGATCAGAAGCTCTTTTATGCACATTCCTCACAACCGTTGTATAAGGCGCATTCCTTAATCTTGACTTAACTTTGTAACACACCAAAGTTATTCTTCCATAGTATTGAGTTCAGAACGTGATCATGTCACATGCCTTCTTACCGGAGTCAGAACCTATATAGAAAAAGCCACACATTAGACAGAAACCTGTTAGAGTACACAATTGTTCTTAAAGATAACATGTAAAGTTATCATCAAAACATAAGTCCAGATGTAGAACCAACTTTGTTCTCATAATCTCCCCTTTTTTGATGATGACAAAACCATGTATTTTGATAGAACATTTCATATTGGGTAATTACCATGGAATGCAAATTCAGTAGAGCTAATCGGCTCCCCCTGAATCTGTTAATACTGAAAATTCCATTAAAGCTTGTTCAGAGTCTCCCCCTGAGCCCAAGACTCACAAAATGACTTTTGCAGTACACAAAGTAACATAGAGAAGGAGTACTTCTCCATTGATGGCTCATCAGCGTCTGATGTAACACCCCAATTCTACCTGACAATTAATATGAAATCAGAGTTATAAAAATTCAATAACTAAATCAGGATGCTACAATCTCAACTTAAATCAACGACATTCATTAAAGATACATAACACATTAAACTTGGATGAACCAACAACAACATAAATTAATCTTTTAAAAACTAACAACTTTCATAACCACGCAGTGGAATCATAATATTCAACATATAAAAATGTGACATCTTTATCCAACTGAAACAACTTCAAATAACAAGCATTCAATGAAAAACAACTTAAAGTTCAGTAACCAAAACAATAACAACAATAAAGCCACAATCGTTCATCCCTCTGAGTGTTACGTATCAGAGCAATGACACTGACTCGAACTACTGAAGGTAAACCACCTTCACTCTGGATTACCTGCACGTTACCAACATATGGGTAACATTCAAACAGAAGGGGTGAGATATCAAACATTATAATTGGATGTATGATAAATAACACTTTAGAATTAGTTCTTACAGATCACCATTTCAAAACATTTTTAACAACATTTAACATAATTAATTCAACCACACAACGACTCAGAATGCAAAACAGAATGCAACTTGTGTTTATGAAAATGCATGTGATACCATTGGAGCAGAACTCCCAATTTAAAAATCTGCGAATAAATAGAGGCATCAACAAGGAATAAGCCTTCAACTTAGTATTTTTCCAATCCAGACCAACTTAACGAGCATCAGCTCCCAACATTATATGCTATGTATGCGAGAACATGATTAACATCAACAACGACAACATCAACATATAAAAACTTTGGCATAAGGCTACAACTCAATAATTTCCAATTATAGAGGCAACACAATAAAATTCATCACCTGCAACTTCAATAATTAATAACAATAACACAACAACTTACACATGCCAATACTGTTATTTACAAGGTCCTACTAAAATGCTTCTACTAAATTATTCTGCTATTACTAACTTTCTACTAACATTTACTAACTTTGTTACTTATTAACCTTACCTGCTATTTTTATGCTAATTTACAAATTGTTCAATTTTGTTACTAATAAATAACCTCTGCTATTATTCATTCTTTTCTAACTCTGATACATCCATTTCTGTAATTAAATACTAAAGTAACAGACACACACGAAAGACACAAGAAACAATTCAAAAGGAGATGGTGGCTTATGGGTTATGCCCATCATCATGCATAGTCGTGCCCCTCGGCATGTATGGTCGTTCCCCTCGGCATGTATAGCCGTGCCCCTCGGCACAGAACATGGTTCCGCTCGTCACCCTTCATCACTATACGTGTGTCGTTCGACATACAACCCATCTTCCTCCCGGTCGTTATGTAATTTCATCTAGTTTTTCCTAAGATTAATAGTTCTTTCCCCTACCAATGATCTCAAACAACACTAAACATATTTAAAACAACATAACAACTAAAACCCACGTCAATATAGGATAATTTTCAACACCTGATTCATCGATTGAATTACTGCAACGTTAGCACAAATACCACAGATACCAAACAACAATTCGTCCATACGACAATTACACACAAAAACAATTTTACACAACCTAATTCCTATGTAACATGCATCATAATTCCTATTATAGTCAGAACCTCACCCTTGCCTTGGATTGAAGGTTGCTCTATAGCTCTACTGTGAACCCTAGCCTTGTGCCTCTTCTCCTTATTCCTCTTTTATGCAACTTCTCACGTACAATAATTTCTCTACTCTTTTTCTCAACCCTTTTTAATTAACCTAATTTCTATTATTTAACTTAACCTAATAATATTATTATTTCTATTGGGCCTAATTTTCACACCCCCTTAATACTATGTCTATCATTAAAACAAGCCTAACAACTAATATTATTAATATTCTACAATTCTAATATTATTACTAATATTATTAATCAACTAATTTAATCGACTAATAACAACACTGCAACTTATGTCAACCACTCACAACATAACACAACATGTCAATGATTTCAACAATTAATTTGAAATTAATCGAAAATACTTAATTAAATAATTAATTAAATCAACAGGCGTTACAACTCTCCCCCACTTAGAATATTTTCGTCCTCGAAAATTTACCTCATTCAAACAACTCAGGATAGGAGTCCTGCATTTTGCTTTCCAACTCCCACGTCATGCTTTCTCAGCAGCTCCTAGCCCAAATAATTTCACCAAATCAATCTCCTTACCTCTTAGAGTCTTCATTTCATGATCCGTGATTTGTACAGGCTTCGTCTCCATAGTGAAATCATCCCGTACTTGCACATCATCCATATGAATTACATGAGATGGATCTAAAATATACTTCTGGAATTGTGACACATGAAACACATCATGAAAATTCGAAAGATTAGGCGGTAAAGCCTCTCTATAAGAAACGTTCCCAAATCTTTCTGAAATCTGATACGAACCAATAAAATGAGGAGTGAGCTTCTTAGACTTCAATGCTCGCCCAACCCCGGTCACATGCATAACTCTAAAAAACACATGGTCACCCTCTTGAAATTATAAATCTTTTATTCGCTTGTCATTATAACTTCTCTGTATACTTTGAGAAGTTTTCATATTTTATCGAATTAACTTCACCTTCTCAGTAGTCTCTCGAACAATCTCAGGCCCAAGCACTACACTTTCTCTAGACTCGTGCCAACATAAAGGAGTTCTACATCTCCGACCATACAACGCTTTAAAAGGTGCCATTCCAATACTAGAGTAGTAACTGTTATTATAAGTGAACTCAAAGATAAGTATCCCATGAACTTCCATGCTCAAGGTCACATGCTCTCAACAAATCTTCCAACGACTGAATAGTCCGTTCAGTTTGACCATTCGTCTGAGGATGATACACCAAACTCAAACTCAACTTAGAACCCAAAGCCTCTTGCAAACTCTTCCAAAAATCTGAAGTAAACCTTGAATCTCTATCCAACATAATGTACAAAGGAACACCATGCTTCTTTACAATTACATTAGTGTAAATCTACGCTAACTTTGATACTAGAAAACTGATGTTAATAGGAATAAAATGAGCCGACTTTATAAGCTTATCAAAAATCAACCAAATCAAATCATGTTCTCTTGGAGTGTTAGGTAATCCCGTCACAAAGTCCATTGAAATGCTATCCCATTTCCATTCTAGAACTTTTAATGGTTGCATCAACCCTGCAGACTTCTGATGTTCAACTTTCAATTTCTGACAAGTTAAACATTCATACACAAACCGAGCCACGTCATTCTTCATTCTAGGCCACAAAAACAAATTCTTCAAATTTTTATACATTTTTGTAGCTCCCACATGAATGCTTAACTTGCTTTTATGACTTTCCTCGAGAATCACTTTCTTAATCTCCACGTCATCGAGAATACAAATTCGATTATGAAATCTCAACACACCTTACGCATCTAATTTGAAATCACTATTCTCAGACTGATCAATCCCAACCATTAAATCTACCAACTTCGCATCTAACTTTTGAGCATCTATGATATTATCTAGAAAATCATTATTAATTTTCAACATCCCTAACATAACACTCTATGGTGTCACCTCGCAAACTAAGCTCATATCTTTGAACTGTTCAATTAATTTAAACTCTTTAACCATCATTACCGACATATGTAAAGTCTTTCGACTTAACGCATCAGCCACCACATTCTCTTTACCAGGATGATAATTCAAACTGAAATAGTAATCCTTTAAAAACTCCAACCATCTTCGTTGTCTCATATTCAATTCCTTCTGATCAAATAAATACTTTAAACTCTTATGGTCGCTAAATACTTCAAATATAGAACCATAAAGATAATGCTTCCAAATCTTCAAGACAAAAACAATTGCATCAAGCTCTAAATCATGTGTAGGATAGTTCTTTTCATCAGTCCTCAACTGCCTTGACGCATAAGAAACTACCTTGTCATTCTGCATAAGAACACCTCCTAAAACCATCTTGGAAGAATCACAATATACCACAAAAGGTTCTCCTAGTTTAGGTAATGTCAAAATCAGAGTCGACGTCAATCTCTTCTTCAATTCTGTAAAACTTTCTTCACATTGAATGTCACATACAAAAGCTCCACCTTTACAAGTCAACTTAGTCAACAGAAGTGCCAACTTAGAAAAACCTTAGATAAACCTTCTATAATAACTAGCTAATCCATAAAAGCTTATAATCTCGGTATCCGGCTTCAAAGTTTCCCATTGCAACATAACATTTACTTTAGATAGATCTACAACAATGCCACTACCTGAGATAACATGACCAAGAAAACTAATCTCCTTTAACCAAAATTCACACTTAGACAGCTTTGCATATAACTTATTCTCTTTCAAAACTTGCAATACTATTCTTAATTGTTCTGCATGGTCTTCTTCTGATTTAGAGTAAATCAAAATATCATCAATGAACACCACTACGAACCGATCCAAATAAGTATGAAAGATAGGGTTCATGTACTCCATAAGTACTCCCGACGCATTAGTAACACCAAAAGGCATCACCGAATACTCATAATGTCCATAACGCATTCTGAAAGTCGTCTTCTGGATATCTTCATCCTTCACTTTAATCTAATGATAACACGATCTCAAATCAATCTTACTAAACACACGAGCATCCACCAATTGATCCATCAAGTTGTCTATTCTTGGAAGCGGATACTTGTTCTTAATCTTCACTTTATTCAATTTCCTATAATCAATACAAAGTCTAATACTTCCATCTTTCTTCTTTACTAGTAACACTGGAGCTCCCCACGACGATACACTTGGTCTCACAAACTTATTTTCAAGTAAATCTTCCAATTGCTTATTTAGTTCTGGCAATTCAGGTGCATACATCATATATGGTGCCATAGAAACAGGTCCGGTACTAGGTACAAGATCAATAGAAAATTCGACTTCTCTCTCTGGCAGTACATCCGGAATTTCATCAGGTAACACTTCAGAAAATTCACGCACCACCTGCAATTCCTTAATTATAGCTTGATTCTCGACAGATAGAGACGCCATCAACAAGAACATCTGAGCCTCTTCTTGCATCCACTACCTCAACTGTCTAGCAGACAACAGACCAACTTCCTCTTCTTCAGAAGTAGAAAACCTCACTGACTTGTTATAACAGTTAATATGAACATAGTCATGCTCTAACCAGTTCATACCTAAGATCACATCCAACCCACTTTAAGGAAAACAAACTAAATCAACAGCAAAGTCTCTATCGAGGATCGACAACTGGCACTTTAAACACACAAGAGATGTAGTCACCGATCCCTTAGCTAGAGTATCAACGACCATCTCCCCATTCATAAAAGACAATATAAGACCCAATCTTTCAACACAATCAGCAGCAATAAAGCAATGAGTAGCACCGGTATCAATAATAGTAACTAAAGGAGTACTATTAATAAAACATGTATCTCTGATGTGTCTGTCCTTATTAGCCGTCTGATTCTCAGCCAAAGCGAACACTTTTCCACTGGTTTGTGCCTTCTTTGGTTTTTGACACTGACTACCAATGTATCCTTCGTCACCATAGTTGAAACAAATCATCTCCTTATACTTGCACTCAGATATAGCATGTTCAGTCTTACCACAACGGAAACACCTCTTCACCTCAGCAGTACACACATTGCTCTTATGACCATGTTTTCCACATTTGAAGCAAACCACACCACCAGGAGCATCTCCCCCACTAGTCCTCTGACCATGAGCAACTTTCTGTTTACCTTTACCAACTGGGGCATCGTAAGGCTTACCATGGTTCTGTTGGTGCTTACCCCTATTCTCATTGATAATTTTATAGTGAGCATTATTATCCTCTTCATAGATCCTGCAACTATCAATCAAGTCGGCAAAGACACGTATCTTCTAGTATCCAACTGCCTTCTTGATCTCTTGGTGCAACCCGTTCTCAAACTTGATGCACATCGAAAACTCAGTATTTGCCTCGCTATAGTGCAGATAGAACTTATCCAACTCAGCAAACTTTATAGCATACTCATAGTCAGCAAGAGGGGATAGACTATACAGAAACCTTTGCTCCAGTCGCCAGGTTAAAATCTATCAAACTCTTAATCTCTTTTTCTCTAAACAATGGCATCACTCTGTATTAGATGGATGTCAAAAGCGCATTCTTAAACAGTTACATTGATGAAGAGGTATATGTGCACCAACCCCCTGGATTGGAAAATTCCAAACACCCATAATATATTTTCAAACTAAAGAAGTCACTTTATGGTCTGAAACAAGCTCTCAGAGCTTGGTATGAAAGACTAAGTAACTTTCTATTAGAAAAGGAATTTACCAGAGGGAAAGTGGACACAACTTTGTTCTGTAAGACATTTAAGAATGAAATTTTAGTTTTTCAGATTTATGTAGATGATATTATATTTGGATCTACTAAAACTTCTCTGGGAAGAGAATTTTCTAAGTGCATGCAGGCAGAGTTTGAGATGAGCTTGATGGGAGAACTTAAATTCTTTATGGCAAATCAAATCAATTAGACTCCAGAAGGAACTTACATTCACCAAAGCAAATACATCAGAGAACTTCTGAAGAAATTTTACCTCTCAGAATGTAAGCCTTCAAAGACTCCAATGCACCCGACATGCATTCTGGAAAAGGAAGAGGTAAGTAAAAAGGTAGAGCAAATAATCTACAGAGGTATGATTGGTTCTCTCCTTTATTTAACAGCTTCAAGGCCTGATATTTTATTCAACATTTGTTTATGTGCTAGATTCCAATCAGATCCTAGAGAATTTCACTTAACAGCAGTTAAGCGAATTTTCAAGTATCTGAAAGGTACTACTAACCTGGGTTTGTTTTATAGAAAATCCAATGAATACAGCTTAGTAGGATATTGTGATGCTGATTTGGCTGGAGACAGAGTAGGACGTAAAAGCACTTCTGGAAGCTTCCAGTTTCTGGAGACAATCTGATCTCATGGACCAGGAAGAGAAAGTCCACAATTGCATTCTCAATAGCAGAAGTGAATACATTGCAACTATTGGATGCAACACACATATGCCCTGGATGAAAAGTCATCTTGAATACTTCAACATATTTGAGAGTAACATCCCTATTTTCTATGATAATACTTCTGCTATCTGTTTATCCAGAAATCCTATCTTGCATTCTAGGGCTGAGCATATTGAAATAAAACATCATTTTATTAGAGACTATATTCAGAAATGAATTCTCTCTTTAAAATTTATTGACACAGACCATCAATGGGATGATGTGTTTAGAAAACCCCTTTCCGAAGATAGATTTAATTTCATTCTGTATCATCTCAGCATGAAGTTATGTCCATAATAAGAAGTTTTATTTGCATATTCTAACCCTCAGAACTTTATTTTTTTGTGAACATCTAATCAAATGTCTTCAGAAGTTAGGAGTAAATTTGCATTCATAATCTATCTATGAAGATCTGAACCTTTCATTTCAAAGATATAGGCGTGCAGTTCACACCATCAAACATCTGTCATCTTCTCACAAGCTACCCTCTGAGGCTGAACACGCGTTCAAATTCTGAAGGGTCTAAGGCTCTGATTGGATGCATTGAGACACTTGTCAATGGTAATTGTTCAGTATCTACATGCAATCCCCTAATTTCAGGTTTCAGAATTTCAGTATAATTATTACTTATTTCTCTTTCTTACTAATTAAGTTTTCAAAAGTGTTTATAAATTCAATTTCATTATTTCATTCACTTCTTACTGCATCCATTATTCTCTCTTGCTCTCATTTTTGCAAAAACCCCTTTTCTCAGTTTTCTTCAACAAATCCGTGTGAACAATGGCATCCTCATCAAGCATCAAAAATATCAATATTGTTCCTAGTCCTTCTTCAACAGAACAGTATGAGGAACCTATAAGAACATTGCTCACTCCGGTAGATAATCTTGAAGTTCTATGTGAGTTGATAATTAATTTTGAGAGTTTAAAGGAAAATGGGTTTGATTTGTATGAAGATGTGATGGCTCAGGGATGGAACATATACTTTAATCATCTGTTGGATCCAATATTTCCTATTCTTGTTAAGGAATTCTGGATTCATGCTACTTCATCCAACCATCAGGTTACGTCATATGTTATGGGGAAGAAGATAGTGATTACATAAGACTTGATTGGGAAACTTATTGGGTACAATGACGGCGGAGTCAGATGCATTGACATGGCTGATAAGTGTTCTGACCTAAAATCTATTTCTAGGGTCATTTTAACTTCTGGATAGCCATCCAACAAGATAAGAGACTTGAAATATTATTACCGAATCTGGGCCAGGATCATTCTGGGTTGCATAAATCATAGGAAGCCTACAAGCTCTCCTGATTACATCAACATTGATCAGCAGTTTCTATTGTACTTCATTGCAAAGAAGACCAAAATAAACCTTGCACACCTGCTCTTCAATCATCTGAGAACAAGTGTGAAGGAAACAAGGGAAGAAGAAAGAACGAAGAGAGATTGGATTCCTTTGGGAAGATTGATTTCAGAAATTCAGACGGAAAACAGGCTGATAGAACATCTGACAGAGGCTCAGGAGATCAACACTCTGGAAGCAAGTGCTGGGAAACCACTAAATGCCAAGAATCTGAAGAAAATGAAGATTATTGAATTCATTAAGAAGGAACCAACAATTTCTTCTCATGAAGTCATCACGTCTAGGAGAAACCCTCTGAAGGATTTTCCACTATTTTCTGAGATAGATGCTTCTCCAAAGATTATGGTCAGATACCTTGAAGCTTGCAAGGAAGATGGAACTATTCCAGAACTCAACATTCGTGATCTGCACATGCTAGCTCCAGATGTTGTGCTGAAGAAATCCAGAAAGAGGAAGGCAGCAGGAGAAGGATCCTCTTAGAGGACACCCAAAGCTGCAAAAAAGAAAGGTAACACATCTTTTGTTTCAGTTGTAGAATCTATAGTTTTCCCAGCATCTGAAATAGTTCCCTCTCAACCAACAAAAAATCCCTCACCACAAACATTTGAGGATTTTGACATAGAGTTTGATCCATCTATAACTCTTGGAAGTTTCTTAAATGAACCTCACTCCCCTAATCCAAATCCAGAACAAAATCAACCAAAACTTGCAAGAGTTCTATCTGATATTGAACTTTTTGACCAAGACTATCAATCACCAATCCCAGAGAATCCAAACCTCCACTCCTAACAACCAGAAAATCCACACCCTCATTCTCAACAACCAGAACATCCAAATCCCAACTCTCCTCAACCAAAAAATGAAAACCCTCTCACCCCTAAAACTGAAAATCCAAATTCTGAAACCCCTGAACCAGAAAATCAACATGCTACCGCAAACCAATCAGAAGACTCTTTTATAGACTCTGATACCACTACCCCAATTCCTGGAATAACAAAACCTCTTATGGTTTTTTTACCTCTCTCCATCCATAATATTCCAGAAATACCTTCACCATATGATTCCACACCACCAAACACTCCTCACTCAACAATCCTGATTTTTTATTCTCCTACTACCTCACCAATTAACCATCCAACAGATCATCTCATAACTGTCATTGATCTAGAAGCGCTGGACAATTTAGCTTCAACCTCAAATAAAATTGCCATTCCCAAACCCAAACCAACCTTAACCAAAACAGATGTTGGTAAGAACTTGTTGATTTTTGAAACAGAAATACATGAATGGGTTACTTCTTTGAAGCAAGCAAGTCAAGAGAATTCTAATCCTGTTGCTTCTAATTCTCTTTGGGATAGATTCAGAAAATGGTTCAACTTTGAATCCCAGAGGCTGAAAGAATTAAGTTATGAGATGGCGCAGCAGAACTTCAGTGATCAGTTGAAAGCCTTCAAAGACCAAGTTCTGAGTCACTGGGATAAGAAAGAAATTCTTCTGCTGGAAAATGCTCCCTGGAAAGAGCACCAACCTTCAGAAGCCACTGAACTAAGTTCTTATAGTCACCCTCTGACTACTGCTCTAGAAAAGGAAATTGCAATAGAAGAAGTAGTTGAATCAGAAGATGCTGCAGAGTGTTCTGAACGACATGCAACCTCTAAGGAAACACCAGCTACGTCTCTGGTCATGCAAACTCTGGAAGAGTTGAAGAAGGAGAATGCTTTAATCCACGCAAGGATAGATAAGCAAGAAGACACAAACAAATAAATAAGGGATATATTGGATAAACAAGAAGACTCTACAAAAGAAATCAAGGATATACTGGGAAAGCAGGAAGAATAAAGCACTCAGATTAAGAGCTTGCTGGAAGCGTTGTTCACACGACTTCCCCCATACATATTAGATTTTCTTTAACTTATTTTCTGTATTCTTCATATTATCGTCTTTGTTTCTGAAATATGTCATTGCAATCTGTTTTCAATACAAATCATCATTTTTTGACTATAATAATTTCTAATTATATTGATTTTTGATACCTGACAAAAAGGGGGAGAACGTAAGATATTTTCAATAACAGTTTACCAGGACTAAGTCTCAAACATTCTGAATATCTTAACTTCTTATTTGTTTTCTGAAAGCTTAAACAGGAACAAAATCTAAAGGAGATGCATCAAAAGCTCTGGAACGAAGGAACTTCAGGGAAGTATCTCATCTCTATCTGAGTACTCAACTCAGGGGGAGACTCTCTTAGGCTTTTGTTATGTAATTTTTTATTGAAAAATCCTAGTTTTTATCATCATCAAAAAGGGGGAGATTGTTAGAACAAAGTTTGATTCTACAACCCTCATAAGAGTTTTGATGATAACAAACACAAAGAACAAATATGAACTCTAAATTTGTGTTTTATGTTGTACAGAAGTTCTGACTGAAACAACATCAGAAGTTAAGCCACATAAGCACTCAAGCTGAATAATCAGAATGTTCTGAAGTATGAAGATCAAAATCTGCGCTAAAGAGAAAGATATCCTGATTTTGAATGGAAGTCCAACATGCAAATAAAACCTTATGTTTTTTACTTCCCAAGTTCTGAAGTAAAGAAGCATGCAAGATTCCTAAGTTCTGAAGCGTTACTTTTCCATTAAGGCAGTATCATGTGCAACGGCTTCATTCAGACAAGGACCTTCTCAGTATGGAAAGTGAATTAAGTGACCATTATCATGTTTCCATTTGGAAAGACTTGTCATGCCTTTATAAACAATTTCAAAGGGTAAATCGTTTACGATTTTGATACACTGCAATATACAATTTCAAAAAGCTGCAAAAAGTCATATTCATACTATACTCAATTTGTGTAATACATCACAGTAGTGATATAGTTTTTGTAACGAAAAACAAACAGTACACAATAAACCTTTTCTTTTGATTAATTTATTTTCCTTGAGATAAACCGGTTTGTGGTTGTACTTAAGAAGACTTTGGCAGTTGTCAAAGTAGATTTGTAATCAGTTTGATTAGTGAATTAAGTCCTCGTTGGAGAGAGGAAAAATCACCTTGGTGGGTGGACTGGAGTAGTTTGTGATCAAGAGAACTAGGATAAAAATCTCGTGTTTATTGCTTTTGATTTTTAAGTTGCAATTCAACCCCCCTCCCCCCTCTTGTGTTTTTCACTTCTTCAACATCAACATATAAAAACTTTGGCATAAGCCTACAACTCAATAATTGTCAATTATAGAGGCAACACAACAAAATTCATCACCTGCAACTTCAACAATTAATAACAACAACACAACAACTTACACATGCCAATACTGTTATTAACACGGTCCTACTAAAATGCTTATACTAAATTATTCTGCTATTACTAACTTTCTACTAACATTTACTAACTCTGTTACTTATTAATCTTACCTGCTATTTTTATGACACTACAAATTGTTCACTTCTGTTACTAAGAAATAGCCTCTATTATTATTGATTCTTTTCTAACTCTGATACATATATTTCTGTAATTAAATACTAAAATAAAAGACACCCAGGAAAGACACAAGAAACAAGTCAAAAGGAGATAGTGGCTTATGGTTTATGCCTCTCAGCGTGCATAGCTGTGCCCCTCGGTATAAAATATGGTGTTGGTCGATACCCTTCACCATTATATGTGTGTCGTTCGGCATACATCCCATCTTCCTTCTGGTGGTTCTGCAATTTCGTCCAGATCTTTCCTGCGATTAATAGTTCTTTCCCCTACCAGTGATCTCAGACAACACTATAAGTATTCACAGTAACATAAAAACTATACCCACATCAATATAGGATAATTTTCAACACTCGATTCATCGATTGAATCACTGCAACATTAGCATAAATACCACAGATACCAAACAACAATTTGTTCATCGATAATTGCGCACAACAACAATTTTACACAACCCAATTCCTACGTAACATGCATCATAATTCCAATGATAGAGTCGGAACCCCACCCTTACCTTGGATTGAAGGTTGCTTTATATCTCTACTGTGAACCCTAGCCTTGTGCCTCTTCCCCTTATTCCTCTTCTCTGCAACTTCTCACGTACATCACTTTCTCTACTCTTTTTCTTAACCATTTCTAATTAACCTAATTTCTATTATTTAACTTAACCTAATAAAATTATTATTTCTATTGGGCCTAATTTTCACACCCCCTTAATACTATGCCTATCACCAAAACAAGCCCAACAACTAATATTATTAATACTCTACAATTCTAATATTATTACTAATATTATTAATCAACTAATAACTGACTAATAACAACATCGTAACTTATGTCAACCACTCATAACATGACACAACATGTCAATGATTTCAACAATTAATTCGCCATTAATAAAAAATACTTAATTAAATAATTAATTAAATCAATGGGCGTTACATCTGACAAGAAATACTTGGACTTCATCTCAGAACCTAGATTGCTATCATAACACTACGGGGCAATATAACTTGTTTAGTCACTCTCTTGATGAATTGAATCAAACATCAGAACTAATATGTGGTTCTTCCAGAAACTCGAATTATGCCACCAGAAGGCGCACAAAATCATGTCATCAGTAAGTTTAGCACCTAAAACATTTCCTGACTGACCGTGTCTTTTGAACATATCTTTTGAACCTGCCTGAGTTTTAGAACACGTCTTGAGACCATTCATTAGACCATGTCTTCACCATGTCTTTTAGACCATGTCTTCAGAACATGTCTTAGACCATGTCTTTAGACCTTGTCTTCAGAACATGTCTTAGACCATGTCTTAAACCATGTCTTACGAACATGTCTTTGGACAATGTCCTCTGAAGGTTCACCAACTGTGAAGCAACTTAGTTAACAACAGAATTACTATACTTATAGACAATTCACAACTTCTGAAGTATCAGAATCTGATAACATGTAACCTGGTGTGATACGGTGGGAGAACTGACTTGAAGGTTTTGCGTTTGATCGCAAATGTTGCGGTTAGTAAGAGTCGCCACCGACT
The DNA here is from genome assembly GCA_948472305.1 of Vicia faba. Lineage (NCBI taxonomy): Eukaryota > Viridiplantae > Streptophyta > Magnoliopsida > Fabales > Fabaceae > Vicia > Vicia faba. The sequence goes on from OX451739.1 coordinate 626,624,739, forward strand.
TTTCTTTTATCCAAAAGGAAAGGTGAAAAAGCACAGGAAAGACCTTTGAGATTGTTTCTTGAGTTCGGGGGGTAGATTATGAAAAGGGAAGGTGTTAGCACCCTTTTCATCCATGGTTTTCCATGGGCTCTTAGTTACTTGTTAGATCACTTGCTTTTTGTTTGAAATTGTGCTTTATGTGGTTTTTTGAAAGTATTTTGTAAAGAGGCCATTGTTTAGGCAATCTTTGTAATGATTCTCGTTCGTAAGAATGTATACAAAGATGTTGATCTTTTGAAAATGTTTTCAAATTTGTAAGATATTTGTATGTGATTGTTTTGAAAATAGCAAGGATGTTTTTTTTTGAAATGGAGCAAGTAATTAGGAGCAATCTACCTACTCAAATGTCTTTTTTGCTCATTTTCTTTTCCTTTGACATTATTGTCTTACCATTGATTTTGTAAGCAACCCTATCTTTGTATGTAAACGGGACGGGCGTGGGTCATCGTATAACCATGATTAGAAATATTGCAAGGTATCTTAGAATTCTTTTGGAGGGTCTAAGGTCATTTGTAAGGCAACTTAGATAGTGTCATCGAGAGACTATGATCTTGTATTTGCTTGTTTTTGCTAAGATACCTTACATGCGTAATATGGTCATTTTGTATAAGGCAACCAAGTGGAATAATCCTAGGGGTGCTTGTATGCAAGTGTATTGTTTTCATGCTTGTTTTTTTGTCTTGAATTAGGGTTTTCTAAGTGTTGATTTTAGTCTTTCCATACAAACCCTAATTACTAGCATGTTGTATAAAAGCGATAAATTGTGAAATTTAAAGTTACTACGCTATTGCAACATTTGTGGGAGGGGGGTATACAATTTTTAAATGGGGATTGCAAGAATTTAAACCTAATTATTCTATTACAACCATATTGAATTGGTATGAATATACAAGGAATTAAATAATTACAAAGTATAAAAATGACTGTACAAGGATGCAAAATGTAAAGAAAATGAATTTGTTTGGTTTTCATGAAAAAAAGATTTTTGTCTTAACCTAATTAAATAAAGAAAATAATTAATTGAGTTTAAACTTAATAAGAAAATACTTTAAATGAAAACCTAGTTCTATTAATTAATCAAAAGAAAATAATTTTAAGAAAAGTATTTTGGTATTTTTATCTTAAAAATATTTAAATCATTATAAAAATATTTTTAGTCTTTTTTTATATTAAAATAATATATTTTAAATGGTGTGAAAAAAATTAGTTAAGTTTATAAGATTTACCTAATAAAATAAATAAAGTATAATAAATAAAAATATTTTTTTATGGAAAAATAAAATAAAATAAGTCAAATTATAAATATATCATTTTTTTGTATTTTATGATTTTTAGTATTTAGAAAAACATATTTAAGAAAATAAAAATAAAATAAATAAATAAACTTGTAGCAAATTTTCTCACGATTCAAAAAATGTAAAGTATTAAAACTATAGATCAAAGATAAGCAAGAATTTTAATGGCCCTAATCTGAACCCTAAATTTTTTAGAAATTTCAGTTCCAAAATTCTCTAAGCTCAAGCAAAATTAATGGAAACTAAGGACATGGTTAGCTTCAGGCCAATGATATCTACATGTTTTATTCACAAATAAACTATTAATGATGCATGTATGAAGAGTTGCAAGTTGAGAAAACTTACCTCAAAACTGGAGATCATGTTTGGAGTTTGAGCTTGTTTCAAATGATGATGATGATCAGGTTAGCTTCCTTGAGGTCCTAGAAAGCTGATGCAATGGTTTGCTTGAGTTGAGAGTGGCTGAAATGACTTGGAGAAGTCAATGTGCAATGCTATGTTTTTGGTTATGGAATATATGGTAAATGATGTTACAAAAATGAAACGGGTACAGGGATAAGTTACACTTGATGTAAGGAAGCTTTAGAAACTAAAAGGCCAAGAAATGCACGACGTAAATGGGAGTTTGATGTTCAAGGTCAGAAACTGTGCAACAATGGAGTTTTTGTGAAATTTTTGATTTGAGAGAGTTTTAGTGTATTCCAGGGTGCTCAAGCTCGTCCTCTAGCTTACAAATAGTGACTCTATTTATAAGCAACAAGTTTGGAGTGCTCTAGTTGATGAGAATTCAAATTTACATGTTTATCATAACATGTAATTTTTTGAGAAATTCAAGTTTCCATGCCTCTTACTTGGTTCATAGAGTTGTTAACCACTTTAAACATCAATGCTTCTGACTTTGTGGATGGAGTGTAATCAAGGAAAATAAGTTGGGAGCTCAAGAAGCTGACTTTGTGCATAAAGCTTGCTTTACAAGAATGGATATGTTACTTTCTCCCTAAAATGCCAAATTGATTTGGATAAAGCTTGAAACACTTGGATAAGGGTATAATCAGTTGTGTAAACCATTAATTATGGATTGAAAAACAAGTTTGAGGCCTTCAAAGTGAGGATTATGCAGCATGGCTATGGATTTGGTTCATGTGTTCATCAAAAATGGCTTGTCATTCAAGTGACAAAACCCTAACTTCATCTCTTCGATTCTCCCTACTCAAGAATAATCACAAGGAGTTCTTAGACATTTTGGAAAGCTTGCAATGTTCTCTACAACCCATATTTGAATTTATTTTGAAGATTACATTTGGAACTATATGAAAAAGTGTCATGAAGTTAGGTCAAAATCCTGGCCAAATTAGGGCAAAATTTCACTAAGTGTTTAGTTTCATGACCCTATGTTCATAAACTTATAACTTGAGATCCAAGAATTTTTGGAAGGAGTTGTGTAAAGAAAAGTTGTAGATTTCATGGATATATACAACTTTCATGTTGGAATTTTCTCTTGAATCATCTTGCATCATAGTGAAAATTTGGCTTAAAGTTATGAAAAAACATGAATTTTCAACACTTGGAAAAATTTCTAAGTTTAGAAATTTTGACTTTTCAAAATGAAATATTGACCTTTTGATTTCATGATGAATAAGTTTCATATTTTGACATGTTTTGATGAATTGTGATCTTTGGCACTTGAATTTGACCAAAAAGTCAAAGTTTGACTTTTTAGTATACAGTTGACTCTTGATCAGTTGACTACAAAATTCATCTGTCAATCCAATGGACTTGTAATGTTTTGAACCGTGTCATTAGGTTAAAATTATGCAATTGGACTCTTAAGATCATGCTTTAAACCAATAGACCATTTGCTAGGTCAAAAATCAGAAATTGCCCTTTCCCAATCAAAACCCTAATTTTGACCATTTTGCCCTTTTGGGGATTTGATCAAGTTTCTTGAGGAATTGTGGTCCAAACTTGATCAAATGATACATATGAGTCTAAAATGTTGATATGGACCAAAAATTATAAAGTTTGATTGTGAATTGACCATAGTTGACTTTTTCCCCAATACAACTGATTTTTAGGTCAACTGCTCAATTGGCTGATCAAAAATGTGATTCAAAGCTTGAAACTTGACATCAGTAATCTTGGGGCTCCATAATGATCCATGAAAGTCATATGGGGCATTGGAAGTCCAAAAATCCTTGTGCAAACTCAAACCCTAATTTTGGTCATCAATGCTTAAGGAGGTATCTTGAGCTGATCAAACCCTAATACAGTCTTGAGTCCAAGGAGATCTTGTGAGAAAATTCTTGATAAGTGAGAGGGAAAATTTTTTGGTACAACAATTTCCCCTGTTTAATCTTCTTAAACCTGAAGAGTTAGATGGGCATGTTTTGCCATTCGTGGCTCGAAGGTGGAAGATGATTGGACACTAGAGTGCCCATAAATTTGCACTCGCCGATGTGATGGTAGAGGGAATGGGCTTAAATATGCCATTTGGAGAGGTGATAGAAAGTTATTGGAGATGGGATTGTAGATTCCATCCAAGAGTGATTGTTTAATTGTAATTTGTAAGCTGGAAGAATGAGTATCAGAATGGCATTCACGTCTGGAGTGTATCTGAACTGTATCTAAAAGCTTTGTTTGAATGAGTATCAGAATGACATCCGCGTTTGGAGCGTATCTGAACTGTATCTGAAAACTTGAATCTGAATGAGTGTCAGGATGGCATCCGTGTCTAGAGCGTATTTGAACTGTATTTGAAAATTGAGTCTGAATGAGTATCAGAATGGCATCCGTATCTGGAGCGTATCTGAACTGTATCTGAAAATTGAGTCTGAATGAGTATCAGAATAGCATCCGTGTCTGGAGCGTATCTGTACTATATCTGAAAGTTGAGTCTGAATGAGTATCAGGATGGCATCCGTATTTGGATCGTATTTGAACTGTATCTGAAAGTTGAGTCTAAATGAGTATGAGAATGGAATCCGTGTCTGGAGCATATTTGTACTGTATCTGCAAACTTTGAACATTGTTAATGGTAGTTATTAACCTTATCCTGAAAAGAGTAAAATGTTAGCTAAAATGCAAAGTCATGTTGTATGACATGTATGATATAATTCATTCGTGTTAACAATGTTTATGATATATGGATGCGATGTATGCGTATGTGAGCTAATCTACTGCACTGCTGTTGGATTGGGGAAAATAAATCCCTGAATGTTGCTGAGGACGTGTAAGTCTTCATGTCTTGAAGTTGAAGTGTTGATGAATTTCCTTTTAGAGAAATAAACTCTGTTGTAAGGGGAATGCCGTGTACTGTTTGAAAAATCCTGGTCGGGGAATTCTGAGAAAATTCGGATGACTTCTACTAAGGATTGATAATTGGAAGCTTTGTTTCGCTGGGGACTAAGTTGTACACTGCGGGGATTTTTTATGAAAAATAACTTAGAGAGATTTCCCTATCTCTTAAAGCCACCAGTGACTGTCTTTTATTTTATTTATTTGTAAATAGTAATTATATTCAAATGCATATGTTCAACAATGAATCATTGGACGTTTTTGTAAACAAAACACAAGCGTAAAGAAAAACAAATAGTTTTTTGCACTTTCAAAGAGATATCTTTGTATTGACTTTGAGTAAGTATTTTTGTACAATGAGACAAACACTCTAGTAAGAGAATGTCGTCGTAAAAAATGAAAATTTTAATACAAAGAAAAGATAGCTATGTGTAATAATCCCATGGGGTTCCTATTCTGCTAGAACCTTTGTAACTCTGAGTATCCTGTCTATTTGTTGCCTTGTCCAAAGATGATTGAATTGATCAGAACCTCTGAGTTTGCAGGTTGTCTGTAAGGTGATCCAATGGGACATAGTCATACACTTTAATTCCCTAACTTTTGCCTGGACCTCCCTTTCGGGTTTTCAGTCCACCGGGATACCCTTTTTTGCCCAAGCCGCCCTTTCGGGTTTTCAACTTGCCAGGTGTACAAGTTTTTTTTGTTTTATCCCTAATTTTTTCTCGAACCTTTTGGTTCGTTGGGATGCCCTTGTTTTTCCTAGGTGTGTTAACCTAGCGGGTCTCTTATGCATAGTATCTTTTGACTATGTCTGCGTTCGCAGGGTGCGGTAGGTCGTCACCATCCATGGTGGTCAAGATCATTGCTCCACCAGAGAAGATGTTTTTGATTATAAATGGTCCTTCGCATGTAGGAGTCCATTTGCCCCTGGGATCACCTTGCGGTAGTATGATACGTTTGATCACCAGATCTCAACTTGATATACTTGTCGTCTGACCTTTTTGTTGAAAGCTTTGATCATCCGTTTTTGATACATTTGACCATGGCAGACAGCAGTAAGCCTTTTCTCATCAATCAAGTTTAGTTGATCGAGTCGAGTCTGGACCCAATCGTCTTCATTCAGCCCTGCATCCTTCATAATTCTCAGAGAGGGGATCTGGACCTCAACAGGAAAGACAACCTCCATGTCGTATACCAGAGAATAGGGTGTTGCCCTGGTTGATGTGCGAGCTGTGGTACGATATCCGTGGAGAGCGAATGGTAGCATCTCATGCTAGTCTTTGTATGTGACTGTCATTTTCTGTATGATATTTTTAATGTACTTATTCGCGGCTTCTGTTAGAACAAAGTTTGAATCTACTACCCTAAGTTTAAGTTTTGATGATAACAAAATGAAATGATATATTAATTATGTGATTCATGTAAGAACTATTTGCTACCTAAAAATTACTTTCTGTCTTACAGAAACTCTGATGGGTATCAGCAAGAGTACATCATAATCAGCATCAGAAAATTAGATAACAACATCAGCATCAGAAGATGCTATATCAGATACCAGAATCAGAAGAACAACTCACGCTTATGCTGAAGCTTGATGAACAGATCTACGCTCAACACTCTGAACTCTGATAAAGACAACAACAGTTCATCAGCACTTAAGCAGCGTCAGAATGAGCCAAAGCCAGAACACACTTAAGTGGCAATGGTACTGTGCATTCAAGATGAGTTATTACCAACGGCATCATTCCAGACAAGATCTGCTTAATAAGGAAAGATTGTTATTGGCATTGAATCAGAATTATTGCTCCAACGTTCACTAATTCCAATGCTATATAAACAAGTCAATGAAGATTGAATTGGCTAATGCTCTACAACAATCTACACGCCTAAAAGCTATTCATCATCTTCCTTACTCTCAGTTTGCTAAAAGCTCCAAAATTCCTTACTCAATTATTTTAGCAATCTAGTTTCCAGAAGCTTAAGTTGTGTAGTATCAC